>OZ017738.1:408115456-408742956 GCA_963969285.1 Odontomyia ornata
AAAAGACTTCACGTCTAGAACGGATGAGAGGTCGGTTTCGATTTTGTTCGAACGATTGTAAACGAAAAACATTATCCTGGGGTAAAAGATTCGCGTCTTCTGACGAGTTGGTCCTTTACGGAGGATGTACGGTCCTTGGTACTCCAGCCCCACAGACAGGAGCAGTTGAGTTGTATTACACACACTTGCAGTCACTTCACGTGAGTTGTAGCTTTCGCTCTCCTTTGTTTATTTTTTTTTTTTCGCGACAGAATCCTTCCGATGTCTTGTCCCAGGTTAAAACCTGTAAGGACCACCGTCTATTCTATTTTCTTCATGGCACTGTCAGCCAGATGGGTTTCTCCTATCGGCCTGGACTCTCAAGAAGAAGGCTACCTTGCCTTTATATCGCGGAAGGATTCTACCCATCTTTTTATGCGTGATAGATGGGTGTTTTCGGTTCGACTATCGGTGGCGTATGCTGGAGTTGCGAAGCCCGGAATACTTCCGCGAGCCGGGATTTTTGACCGCTTACAAAGCTTGTTACGGTAACGCTACCACTTGTCTCGTTGAGTCGATTAACGTAGCTTAGAGCCGGTTTTGTAATGTAATTGAGGGTGGAAATAAATTATTGTAAGTCCGCCAGAAGCACCCTTTTCTCGGCAGACTACCATTCGCTCCTATTTCCCTATTGAGGAGTCGGCGATGCTGGAAAGGAAAGCGTTCACCAAATAGATCGTTTTTGTTTTTTGTTGATAGATACTTTAGCTTGCCACTATCGGCCACCTAAGCATAATTACTAAGTTTTTCTTATTTTTAGTAATCATCTATAGATATATATATCCTTAAGTCAACATTGACCAACCCAAGGCAAAACAACAATCGCGACGAAGCGGACTCCGGATAAACGGTGGATCCGCTTCAAGACGGTTCAACCAGCTAACTGCGGGATTTGCTTTGAGGATGTGGTAGAGGGCGCATCAAGTGTGCGATTGGAACGCGGATACTTGTTCCACCGCGCCTGTGTCCAGCAGCTCTTACTTACATCAGAACTCTGTCCATTATGTAGACGCCTGATCGACCGTACTACCATAGACGCCCCGCTCGGAGCGCACGCCGCTATGCACGGAGCAGTAGCAAAAGACCCTCGGAGTGCTGAACCGTCTAAACCGCTGTTGGACATACAAGGACCCGTGGGCGGAGAAGCTCCAGTTTCAGGAGTGTCGGCCGACGCCCCAACAGCGCAATCAAACAGCACCGTCAACGACACGATTTTGTTCTTGTTTCAAGGGTTTTCCGAGAGGACCGGACACTTGAAGAGAGGTTTCCAGGACATCCGAACCAGCCAACCCCCACAGCCGCGTAAGAACTCCATCTGGCTGGGAGCCAAATCCCAGCGCGGCTATGCCCAACCCTGGACCGGCTAATGGTTGGGACCTCCCTCAAAGGAGCTCGGGAATGGATCCCAGAGCCCCAGAGTATCGACCTCGTTACAACACCGCACCCCCACTGATACCTACAATGCCCTAATCGGTTCCTTATAGCAGGCACATCAATGATGCGAATCGTTCCTCGAATGTAGCGACACCAGTCCGAGACCCAACGACCCGCATCATGGAGAGTTGGCGACTCAGCTTCACCGGCTTTAACTCGACGACACCGGTGGACCGGTTCCTGTTTCGAATTCAGGCTCTAGTCACCAGTATGCTAGGAGGTGACTTCTCGGCTTTCCTTAGACACGCACACCTCTTGTTCAGCGGAGATTCTGCCGAGTGGTACTGGAGCTTCAAAGAATCAATACCACGCCCCGATTGGAATTTCTTCTGTGTAGCTTTTCGCAACCGCTTTGACGATGGCCTCACGGAAGGAGAGTTGCAGGAACAACTGAGGAAACGCAAGCAAGGCACCCACAAACCTTTTGATCAGTATTATACCAGGATACTGCCTCTAAGCACTCGGTTACGAACACCCATGTCCGAGGACGAACTAGTGGAGATCATCAGGCGAAATATGCTATTGGGAGCTTCAGAACAGTCTCCTTCATGTGCCAATTTACACCGTACAGGGCTTACGCCTCCATGCCCGTAAGCAAGAACGGCTAGATGAACGGCGAGGAACCTTTCGTCCACAACCTCGCATGGCGAGACCTAACCCACGAAGTAACAATACTGCGGAGCTAGTGGCAGTGGATCACATGACTGACGACCCGATACACGTCCCGAGGAGAGGAGCGCCCCTGAAGCACGAGTTCCAAGCAATGATTGACCGACCATTCGTTGAAGTGGTTACAAGTCCGACGGTCTGTTGGAACTACAGACAACCGGGACACCGGTTCTCTGCATGTCCAGCGGAACCGACAGTCTTCTGTTACCGGTGCGGAAAAGTAGACATGTATGCACCAGATTGCGCAGATTGCGAGTTACGAAAAAACTTGCCAGCGAGTGCTGCGACCACCCGCCGGCACTCCTAGACCTGAACCAGATACGACCCCAACTTTGCTGACTCGCACCGCCAAACACAGTTCTCCTGAAGTTCCGCAGCCGACGTCACACGTTGTCGAGGCGGAAGCGCAGGGAAATGGTAACGAGGCGAAGGTCCCTTGGCATGTTAAGCCCTTCCACGTCAGACTGCGGGATTATCTAGCTACTCGCCAGCGCATCTTCAATGAGGAAATGGTTACAGCTACTCCTCTGCGAAGGAAGCGAGCCACGCGTCGGATGCGGAGCTTCTGGAGAAGGGTCAGGCAGTCGAGGAAAGCATTGCGGGCAATACACTTAGACGAATTATTGAAGGATGACGTTCGGCCATACGCGTCAGTTCACCTCTTGCAGAAGCGACTGGTAGGCTTGGTCGATACTAGGGCCAGTGTGAATTGCATATCAGCCGCTGGAGAGGTTCTGGCGACTCACGCGGAGCAAATCCAGCATTTTACCACCTGGTTAAGCACGGCGGAAGGAAGTCGTCACTCTGTAGTGGGGAAAACTACGACGGATGTCACATTTAAAGGGGTGACTAAGTCTCTGGAATTCTATATTATCCCCCAATCAACACAAAATCTTTACCTAGGGATGGATTTCGTTCGAAAATTTAATTTGGCCCCGGCACTGTTCTCCGGCACTGTTTTCCGGCACGATACTGGATTCCGTCGCCACTGTCCAGATCCCAACTTCCTACTCACTACAACATGCACTGGATGTGAATCAACAACTGCAACTTGACTCAGCTATATCGGCCATCGCATGAGGAGGAAGGTCTCGGCAGGACGGCCCTGGTGTTTCACACAACAGATGTGGGGGATGCCAAACTCATAAAACAGAGACATTTTGCCGTATCTCCGGATACTAGCACTAGGCGTGATCGAATACTAGCACTAGGCGTGACCGAAGAATCGCAGAGCGCGTGGACGTCCCCGGTCACTTTAGTTGTCAAGCCGAACAAGGTTCGGCTATGCTTAGATGCCAGACGCTTGAATGCCGTCACTGTCAAGGACGCATACCCTCTACCGTTGATTGAGGGTATCTTGAGTCGATTGCCTAAAGCCCATTACATTACGAGCTTGGACCTCAAAGACACTTTCTGGCAAATCCCGTTAGACCCTCGCTCAAAGGAGAAAACAGCCTTCACGGTCACAGGTCGCCCACTGTAACAATTTGTAACCATGCCATTTGGACTGTGTAATACCCCACAAGCCATGACAAGGTGATACCTTATCATGGCCTTGTGGATAAGGTGATACCACCGCATTTACGGCACCAAGTTTTCGTATATTTGGCCGATCTACTGCTTATAACCGAGACCTTTAACGAACACCTCGACCTACTTCAGGAAATGGCTTTGCACATCCGGAGGGCAGGATTAACCATCATTATACAGAAAAGTCAGTTCGTGATGACGGAGGTGAAGTATTTGGGCCACATCATTGGTCATGGCAACATCAAGACCGACCCGGACAAGAAACAAGCGATTGACGCTTTTCCACTACCCAAGACCACCAAGCAGTTACGTCGATTTCTAGGTTTATGCGGATGGTACCAACGATTCGTACGTGACTATGCAACCATCAACACACCTTTGACCGACATGCTGCGTAAGGGACGTAAGTTCGTCTGGGAGGGACCCAGCTTGCGAGCCTTCGAAGAGCTAAAGAAGAGTCTGACAACAGCCCCCGTACTGCACAGCCCAGCCTTTGGTAAACCGTTCTCAATCCAATGTGACGCGAATCAACATGGGGTAAGAGCAGTCTTAGTCCAGGTTGCGCAAGACGGCGAGGAGAGGCCTATAGCCTTTATGTCTCACAAGTTGAACCCGGTCCAGCGGAATGACACGGTCTTGGAGCAGGAATGCCTGGTGGCTGTGTTGGCGGTGAAACGCTTTCGAGCATATGAGGAGGGACATCCCTTTGAAACCGTCGTGGACCATGCGTCTCTGAAATGGCTGATGAGCCAAACTGATATCCACGGCCGTTTGGCCAGACGGGCCTTGAAATTACAGGCGTTTGACTTCACGATTCGACACCGGAAAGGAAATCAACACGTGGTACCGGTCACATCATCAAGGATGTTCGCCCCTGAACGAGCCGAGTTGGCCCAGGAGGACGACAGCCCCCTATTGATCGACCTGGACCACCCCGCCTTCAAGTTAATAGGTTACACCAAGCTAATGAATACTATTCAGAGCCAGTTACCACAACTGTCACAGCTGCGGGTGACGGAGGGATTTATATACAAGCGGATGGGACACGCATCCGGAGACCTCATACAAGAAGAGGAACAGTGGAAGTTATGGGTGCCCGAAGAACTGACCATCGACATTATTAAACGAGCCCATAACCACCCATTCAGTGCGCACAGCGGATACGGTCGTACTCTTCGGCGGCTGAAAACCTACTTCTTTTGGCGTAAGATGGCGCAACAAGTAAAAGCGTACGCCACCGCCTGTGAGCTGTATAAATGCACTAAAGCGCCCCATTCTGTTCTTCGGCCTCCGATGGGTAAATTCAAGCTACCTGAGCGTGTGTTCCAGCGCCTGTATATAGATCTCATCGGTCCGTACCCTCGTTTGATTTCTGGTCACACGGGAGCTGTCGTGGTCCTGGACCAATTGTCCAAATTCGGAATGTGCACACCGGCCCACGTTTGATATATTCGGAGTACCACGTTTTCCATATATTCGGAGTATCGGAAAAAGTGGTCTAATACAACAGAGTTCAGTTCAACTCGGCTAGATTTCGGGACCTAATGGAAAAGTATGGTATTACTCACCAGCGGACCGCCGTCTATTCCCCTCAAGCCAATGCGTCTGAACCGTAACCTCATAGCCACCATTCGTGCCTACGTCCAGCCGGATCAGAAGGATTGGTACCGCCAGATTGCCGCCATCACCTGTGCCCTGCAATCGTCATACCACACCACCACAGGTATCTCCGCGTACTTTGCCGTGTTCGGCCAATACATGATCTGCCACGGTAACTCGTACCGGCTATTGCGGCAGTGAAAATGTTTGGAAGACCCAATAGTGGTTCCGGAGCCGCACGAGAAACTCTAAATTCTACGAGAACAACTTCGGGAAAAGATTGAAGATAGTAGACGGGTGGGGGAGGAGCGTTACAACCTTCGATCTCATCCTTCTGGCTTCAAGGCAGGCGACGAAATCTACCGACGGAATTTTAGGTAGAGTGAAGCAATTTGGCAATACAGTGCTAAACTGGACAAGAAAATCGTGAAGTGTTGGGTCCTACAAGTTTTAGCTCCCACGCGATATCTCATTGTGGACATGTCCGGGAAGGAACTGGGAGTCTACCATGCCAAGGACCCACGACGGTGAAGAGCGCCATCAAAGAAGTCCTCCTTTTTTTCTCTCCGTTGTCCCCCGGTGTTATTTCCTGCCTAGCATCGATCGCCTCAACCTGGGCTCAAAATCTCACAGCGACCTTTTCTTGCTAGAACGTGCCTCGGGAAGGTTAGCCATTCACAAGTCACACGACCTCTTCTGGCGCCATACAAGTAAAACCAGGTTATGGCTAAACAGCGCGCCCTTCAGTCTCCCCATGCCTGGTTGGCATCGTGGACACTGCCCTATAATGAATCGGCCCTACGCCACTGCCGACTAATACATATGCAAATTGCTACCATATGGCTTCCTATCTAACGTCAGTTTTGATGACTGCCCATCATACGTCAGTTTTGTCTGGGAGTATAACGTAGTTCTTGTTGCGACGCAGAACAGTTCACGCCTTTTCGAATTTTGGAAAATTTCACTATCGGAAACGTAGAAGATATTAGGCGGTGTTATAGTTGCGCGATTTCCATCGGTACTACGAAGCGAATGAGTTTGCTCATGGTGTTGCCATGCCTCTGCCCTGATTTTGAGTGCGCCACCGCCTTCCTTCCCATGTGGCAAAAGTTTACCAGCGGCAGTCTCGGTTCTGACCTTCCGAGAAATTGGCTCAGGGAGTTCACTGTAGGCCGGTTTCTTGTGGCCAAGACGTGTATGTGCCTCATAGTTTTTCCCGGTTTAGGCGCGAGTACTGCGATTGCTGGCAACGAGACCGAGCAAGGAAGGACACATTCTTTGCTTTTGCGTTATGGCGTGTACTTCTTGCGCAAGGCGGACCCATGGGCAGTCGGGGACGAATGCAGCGACAACTGTGTGGAAGTTAGCAAGTAAGTCCTACGGGAGGTGTCGGCAGTGCCCAGGTCATTAATTCAACGGAATAAGGTCAGAGCAAGATATGATTTGCCTACAATCTCGTCATTAATTTCTAGCAGCAAATTAGATCTAGTTTTGAAAGCTGTTTCCAAAAGTTAGAGTAGATGATAACTATTCAAAGAGATGGAACATCATAAATCGCGTGTGGTTGTGTAAATACCGTTTGAAATCAGTTGCCCTATGTGCTTAGAATTAGGGTGCTGCAGTGACGCGCTTACCTCCCATCACAGAACTTTGTATATTGATAAAGTTCACGTTTGTGTATCAATCTCAATAAAAATCATCAGTTCGACGTTTCCTTTGAAACAAGACGTTGAGTAGTGTGAATCGCCAGGAGCGGATTATTCTGCGATTCATTTGCTTTACATAGTCGAACAGTGAGAATCTTTCTTTTTCTTGTTAGCTGCGAATTCCATCGATTGTTATAACACGTTTATTAAAGCCAAACATATAAAGCGCAATTTAAACTCAAATAATTTCAATCTTTTGTACGCGTCAAGAGAAAAGGACTATCAAAAGCACGAAGAAGCTAAATTTCTCAAAAGGGCACTGACCAAAAAAAATTTGGCAAGTCTAATTCTAATTGTTATTTTTATGTATTATTTTAACCTAGAGGTAAGCGTCATACTTTCTATGTGTATTTTTTATAGGGAGGATAATTATTTGTCAAATTGACATTTGTCAAATTGTAGCAGAGAGAAAGATATTCAATTCGGATTGATCCTTTTTCTGAGATTGAAGAATAAATTGAATCGGCTTTTTAAGATAAACGTAAATGGGAAAATTTCCATTTTTTTTTATGCTTTATGGTATAATTTCAAAAAGTGATATTATAATTGGGTATTATACGCGAACACGGACATACCGATTGAAATAATAACGAGAAGTACTAGGTTTAGAGTCACGCGACTTGATGAATTTGCTCATTATTTAAAACGCGTTGTTTGATAAAAGAAATAGAGAACGAAGCGCATGATCGATTTTAGAAGATTGTGCTTATTAAATAGATATCTGAATTGAGACTTAAAGGAGGTGGGTAAAGATCGGCCTTTTTTCGCCCACGAAAGTGGTGAAAATTCAAAGTTTTTATTAAATTCATATTATCATACATATGTGAAGTTCAGGTATTGATCTTTACATTTATTCTAAAAGAGTAAGAAAAAAAAAAGAAACAGGTGTTATAAAAAGGTCATCAAACTGGGCAGATTTGTCCAATTTTTGCAATTAAAAGCCTTTTTTCTAACTTTCATTTAAAAAAAATCTGTTAAAGACTTCATGCACCACTACATTTTTTAGTTTTCATATACAACAATGAATAAGCTTCTAAACTAGCGTTCATTTGTTTTGGTGCATGAAGTGCATCTATGTTGTAGGGAAAAAATAGCTTGTCGGCGAATTAGTCACTCATGCGTCATATGCGTGTTCAAACGTGTCTTGACCTCGCGCGAGTTATACTAGTAAAACAAATATTTCTTTTGTTTCCTTGCCATTATTTTATGTAGTAACTACTATAGGCGTTTTTTGTATTTTATCAAAAAATAATGCCTAAAGTTCAGTGCGATTCTTGTAAAAAGTGGTTAAAATCTAAAAGTGATTATCGTGTTACTTCTAATAAAAAAATACTATCTATTCTGAGACGACATAAAAATTCCGATTTACAAAACAATGCCAAAGTGTGCTCTACATGTCGAAGATACGCAAGTCGTAAGTTAGAGACTAAAAATTCTTGTACATCTTCGAATGTTATCGATAATGTGAAACCGTCTGCGAGTACACCTACGAACTCTGCTGTAGAAAAACCTAAAAAAGGATTGTCATTACCTCGATGTCATAATTCAAATACACGTTGCGTAATACGTAATCGAGAAAAAAATCTTGTGACAGTTCCTCATGAAGCACGAAGACAATCATTTTTAGAGACAGGTATGTATATAACTACAGGGAAACGATGCTGCAAAAATTATCTTTCTGGAAAAGCATTCACAGATACAGCTTTAAGAAGTTTAAACCCAATAAGTAATAACACTTGTTTGAGTGAAAAAGATATTGAAATTCTTTTACAAGATATCAGAAAAGTGGCAAAAAAGAAAGGCATTGACTTTGATACGCCAGGACAGCTCTCTGTTTCCGATTATTATACATTAATGGGATTAACGATGGAAAACTTTGACAAGATTTTTGAATTAGTAAAATCAAGTATCCATTCGTCAAAATACAGATCAAGTCGCACTTGTTTAGCTATATTGCTTGTTAAGCTTAGAACCGGTCTTTCAAATGGTATTCTTTCCGTATTATTTAATTTTAAAAAAAGATTAATTTCTTTTGCTATACACTCTGCGCGACAAGCTCTGATAAATAATTTTGTTCCACTGCATCTTAGAATGCAGCATATTAGTAGAACAAAGATTATTGAAGAACATACGCGACCATTAGCGACAACATTATTTGTCTCGGACAATAATAATGTTACCGTTGTTCTTGTCGCTGATGGTACATTTATCTACGTACAGAAAAGTAGTAATTATTCTTTTCAAAGGCAATGTTATTCAGTACATAAAGGAATCCCATTGGTTAAACCCATGATGTTTGTGACAACAACGGGATATATTTTGGATGTTTTTGGGCCCTACTTTGCAGATTCTAAAAATAACGATGCGAATATATTTACACATTTATTAAAAAAAGATATCCATAATATTAGAGAATGGCTCAAATCTAATGATGTTATTATCATTGATAGAGGTTCCCGAGATTGTTTATAGCTTTTAGAAGAAATGGATCTAGTACCTAAAATGCCTGCATTTCTGAATAAACAAGCACAGTTCTTCACAGAAGAAGCAAACGAGAAACGTTTGGTGACGAAGATTCGTTGGGTAGTTGAAGCAGTAAACGGCCAGCTCAAGAATTGGAGAGCTTTGAATAATGTTATACCGAATGTTCAAATACCATATATTGGAGATTATAAAAATCGTGTGCGCAGCTCTTAATGCTTTTCATCTAGCGAGAATTAAAAATGTTGAGGACGACAATATAATTGCCCAACGAATGCTAGATTTAGTGAAGATGCCCAATTGCTTACAACGAATAGTTGAAGAAAATGGCTGGGCAAGAAAAAGAGCGATATGGACTCTGTTAAGAGAATCTGATCTTCTAGATTTTCCACGATTCACATGGGATGAACTACGATCTTTAACTATTGCGATATATCAGCTTAAACAAAGCAAAGGGGAATATATTCTCCTTACGTACATCGAGAAGATTCCTCAGTTATTCGACTTCAGTTGAGATCACGACACACAAGTTCTAAGTTATATAACCTATGGATAAAAACAGGTAAAGGTCTAAACATTGATTGGTATTGTCAGTGCAAGGTTGGTGCCAGAGTTGTTGGCTGCTGTGCCCATGTTGCATCTGTACTTTGGTATTTGGGGTACTGGCGCCATAACCAAACTCAAACAAAAACACCAAGTCTTGCGTATGCAGATCCTATTCAAGACGCTGCTACTGGATGGTCTAGTGATGTTTCAGCCAGTCAAAGCAAAGAATAAATATAATTTAAGACATTTGTTAAAAATAATTTAGTGTAGTTAATTTCTTCTAGTTGTCTCTATTTAATAAAGTAATTTTTTTGAAAAAACCTAGCCTTTCAATTCGACTGTGTCAGATTTAAAAATACATATATATAATATGAATTTGCCGATGGGCGAAAAATGGTCGATCTTTACCCACCTCCTCTGTCAACAAAACGCTAAACAGACATAAAATTATTTGAATGTATAGAATTTCAAAAGGGTATCAGAAACGTCCAAGAAATTCTTTTGCAAGTATAAATCTAAGTGGTTATAGAAATGAATTTCTTCTGGAATTCACCGAATCAAATAAATCTTTACGACAATTTCTCAGGATAGATGTTGGCCTGTTCCCAATATTTATCATTTGACACCATCTTCAAACTGTCAACATGATTGAACTCTGACCAAGTTTAAGTATCTCCTTTTCTTCTGATTCCAAGTAAGTTCAAAGAATAGGTTATTCTCTTGAATGATATCAACATACTTATTCTAGAGGCCTTGCTCCTTTTGTAAATAGGTCAGAAGCCATTTTCGTTTGAAAAGGTCCAATGAAATGGAATTGAAAGCTAAAAAAAAAAAACAATTAAGAATTCGTTAGAAAACAATTCTATATATAATTTTTTCCTAGAGCTATTCATATTCACATAGAAGGAAAGATTATTAATTAAATAGCATACATTTTGAGAATATAGAAAAATAAACACATACACACACGATAGGAAGGCAAGCTGCTCGTAGGTTCTCCAAATTTTCCGCTTAGAACATTACAATAAATGCTCCAAAGAGAGAAAATCGATAAAATAAAGTGTGAAGGGATATATGTTCGCCGAAAGAAAACAAATAATTTTATAAATACTTATAAAATAATATTTAGAGATAAAATAGTAAACTTTGAAGATAATGAAGTTAATTCAATTTGAACACAATTTTTTTTTACCGCGGATTGCCTATTTTATGTGGCGGTATACATTAGAACTCTCGCTTAAAGATAATGTACATAGAATTATCAGTTGTAATTATTTGTATTTTAATAAGTAAAGGAAAATATTTGAGTAAATAATAAAACTAAAATGAATTGCTAATCATAACACGACTTTCCTTTCCAGCATGCCCTTCTCTTCCAGCAGGAGTGATAGCGAACGGTAACTAGGCCGTGACGAGGGTAGGGTTGTAGCAATCCGCGGATGACCGGTTTCGTGTCTCGTGGGGTACGCGGTCCCATCGTTTGTTTTGCATTTTTTATTAGACTAGGGTTTTTTGGATTCAAACCAACGTAGTATATTTTTAGGTACCGCGTTGTTGGCTCTATGAAAAGAAGAAATACGGAATAAAGTAAAGATAGGTTTCATTTCCGTATGGTTGTGTTTTCGACGTGTTTAAAACGGGTATGTGAACCGGTGGCTGAGTTTTTTTGTATTTCGGACTTAGTCTGCTCGCGTAAGACCCGCGACCGAACTCCTCTCCGAACTAGCTAGCTAGCCAGCAGCCACCTCGGAGTAGACTAAGTGTGTCCGGACTTGTTGACCTGTCAGGTACAGTTCGTTGTCACGTCCAAAGACTTCACGTCGAGAACCGATGAGAGGTCGGTTCCGATTTCGTTCGAGCGATTTTAAACGAAAATCATTACAACTACCATCCTCTTCCGCCGAGATAGCAGACTATCGCTGCAGTCCTTCACAGACATATTTCATAATATACCCAGTTCACTACAAGTGGGGCATCCAGGCGGAAGCAGTGCCCCCTCGAACACTTCCAATCGAATCAAGATCCAAATGTAATCGTGGCCATATTTTACATTTAAGTGAAAAACTCATACAAACATATATTGAATGAATGTTTCCTTTAAATGAAAAATATGAACGTGGCAAATTTAAGTCATAATATCATGTAAGGGAATCACATAACACTATGCCATAAATAAGCACGCGAGCGGAAGGCCACCTTACCCGACAAGAGCACCTGAAACGCATAAAAAGGGGTGAGCTCACTCGATGGCTAGCTCATTATAGTGGAGGGGTCAGCCAACGTAGCGGGTCCAATACCTGGTCCGGTTCACAAAGTCGAATGGAAAGACCAGATTTTTGGTTTTTATTCATTTTGTTTGTTATTGTTAACGATAACCTATATGAAATCTTATCAATCACATTTAAAAAATTATTCTTCATTATCATCAAATGTATGTTGCTCGTTTTTTTCGTTTCTATGATTTGGGTATCCATCGCGTGTTTTATTTGTCCTTTTCTTCTATTATTTCAATGTTCTTCAGCAAGAACGTGTTTTAATTCAAATCTTCAATATTTTGATGTTGACTAAATTATTGGATTAAATTGAAAAGCTACCTTGCAGTTTAGAGGCATATTAGTATACATTTTTGAAAGAATCTAAGGCCGTTTGTAATGGTGCTTTGATTTTTGCGTACAGTATATTAAAATCAATTTCCTTTTGACTATGACTGAATGTGATTTGTGGAGGAATAAATATAAATATCAATTAAATTATGGTAAAATGAATGCATATTAAACTGTTATTAATAATATAATTAATAATATAATTAATAATAAAGAAACCAATAGGGTACTCACCATCATCCTCGGTGGGAGCCCGCTGATGACGTGGGTAGATTGCAATGATGCTGATGATGATAATTCTCTTACCTATGAAAAAACAAAAAAAAACATCAATAGAAATAGAAAAAATTTCATTTTTATACATCGATTTATTGGAAACGACTGTGTAATTTTTTATTTTCCTGTTTTTATTTTGATGGATTGAACTGATATTAATTTTGTTAAAAATTTTGTTGGATATAAAAACTATGCGTATAAACATATGTTTTGATTAGTGTTTTGTAAATGAAAATATATTACGTTAGAAAATTCAGAATTTGGGAATTTTATAAAAACCTCACTACATTCTGAATTCAATTGTTAATTTGCTTTATGCACTTTTCTACGTTTTTACAACGTATGTGCTTACTAAACAAAAGATCTTCACATTATTATACATGAATTTTATTGAACGTTCTTAATTTTCTTCTTCAAATCGATATTACTATATAGCTTAGAAAAGTATTTTCATGCAACTTTATGCTCATTTGTTGTTGCAATATAGTTCAAAAATGTTAAATTTCCCAAGTGTAATAATTAAAAGCTGATAACTAGTCATTTATTTCAGGAAATGATTTTTAAGGGAATATTGTGAATGATTTTTAATATTGTGAAAGATTTGTAATATTGTGAATGATTTTTAATATTGTGAATGATTTTTGTGGGAATTTCAATTCAAAATTATTTTGATCTGTATTGTTAGCATGTTTGTCATTTACCGTTTTTGTTTATAATTAAATCAACAAAACAAAGATGAGATAAATTGTCAAAAATCTATTGAAAGTTAAAAAAGATGTTCTAAGAGAAAAACAATCGATCTTCTCCTTTCCCTCTAACGGGTATGGGTCCCGCAACGTTGGCGGGCTCCTCTTGAAAAAAACAATGAGTTCGCCTTCCACTTCTCTTTTGGCCGTCATCAATTTGGATCATTGATCCGGTTGGGAGAGGTGCGAGGGGGCACCACTACCACCCGGATGCCCCATTCTTTTTGTTGGCTGTGAATATCCGCAGCAAGGAAAAATTCCCTGCGTGCCTCACTTGCGGGTAACTTGGAAATGTCGACGCGTCTCGTTTGTTTGATACTTCGGTTGGTTACCTCGACCTTCCGACACCTGTCGAATGGATCCCATTTCACCGCCCGAAAAATCGTAAGCGTGAAATTCTTTTGTCCTTGCGCTGGCGGAAAGAACCCGCCTCACAACACTGCAACACTAGCTGCCAGCTTAGGCTCGCTTAGGCAGCATTCCGCCGCTGCAGTCCTTATTCATCTACAATACACTAAATACTGCTGGAAAAGGAGGATACCAAAATTAGAATAACTCATTAGAGAACCATTTAGACGCTATGGAATTTTTCAAAATTCACGAAAATCATGAATATCATAATGTATGTATGATTACTGGGAGTGACTTTTCATGCAATTCTACAAATTCAGATCTTAATATACTGAATGTTTTGGATTCCTTGCGGCATAAAAAGCCAAAAAATTATGAAAAATTATATCAGTAGTTGAATCATCAAGTTTTGTGGACGAAAAGAACTTTCATCGAGAACTACTAATGATTCTAGTCCATACAATTGTATGCGTGAGTGATAAAGAATCAACACTGGAAATTTCAGGGCTCTGTTTACAGTAGGAATGAAGTGTGGGGATCAAAAACCTCTTAAACACTTTTAAAATATAGCATTAACTGCAAAACAAAAATAATAAATATTGGGTGTACAACTTAATAGCCGGAATTTGACGCTAGATATCCGTACTAACAAATATCGTGAAAGCTTGAACTTGATATATATGTCATTTTGAAGGTACATTTGACAGCTATCAAAATCAGTCGACAAAACAATTTTATTTTGTGTGCATCATTATTATTTTTCACTCCAATTCGAAAATTGGAGAAAAAGAGAGCATTTGCGGGAGGTTCTGTTGGGTCATTTTTTTTTGCAAAGAAAACTGCTGCGGAAAGTCATCGTTTGTTTATGGCGACGATGCTATAGCGAAAACACAGTGTTTTGAATGGTTTCAACGCTTCAAAATGACATCAAAGACAAAGAACATACAGGACAGCCAAAAAAGTTTGAAGACGAAGAATTGGAGACGCTACTCGATGAGGATCCGTGTTAAACGCAAGACGAACTTGCCAAATCGTTGGGAGTGACTCAGCAAGCCATTTCGAAACGTTTGAAAGCCGCCGGATACATTCAGAAGCAAGGTAATTGGGTCCCCTATGAGTTGAAGCCGAGAGACGTTGAATGGCGCTTCTGTATGTCTGAAATGCTGCTTGAGCGCCATAAAAAGAAATCATTTTTGCATCGGATTGTGACTGGGGATGAAAAATGGATCCATTATGACAATCTCAAGCGCAAAAAGTCATACGTGAAGCCCGGCCAACCAGCCAAATCAACGGCGAAGCCAAATCAACGGCGAAGCCAAATATCCATGGCGCCAAGGTTATGCTGTGTATTTGGTGGGATTAGAAGGGGCCGTTATAATATGAGTTATTGAAATCGGGCCAGGTGACCTGTACAGAACACAATTAATACGTTTGAAGCGTGCCATAATCGGGAAACGCTCGGAATAAGCGACCAGACACGAGGCTATAATTTTTTATCATGACAACGCTCGGCCGCATGTTGCAAGAGCCGTGAAAAACTATTTGGAAAATAGTGGATGGGAAATTTTGGCCCACCCGCCTTATAGTCCGGACTTTGCTCCGTCTAACTTTCATTTATTTCGCTCGATGCAAAACGCCCTCACCGGAATATGCTTCACTTCAGAGCAAGGCATCCAAAATTGGATAGATTCGTTTTTGGCCGTAAGATTTTCCCACAATAAAGCATCAAATTTCGCTAAAAAATTCCGGTTATTGAGTTGTACACCCAATATCTACAGAGAGATAATTGTAAAAAATACTAATAACGCAAACGTTGCAAAAGTGTTTTTTATCCTTGCAGACGGAACAGCTGAAATAGCGAACTATGAACAAATGTCTCTATGCACACTTTACAACACGCAGAAAAGTGAATCTTTCTACATTAAACGCGAAAACTGCTTGGAGTTTTACCGTTTAGAACATGCAACACGAGAATATATAGTAAATTCGATTTCAGCTTGGCTACGCAAACTTGGACTGGATTGTACCAATATGTTTGGGCGAGGATATGATGGCGCCGTTCAATCTTGCATCCGAAAGGATCATCCTTCAGCTTTGTGTATGAAAGAAAGAGATATAGAGATAACGCGGTCGACCGCAACACGGGAGTCGGGTCAGTCTCGATCTGGCCGTCGGCGCGCGTTGTTGCAATAAACAGAAATAAAGTATACAACTAAGACATAACTAGGTGTTTTTTATTTACTGGTGCCCATTTCATTTTTCCATTGATTTATTTTCCTACATGGGGGCTCGTCCGGGAAATTGAGAAGTCTTATGTGAAAATTAACAGGTGTTCGACACGGAAAGAAAAAAACAGTGACGCTGACTGTGTTGAAAAATCACGGAATATGAGCGAAGTGGAAGAAGGTGCACGTAGGCTCACGGTGCTGCAGTTAAAAGAAATATTAAAGGCAAAAGACCTTAGTCTATCGGGAAATAATGCCGAATTAGTGAAACGCATTGCCACAGCAAATCCGTCGGGACAGTGGATGGTGGAATTTCGAGACATAGCGGAAAACAATTTAGTGAACGGTGCGTCGGGCGAGGAGGATGGCATTAATGCAAGTGTGCTAGTGGCGGAGACTGTCCGTGAGCGCGAAATCGTTTTATATCAGCGCGAGAAAGAGTTAGCCGAACGGGAACTCGCCTTAGCGCGTCGCAAAATAGAGATGTTACGGCGAAGCCAACCAGTCGGTGATAATGTTAGTGGTGACAGCGGTAGTCGTACCGAGAACAATGCAGACGCGCATGCCTACATAGAACATTCGCGGGTAGTGCGCTCGAGTTCGGTGGTGCACACTACACCCAAGATAAATGTTGCGACGCTAGCAGACCTTCTCAATGTTTTCGATCTACGAAACATGGGAGAAGCAGTTTTTGTTTTTACGACGGGCGTATAAACTCGACGTTGATACGATGAAAATATTGGTAAGAGCACAGCTAAAGGGGAAAGCAATGGAGTGGTTTCACTCCAAGCCGGAGTATATTGCGTTGTCCCCTGACGAAGTTTTACGGGAATTGTAGAAGATTTTTTATCTCCGAACAAATAAAATTATAACACGACGACAATTCGAAGATCGGATTTAGTAGAAAAATGAGACGTTCTGTGACTACGTACATGAAAAAACGATTCTCGCGAATCACCTTGGCCTGGACGAAGAGGAAATTCTAAGCTATGCCATTGACTGTATTCCGGATTTACAATTGCGTGACGTGGCTCGTTCACAGGGGTTTGGGTCAATGCCCGCTTTACTATTTGCGTTTGAGGAAATATCCTTGCAAGATCAGAAAGGCTCGACGAAATCGAACGAAAATGCTGGTGGTGAAAAAACGTCCAAGCGGTATAGTGTTGAAGCGATGTTATAACGGCGGGGATAAAACACACTTGAGCCGTGAGTGTCCGGATAAGTTCAAAGGGTTGAAGTGTTTTCGGTACAACAAGTTTGGACACACTAAAGCACAATGCCAAGGGGCACAACAAGGAATTGAACGGAAGGCAGATACAAAACACTGTGATGCATTAAATACAATGGACAGGAAAGCGTACAAAATAGTGAAGATGTGCGGAAAGGATATTAAAGCTATGTTCGACTCTGGCAGTGATCTTCACTTAATGACGAGCAGCACCTACGAATGTCTGGATGCACCTGCTTTAAAGGCGTCAACAGTACTCTTCGACGGCATAGGTTCAGTTGGTTTGAGAACGCTTGGTAGCTTCACTGCACCGGTATATGTGGATGGATTTAATTTTGTTTTGCAGATGCACGTTGTTCCGGACGATTATGTGGGATACGATATTTTACTCGGAGCAGAGCTGACAAACTCCGTTGAAGTACGTCTAAGAAATGGCAATGTTATATTGGTAGAGCTCAACGCAGAATCTCATACAGATAAGCTCGAAGCAAAGAACAACTTCCAAGACGCAGTGAAGGAGATAATGGGCATAAACGTCGTTGAAGGGCCCAGTATGCAGTTGCTGCACATTAAAGACCGAACCATTGGCCGTACATTGAGATTTGATTGAAAGCTACAGACCGCGACCGACAAAGAATACCGGTGTGGAAATGAAAATTATCCTGAAGGACGATATTCCAATACAGCAAAATCCAAAACGCGGAGCAGCGCGATATCGTGAGCGATCTAGTCAATGATTTGATCGAAAAGGCGTTGTGAGACCTAGTTCGTCGGAATATTCTAGCCCAATAGCACTAGTAACGAAAAAAATGGAAAGATTAGAATGAGTTTAGACTATCGTCTACTAAGCAAGAAGATGATAATGGACCATTTTCGTTGCCTCTGATCGAGGACCATCCTGGATAGATTGCAGGACGCCACCGTATTCACTACTCTGGATTTAGAAAATGGATTCTATCCTGTGCCAGTTGAAAAGAACAGCGTAAAGTATACGGCGTTCGTTACGCCGGATGGGCAGTTCGAATTCTTGAGCATTATTTTTGGTATCTGCAACTCACCGGCAGTTTTTCAACGACACATTAGATCAGTATTTAGAGACCTGTTGGCGGATGGAACCGTATTGTCTTATTTAGATGATTTGATAATTCCGGCCAAAGATAAACGAGATGGTTTAGAGAAACTTCAAAGAGTGTTCAAGGTCGCAAGTGAACACAACGTAACGTTTAACTGGGGAAAGTGTATATTCCTGGAAAAGAGAGTGGAGTACTTAGGATACATTGTCGAAAACTGGACTATTATGCCAGGAAAGGAAAAAACGATGGCTGTAACAGAGTTCGAACGACCAAAAACAGCGAAGGACGTACAAGGTTTTTTAGGGCTGACCAGCTATTTCCGTAAGTTTATCAAAGAGTTTTCGACTATAGCTCGTCCTCCCTCTAATCTGTTAAAAGACTGAATAAAGTATGAATTCGGAAAAGACCAGGCTAAAGCGTGTCAACAGCTGAAGGAGATACTCACACATGTTCCCGTTCTCGTGTGTATCGAGTCGGATCCGAAACAGAATTACATACGGACGCGTCTAAGCAAGAACTCGGTGCCATACTTTTGCAGAGAGACTATGAAGATGGAAAGTTACATCGAGTTTACTACGCGAGTCGGAAGATGACACCTGCAGAGGAGAAGTATACGAGCTATGAATTGGTCCTGCAGAGGAGAAGTATACGAGCTATGAATTGGAGATTTTAGTCGTTGTGAAAGCATTGAATAAGTTTCGCGTTTATTGGTTGGGTAACCCGGTGTAGATAGTTACAGACTGTCAAATTCTTGCCCTAACCATGGCAAAAAAGGAGACGTCCTTAAAAGTGGCACGTTGGGCGTTGTTAATCGGCGAATTTACTTATAACTTTGTACATCTACCTGGCAGGGCTATGAAGCACGTGGATGCTTTAAGCCGATATCTGGCATCAGTATATCTTATCGAGAAGAGAGTAGACACATTAATGGAACGAGTGCACCGAGCCCAGCAGAACGATAGCGAACTACAAAAAATCATTCAAGATATAAACGAGGAGAAACAAAAGTACTTCAAACTGCGACAGGGAATTCTTTACCACGAAGAACGAGGAGATCTTCTGGTGGTTGTTCCCAAGGCAATGCAGTACGACGTTATAATAAGTGCGCACGAACGTGGTCATTTCGGCGTGAGGAAAGCCGAATATGTTCTTCGACAGGAATTTTGGTTCCCGCACATGCAAGCACGAATATGGAAATTCATCAATACATGCGTAGTCTGTATATTAGCCGAGAAGAAACATGGAGAGCTGGAGGGCTTGTTATATCTGATTGACAAAGGTGGCGGGCCACTAGATGACTATCACGTTGATCACCTTGGACCGATGCCGTCGACCAGGAAGTGTTTCAAACACATATTCGCTATTCCGGGTGCATTCACCAAGTTTGTGTGGCTGTATCCAACGAAGACAACGACAACAGAGGAAGTTAATATATATTTCGCTGTTGCAGAAACAAGCCACTGTTTTCGGCAACCCACGTAGAATTGTTTCAGACTGAGGGACCGCATTCACTTCGAATGCTTTCGCCGAATATTGCAGAAACAAGGGAATAGAACACATTCCCATCACGACGGGTGAGCCACGTGGTGATGGTCAAGTAGAAAGGCTAAACCGAGTGATTATCCCAGTA
Organism: Odontomyia ornata; assembly: GCA_963969285.1. Classification (NCBI taxonomy): domain Eukaryota; kingdom Metazoa; phylum Arthropoda; class Insecta; order Diptera; family Stratiomyidae; genus Odontomyia; species Odontomyia ornata. Next base: position 408,135,593 of record OZ017738.1, read on the forward strand.
TTGACGAAACTGTCCATAGAAAATCCAGCAGAGTGGTTTAGGTTCGTTGACAAAGTCCAACAGAGCATTAATTCTTCGTTTAATCGTAGTATTGGAATTTCAACATTCGAGATACTGATTGGAACAGCTATACGTACGAAAGACGACTTAAAGCTGCGTGAAATGATTGAAGCTGATATTTTTCAGAACGGACGTTCGGAACTGAGATGCAGAGCTATGAAGACAGTTCAAGAAGAAAATCGCAAAACGTTCAATCGACAGCGTAAAGCCACAAGCCCGTATGATGTAGGCGATATCGTAGCTGTTAAAAGGACTCAATTTGGAGGAGGTCTAAAAGCCCAAAGGAAGTTTTTGAGCCCTTATCGGGTTGTAATAGTTAAGCCTAATGAACGGTACGGAGTTGAAAAAATCGGTGACCACATAGGACCCAAAGAGACTACGAAGTCATCTGATCATATGAAGCCATATCCAGGATGTCAAGATGCAGGCATGACCGTTGAGACTTCATTCGAGGATTCGTCGTCCGAGGAGGAAACACTTCGAATCAATGAACCAGATTTTGGCGATCGCGTTTTGGCAATGATCAATGAATCCATGGATAGTTTTAACAATTAAAGAAGTAAGCTTGACGAAAAATTCGACGAAATTTAGCAGACACTATTACCTCCAGCTACAAAGACATTTTTAGATTCTGACATTGACGATACAGATAAGGATCTAAATTTCTTTTCAGATTGTACTGATGCTGAAAAAAGATAAGTTGAAGATGAAAAGGAATTAACTGCTGAAGGTGATGCAGAACTAGAAAGAAAAGGGAGATCTCTTGCTCACAACATTTTGAGATGTAAGTTGCCAGGTCTTAGTAAGTATGCATTATAGAGCTTGAGCGACAACCATTGGAGTTGGATATGCGGAGGCAATTTGTTGATACCAATATAGTGGAAGAGATCTTGAAATCCACTACACTATATATAAATGAAAACAAGACACAAGTCAATTGTTCAAACACAAGGAACTACTACGACATAACGAAGGAGGAATTTGAATCAATTTACAATTCAAACCATGAACACTGTCAATCTCTCTTTTCCACGAAATGTAAAGGGCGTCCAATTTTTCGAGCTTTTATATATTTTCACCGCTTTGTGGCTATAAAAGAAGCACTCCAGTTTGGTGACCCTGCAATAAGGCAGGAGCGAAGAACAACTGACTCTATTGCTGCAATATCGGAAATTTATTTCATGTTTGTGGGAAATTGAAGCGAGAAAAAATATATAGATTAAACCGAAGTAAATAGAAGTAGCTTTTTGGGGAAAAAGGTATAAATGGGTTTGAAAATGAAATTTAAGAGCTTGTGCGGATTTTGTTAACATACGTAGGCAAAGAGATATACAAACTATCAAACGTCCTTAGAAAATACAAACAGCAAACTGCATTCAAAACTAACAACAACATTGGAAACAAACTGAACCGAAGCCATCTCGCACTTTTGACCACTTATTCCTTTTTAGGTACGATCATTGCACATGCTTTTGATTTACTTCCGCGCTATGAAAATTATATTCGTATATGTTAGTTCACTGATTGAAAGAAATTTGATTTACAGCAAAACTCACTGTCAAGTGAAATCACCACCTATCGATTTTCTTTACACAAAATGCATGCATTGTAAATGCTGGTCAAAACAATTGACCGCGAAAATTCAAGCTGGAGGGAATGCACTTGGGACCCTAAAATACCAATTTCAACTCCAAAGACAAACTCAACAAAAGTCTTTAATCGCCGAGAACGCACTTCGTGCCTTACGACAATCCACAAGCATCTCTCACTCTGGCATGAATTCTATCCCGCTGGCCGACCGATTCCGCTGGATTACAGAGATTCGAAACAAGGTGCGGATGGGCGTATTTACAGTGGTGGTGCGATTTATCTCCAACCCGTTGTTCGTGGTCTCCTTGATGATAACTTTATTTTCTTTGTTGTACTTCAATTTTGGCATTGATACATTAGCACATACTGGGCCAAATCGGTAGATATGGTGCCCACTTGCACCCTACCCTCCCGTACAAGAATTGTTTATACTCCGGCGAGAGCCATTGTAACCCAAAAAAAGAGCCTACAGCCGGATGGCTGGGCAACGAATGGAGGGTCCTACTATCGTTGTGGGTCTGATCCCGGTGGTGTTTTCCACTTAAATATCAAAAGTATAGGATACACTATTTTAGGTGGTGGAGTTAGTATTAAGTAATTATTAAGTTTGTTTTGAACTATGATTAAGTTTACCTGAATCACGACTGCAATGATGCCCCCTCGTTATCGTTTTCTTTACCATTCCTCTTTATTTATCGCTTCGTTTTTCCGTTTGCTGTTTTTGTTCCTGAAAGAAGAAAATATTGTTAAATTTAGCTGATCTTAATGAAGCAAGTAGTTTTTCTTAGGAGAGGAAGCAGAAATAAGGATTAAGGAATGCGCCACGGCCACGATATGCATCGCAGACCTACACATTAAATTATGACAGCGGTCCTAACTCCACGTTTAGCATCCTGAGCAAGTTCGCCACAGTCTAAGTGGGTTCTTTTGGGGAGGACACACTGCTGGTGATGGGCCAGCATCACATTGAAAAAAACTAACACACGGGTGAGGAAAGGGAAAAGAGGAAGATCCTAAGAAATTAAATATATTTTCTTCAAGCCTTTATCTTAATTTCTTATAGGATATTGGAAAAATTAAATGGTTAATTCGAATCTAATCAAAAGGGGGGAAAAATAAAAAGAAACAAAATTAATCGGAATAATAATAAGCAATCAAATAATGTGATATGCAGCTGCAATAGAAAAAAAAAAAACAAAAATGGAAAATAACACCAACGAAAATTTAAGATCAAATTGGAAAAATTTGAATATAGAAGAAAAAAATGTACTTACCACGTATTCCGCTGAAGAGCACTCGCCAAAGAAAAAAGAGTGGGGCCACTGGAAACTTGTTAATATTGTATTAAATCAACAACAAATAAGTTCCTATAGCAATAAATGCCGTCACTTGCTGCACTATCGCTACCTCTTGAACACTATGAATTGCGCCTTACAACCTCCTCCACACGCGCAATTTCAATGGGACAGATTTTTTACCCGAAATTGTAACCAATGGTCTTGTACTTTACACGTTTAATGATCAAAGAAGAACGCCCTCGATTCCAACCACTAAGTAATTCCCGGGGAGTGATTGTAGGTGGAAATCGCCATAGCGGCAGTCCATCAGTCGGAAAGGAGGCGGAAGGGAATAGAAAGAAAAAAAAATTAAAAATGTCACTATTATTTAAGAAAGAAACAAGAAAAAAAACCGGAATGTGTCAAAATACGAGATTAAATAAAATGATTTCAATTATAAATGACAGGAAATAAGCACAGATTATTAAAAGGTAACATTAAAATTCCAAATGAAAATGAATTGACATGAAATAGAAAATAATTGAAATTTGCACAAAAGGGAATGTAGCGAGAATCAACCAACAACGAAATTTGCGACCAACCAAAAGCGAACATTATCCATTGAAGGTACATTAGATAATCGGAGTAGAGCAACGATTTATTGTACTCTCCACGTACACTAAATCCTATTTTCAACTGCCGGAAGGAATGTTGCGAGCGAACAAACACAACATACTTGTATATACTTACACTTTATCACTGAAAAAGTTGCGAGCAAGCAAACACTGCCTATATACTCGCGCTTTGCCAATGAAATAAGGCAAACATGCACATACACCCATCGTTATCGAAGCATGTCGCCCAATGATCAAGCGTAAAAATAAATAAGTGAGCGGAAAAGTAAATAAAAAAGATTAACCCGCAATGCGCTTCACACGAATTATCACATCGTGAACGACAAGCTTTGGGTGTGCTTCCAAAATAGTTAAGCTGAAACTTCAGGCGAAAACGCTCTCTTGTTCAATGTCCCCAGTTTTGCTAATTTACCCCAAAAGATCGTTGCCCTAGTTTCGCATATTCGCCATCCGAGCAAGCAAGACGCAGCGGAGAGACAAAGCGTTCGTGGAACGAGAGCGCACGTGTTCGGCTACTCGGCACTTTTAAATAAAATTGAGGTTGAAAGCTCACGAAAGAACGATATTTAAAGTTCTTGAGCAAGCTATGGAAAGCAGTCTTGTTCGAGTCCAGTAGGGAGCGTACTGCTACCCATTCACCAGTTTAAACGTACGAGTAATTACACGATTGAAGTTTCAGACGGAAGTGTTGGCCAGCAGCGGTTACGCTATAAAGCCTGGAAGAACACGGCTTAAAAATGCCAACACCTCACCATTAGCTTGATTCCTTCGAAGTGAAAATATCCCACGTGATGCGCGTCGTTACACATTCGGTATCCAACTGACTTGTCTACCTCGCTCAAGAACTTTAAATATTGTTCTTTCGTGAGCTTTCAACCTAAATTCTCTTAAAATTCGCTGAGTAGCCAAACACGTGCGCTATCGTTCCACGGAAGTTTTTCCTCCCCGCTTCGTCTCGCTTGCTCGGCTGGTTTCAACTGCCGGAGGAAATGTTGCGAGCGAACACATGCAACATACTCGTATATACTTCCGCTTCATCACTGAAATAGTTGCAAGCGAGCAAACACTACCTGTGTACTCGCACTTCGCCAATGGAAATTAGTCAAAGAAGCACATACGCAAGTAAATAAGCGAGCGGTAAAGTAAACAAAAAAGACTAACCGCAATGAGCTTCATATGCGATTCACAACGTGAACGATAAGCTTTGGGTGTGCTTCGAAGAGAGGTAAGCGGAAAGGAAAACCGAAAGTTCCGGCATAAACACTCTTTCGCTCAATGTCCCCAGTTTTGCTATTTCACCTCAAGAGATCGTCGGAAAGCCGAAAATTTAAGCTAAAAGCACTCTTTCGAAGTCAAAAGCTTAAGCGAAAAGCACTCTTTCGCTCAATTCGGCTATACTTGGAGAGTACGATAAATCGTTGCTCTACTCCGATGATCCGGATTACTTAATGTATCCCCATTGGATAATGTTCGCTTTTGGTTTTTCGCAAATTTTGTTTTTGTTTGATTCCCGCTACATTCGCTTTTGTGCAAATCATTAGTATTTTCGCACTGTTACCGCCATTGCTGTTGTTCACTGTACTTCCTACTACTTATTGTTAGTAAGGTGTTTTACGTTGAGTAGGGCTATAATGTTAAGTTTATTTTGGATTAAGGAGGAATTTTATAATACCGAAAACCTTACACAAGCGGCGAGGCCGCAGATATTGTTGGCCACATACTCATCCTAACGATTAAGTATTTGCCGTGCTTAACCTGATCCTATTCAAGGACAATCTTGCGAGGATTGATGTCTTAGGCGCGTTTTATACAAATCGACGATAGTGGAGGCGCTACGAAGCTGCAGCGAAATAACATCCACGAATTCTGGCTTAGAATTTATTTTTGAAAACATTTCTTTTTATAGTATTCTTACAACCTAAATTTTTACAAGTTGTTTACATTCTAAAAGTGCATGAAAACTGCATGCATTTACACACTCAGCATGTATTCCCATACCCAATGCGCCACACGCATCGAGAAATGCTTTGTCGCGTGCCACTAGTTTACATGTGCATTTTCCCATGATGCAAGTGCATAATTGGTGAAAGTGAAAGTGCACATGTGTCACTTGATATGTATTGGGTCGAAAGTGTGTCAACTCGATTATGGGTTTTTTATGCTAGGCGAGTGTGTTGCAAAATAGTAAATCTTATTATTTAATTTTACATATGATAGGTGAGTGTGTTGTATTGATTTATTTACAGGAAAAATGGTAAGTATATTATTTAATATACATTACATTAGCCGTTATTCTGCTGCTTATTTTGCGCGTAATTTACTAGATGCTAACATAATTCTATCGCTAAATTTCGCGTATTGACGTGACTTAGTATACAAGTCAACGTCATAATTGTAAATTTCCACATTTATGAATTAACGAATTAATGTTTGGTTTGATACTATACAAAGTTTTGTTTGATTCAATCATTAATTAATATAATAACATTTCGTTTGGTACCATAAGTTGATGCTAATTAATAGGTATTCGATGTAAATGCTGCATTCATAAACTACTACAATTATAAATTAATAAGTTGAAGTTTGATTTTATACAATGTTTTGTTTCATTCAATCATAAGTTACCATAATGACACTCAAGTATTTCTTTGGATACAATGAGCTAGTTTGGTTCTATATAATCGTGGATTAATATTTTGTTTGCTTCAATCATTAATCAGTATAATTACTCATTATTGTCTTTGTTTGATAAAATCTTAACTCAACAAGTTCGTGTATGGTTTGATTCTGTACAGTAAATAAATAATCTTTCATTTGATACAATTATAAATAAAGAGGTTAATATTTCATTTGGGTAGTCTGCGTGGCTTAGTGGTTAGAGCACTAAGCCCGTAAGCCGAAGGTCTCTGGTTCAAGTTTCGTTGGCGTCAATGAGATATAGTTCGAGTGGTCCTTCGGACGGACTATAAGCCTGCTTAGTTGTGATACGTGCTGGTTTAAAATCAGAACGTATCACAGCTAGGTGGACGGACACACGGCCAAAGCGTGATAATGATCATATCACCTTGAGGATAGCCGATACAATTAGATCATGACAATGAGATACTCTAACTATCTCTAAGCGAAGGCCCGAAAGCGGATGTAGGGCTACGAAGAAGAAGAATAAGAAGAATATTTCATTTGATTCTATACAATAATGGAATAGTGTTACGTTCGATTCTGTCGTAAATTGCAGGATTGTAAATTATTTCGTTTCACTATAATATTGAAAATCATACTGAACATATTTTCCGTTCTTAAATTGTTTTTTCTTGATAATAAACTATTATATATATTTTTTTTACATATGAGGAATACCGGAATTCAATTTCTTCTTTGCAATAGGCGTATAATCAGCTTTACACTTCATTTTGACATCCACATTCAGTGCCAATTTTCTTTTTAATTAAAGGTATACATTAATGGTTTGCTTATTACTTAACTCAAAATTATTTTGATATCTATTGTTACATATTTTGCAGTTTCTGTTCTGTGGCTCTCGTTCTTTGTTTTAGATATTCTGGCTCTCTTGGAATTTTAACATTATTTAACACAAAATCACTTTTGATATCCATTGCTATACTTTGTATTTTGCATTTTCCATCCTTGGAACTTTTATTCTACTCGTATACGTTTTGGCTTTTCATTTCTCCATTTCTTCTGAATAGTAAAATGTTTCTTGGGTATATTGTAATGTGTTCCGTCTACGTCCGCTCGAACGAAACCGGAACCGACCTCTCATCGGTTCTAAACGTGAAGTCTGAGTCGTGCCGACGAACGGTACCAACCGGTCAACCAGTCCGTGCATCCGCAATCCATTTCGCGGTGGCTGCTTGTCGGCCAGCTAGTTTGGAAAGGATTTCGGTCGCAGGTCTTTAAATGGATTACGCTCAAGTACGTATTTCAGCCACCATTAAATGCCCGTTTCAAACGCGTCAAAAAGTCAAACATGCGGAAAAGAAACCTACTTTACTTTATTCCGTATTCTCTTCATTCTTCCAGTCAATAAATCAATCAATCAATCGGTACCGAAATATATACTACGTTAATTCAACCCCGAAGTACAAACGAAGGTACCGCGTACCGCACGCGATGCGAAACCGGTCATCCGCGGATTTCTAGAACCCTACCCTTTTAGCGGCGTACCTACCGATCGCTCTCCCTCATGCTGAAAAGTAACGGATGGGCTAGAAAGGAAAGTCTAGTTTTAAATTAGTAATTCATATTATTATTGAAGCAATGTAATACTAAACAATGTACTTTCGGTATATCTGGACAATGTTATTTACAAAGGATATCTTTTTCCTAATATTGGCTTTTCATAATAGGGGTACCGGTTAATTCGTGCGGTTTTCTAACAGGTTTTTATTCCAGTGATTCACCTTTCCAAATATGTGTTGGAAAGCTACTGTCATATAGTTTCAGAATCAGTATGTGTCATTTAGCTGAAGGTTAAACAACAATACTTTTTTTTACTCTGAAATGCCGAATTTTGTGCCGAAGAAAGTGTTTTTGCGGGGAGTACTTCTTCATTACTTCAATATGAAGAAAAAGGCTGCCGAAAGTCATCCTATTTTGGTGGAAGTATATGGTGTGCATGCGCTAGCTGAGCCCACGTGCCAGAAGTGGTTTACACGGTTTAAAAGTGGCAATTTTGACTTGGAGGACGATGAACGGCCCGGACAGCCAAAAAAGTTTAAAGATCACGTATTGGAGACATTGCTCAGCCGAAATCCATCCCAAACGCAAGAAGAACTTGCTAATTCACTTGACAGCGCTCAGCAAACCATTTCCGATCGTCTAAAAGCAATGGAAATGATCCAGAAGGCAGGCCATTGGATGCCGTATGAATTGAAGCTAAGAGACGTTGAACGCCAATTTTTCACGTGTGAACAACTGCTTCAACGGCATAAAAGAAAAAGTTTTTTGCATCGAATTGTCACTGGCGATGAAAAGTGGGTCCATTACGATAATCCAAAACGTCGGGCAACGTATGGATACCCCGGCCATGCATCATCATCGACGGCCGTCCAGAATATTCATGGCCCGAAGGTTATGCTGTGTATTTGGTGGGACCAGCTGGGTGTGATCTATTATGAGCTGTTGCAAATGAATGAAACAATCACAGGGAAAGTCTACCGACGTTTGAGCCAAGCACTGCGCGAAAAAACGGCCGGAATATGAACAAAGGCACGGCAAGGCAATTTTGCAACATGACAATGCTCGGCCATATGTTGCACATTTTATCAAAACCTACCTTGAAACGCTCAAATGGAATGTCTTACCCCATCCGCCGTATAGTCCAGACCTTGCGCCATCCGATTACTATCTCTTCCGACCAATGCAACATGGCCTGGCTGACCAGCACTTCTCCAATTATGAAGAAGTCAAAAATTGGATCGATTCGTGGATAGCGGAGAAGCCGGCCGAATTTTTCAGAGGGGATTCGTGAATTGCCAGAAAAATGGGAAAAAGTTATAGCTAGCGATGGACAATACATTGAATATTAAATTTTTAACCATTTTTTCACAATAAAGCTTCAAATGTCGAAAAAAAACAGTACCCCTATTATGTGTGTATATACTATAATTCTTAAATTTCACAACTACTAAACACGTTTGACATTACTTCTGTATTTTCTTCCAGACAAAAATTAAAATCCGGAAGAATCTCTTAAACTGTTTGTTCTTTCGCTTTTCTTCCAATATGCTCAAACTATTCCACAATAGGATATTTGGTCACTCAAGATCCTATTTACAGCAAGTAGTAAATTCTTTATTTTGGGTGTTTATAATTGGCTCTGTTCGAGAAACTCTCATTCCATATCAAACAGTAATAAATTGCTGATTTGTAAAATTTTCTTTAATTTAGGCATTTTATGTGACCATACAAGAATAAAAATCTGGTCAAATTTTATTTTTTTTTTTTTGCTTAAGGACTTGAAAAATACAATGGGGATTTTATATCCAGGAATGACGTAATCTATACAATCCGCTAAACTTTTTATCGACAGCTCCACCCGAAAAAATTTTTTTTATAAAGTAATCTACACAATGTTTTGCACTTAATTTACAAAAAGGAAAAAATTTTCATGAATTTATAGAGAGTTAAAATAAATTTGAAGACAATTATTTGTTTTAGTTATTTCTAAGACGGATACCACTATAATTGAGAACTCTCTTCTAAATAAATTAAAATTTAATTAAACTAAGACAGCAACCCCAACTCATTCGACCGTATAGGCATTTGGCTCGAAATGTTTAAGCAGTCTTCCTAATGGTGTCTAGCGTAATTCGTTCGTTGATATCACAGCGCAGAAACATTTAGTATTAGCTAATTTATCTCCAGAACAAGATCATAGAGTTTTGAGTTTTCTCCCCAATTTAGAACGGTAAACAGCGTGATACGCTTCGTCAGCTTTCTAACCCGTCCGTGGTATCCTTACAATGTTCGATCGAGCAAAACGTGTAGGTAAATAAAATATAGAATCGTGGTCACTTACATATTGCTCATAAATTTCTGGTATGGATTTACTCATTGGCAATAATGCACGGTTGTTAACAAGCAAAAATAATGCGTTATTATGACTTATTTCAATCTATTCCGTATCATGGGCAGATATTGTGCCATTGTTATTTCCTGAGGTACCAGAAACTTCCTCTTGTTCAAATAAGGCAGTTCGTACTCGCGGGCATATCTATCAATAATAATTGGGATTTTGGATGGAAAGCGTAATCGAATAGCACAAGCTTCTTCGTGCTTTTGAAAATCCTTTTCTCTTGACGCGTACAAAGAATTGAAATTATTGAATTTAGATCGTGTTTTATATGTTTGGTTTTAATAAACTCGTTATAACAATCGATAGCATTCCTAGTTTTTAAAATCTTCTCCTATATAATATACTGGCGACATGATTCCGCGTCTATTATACTATGCCACAACAGTACACTCCGGTTCAATCCAGCCCACCTAACAACTTTATAATTTAATGATGAAAACTCGAAATTTTTTTTCATTTTTACATTTCGAAGATTCAGATAACGACGCAAAACATACTCGTACACTAAATGGCAACGTTTGGATGAGAGTCTTGGCGTATTTTGGGATTGTTTTACGGAGAGTTGACCGACCGAATTTTCTATTATTTGCACAATTTCCCTTCTCATTTCTATATATTGCATGAGTACATATTCGAATCACCTTGGAGAGTGTTAATTCAATCAATCAAACAATGTCACAGCAAAAAAATAACATCAACAACGCATCAATTCACTCTTGATCATCTGTTCTCGAACTGGACACAATGTCGCTCAAATGCAACTCAACCGTAAAAAGATCAGCCAACTACTTCCTGCAATATGTAAGTCATTTTCAGCCTGCCTGTTTCGAACTCCTGTCGCTCCTGATTCTGGGTTATCGTCGATGGACCTACAAGTATTTATAATTAACACTAAAACGATATACACTATTCGGTTTGATTACCTTACGTATGGATTCCCTTTTATTCCACCGGCAGCCGAACCTTCCGCGCTCGCCAGGCGGTCACCTCGCCATCTGTCACTCGACTTGACATCCCGCGACAAAATTCGACGTGGGATGGGAAGTCGTCACAACTGACGCGAGATGGGAAGCCACATGGCGGCAATGTGTAATGTATTGCCCGCCAGTGGCGTAGGACCGATTCATTACAATATTCTTTCTCAAATATTGTAGCTACTAATTAATTCGATGGCTTGTTGGGTTAGTGATTATTATTAGGGTGTTACTATTTGATTCGTGCAGGTGCTAATAAACTATACATAGTTAGCGTTAGTGAGGATTTAACCGGGGGGATGCGATGGAATTTTATTTTTATTTTTTCTGTGCGATTTTCTCCTTCACATCTATTTTTTCTTTCAATTTCTATTCAATTAACGTATCTATATTACTAATGTTATTATTATTCCCTTCGTTTTGTTTTTACTTTGCATATTCAGATTACATTACTTAGTTCTCCATCTTAACTATTGTGCCACTGGATTAGTGGGAGTTTCTGTTAGTATGTAGGCGGAGCGTTAAAAGTTAATTCTTAATGGGATGGGATGTGTGAGTATGTACATGGGTATAGCAAGTCGAGCTGTACGGCATCCTATTTGCCCATACTCGTACGGGCGATAATCTTGTTCCCTCCAATCGCTTAATTAGCTTCAACCGAACGAGAACTTTATATTACGGCGCCGGCGAAGATCACTTCGTCCAAGCTTCGTATAAGTTTGATCGAGCTGGGGAGTTGTTTCGGGTGCATTCTCTTTACTTATTGCACATGGTTTACTAGCAGCTATCATTCGAGTTGATTGTTTGCATGCTCGTTTAAGCTTGTTACCAGGTGATAACGTTCTGCGTAATTACACGATTGAAGTTTCAGACGGAAGTGACGTTTAGTGTTCAAAGAAATGGTGAGGGTGAGGTGTTGACTTGCGCCGTGATCCTCAATCGGCCTTTTGGTCTTCCACGCCGTGTGGCCACCCCGATCCATTAGCTCGTCTAATTCATTCCCTCTACAGGCTGGCGCTCACCTGTGAAGCGCGACAAGTCTAGGCAAAAGTGAAAAGCGCTTTACCCAATACTGATAGCTAGTTAACCAATCAATTTGGTGTTAATATAAATGTTTAAAAAAATGAACAATAAAATTAAAATAATTCCTTAAAAATTAACACTTGAATTGTTGATCTAGTTTAGATGGATAGATTAGCAGGTAAGTGTCGTATAGGGAGATCTCTTCCCGAGAGCCTTGACGGTGTATATAGGATACACATCAAAACGAGCTTCCAGCTCATACTAGTATACATAGGGTATACTGGTTATGTAACAGCCACACAAATACCGAAGGAATTGAAGGCAATAACACAAAAAATTTATACGCTACTTGAATCCACCAGCAGCGTTGCGCAGCAAATGGTTTCACTTGCTTGCGGAAAACTAGGACGTCTGAAGCAATTTCAGTTTGATAAAAGTAGGCGGTTCAAAGAGATTCCGCGTCTAGCATTCATTGTGTACAGACGTGTTTTTTTAAATAGCTCCTGTCACTAATTTAAAATTGAAATAAAATTAATTTTCTAAACGTCAATTGAACAATAATTTTTGCTGAAAAAAGTTTATTATTTGTTGCATTATGCAAACAATTGTTTCATCGCTTGAGGAGAGGATACGGTCGATCTCCTTCAGAGAATTCAGGAAGCCGCACCAACGATTGATTTTATTTCAGATAAGAACTTCGCCACAGAGAGATTGACCGTTGGGATAAAACTTTGCCTTTTTATACAGTAAAAATTTCAAATAAAAGCAGTCCAAGTGCCCTTCAACAGATAAGATACTTGAATTTCAGAGTGATGAGGTGGGAACGCCTCTAGAAAAGAGGAGTCAATGTTACCAGTGTCAACGTGGCCATGCACTGCCGGTTCGTTAAATGCAAAGATGTTCATGCCTCTAGTGAGTGCAAGTTGGCTCAGGCGGAGTCTAAAGAAAAATTTTACTGCGTCAACTGCGGTGTATTTGGTCGCCCTGTATCATATCAAGGATGATCCCGATATAAGGATTCTAAAATTAAATTTATTCCAAGACAATCACAAGTACACTGCAATATTATTCTTTCTATAATAGCTTTGTCAAGCCCGGGGCATCATTTGCATTCGCCGCTAGAGAATCAGCAGAAATACTGCAAATAATGTAAATAATGCAGGTAGCAACAATGTGCTGCTTTTCAAAATCTTCCGACGACTTAATTCTATACCCTAATTCAAATTGGTTCAGGCGGACCCTAATGAAAAATTTTACTGCGTCAACTGTGGTGTATTTGGTCACCCTGCATCATACCGAGGATGCTCCCGATATCAAGATGCTAAAATTAAATTTATGTGAAGACAAATGCAAGTATACCGCAATATTATACCTTCTAGCTCCATCAAGCTCAAAGTATCATTTGCATTCGCCGCTAGAGAACCAGCAGGATATACAGCAAATAATGTAAATAATGCAGGTAGCTACTATGAGGAGTTTCTTAAAATCTACCAACAACTTAATTCTTTATCGGAAAGAATTAACAAAATTAATAATTTCAACATTTAAATCTTTCAAATGTTTCAAAATATCTTGCGATTCAGCCACATTCGCATGGATGAGCTTTGTCTCATCTCGATTAACGTCAACTCCATTATTACTCTACCTCACCATGACTATCTCCTTGAATTCATTGTTAAGCAAAAACCTGACATCATGCTTCCCACTGAAACCCACCTCAATTCATGGCACTCAATAACATTCAAAAGTTCGTAAGAAACAATGGGGTGAAATGTGATGGGGGAGGTGGTACCAGCATATTAGTCAGAAGACCCTATCGTTTAAAACATACTGATAAAGTCGAATTCAAAAGCTTTGAATTACTTGAAGTTTCCGTCATCAAAATTTCAATGCAAGGTGGGGATAACCTCTTCGTTACCTCTGCCTATGCAACTGGATAAAACGTTCTTAATTCAAAGAGGAGCTCGATTTCTTGGTTGAAATACTCAAATTGAACAGGCTGCATAGTTATTATATTCTTGCCGGCAATCTTAATGCTCTGCATACATCATGACTGAACTCCAACAATAATCCAAGAGATGTATTCCTGAAATCATGGATAAGAGAGAATCAAATTGAATAAAGGTGCAATCTATATGGGTCAGAGCTCCCAACATACGCTACGACCAATTCATACTTGGACATTTGCATTGGTAACGTAAGACTTGAATTCAGATTTAACAATCCACAACGGAAGTTGCAGGTGCTTCCTTATGATAGCGAACATTTTGCCGTTGTAATGCAAGTAAATCACGAAAGAGATGAGGTCTTTCTCGTTCCAGTTAAAAATGAAAGCCATCGACCTAATTTAAAGAAAAACAGACGGGGAAAAGTTTCACAGGAAGTTTAATCGGAATGCCAGAAGCAATGTCTTCCCTCTGGCAGCAATAACTCCTGCCCAATGGTTCCTAATGATGGGAATCCAACTGATGATGAAAAAGATCTCTATTCATCAAAGTTGGAGCAGCTAAAACTGGAAACCATTGAGAAAGTAATTCTTAAGATTAAACATCGAAACAATATGGAAAGATATGAAGCACAACCCATCACGAGGTGAAAAGATTGAAAAGCCTTCTTTTCTCATGTGTCAACAATATTTATCGGCGATTTCAGTACTACAACCTTCCTACGTTGACCATATTGAAATTGTACCTTAAGAATGTTCGGAACATAATCAGTTCATACTATAGGAATGAAATCAACAATTAATAGGGCGAAAAACTTAGGAATAGTTGCCCACAGGACCCAGACGATATTTTCGTCAAAGTGAATAATTTGTTTCGCAAGAAGATTCAAGCGCATTCACTTGAATGCACTTGATTCAAGTGCATTCACCTCAATGTTACAGGTGACAAGATAAATTTTCTAAATAAAGCAGGTATTGATTCCAATAGTACGACTCCGGATACGCAGAGTAATAGAATTGTAAATGATGACTTACACAAACTTGCCTTGATTGGGAGTCATTTTGAATTAGTTCATCTACCAAACCCTGAGAGAGAGACAGAATTGCTTTCTGAAGCCGTAGAAATGAAAGCTTCCGATTTCAAATCAGGCCCGAACGGCGTGTCCCTTCTTCAATTCAACGAAACATTGATCTCTGATCTCTAACCAAGTTGTAATCTTCTTGATTATTTTGTCAGCTATGAGAAGTTGAGCCTTATATTTGAGAAAAATTGTGATCCATGATAAGAAGTGGTTTATCCTGCTGGGATTGGTGCCCCCTCGCACCCCTCCCAGCCGGACTTAAGGTCCCGATGGCACGAGCCCACATGCGAGGACTCTCCATCCCGGCGAGAGCCCCAACAACAAAGAAAAATCCATAGCACGAGAGAAGGTACCTGACCATCTTATACCCGTTATGGTTCAGAGAAAGGAGAAGACCCCTTGATTAATTTAGCATGCCATCTCTTCATTATTATTACCGCAGGATTTAGTATGTTGCAATGTCGTTAACATACGTTGGATCCTTCGCTTTTATGTTTTTCTTTTCAACTAGAACGTGCTCGCCAGTGTTTGTTTGATATTTTCTAGACAATTTCGTACATAAAGAACATTAAACACATAAACTAAATAAAAGTTTTCAAATTATTTAGTAGTAAGAAAACCAAACAACACCAACCTAAGTGTGTAAGTTTTTCTTCCCTTTTTTCGTATTTAATAAATCTATATAAATATATTTCTCACAATCTTACAAGCAATTTAGACCTATCTATTGATACAAGGGAACACAATTGTAACTGAAAACTTTTTAAATATTTTAGAAGTCATGCATGTAGATTTAGATCTTAGACAAAATGTCGAACTGATCTAAATTATGAAAAAAAAAACTTTTAATGGAGAAAATGCTCAAGCTGGATTTAATACTAAAATTGGGTTTAAAGCTCGAAGACTTGATGTCTAGAGTTGTAAGCAAATTTAATAAAATTGGTTGGAATGACGAAATACAGCATTTTTACGCCCACTAGTAATGGCATCGCTGTTAAGCTCAGCCGTTATTTCTAAGAAAATAAAAACAGAATGATCAATTAGATTATCTTTACTTACCGGTGCTCTATCAATACACTCGATAAGTTCTGTATTCCAAATGATAAATTTACAAGGTTTTCAGTGACTATTTATACAAATCCTATGATTTACATTTGTTGGTGGGGGTGATTCATAAACAACTTACCTCCAGTCCTTTGAGCGCTCGTGGAAGGTTATGTATCCTGCGGAATGTCAATTAGCATTCTATGATAAAACGAAAGTTAAATTTTATTCGCTGACTGATGGTTGGTTTAACTTTTTATGCATTTACTGTGGTACCGAAGGCGTATTATATCTTCATCTTATTAATGATGTTTTATTTGCTCCTGAATCGAACAATCAATCAGACCCGTTGCACACTTTCACGTATAGATTATACAGGAAATATTTAATATCCTTTGCTTTGCATTATGAGGAGCCAAGAAAAATAAATCAAGTAAATCGGCGTAAATGTTAACAATTTACGAGCGAATAATTACGTATACGATAATGGAACATATAAACAGATTAATCTCTCACTAAAGCCGACAGCTTCCTGAATAAATTCCGTTCCCCAACTAAATGGAAAAATATTGACTAATTAGGGTATTTAATTTGATGACGTTAAAAATGTCATTCACAATAGAATTAGAATTATGAAAACAGTAACAAAAATAGTGTTGTGCTATACTCCATCTCACGCATGTCTTCAACGTGAAAAACTAAATTTCAATTTTTTTTGTGAACTGATTTCACCCTCCACGTTTACTGACGACACTGAAAGTTGTTGCTTTGTTTGATCTAAATCGTTGCGATATTTCGACGGCAATGGCTGCTTAATTGCAGGTGGTCAGCAATAACGAAAGGAATGTAAACTCACCGATTTCCAAGTCGTTCGCGTACTCCTATTTATTGCGAACTCACGCGACCGAGTCGCTTGAGTTCTCGGAGCCGTGAAGGACGACTCGGCATAAAACGCCACGATATAGACGTATCGCGTAAGAGTTGAAAATTTCAAGCCTTAAAATCAATTCCTTTTCCAAGTATGAGTTTTCGTGATAGATTTTTTTAAGTTTTTACATTGAATCTTGCCTAAAAGAAGAACACGACATCGATGGAAAATGGAGGCGATTTAAGGCTTCGTGTTTGAAAAATTCACTTAGAAGTTTTGAGAAATGCACATCGCAAACCCGAGCAGGTGTGTAATAATCACAAGCAGTCGAGCAGCCCCGTGGTAATCAGGAGTGGCTGCTCCTGAAGAGATAAAGTGGTCACCCCGTCGAAACTGCTTAGTCTGTTTTTTACTAGTTTAAAGTAAACTACATCCGTCAAGTTTCCATCCTTTAGGCAGAGATGAGTGATTCACTTCAGCCACTTTAACATCTTTAGGTTTGACATTCCCCTTGTAATGCAACGACCTTCTTTGGAAAGAGTAACGGATGCTTTTTGTGTAATGTTTGCGTTTGTATCAAGCCTCCGTGTCGTTGAATCACTGCAGAGTAGTTTAATTGACACATAATAGAACATTTCTAAAGATAATAAAAACTGATCGGTACGTCTCGTAGAGTAGAGTATTCGTGATCAATATTTTGTAGTGTAGCTTCGTGGCTCGACAAGAACCCGCCTCGTATGATCCCGCAAATGCTAGTCGTCAAGCACGCGTACGCGGTCGTTAAGCGAAGCTAGTCAGCTGAGCTCGATGTTTTTTATAGCTCGCTAACACTTGTGCTAGACAATCGGCACCCGTATCCTACACGGACATTTCGAGCGATTTGAACG
Organism: Odontomyia ornata; assembly: GCA_963969285.1. NCBI lineage: Eukaryota > Metazoa > Arthropoda > Insecta > Diptera > Stratiomyidae > Odontomyia > Odontomyia ornata. Next base: position 408,153,576 of record OZ017738.1, read on the forward strand.
AAAATCATTACAAATGGCGCCCAACGTGGGGCCAAAAACATCCTAAGGGGGTAAAAGATTCGCGTCTTCTGACGAGTTGGTCCTTTACGGAGGATGTACGGTACCTTGGTACTCGAGCCCCACAGACAGGAGTAGTGCAATTGTGTTACCTACACATGCAGTCAACACGTAAGTTGTAGCTTCCGCTCTGCTTTGTTTAATTTTTTTTCGCGACGGAATCCTTTCAATGTGTTGTCCCAGGTTGAAACCTGTAAGGACCTTCTATTTTCTTGATGGAACTGTCAGCCAGATGGGTTTCTCCTATCGGCCTGGACTCTCATGAAAATAGAAGGCTACCTTACCTTTATATCACGGAAGGATTCTACCCATCTTTTTATACGTGATAGATGCGTGGTTTCGGTTTGACTTTCGGTGGCGAATGCTGGAGTTGCGAAGCCCGGAATGCTTCCAGGTGTCGAGAATTTTGACCGCGTACAAAGCTTGTTACGGTAACGCTACCATTCGTCTCGTCGAGTCAATTAGCGTAGCTTAGAGACGGTTTTGTAATGTAATTGGTGTTGGGGATACTTTTTTTTTAAATCGGCCAGAAGCACCCTTTTTTCGGCAGACTACCATTCGCTCTGATTTCGCTATGGAGGGGTCGGCGCTGCTGGAAGAGAAAGTGTTTAACAAATAAATCCTTTTTTTGATAGAATTTTTAGCTCGCCACTATCGGCCACTTAATTATAATAACGAAGTTTTTTTATATTTAGGAACTGTCCATAGACCACATATATACCTTTAAGTCAAAACAAAATAAACAATGGCAACGAAACGGACACCGGAAAAGCGTTGAACCCGCTCCAAAACAGTGCAACCAGCGAACTGTGGGATCTGTTTTGAGGATGTGGTAGAGGGCGCATCAAGTGTGCAACTAGAATGCGGACACTTGTTCCACCGCGCCTGTGTCCAGCAGCTCTTACTAACATCAGACCTCTGTCCATTATGCAGACGCCCGATCGGCCGAACTGCCATAGACACCCCCCTTGGAGCGCACGCCCCTATGCGCGGAGCACTAGCAAAAGACCCTCGGAGTGCTGAACCGCTTCAACTGCTGTTGGAAATCCAAGGAGCCGTGGGCGGAGAAGTTCCAGTTGCAGGAGCATCAGCCGATGCACCAACAGCGCAATCAAACAACACCGTTAACGACACGATTTTAGTAGGGTTTTGTAAAATTATTTTACAAAACCCTAAAAGGGAGAATCAGCAAAAAGAATATACTGTATTCACAAGATGGTAATGAATTATTGTGTGCAATCTGTTATACTATATACTCGTACTACACACTAATGGCTGCTCGTTTCAATCCACCAAAATTCACCTCATCGTTGCAATTGACAGAAATGATTGTTGGCTTGCTGAAGACGTTTGATTTTTTCCATAAAACCTAATTGTCAACGAACATCCGAGAAGGAAAACGTTTTGGATACAGAACCTCAGCAGGCCTATCGAAAGAAACAATAACTGAGTCTTCAGAGCGATTTCCACAAGATCCCTAATTGGCAACACAATAAATTATTTAATTATTGTAATTGAAATAAATTTCGACAGGAGACAATTCAAAGTATATGCTATGATGACAAAACGTAAAAAGCTATGTTCCGCTCTGCTAATTTGTACGAATCGATCAGACATACAAGCAAACTGCTCGAAAACCTTCCTATCTCTTAACCAAAATTATAATGGCAGATTTAAAAAAAAAATGTAATTATTTCCCTTGTAATTGTAATTTGTAGAATATTTTCTTCTTATTATATTAAATGTAACTTTATATCAATTTTCTTCTATACTAAAATTTAAATGTTTTCCTTTAATTATATTTTTCATGAAATTGAATTTTTATTAATTTTTAAAATTTTCTTCATTTTTCGTTATTTCAGTTAAATTTTGTTAATAAAAAAATATAAAGTAAAAATTTTAAATCTGCCAAATAAAATTTCGAGTGTGGGAACGCTGAGATAATACAGCATTCTACGGATTGCATGCTAAATTCAATCTACAGTGGCTGAGCAAGGGGCTCGTCTTCATCCACCGTAACAGCGTGACGCTACGGTAGACGATGGACAAGCAAGAAGAAAATCTGCTTGGGCACGGAAAAACCACCGTTGTGGGATGCAGACTCAGCTGGGAAGGAAATAGCAGGGAGTCGACTGAAGATCACGAACTGGCAAGCATGCGCGAGAACAGCCGTCGTGGTAAATAGGAAAAATGACGGAAGAGTTCCCCATCTAACTTGAAAAGATTCGGGCGTGAGCTAACATCGAAAATGTGCAAAATCGTTACGGAATTGCGTTTCGATGCGTGTTTTACTTTGCCGTGCAAATAAGAAAACCAAGGCAATGTCAACAAATCACATACAGTTTTGCTCACTTGTATTTTGTGCGGGACGTGAAATCGAGAGAACAATAATCATTGCGCCCAACTGGGTTTGAAGAAAGTACGTCGAATCATCATGCAAGGGAACTATGAAAAATTGTGTGATTTCGATTAGCCGGCAGCGAAAGATTCTAAGCGGTACTTTACGATTAAAGATTTTCTTTTGCGTTACGGTGGTTACTGACGAATTTTTAGAGAGAAAACCGCGATCAGTGAATCCGCTGATTTATGCAGAAGAAAAACGAAGCGAGAGTCCCGATTGGTAGGACGAGCGGGATAGTCGTCGTAATTATGGTGGAGTTTAGAGGGAGCCCGACGAGAATCGATTTTTTAATGAATCACGAATTGAATTCTTTACGCGTGTAGTGAATATTGCAAAATGAAATATCTACTAAAGATGATTGCTACAATATTATAGTTGTTTTCTTTGTCTGTTCCGCTTATGGTAATCTCCAATTGAATACTACGTGAACCTCTGTTAGAAATATGTGTGAAAGTCTTATCGCACAATTAAAAATAAAATAGCCGCAATTCTTGGGCATGTTGTCAACATCATTTGTACGGAATATGCAGCGATTCGAGGATATAGTACAGGAACTCATCTCAGACAATGTACTTCACTTTTGAAATGCTGTTGCTTGCTTTCTGCGTATGTGTAAATGGATGTATGTATAAAGCTTTGATTTGATAAAGAACGTGAAATAGTGCGATACCATCAGATTTAAGTTTAATCTAGAAAGATGCTATGACTGATTTGTTTAACCGTTTAGAATGTGTTTTAACGGGAGTTATTTAAGTATATGATTAAACGTCCAGGAATAAGAATCAAGATTCAATTGAATTTCATTATCGATGACAAGTGATATAACCTACGATTATATTAAAAAGAAAGGCAATCAAGTTTAATTATTGTAGTTTATTTAAATTTGAAGTATAAATCTTTTTCAATGATTTTCAGTCAAAGCATGATATATTCTGCATAAAAGAAGCATAACCTTAGATATTAAAACAAAACCAATAGAATATTTGAGAAAAAAAGACACAGACGGCACAAAAACGGACTATTGAAAAATTAGAAAACAAAAAAATTAAACCAGTTTGATTTGTAAACGGGGAAAAAACTAGTTAAAAACATATAGTTTATCACTCAGACTTATTTTCCTTACATTTTGGGCGGCAAGAAATTCGCGCAAGTAAAAACATATTTTTTCTTTTTTTTCACTGATTGATGTATTTTGTTTTGTTTTTATGCAACTGTCGCGATCATTGCTATCTAAATTTAGAATTAATGGAATAGAATGTTATCGTTATATGTATATTCTGCTAGAGTACGCAATCTACTATTAATAAAATAATGAATTACTAAACGACACCCTCGGTCTTTCCTTTCTTTCATTCTGACCGGGTATAGGACCCGCCACGATGGAAGGCTTTCCGCATAGCATGGGCTAGCCATCGGACGCGGTCCACGGTTTTTCTGTGTCCAGGGGCTCTTGCCGGGTAGAGTAGCCTTCCGCTCACGTGCCCTTTTATGATATCGGGTTATGTGATTCCATTGCATAACTCTACAGTATAAATTGGTTACGTTTGTGCTTCTCATTTGTGGCAAAGAGTCATACAAAGTGCTTCTGTATGAGTTTTTCACTCAAATGGGAAACACATGGCCACGTCTACGTTTGGATCTTGATCCGGTTGGGAGGGTGCGAGGGGGCACCACATCCATCCGGATGCCCCACTCGTATTTGTGGGCCATAACAATCGTCATAATGACGACGTCTACGCCAGTCCGTCCGTTTTTTGCTCGTTTTCACTTGTTCTCGGAACAAGCAATTCAAACCCTTAGCTAGTTACCTCCATTTTTTCGACTCCGGTCGACCTTTCCTGTGACCCAAGAATTCGTGAATGCGAAATTCTTTTGTAGTGGGTCCTTGTGCTGGAGGAATGAACCCGCCCCACGACACCGCAACGTTAGCCTGCCAGCGCATTCACGCGTCCCCAGACAAGGTCAATCTCGGCGAATCCTACCATCATCTTTCGCCGAGGCAGCAGACCATCGCTGCAGTCCTTTACGGACATTTTTATACATATTTTCACTACAAATTTCTCTGCATAAGCGTCGTGTTATTTATTCTGCTGATGCCTCCGACTGTTACTTCGTCTTTTAAGTAAATAAAAACTAAGTCAAACCAACAAGATAATTGAAACAAAAAAAACTAAGTTTTATTACGGGTACAGAAAAAAACACGCTATGCCAATGTACGGGTAGTTGCTAAAAATGCATTCCATACATATTTTTATTGCTTCCCCTTAAACCTGTCCCATCGCCAAACTACCAACAACCAAGTGCGGTTAAACTGAAAAATATTAAAATTACCACATAAACAAAATAGGATTTGTATCCAATGGAACGCAAGACGAGTAAAAGTAGCAAAAAAATATAGAAATAATATAGAAACAAGTCCCTAATTGTCTTAACTATAGAAAGAAGCGCGTATTAAAAGGTTAAAAACAGATTAAAATGTTAAGATAAATGCTAAGAATTTTTATATATAAGTTTGAAATACATTAAATAATAACCTTAGATAAATTTAAATAAAAATAAAAACTATTAACATTGTGTGTGTAAAGCTAACGAACATGAAAATATTCAAATAAAAAAGTAAGGAATCAAATGGAAAAAGTTGCTAAGCATATGATGATTTGTAATTATGTATATTTGCTTGTTAACTTCCATGCTGAGTTTTAATATGCTTAAGCAAATAAGGAAAAATTATTCTTAAATAAATAAAACAATTTTTAGTGAGCCTAAATTGAACCATGGCTTATAGGTGGCATGTGAAAGCTTGAAATAAAAGTTAAATAGGAATATAACTGAACATAAACAAAGAAAACACAGAATCATAATTAGATCGTTAAAAATACTTTAAATAATATTTTCAAATATTTGTTAATCTATTGCATCAGATCAAATCGTAATTATTTTGCATGTAAAAGCAAATATCTTTACACGAAATCGTCTTGCACCAAAATAATTCGTTGATCAATTTTTGTATGAAAGAAGAAAAAAGTATGTTTGTCCAGTTAACAGAATTTAGCCAAAATATTACGTTTCCTTAGTATATATAACTACATAAAAGCATAAGCTTAGTCTTGAAGTGATGCAGGATCTCTATCCTGGGTTTCGCTAATATAAATTTATAAGTTCAAAGTATTTTCGGAGGATTGACAAACTTTACCTAACAAGCAGAAACGCTCCGCAGATAGAGTGGCGAGGAACTAAAGCCCACGACGCCATGATTATTTCAGTCGAGCGAATATTAAACTTCGCGACTATGAATTCTTCACAGAAAATCAAAAGTCAACTCTTGAATGTCTAAATCAGAATTAAATTTATTTCACATTCGCCTCAACTATTTATACAAAAATTTCTTATTCTTAACGACCCACAAAAATATCAAAACAATTTAAGACCTAATAAATTCTTAGAAATATCAATTACAAAATATATGCATTTTCACACACTTGGAAAATCCATTGGTGCCATATGTTTGTTTATGACCCAATAAATTTTCATCGTGCAACTTCCCTGACCTACGATACTCACATTGCACTTGAGCCATCGTACATTTCCCTATGCATATGCATTGTCCATTAGCACGCGACCTTTCTTCATGCACACAAATTATCTGAAACATGAATCCACACATGAAGAGTTGAGTGTGTCAGATAATTTATTGCTTTGCATAGGCAGCGTACTACACGTGCATATGCACATGTTCAAGAATGTACGATATGTTATTGTTCTTCATTAATGAATGTAAATGGAAAGCAATGGAATGCAAATGTTTTTGTTTGGATTACGTAAGTATGTGTCAGGTGAATTTATTGAGAATGGTAAAATTTAGGTAAGTACATAATATGGGTTTTACATAGGTATTACAGTCTATTCTATAGATTGAGATTATTAAGTTGCACCTTAATAGCCCACAATTATTATTAGAAATTTGAAGACTGGAAAAATTTAAATGAATTTTTAGATTATGACGACGTCTTTCCTTTCCAGCATGCCCTTCTCTTCCAGCAGGAGTGATAGCGAACGGTGAGTATGCCATGACGAGGGTACGGTTGTAGCAGTCCGCGGATGGCCGGTTTCACGTCGCGTTGCGGTACCATAGTTTGATTTGAGTGTTTTTTAGAGTCGGTTATTTCGCAGTCAAATTACAGTGGAAGATTTTTCGGTACCGCGTCGGTGATAGTCTGGAACGCGAAATTAAATCTAGTTTTTGTTGTTGTCTGAAAGAATGGAAGAAATACGGAATAAAGTAAAATAGGTTTCTTTTCCGTATGTTTGTATTTTTGACGCGTGTGAAACGGGCACGTGAACCGGTGGCTGAGTTGTTGTATTTCGGACTTAGTCTGCTCGCGTAAGACCTGCGACCGAACTCCTCTCCGAACTAGCTAGCTAGCCAGCAGCCACCTCGGAGTAGACTAAGTTGTGTCCGGATTTGTTGACCTGTAGGGTACAGTCCGCTGTCACGTCCAAAGACTTCACATCTAGAACCGATGAGAGGTCGGTTCCGATTTCGTTCGAGCGTGGGGCCCGTAGAGGAAAACAACACTCTCCTTCGAGTTCTCACATTTTTAATGTTGCTGTCGGCAGACGAACCGATTCAATTTTTATTGTTGCCCTCACCATTTGATATTAACGTAGCATACTTTGGAGGGTTCCGTAAAGTAAAGATAGAGTCACCGATAAACTTTCTTTTGGTGTTGTTTGTCTTGTCTTCGGTATAGTAAGGTCTATAGCATTTTCTGGAATTTTTGTATCGTGGTGGCTGTGCCGCCTGAACATGCCGATGATGTTATAGGGTAGTGCGTCCCTTAATGTTACCAAAAGAAAGGTTTGCTAGTTACTAGTGTAAAGTAAACGACATCCGTCAAGCTTCAATCCTTTAGGCAGAGATGTGTAGTGGAGAAAGATGTTCAATATGTCCGTGAAGGACTGCAGCGATGTTCTGCTGCCTCGGCAGAGGAAGATGTCGGTTCCTGCCGAGAATGCCCTCGTCCGGAGACGCGTGAATGCGCTGGCAGGCTAGCATTGCGGTGTCGTGGGGCGGGTTCGTTTCCCCGGCACGAGGACTCACTACAAAACATTTCGCATTCACGAATTGCTTGCAGAGTTCGAGAGGACGACCGAAGTCGCAAATCTGTAGATAACCTCCACGAAGGAATTACGACTTGTTGCGAGAACAAGTGCAACCTGACAAGAAAGACTAATTTGGGGTTGACCTCGTCTTTACCCAAATACATTCAGGGCCCACAAATGAAAGAGGGGCAACCGGGTGGTGGTGGAGCCCCTTCATGCCCACCCAACCGGAATAAATCCAATGTTAAATCGTTGAAGTGGCCAGGTATTCCTCTTCTGAGTGGAAAACTCATACAACTTGAATTATATGAACTTTCCCATCAGAAAGGGAGTACCCCGGTGACCAATTTATGTCATAGAATTATACAATTGAATTGCATAACTTTATGCCATAAAAAGGCACTTGGCTTGGGCCACTCAACCCATAAAGTCTCCTGAAACAAAGAAGGAATTATTCTGTACCCGGCGGCTGGCTCATATTTTGGGGTGGAAGCCTGCCACCGTACCGGGTCCTATACCCGATTGGAAAAACAAACCAGAAGGGAAAGACCTATGGTTCAATTCAACGCATCTCTTTATTTAACAACATCCCATAAATTTTCAATTTTCTTTTTTTTTTTTTGTACTCTGTATATTTCAAAAAAAATTTAATAATTATTTTAGGAAATTCGAACGGTAAACCCAAAAAAAATCTAACGCAAAAAAAAATTTAAATGGATATCGGACGTGATGAATTTAGAAAAAATTTAAACTCAAATATAGAAATGGATGAAAACAGATGTAAAAAACGTAGACGCAAAATAAATATAATCAAAGTATATATATATATAACAAAATTAAGGGCACTCACCCGCATGGTCCTTCGAGCGCTCGACGACGATGCCGATGTCCCTGAAATGTAATTTGTAAGATAACGCGACTCAATATCTTTCTTCAGAGATGGTGCTTGGTACAAGAAAAAAATGAGAACAATGCAAAAGTCCATAAAAGATACTATTTTCACGAATGTTTTTGTTTTCCTATATGTGTGCTCTGTTGCCAGATTCCCCGCGTCTATGCTACGTAGTTGCGATATTTCGACGGTTGTCGCTGACTTGTATGCTGGCGCTCCGCGATAACGAATATGATGTGAATTCACCGATTTTTCTAAATCGCTCGCGTCTTCTCCCTCCTTGCGAACAATTTTGCTGTCGTTTTCGTTCAATCGAGTCGTCGTCAAGAAATCTCTTGTAGTACAGCAGCAAGAGGGCGGCGCTAGACTGATCGTCGCGAAATCACGGATGCGAGTCATTAAAGAATGTTCGGCGTCAACTTTTACGAATTTTTCGTGTCGTCCGATGCGATAACGTTCCGATAAATTTTCATCCCGAATACTAAATTGTTGCATGCACGCACTATACACGCAACTGAGCGAACGTCGGATTTCTGCACGAATTTCACTCGTAGTGGAGGTATCACGCTGGCACAACACTCGCGCGTGTGCCTTGCTTGGCGATGCGTATCAAAGGTCCTCGTTTGATTGCTCACTCGAACAATTACGCTCTTCACCACTCGAGAAATTTTCAACTTCTGCACACGTCAGTTCGCGCGAGACCTCGAACAAAGTAGAAATTCCGGGCGTAACAAAATTCCTTTGAACTTCCAAAAATTAACACAAGCACACACGAGTTTTTCTTTTCCTTAAAACACTTGACTTCAAGCTAAACAATTCTTGGCAATATCCTCGCGCTTGAGAACTTAAAAGCAAATCGAAATTTGAACTAAGTCAAAATAAAATTCAAAAATCAAATGAATTTGCAAATCGGCTGTCGTGTAGAAATCGCGTGCTCTCCCCCCATATCCGCAAAAAAATCAAAATAGCGGCAAACCATCGAACCACCACACTTTGCAAACCGTTTTCCCGCTCGTTCACACACACTTGTCTAGGACTAGCCAACATTCTTATGACACAAAAAAAAATATTTTGAACTCGGCTATCAGCGCTAGAAATCAGATTTCTAATTAATTCCCGGAGACAATTTTCATTTCTTCACTGAATAATGTCCATTTGTGTTTAACACACCACGCAAGTCTCATTGCCCCGGTACACTCCTCGAACCTTAATTACCGCACCGGCACCATAATCCGGACGTGTCCGTTACTCGTTTTCTTTCGCCTAGTGTGTACCGTACGTACGTGACGGTTGAGGTATTCTAATGTCGGACCATAAGAAGAACAGGAACGTTATTTTTCACGCGAGACTCAACACACTCATTCCGAAACTATTAGCGAAAGCCTTTTAATGATAAATGTGAATAAACTTTCGAAACAAACTCGAACGGAAAGTCTTCTCAACCGCAGTCAAACAAAACGCGCCAATCGAATTCCAATCCCGCGGACACCACGCTCAAAAGCAGTCGCTGTCTCGTACCGCTCTGCCTGCTGGTCCACCTTCGACTCCCCATCTCATTCAACCAAAGGCAAGCACTCCCATTCCACTCGTTTGTTCTGCGTTTGTGTCGTGTCGCGTTCGACACGATATCATACAAAATATCATTGCTTTTACATTTGCATGCTCTGATCAAGTTCAATATATTCTGACGCGGTTCTAACGGCTATCTTTTCCAGATTAAACGTTTTTCCCTCAAGTTTTGATATTTTTTCTCTTCAACTGCAGTCGATACCGGCGTGGCAATAATTTTTCAGCTGAATAATGCTTCGTCACTATCACTGAATGCACGAGCTTAAGAAAATTGCAATTCTAAGCACTTTTTTACTATAAGTTCACTGCAGTTAACAGTATGGTGCAGTGTTCAAGCGGTAGTTGCGTTTTCTGAATGATTTATTCTAATTTTGTAGATAATCTTGGAATAGAAATGCACTCGCTCTTAAAGGAATCGACCGCAGCTTTTTACAGTGCGGGAAATTTATTGAAGAGACGAATCAACACAACAATTATTAATTTAATTTAGCATATGTTTGTTATCCGCTAGCATCCAAGACATAATGTGATGTATTCGACAAACAAAAACAATTTTTAATCAATATTATGGTTGGAATGGGTAAAATTTGACAATTTTTGAGGGGTTTAAATGATACAATGATTTTATCGTTCATATAATTAAAGGGGTTAACCGTTTCGTTTTAAGCATTTGTATACCGCGTTACACCGCAATTCTATAAATTATATTCAAAAGATATTGTAATAAAATCACTACACATTAAAATTTTAAACAGTTTTAGAATTTTGTTTCCCGGGAGTTAAGTACAAAAGAAATTTTCTTGATTTATTTTTCACGCGAAAAGAAAAAGAGTGAGGGTTGCGATGGGGAAGGTGACTGAATCGTCCCTCCTTGTTAAATTGAGTTTGTGCTGTGTGCCTGTGGCAGCGCTGGCTTTTAGAGCCATACTCCTCAATTACTACAGATGAGTGGTTCACTTCAGGCACTTTAACATCTTTAGGCTTGACATTCCCCTTGTAATGCAACGACCTTCTTCGGAGAAAGTAACGGTCACTTTTAGTGAAATGTTTGCGTTTGTCTCAAGCCTCCGTGTCCGCTAACTTCAACGAGAAAAAAAAAGTTGATTCACTGCAGAGTAGCTTAATTGACACATAATAGAACATTTCTAAAGATAATAAAAACTTATCGGTACGTCTTGTGGAGTAGAGTACGCGTGATAAATATTTTGTAGAGTAGCATCGTGGCTCGACACGAACCCGCCTCATATAATCCCACAAATGCTAGTTGTTAAGCACGCGTAAGCGAAGGCAGTTAGCTGAGCTCGGTGTTTTCTATATATTAGCACACTAACACTTGTGTCAGACAATCGGCACCCGTATCTTACACGGACATTTCAAGCGATTTGAACGAAAATCATTATAAAACATTGAAAAATTTTGAAAATGGTTTTGAATTTTTGTCAGGATTATGGCTTGGAAAAAAATATAAAGAAGTGTCACTTTTTGAAGTGAAGAATACAATTCCTAGGATATGTTATTGAGCACGAGAAGATATCTCCTTCACCGGAAAAGATTGAAACTCTAATTGAATATCCATATATATATATATATATATATATATATATATATATATATATATATATATATATATATATATATATATATATATATATATATATATATATATATATATATATATATATATATATATATATATATATATATATATATATATATATATATATATATATATATATATATATATATATTTTAATGTGACGCCTACGCCCGGGAATCGAAGTGATTCCGATCCCGAACCCTTGCACCCGGCCAGATGGGTATGACCTCGAAGTGCAAGCGGACTTCATCTTTCGTGCGGATATCGTTGCGCAGAAAATATTTTTTTTTTTTCTTTCCAAATATTTAGATCTGTGGATATAAATATTTGAAACATAATATTAATCAAAACCCCGACACATTTCGAGACATATCCATCTGGTAATGCCCCCCCACCGTTGCCATCAAAACACTATGCCACTGGCGACCAATAAAAATGCACATTGCCGCCATGTGGCGTTCCATTCCGCGTCAGTTGCGACGACTCCCAGTCCACATCTGTTTGGTCGGAGGTTGTCAGCTGGACAGTCCGACGCCACGAGGGAGAGAAAACGCGGGAAAGAAAGTGCTCATCAATATTATATTCGCAACATTTTTCGTATACCTATTTCACTAAGAATAGTTGATATATTGTAAACCGCTCCCTTCGAGAGTAATCTTGGAGTTCTTCGATTCTAGTTTCATAGAAGCTATATGTGGCCGGTACACTTCATCTTTCGGTTATATTTTACAGTAGACACAAATGTTGAAAAGTCAATATCAGTTATATTCCTATCGAGCATTGTTGTCTTTAATCGCCTAAGGGGCCACAGTATTTATAAAAGAAGGGATCCTTGCCGAGTGTCAAAACTGGGTGAAAATTATTTTCACACCTTGCGGCCATCTGTGCTGTTGCGCAGAGCGCCAAGATAATTTGGAATTGTGTCCAATGTGCCGCGCAAGCATCGAGCGTAAAATAAAAGTTCTCCAGCCGTAATACAATATGCAATGTTCAAACTGACACTTTACAAATTTTTCCCTTCGTCATTCTCGTCAAGTTCAACGCTTCTAAACCAACAAACTAAGAAAAGAAATGAAGACACATAATGTGATATCGATGCCAAAATCGTACGTACAACAAGAACAACAAATTTAGGATAAATATTCATTAAATTGTCTTTAAGATAAAAGGAGTAAGGTAAATTTTAAAATTTTTCCTTATCGCTCAGTTCGCTACAGACTTACCAGCTAACTCAAAACTATTTGTCTACATCTCAGTCTATTTACTTAAATTTTTAATTCCAAGATTGATTGCGTGCATTGTTTCAAAGCTCGTTTATTGATTCTCCCCGCCTTGGTTTTATGGAGGATATGAGGAAATAAATGATGATTATAGATTTACAAAACTCATTAATTCAAAGTCTTGTTCCATAGCTAGATTAATCGCTAGCCCTAAAAGTAGAATATCGAGAAAAATGACTTTTATAAATCGAGTATGTAATAAACGAGACAAAGTGCTTACTCTGTACAACGAGTTCTAAACAATTGTTCACATCGCTGTAATCTTCAATGCCAATAAGATAATAACTTGAAAAAAAACCGTTTTGCTAGAAAATATCATTACAACTATACTAATTGTTACTTTTTCGGTTGATAATAAATTAAAAATGGTTGTTAACTACTATATATCTTCCAATTGCATTAATTATTTGGCAATGTTCCTGTTGTGCCAATTTGGTTACCAAGAACAAGTTCATGAAAAAAATACTTCCTCCACTCGTGAGAAAATGAAATGCTTCCATTAATTTAAAAAAAAAAAAAAAAATTAACGTTTCATGTTATGTCGAATTTGTAAGCTTACAAACTCCTAGAAAATTCACTGACGACAGCTTTTTCAAACGATAAAATTGCCTTAAGACCGCTTTAAACTGTTTTTGTAACATTCAACCGCGAATGGCTAAAAGGAATAACTATCGTAAATGAGCACCCATCAAATAAAGGCCTACCAAAATAAAAAAAAAATCATCAAAAAACTCCTTATTTTCTCAAATGAATCGGAAATAGAAACAATCAGATTCCAGTGTCGTTTGTTAGTGTAGCCACTGTCAAAGAGTATTTGATTTTGTAAATAGTTTAAGTAGATGTAATACTAAAATCAATAGCCATACAGACGCAAAGATTCACCTCGTGTTGAGTTGAAGTAGACAGAAAATTCACCGAATGTATTGTGTAAAGGAATCGTTGATTAGATGCACACTATAAAAGAGGTTGAATCCGGTTATTCATAGGACAAGATGATTGATAATTCTAATGTAAAAAAAATAGCATATTATGAAAACTAATCCAATAAATAAAATCATGAATTGTTAATTAACGAAAGACTTTCCTTTTCAGTGGTTCTTCTAGTTTCAGCGGGAAAGTGAGTGCAGGGTAGGTATGCCGTCGCGAGGGTAGGGTTTCGACAAATCCGCTGAGGTCGGTTTCGCGTCGCGCGCGGTACGCGGTACCTTTGTTGTTTCGTGATTTTATTAGAGTCGGGTTAATTTAGAGTAGCATACTTTTCGGTACCGCGTCGGAAATTCGGGAACGCGAAATAAAAATTAGCTTTTGTTCTTTGACTGGTAATAGGAAGAAATACGGAGTAACGTAGAATAGGTTTCTTCTCCGTATGGTTTTGTTTCGTAACGCGTTTTGAAAACGGGCGTGTATAGGTGGCTGAATTATGTAAATGAGCGTAACCCATTCGGAGACCCGCGACCGAAATCCTCTCCGAACTAACTGGCCGACAAGCAGCCACCGCGTGAATGGGTTACGGTGCACGGATTGGTTGACCTGTTGGTACCATCCGTTGGCACTACTCAGACTTAACGTCTAGAACCGATGAGAGGTCGGTTCCGCGTTCGAACTTAAAAAAAAAAGTTGAAAATCATTACAATATATATATATATATATATATATATATATATATATATATATATATATATATATATATATATATATATATATATATATATGTACTTGCACTTGTAGGGAAAAGTCGGGTGTTCTTTATATAATATGTGGTTCCGCGCTTCACAGTACTAAAATAACCGGAAAGAATGCGCCTTTAAGCAATCAGCTTGCTGCCTAACCGTTAAACGCACAAATTGACAAATATGAGTTCTCGTCGCGAACAAAGACCGTTTAAGTGCGCATAGTGAAGTGAGTAATATCAAAGGTGGTCGCCAATGCGTTGAGTTCTATCTCTAGGGAATGAGTGATAAGCCGTATTCTAAAGCGCATACTTTCACGCGATCCATATGTAGTAATCGAGCAGTTAGTTAAATTTACTATCTTTTTTTTTAAATTATTTGATAAATTCACATAGAATTCAAATTTTAATTATGTCAGTTTATAGATTTTTTTCTTATTTTTTTATATATTTCGCACAACGAAAACTGCTCGATTATTCGGCGCTGGCAAAGGGTTAAAAGAAATTCATGCATAATATATCCCAGATCAACTAATTCACTACACCAACAGCAAATCATTTCCACATAGAAAATCCTACTATGACTTGAAAGTATGTAAATCACACATTCTCTCACCCAGCTCATCATAATCCTAGACATACAAAATATACATTTACATGCAGGCGCGTCGCACAAATCATTTAAGCTCAACAACCTGCCTCTATATATTTCCGTGGAGTTTGTATCGATGAGATAATGAAAATGTTCGATCGAACAGGAGGGGAGTTTGTTACGGGTCACCACGCAGGGCACACGTCTCGAGAGCCGCGCTGGCAAGGAAGTTTTTGAACGTCAACGGGAGATGAACAAAGGCATAATTCCGGGACATACATATGTGGAAATTTGTGTTTTCGCCCGAAATCGCGAAATCATTTTTAATCAAACTTTGATTCGCTCGATTCCGTCGCGAATGGAATCTTGTGTGTTCGCTTGTAATGTTTGGAGAGTGATTCGACATGATTGCGTCTTGACGGGAAGGCCAATCGACGGTTGTAATGTGCATCATCTCATGTGTTTGAAGCAAAGGAATAATTTATGTGCAAGTGAAATTAAGAGTAACGAGCGCTTACGCCCGAATTTATTAGTGACTCAATAAATATCGAAGATAGGGAATGTGATTTTCCGCCGTTGACCATTGCGGGGATTTGTCGGTGCGGAACCGAAACTCACAGATTCAAATAGCGCAACCTCATGGTGATTTTTCGTATACGCCGTTAAGTACATTTGTATGTTTGTGTGCCATGGGGTGGAGTCAGATTAGCGGCAATAAGAAATTAGTACGGTCGGAATGGAAACTTAAAAACTAGATACATGGCTTAGATGTTGCGAACTCCTTTGTATTAGTGTACGGAGAATTAAAGTTTACGGTATTAGAACGTTTAGAGAATTGTATGCAAAAGCAAAATATTAATGTATGGAGAACGAGAGTACTGTATTAGAACGTTTAGAGAATTGTATGCAAAAGTGAAATATTAGTGTACGGAGGATTAAAGTTTACGGTATTAGAACATTTAGAGAATTGTATGCCAAAAGCAAAATATTAGTGTACGAAGAACTAGAATTTACGATATTAGCACATTTAGAAACTTCTACCTCTATTTGATGTATATAGAAATGACCAACTGGAAACCTGCATCGTCATCGAGCGCTCGACGGACATGTGGGTAAGTACCCCTTTTCGTTCCTTATTTTGTTAAAATTGTTTATTAAATATTTGTTTTAATAACCATTTATATGTATCAAAGTTTAAGCAACAAAAGCGAAGTACATTATTGTGTTCTCTTTCCAAAAAGGGGTTACTGGTCACTGAACTAGAGTAATAGTAATATTATTGGATTAAATTCTTGCATTTTTTTGAGAAAATAGTTTGATTGGCTTTTTGATAATAGAAGTAATGTTGTGCTATTGCAATAATTTTATTCATGCATAAATTCAATACAGGATGGAATAATTAAACCCACTTTTCGGTCTTTCTATTTTATCTTCCCTGACCGGGTATAGGACCCGGTACGATGGTATGCTCTCCACGCCACAAATGAGCCAGCCATCGGGCACTAAATAAACTCTTTTTGTTTCAGGTGACGTCGCGGGTTGAGTGGCCCAAGCAGAGTGCCTCTTTATGGCATAGAGTTATGCAATCGAATTGTATAATTCTATGGCATAAATTGGTCATCAGGGTACTTTTCTTCTGATGGGAAGACTTATGCAAGTTAAGTTGTATGAGTTTTCCACTCAGAAGAGGAATACCTGGCCACTGCAACAAATATGGATTTAAATCCGGTTGGGTGGGTGCGAAGGGGCTCCATCACCACCCGTTTGCCCTTCTCTCATTTGTGGGTCATGAGCGTCGTCGGGTAACGACGAAGTTACCCTAAGTTCGCCCCTTTTTACAGGTTTCACTTGTTCTCGGAACAAGTCCTTTTTCTCCCGGTGTAGTTACCTACACTTTTTGCGACTTCGGTTGCCTTGTTTTGTTCGACCCCGCGTAATTCGTGAGTGCGAAATTTTTTGCAGTGGGTCCTTGTGCTGGGAGAATGAATCCGCCCCACGACACCGCAATGCTAGCCTGCCAGCGCATTCACGCGTCCCCAGACAAGGGCATTCTCCATCTTCTTCTGCCGAGGCAGCCGACCATCGCTGCAGTCCTTTACGGACATTTTGAAACTTCTAAATCACTACACATATGTTATAGATGAACGAGATCCGACTAAATCCAATGCATTAAAAAGCTGTCTATAGGAAGTTGCAGCACTTCAAAATCATGCATTACCATCAATAGCAACCGCATTATGCTTTTTCTCACAACCATTACCAGCCGTCGAATGGGACCTTACCGATGTTTTAGATACAAAAAGACGATATTTTTGATCAAGAAATTGTAAAAAAAAAATATTAATAATAATAAATATTTAAATCTGCCAAATGAAATTTCGAGTGTGGAACGCTGATATAATACAGCATTCCACGGATTGCATTGCTAAATGCAATCTACAGCAGCTGAGCAAGGGGCTCGTCTTCATCTACCGGAACAGCGTGACGGTACGGTTGACGACGGACAAACAAGGAGAAAAACCTGCTTGGGCACGGAAAACCACCGTTGTGGGATGCAAACTCAGCTGGGAAGGAAATAAGAGGAGTTTTGACTTGGGCGGCGACACGGGCGGACGCGAGTGACGACTGGGGCGAATCTGTTTAGCGCACCTGTATTTTTCTCGTTCTGTTGTCCCCGGGGAATATACAAGAAAATCTTTATGAATTGTTAAAGAAAGGTTGTTAATAACGGCAAGTGTGCGCAAGTGCGCGCAAGTGCAAGTGAGAGTAGCGCAAAATAAGTGCACCTTGAGGACAATAAAGCTGAACGGCGGAATCACGCAAAAAGAGTGAATTTCCTTCTTCACAACGGAATTTGTACGTAAAACTGAATAATTTGACCCATTTCCCGAGAACAGTGCTGCCCGTAACTCCGTGAAAAACATGTTTCTACTTTTAAAAGCGTCGGAAGAAAATAGTGGTGTGGTCTACAAGCAAACTCGTTCGCACGCGATGGAACAAAAGTGTATGTGGCCGTGTGAGAAGTGTTGAAATTCGCTGCGGTGCTAAAGATAAGAGAAAATTTAAAAAGCATACAAAACATCAATTTGCATTCTCCCCCCATTCTAATGTTCACAATCGGTCGCTTGAAAACTCTAAAACCAGCCCCAAACCTTCGTCGTCAAGTTCTACAACTACATCCAAATTACCACCAAAAGTGATGAATATATTGGAGTGCTACAGTGTTGCGTAGGGAACCCATACGCAATTAGACCTGCCGGCGTGTATTGATTTCAACGGATACCAGGACAGAACAAATTAACTTCCGAGCTTACTGAAAGTAATCCCGATAAGATGTCATCATCTGCCCCAATCAGCAAAAGTGCAGCAGGTGTCTGCCATGCATTGCTATTAACAGCTACTCAAAATGGAACTCTCAATTTGCTGATCAACAAACAACAAATGCGTACTT
The DNA here is from genome assembly GCA_963969285.1 of Odontomyia ornata. Classification (NCBI taxonomy): domain Eukaryota; kingdom Metazoa; phylum Arthropoda; class Insecta; order Diptera; family Stratiomyidae; genus Odontomyia; species Odontomyia ornata. The sequence continues at coordinate 408,172,187 of OZ017738.1, forward strand.
CAAACGGATAAGTTTTGTTAAATTAACTTTTTATAGCATTTATAAAACTTTTTGACTATTGGTGTCGATAAATTATATGATTGGAGCCAATGCAATTGATATTTAGGGAAAATTCAGATGATTACAAAATTAGATGTTCACATCTTTCAAGCTAAACAAAAAGATACGTTTTTTCAGAGCTAGAATATATGTCGTGATGTAAAGTATACTCAAAAAAATCTGTTTCAGTATTTTTGTTAACGAATTGAAATCAGTATTTTAACTCGGAATTACGTATAGTCATGATTAGACTTTGAAGTTTGTCGATCAGTTGAAAACCTCTTAACATTGTGTTTATTTTTCAAAACAAGTAATTCAGAAAGTATAAAAACTGATATCAAGGGGTTTTGTAGTCTTTTATTTTATGATTTCTTGCGGCATTGGAACATTTCGTTCTTTGCATTAATCCGAATTCATATAATATGGGTATTATTATTCCGATTAAAATTGGAGTATTTACCGAAACTAGACCTTGTTGCATCAGAATTTAAATAACAAGCTTTGAGCAAACGCCTTTGCAATTGTCGACTGATTTTACTTATTAACATTTGATTCGATACACAAAAAACATATAACTTCAACCGCAAAAAAAAGCGCAATCAAATTAAACAGATATTTAATTCAGTAACAGTAGTGAAAATTAGAATTCGTAAAACAAGTGACAAAATTTATTTGTTTCAACAATAGTTGTTTATTATTCTAATTGCATTTTAACTTTCCCACATTCCATACCTGTAATTGAAATCCTATACTTTATTGTTCTACTTCCAATTTACCTCATAGAACTCATAACTGTTATATAAAACGTACATCTTCATGTTCTCATAAACTTCTAACGTAAGATTAATGGCACACGATAGTCGTAGCCAAAACAATATTGGTTCTCAACACATTTCATACATTCATGTACGTTCCCACGATTTGTCTGAATTAGCTACGTAAGCATAAATTATGTATAAATTCACCTGTATTAAAATAAATTATTCAGTATTCATAATGCAACAAACGAGTTTGCATTCATTTTGGTTACCCCGATAAGAGCATTTTCAAGCCATAATCAGGACCTAGTGTGAGGCTGCACTAGGGTGCTCTATTATCCTGGCTTTGTGATAGTCGAGCTTTAGTCCGCAGGGTGAACTTTGAGTGGGCCGATATCACCACGAAGGAATGCACCTTCCAACGACGCTTAGGTGAGCATCAGGAAGGAAGCCAACGATATTTTCATCTCGCTTCAACAATGAGGAATTGCACCTTACCGTCGACGAACAACAGGAAGTTTAACAACGGTTTCACGCGCGAGTTATAGAATTAATTATCATTACATTTAATTTTCTCTGTTTGGCATACTCAAACTCTATACATATATATTTATATATAAGAACACGTTTTGCGTAGCTCATCCCTACCCCCCGCCCTCCCCCTTTCTTGGTCATAACGACGTCATTTGTGTTGGTAGAACTATAAAACTAGATAAGCTATAAATTTTCCAATCATGGATAAGTTATTTAAAACCCAGTCGAAATTGGGAAAGCCATAGAGAAAAGGCAAGAAAACTATAACAAAACTTCCACTACGGGAAGAACTTTGCGATATTTACAAATGCAATTTGATTTATTGGAATCGGAGTTGGCCGATTTCAGTGGACACCATTCGGAATTATCAAAGTTCGAAGATATGAACCCGAGCCACCGTTATTTTGAAGAAGATTTCTTCAGGGGTGTACGGAATGCATACTCAGAACTCAAGGCTGAACTTGAGCATCAAATTAAAAACTCCACTTCAGCTGACGAAATGGGATCAACACACAATGATTATGTGCAGAAGAAAATGAGGACTCAAGAGTCTATGATGAGCTCCTTAGGAAACTGTCTACATGCCCTAGAAGACTTTTTGAAAACTCCTTGTTCAAAAGCATTTTATATGCAACATTTCTCCAACATATCCAACTGTTGGCAATTAATAACTACTAACCATTACGAGCTTCTGGCAGAAGATACGGCCCTTTACGATAATAACCAATATTCAAATCTGCAGGGAAAATATAATGATATAGCAATCAAATTATTAGAATTAAGTAGTCCATCTCCTGAAAACCGTGCCAGCTCTCAACAAAATACGTCCTCTACAAGTATGGTCCGACTTACGAAAATGACAATCCCCACTTTCATGGGAGATTATGCCAAGTGGCAACAGTTTTATGATCTGTTTACAAATTTGATTCATCAACAATCAATGTCTAACTCTCAAAAAATGTTCTAGCTTTAATCTTATCTCTCTGGTAAGCCAAGTAGGCTCATTCAACATCTACAAATTTCAGAACAAAACTACGATATTGCTTGGGGAATACTTAAAAAACGCTACGATAACAAGCGTCTAATCGTATCAGCCTTCATTGATAGAGTATTGGCATTTAATGGTATGTCGGCTGAGTCTTCAATAGGAATCAAACAGCTTCACGACATAGTTACTGAAGCGCTATTGGGTATCGAAAGTCAAGGAATTGACACGTCCAACTGGGATCCATTAATCGTTCAGCTACTTTTAAAGAAAGTAGGCCGTGAAACTCACAGGCTCTTTGAAGAAAGCCTTAAATCTCCTAAAGAAATTCCGACTCTAGCATCATTCTTAAACTTTATTGAAGCTAGATTTCAATTTTTAGAAACTCTTGGAGATAAACGGGAAAAAAATCAGTGTAAAGAAAAAGAAACTAAGAAATCAAAAACGTCTTTGACAACAAGCCAAAAAGTTCTTGCATGTTATGCAAGAATCAAACCCACAAGTTGAAATTTTGTTCAAAATTTCTGAAGTTCTCTCCTCCAGAACGAATTAACGCAGCACAAAAACTGCAAATGTGTTTCGAGAAGTTGCCTAAAATGCAATGGGCGACATAATACCTTACTTCACATTGAAAAGCCCGGTAATACTCCTGCACAAGCAACTTCACAAAAAACTCGCACCACGAATAAAAATAAAAATAATGAAATGCAACTCTCGGTTCACACTGTCTCTGGAAAAGATCATCTACTGTCAGGTTATACGTTCCTGGGAACGGCAATGATTAAAAATTGAAAATTGTCTGGTACAAGACGTAACCTGTAGAGCATTGTTGGATTCTGGATCGCAATTAAATTTTGTAACGGAGGCTTTAGTAAAGCGCCTAGGAATGCAAGTTAATCGAAGAAAAATCGACATTAATGGTATAGGTGATTTTAAACTTCAAGGTAAGGGTCGGATTAATATTGCAATCAAATCAAGGCTTAATGGATTTTAAGCTTACATTGAAGTGTTTATTTTGTCGGACATAACTTCCGATCAACCTAGCGTTGCTTAAAACACAAGTGATTGGCCAATTCCGAAAAATATAAGATTAGCTGACCCAGATTTCAGTAAGCCCAGAAAGATCGATTTACTTCTGGGGGCTGACATATACGAGTATGCAAATCTAATGTTAGTTGGTCAAATCAGAATATCTGCCGAATTGCCTACCTTACAGAATTCGATACTTGGGTGGATTGTCTTGGGGACAGCACGTCAACCGACTACAAACCTTGTAACTTTCAGTGGAGTAGCCAGCCTATCATTAGAGGCACAACTCAAAAAATTTTTGGAATTGGAACAATACGATTCAGACACCAAACAAATGACAAAGGCTGAAAAAATATGTGAAACTCATCTCAGAACAAATACAAAACGCAACGTTCAAGGCCGTTTCATAGTTCCTCTCCCTTTTATACAGCCCCCAAGCGCACTAGGAAAGTCTCAAGAGATTGCGGAACGAAGGTTCTTTAGTCTTGAAGCCCGTTTTAAAAAGAACCCAGAGTTGAAGCAACAATACATTGTATTCATGAGAGAACTACTCTCTTTGAATCACATGGAGTTGATGTCCCAAATACCAAAACAAAACTATTTTTTGCCTCATCATAGCGTGCTCAAACCAGAAAGCACTAGCACAAAGTTAAGAGTAGAGTTTGATAGATCCTGCAAAACATTATAATTAAGCAAAACTTAGACGACATTATGTTAAGAATCTAAATGTATCACTAAAACAGCTTAAGAAGGATGAAATTGTTCCATTTAATTTAAACGAAAGCATGCACCACTATACAGTTAGTTACTTAGCTCTAGCCTTAGTGATAATTTTTGTTTTAATATATGCAATACGAAAACTAATTAATAAGGAAAGATGTGCGCCAGAACCCGCTCGTAGAAGAGTAAATTTTAGACTTAAGCGATCTACAAATGTTGAAAGTTGATAAATTTCAAGGCGCGGGAGTGTTTATTATTCTAATTGCATTTTAACTTTCCCACATTCCATACCTGTAATTGAAATCCTATACTTTATTGTTCTACTTCCAATTTACCTCATAGAACTCATAACTGTAATATAATATGTACATCTTCATGTTCTCATAAACTTCTAACGTAAGATTAAGCCTCGTTTACACGATGACAGTAGCTGTCATGACAATATTGCCATGGCAGTTGACTTCCATGGCATTGCGACACTACAACGTTTACACGGTGCCGCAACAGTCGTGTTTTTCAATGTACATTCATACGGTGAAATTGAAATTGAATTGTTGTTACGGCTCAATTGAAAAGTGAAAAGCGAAAATATAAGGATAAACGGTAAAATTTAGAATTAAAGTAAAAGTGGAAAAATAAAACTAATTTCAAAAATGGAATTAAATTTGTAATTTACTAGTGAAAAAGTGTGTTAAATTTTCTATTTAGGTTACTATATTCGAAAAAAATGGAGGAAGCCGCAGCGCTTGTTGTAGTTGGATCAGTTATAAAAAAATTATGCGAATCTCGTAAAAAGAAAACCAAAAGAACTTGTTGGACTCGCGAATGGATTCGCAGACGAAACCGCTATGGAGCCTCGGACACTCTAGTGAAGGAACTTCGGTATGAAGACCCGAAAAGTTTTTTCAACTTCTTCCGAATTGGGACAGAAATATTCGATTCTCTTTTTAAAAAGGTTTGTTGAATCAGATACCTTCCTAGAAAGTTGCAATTATATGTATCTATCTATATCTATTTTCAGGTTGGAACCAGGATACAAAAACAAGACACGATTATGAGGAATGCCATACCTGCGACAACGAAATTAGAAATAACTTTGCGCTTTCTCGCCACAGGCGATTCATACGCCAGCCTCCAATATTTATATCGAGTTCCAAAAAGCACTATTTGTGTCTTCATTGAAGAAGTATTGGATGCCATTTACGATGTATTAAAAGAATATATTAAGGTAAATTTTGATTTTGAACGAAAAATATATTTGCATGAAAAACAATGAAAAATTATATTTAAATGAGATCAAGATTTTCACACTAAAATTAAATTTAAATACATAATTCATAATTTCGGTTTTCAAAAAAGAACTAAATTGACAAAAACTAGTGTAGTATTAAATTAAATAAAAAACAAAAAAAAAAATATAGCGGACAAACTCTCCAACATATAATGTAGCAAAATGGCTAACTACGGAAATCAAACAAATAAAAATGAAAATGAGCCAGAGGACAGTATTAAACTCAGAAGAAGTGATAGATAAACTTAGCAAGATCCAAAATATACGCCAAGATGAGATAATGGTTTCATTCGACGTGAAATCATTATTCCCTAGTGTCCCAGTAAAAGAAGCAATACATCTGTTCCAAGAATGGCTGCTGAAAATTGACCATACTAAAGAGTGGAGAGAAAAAGTGAAGTGCTACGTGAAACTAGCAACAATGTGTATGCAAGAAAACTATTTCATGTTTCGAAATAGATATTTCAAAAACAAATCGGGAGTTGCAATGGGCAATCCACTTTCACCACTAATAAGTGAGATATTTATGGCGCGAATAGAAGAAATAATTGAGCAAGAAGGATTGATGCCACGATTTTGGGTTCGATACGTCGACGACATATTTGCAATTATTTCAAAGGAGGAGCTGGAAAATACATTTCGGAAAATTAATGAAATCCACCCAAAAATTAGTTTCACAATGGAAATAGAGGAAGATAATGAAATACCGTTCTTGGACATTAAAATCATCAGAAATAATGGGATATTAGAATTCGATATATACCGCAAACCAACGAGTACACAACGTACAATCACGAATGATTCCTTCCATAGCTACGCGCAAAAAATGGCAGCATACCATTTAATGATCCACCGGCTCTTGACAGTACCACTGAATGAAGAAAGATTCGAAAAAGAAAAGTCCTTCATACTACAAACCGCAATAATAAATGGATTCGAACCGACAACGATTGAGCAAATCATCAGGAAAAAGGAAGCAAGGCTGCAAAGAAAAAAGTTAACGACACTAACTCAACAATCAGAAGATTTAAGGCGCGTAAGTATAACTAATTCTTTCTTTTCTAGGAAAATTGTAAAAATAATGAAACAAAACGGATTTGACATCATCACAACAAGCCGGAATAACACCTTAAAATCAAAGCTAGGATCAGCTAAGAACCCGAAATCATTTGGTGAATCGAGTGGAGTGTATCAAATAACATGCAAGGATTGCCCGAAAATTTACGTCGGACAAACGAAACGTTTGATCCCGATAAGAGCGAGAGAACACTTCAGGGAAGCGGATATTGCCCGGAGGAATCCTGGAACAATGATCAGATCAACGGTCGCAAAGCATATGATCGAAGAAAACCACCACATCGGCGACGAAAATGTGATGATGATAAGACGAGTGGAAAACCCATGGCATCTTGACGCTATTGAATCACTGAAAATCATGCAGGTACCTGACGCACTTAGAATGAATACCGATCAAGGAAATTGTAACTCAGTCTTGTTTAATGTAATAAAATAGAGTAGAGTAATTAGGGGTAGTAAAATCAATTCAAATAGCATTATAATAACTAAACGTTACACGTATAAATAGAATACCTAAAATTGAAATTGTTCATTGTACTGAAGAAGACTACAAATAGTAGTCGAAAACGCGTTTTACACAAAATAAATATCCAATGTTAAAAGGAAAAAATTATTTTTATTTAATTTAATTAAAACACATTGGAAAAAAGTGACTATTATTTGATTGATTCAATATGGCAACCACGCCTCAGTCCGAATATAATAAATTATTAAAATGGAAAAAGTCAATTGCGAGAATATCTGAAGACACAAGATTTTTGAAAATTTGTCTTAAACATAATATTATTCCGAAGTCCCATAGAGTTGTATTGAAAACCCATTTGGACAGTTCTGGAAAACAGAAAAATCTATTTGAACGAACCCTCATCAAAAAAAAGCATAAATAACTTATATAAAAAATTGGATTATGTAACGGTGAATGCATATAGTAGTCATCTTATGTTGTCAAAATTATTAACAGCAAGGAACGAAAATACGATTTTAGCCATCAGTAAAATAAACTGTAATGATTTTCTACCTTCAACTCGACGCGGAACCGACCCCTCATCGGTTCTAGACGTTAAGTCTGAGTAGTGCCAACGGATGGTACCAACAGGTCAACCAATCCGTGCACCGTAACCCATTCATGCGGTGACTGCTTGTCGGCCAGCTAGTTCGGAGAGGATTTCGGTCGCGGGTCTCCGAATGGATTACGCTCAATTACAATATTTCAGTCACCTGAACTTGCCCGTTTTCCAAACGCGTCAACAATTACTCATCCAGAACGAGAAACCTACATTACGTTAGTTCTGGATGCGATCTTTCCACAGATCTCAAATCAGAAAAAACGCTACAAAATCCCATAGGCGCGTTACCGATTCACCGACGCGGTACCGAAAAATAGGCTACTCGAACTTAAATCGAAGGAAGCTACTCTAAGGAAATGACGAAACAAACAAAGGTACCGCGTACCGCGCGCGACGCGAAACCGACTTCAGCGGATTTGCAGAAACCCTACCCTCGCGACGACATACTTACCCTACACTCTCTGTTCCCACTGAAAAAGAAGAGTCACTGAAAAGGAAAGTCGTTCGTTAAATTAGCAATTCATGTTATTTTTATTTAGTTCCAACATATCATATATTCTTATATATCCTGGGCAATCTATGTTGAATAATGACAATGAGAGGGGACATAAGAGCTGAACAAAATCAAATTATGATATTTACCCTCATATCAAATATTATTTTTACTTAATTTAAAATATATTTATTATGTGTGTATAAGTGTATTTTGAAAAGAAAAACAAACAGAAAAATGAAAATATTGTATATATATGCGAAAAGCTAATATCAAAAGAACTGTCTTTTCTTTACTTATTTTATTGTACATGATATCCCAGTATATAATTCATTGATTTTTTTGTTCCATATTTTTTTATTTTTCTCATTAAATAAACCTTAAAAATTCAATAAAAAAATAAGAAACATGGCAAACAATTTTCATTTAAAAGACGGCGATATTATGTAAATATAGTTCTTTTCTTTATGAGGAAGACAGCCGAATGCAAAAGAAGTGCGTTTTGATTAATGTCTGAACATGGAAACATTATACATAAGTCATTCGCGGTAATTAAAAAGATTTAAAAATATATCCTAATATTATCAGAAAAAAACACAGAGAACTTCCCCAAACATGTTGTGAATAAGGTTATACCGATATTATTTACAAAATAAGAAAAAAACTATATGGATACGATTCCGGGATAAATAAGAGGTAAAATAGCTAAAGTAAATATAAGTGAATTAGAGATCGTGCAGTAAAGAAATGAAATCAGGGGCGGCAACTTGTGGAAATTAGTTTTCTGATTATCTTCATAACAGCTAACATCTAGCATCTAATATTATAGTTAGCACTTTTTATTCTCATTTCTTCGAAACTTTTTGCATATCATATCGTTTGTTTAGCGACTAAGTTCAACGAGATATTGCAATCAACTAATCAAATTAAGCTATGTACTAGCAACGTAAGTTAAAAAGTGGAAAATAATGCAGAAACATCAGCTTCCTAGTTTAAGCTATACACAGGGATTTATCTTCAAAGATGAACCCAAAAATCTAATAACTTAAGGAGAGAGTATCAGTTGCAGATTTGCGATTTGAATTTTGTTCTTTCTTTCGAGTAAGCTAACATGGGTTTATGTGTGTGTAAAACATATGATAAATCGTTTTGATTTAATAGATACGATATGGAAAACGAATGAACAAAGCAAAAATGGTTTTGAACTGTTGAATACTCCGTTGGGCTTGGAAAGTCATTTTATTAGCTGTTTTATCTCTATCGGCAATCAATTCATGAATATAAATCTCCCAACATTTGCGATTCGATATAAAATCTCTCGACTTTCACTAGACTAAAATGCGTTACTGAAGCTCAGTATTTAAAATATATTTTTTTCGAAGAAACCGTGAAAAGCTAGGACTCAAAATACGGACGAAACAAATGATTTAAATCAGTAACATGAAAATCACTCAAAGGAAACAGCGTTAAAGCAAATAATATTTTTGTAGTAGTGAGTTGAATACTATTTACGCCCTGAGCGTGAGACCTCCTGGAGCGCAGAACTTCTGGACTATCTAACAAACGCCTCTTCTATCGGACTAAGAACCAAGCTTGGAACCATTTGACACATTACGTTGGGCTAGGCCTCGTTGAACAAATAAATCAATGGCATTGTTTAATATTATCGTATTCTGTGTTCCTATCTTTCAGGGATACCTTGTTCCTGAATATAAGCTAAACTTTCTGAGACTGACACACCAATGTCTTGATTCGATTGAAAACAAAATAGGTTCGAATGTCCTACATATGACAATAAATACAAAGTTAATTTGAATCCGAAGTAAATTATACGAAAATAACGTTCAAAGTTGGGATACATTAAAGAAAATTATGGTGTCATATAAATATTGAAATTGCGAAAGAAAAGTATTGTATGGGTTGTTGAACACTATAAAGACTACTTTTGTGTCTATTACTTTTTCTCAGAAAACTTAAATTGTGCGGACAACCGGGATTTATCAATAGTGAAATGTATCTGTCTATAATATGATTTTTGATATTTTACTTATTGTGAAAACTAGAAAAATTAGTGCTTACGTTGTGTATTTTAAATGGTATAATTTTCCGATATCTCATTGAATATATTCAGTTATCATTTTTTTTTAAGACATTCATTCATTTATTCTAACATTTAATTGTTTCATTTAAGTTTAGTATTTTTTTTCTGAATTTAGTACTCGATTCACTAATCATTGAGATTTTTAGTTTATTTAGTTTATGTTCAAGTTATGTTAGCTTGACGTTTTCTTCATATGAAGCTTGTTTACGTTTGAAGTGTTGATTTTTAATTTTACTTCTTATAATTATTCCAAGAAAGCTCATTCAATTATCGCATATCAGTTGTCATTTGAAATCATTGATTAAAGTTTTAAAAGATTTCATTGGATTTAAAGAATAGTGTTTAGTTGACATTCATGTTATACCATCTTTTGACATGCCCCCGATTTTCATCTAATAATACATGTTTAAAAATTATATCAAGAAAATCGAACAGTTTTAGTCCGGTTAATACATTTTTGTCTTTTATAATTTGTTAGTAATTTATTTTGGTTTTTTTTTTCATAAATTCCTAATCATTGTAAAATTCATGGAATCTGTGGCATGGTTGACGACAAAGGCACGCACCTGTCTCTAGGATCCAACCACGTTGTCTCCTTGTTATTGTGGTTAATGTAGTAGACTTTGCCGTCGTAATCGCGGGCAATATCCCAACCGGCTGGCAATGGAAAGTCACCAGTTTGATGATGTTGTCCTTTTTGGCATTTTTCTAGGCACTCGGTTCGTCGCCGTGTTTGCTTGCTTGCTTGTGTCCCTTGCACGATGTCAGCGATGGAAGTAATCCGAAAATAGTTTGATGGCAATGGCTGCTGGTGCTGGTGTTGCGTTGGGCTAACATAAAGTTACACAATCCACTCGAGATTTTCCCTGATTCGCTTCTCCTTGCGACTACAGGCACTGTTTTCCCCGTTCCACCACGCTCACCCTTTTCTTTGGTCTTTCAAGTCTCTCCAGTCAAGTCCTCAATCGCGCGTTCCTACAATTATTTATGCATTTTCTACGCCGCGTTCCCAATTCTCTGTTTCATCAAATTTACTTTGAATTTTTATTTCTCAGATGGAATTTTTATTTTCAAATTTATTTAGCGCGCGGCAGCAACGAGGAGAGAGCGGCGGCCGTATTTCGAATTGGACGACGGCGGCGGCGGCTGTAGGGCACATGATTGTGAGTCAATTCTAACTTTCTTTTTAGTTATTAACTAAACTAACCTCTTTCCTAATGTTCTGCTCCGGTGAATGTCACTGCCTCACGAATAACGTTTTCCAAAAACTCTTTACGCACACCACGCGTTTCTTCATAGATTAAACCGGGAATACGTTTCACTCCACCACGTCGCGCCAAACGACGTATAGCTGGTTTTGTAATACCTTCGATATTCTCATGAAGAACTTTACGATGACGTTTCGCGCCTCCATGTGGCTGTCAAAATTTCCGGTTGTCACCTCGGACAAAACATATGTGCGTGGAATGGCACTTCATATGGCGGAAATGTGCTTCTTCAGATGTCGCCAGTGGCATAGTTTTCTCGATGGCCACGGTGGAGGGGCATTTCCAGATGGCTATGTCTCGAAATGTGCCGGGGTTGGATTAATTCTATATTCCGAATATTTATATCCACGGATCTAAATATTTGGACAGAAAAAAAAAATATTTTCTGCACAACGATATCCGCACAACAGATGAAGTCCGCTGGCACTTCGAGGACATATCCATCTGGCAGGTTACAAGGGTTCGGGATCGGAATCACTTCGATTCCTGGGCGTAGTCGTCACATTACACATTCCCCCCCCCAAAATCGAAGTAATTACGATCCCGTCTCCTTTGTAAAAGGTCTTGGTTAGGGACGTGGCGGGTCGAAGATCCGTTTCGAAGGATAGGCTACAACCCTGTTCGTGAAGACTCGACAGTGACTATATAGTAGGAAGTCAGGTGTTATTCGGAGGCCTTCGTCTAGGCAGAGATTTGGGATAAGCCAAGGTTTCTCGTGGGAATTAGTTGCACTTCATCGTCTAAGGTCTTTTGCGTGGTAAATTCCCAGGGTCTTACCAGTCATGTCCGCGATGAGGTACCGGGTGGGGCTTATGACTTGCATGACTCGACACTTCACGAATTTCTTGTCTAGTTTGGCATTGTAATGGCGGGTGGCATCGCTCTGTCGGAAGTTTCGACGATATATTTCGTCGCCGGCCTTAAAGCCAGAAGGATGAGATCGCAAGTTGTACCGCTCCTCTCCCATCCGTCTACTTTCTTCAATCTTCTCCCGCAGTTGATCTCGCAGAAGTTGGAGCTTTTCGTGCGGTTCTAGAACCACGATTGGGTCCTCTAGCGATTTCAGCTGCCGCAATAGCCGGTAAGCGCTCCCATGACCGATCATGTACTGGCCGAACACTGCAAAATACGGCGAAATGCCGGTCGTGGCGTGGTACGACGAGCGCAGCGCACTAGTGATGGCGGACAATTTGCGATCCCAGTCCCTCTGATTCGGGTGGACATAGGCGCGAATGGCCGCTATGAGCGTACGATTCAGTCGTTCGGATGCGTTGGCTTGTGGTGAATAGACGGCAGTTCGTTGGTGGATGATGCCGTATTTGGACATTAGGTCTCGGAACTTGCTGGAGGTGAACTGGACCCCATTGTCGGAGACAAGTTTCTCCGGAACTCCAAACATGTGAAAGACTCGGTTCTCCAAAAAGCTGGTTATTGGTCCAGTGTGCATGTTACGTAGTGGCTCTATGATAGGGAATTTGGAGAGCTGGTCCAGGACCACGACAGCTCCCGTGTGACCAGAAGCAGATCGAGGGTAAGGACCGATAAGATCAATGTACAAGCGCTGGAACACGCGTTCGGGGACCTCAACCTTACCCATGGGTGGCCGAAGGATGGTGTTGGGCGCTTTAGTGCACTTGCATAGCTCACAAGAGGCTACGTACGCTTTTATCTGTTGGGCCATCTTAGGCCAAAAGAAACAGGTTTTCAACCGCCTAAGTGTACGACCGTATCCGCCGTGCGCACTTGATGGGTGGTCATGAGCCCGTCTGATAAGATCAGTGGTTAATTCTTCGGGCACCCACAACTTCCACTGTTCTTCTTCTTGTATGGGGTCTCCGGATGCGTGTCCCATCCGCTTATAAATAAATCCATCCGTCAACCGCAGTTCAGGAAGCTGGGACAGTTGATTCTGGATAGTGTGAATCAGTTGGGTGTAGCTGGCTGACTTGAAGGCAGGATGGTCCAAATCGATCAATTGGGGGCTGTCGTCCTCTTGGACCAACTCGGCTCCTTCAGGGGCGAACATTCTGGATAGGGTGTCGGGGACTACATGCTGGCTTCCTTTTCGGTGGCGAATTGTGAAGTCAAATGCCTGTAGTTTCAGTGCCCACCTGGCCAATCTGCCGTTGAGATCAGTCTGGCTCATTAACCATTTCAGAGAAGCGTGATCCGTAACGATTTCAAAGGTGTGTCCCTCCACATAGGCTCGGAAGCGTTTCACTGCCAACACCGCGGCTAAACATTCTTGCTCGGAGACCGTGTAATTTCGCTGGGCTGGGTTCAGCTTGTGAGACATGAAGGCTATAGGTCTCTCCTCGCCGTCTTGTGCAACCTGGACTAAGACTGCTCCCACCCCATGTTGACTCGCGTCACAATGGATTGAGAACGGTTTGTCAAAGTCCGGGCTGTGCAGTACGGGGGCCGTAGTCAGACTCTTCTTTAGCTCTTCAAAGGCTCGCAAGCTGGGCTCTTCCCAGACGAATTTACGTCCCTTACGCAGCATGTCGGTCAAAGGAGTGGTAATGGTGGCATAGTCACGTACAAAACGCTGGTACCATCCGCATAACCCTAAGAATCGGCGTAACTGTTTGGTGGTCTTGGGTAGTGGAAAAACGTCAATCGCTTGAGTCTTTTCCGGATCGGTCTTGATATGCCCATGCCCAATGATGTGACCTAAATACTTCACCTCCGTCATCACGAACTGGCTCTTCCTTATGTTGATGGTTAATCTTGCCCTCCGGATGTGTAGAGCCACCTCCTGAAGCAGGTCGATGTGTTCGTCAAAGGTCTCGGTTATAAGCAACAGATCGTCCAAGTAAACGAAAACTTGGTGCCGCAAATGAGGTGGTATCACCTTGTCCATAAGGCGCGTCATTGTTTGGGGGGCATTACACAATCCGAATGGCATGGTCACGAATTGATATAAGGGCCGGCCTGGGACTGTGAAGGCTGTTTTCTCCTTTGAACCGGGGTCTAAAGGAATTTGCCAGAAGGCGTCCTTGAGGTCTAAGCTCGTGATGAAATGGGCTTTAGGCAATCGACTCAAAATGCCTTCGATCAACGGTAGAGGATATGCGTCCTTGACTGTGACGGCGTTCAAGCGTCTGGCATCTAAGCATAACCGGACCTTGTTCGGCTTGACCACTAAGGTGACTGGGGAAGCCCACGCGCTCTGTGATTCTTCGATTACGCCTAATGCTAGCATTCGATCCACTTCGGCATATAACGATTTTTCCTTCGCCGGAGATATGGCGAAATGTCTCTGTTTTATGGGTTTAGCATCCCCCACATCTATAGTGTGGAACACCAGGGCAGTCCGCCCGAGACCTTCCTTCTCGTGCGAGGGAAAAGCCGATATAGCCGAGTCGAGACGCAGTTGCTGAGTTACATCCAGTGTATGCCGTAATAAGTTAGTGGGTTGAGATTGGTCAGGAACGGTGGTGACGGACTCCAGGGTCGAACTGGAAAATAGTGCCGGGGCCAAGTTAAATTTTCGAACGAAATCCACTCCTAAATAAAGATTCTGGGTTAACTGAGGTATGATGAAAAATTCCATAGGTTTAGTTACCCCTTTAAAGGTGACATCCGTCATAATTTTTCCCACTACAGAGTGACGAGTTCCGTCCGCCGTGCTTAACCAGGAGGTGAAATGACGGATTTGGTCCGCGTGCTTTGCCAGTACCTCCCCTGCAAACTCGGCAGATATGCAATTCACACTGGCTCCCGTATCGACTAAGCCTGATACTCGTTTTTGCAGGAGGTGTACTGACGCATATGGCCGAACATCATCCCTCAATAATTCGTCTAAGTATATGTCCTTCAACCTTTGTCTCGACTGCCTGACTTTTCTCCAGAAGCTCCGCATCCGACGCGTGGCTCGCTTGCTTCGCGGTGGGACAGTTGTGGCCAATTCCTCATGGAAGATGCGCTGTCGAGTAGCCAAATAATTCCGCAACCTGACATGAAAAGGTTTTACATGCCAAGGAGCCTTCGTCTCGCTATCATTTCCCTGCGCATTGGCCTCGGCGAAGGACGGCGTCGGTTGTGGAACTTCGGGAGAACTGTGTTTAGCGGTGCGAGTCAGCAGAGTTGGAGTCATGTTGGGAGCTGGGTCATAGCTGGTGATGGGGTCTGGATTGGTTCGTCCGGGGTCTAGGAGTGCCGACGGGTGGTCGCGGCACTCGGTGGCAAGTTTTTTCGCCCTTTGCAATTTGCACAGTCAGGTGCGTATGTGTCGGCCTTCCCGCAGCGGTAGCAGAAAAGCGTCGGCTCCGCTGGACATGCATAGAACCGATGTCCCGGTTGTCGGCAGTTCCAACAGACCGTCGGGCTTGTAAGTGCTTCAAGGGAGGGTCGATCAATCAATGCGGGGTCCTCAAGCTCCGGTGGTGCTCCGCTCCTCGGTACTGGTACTGGATCAGCAAGCAGGTGGTCTGCTGCCATCAACTCCGCGGTGTGATGATTTCGGGGATTTGGTCCCGTTATGCGAGGTTGTGGGCGGAAGGTACCTCGTCGCTCATCCAAGTGTTCTTGTCTACGCGCATGGAGGCGCAATCCCTGTACGGTGTTGATGGGAAAATGTAGCAGGCTGTTCTGGAGATCCCAGCGCATGTTCTCTCTGATAATTTCTACTAATTCGTCCTCGGGCATGGTATTTCGCAGGCGAGTGCTCAATCTCACTATACTTGTGTAGTACTGGTCGAACGGTTCGTGAGCGCCTTGTTTCCGTTTCTTTATTTGCTCTCTTAGCTCTCTCTCAGTGAAGCCATCCTCAAATCGATTGCGGAAGGCTGCACTGAAAGAGTGCCAAGTGGGACGTGGCGTTGACTCTTTAAAGCTCCAGTACCAGTCGGCAGCGTCGCCGCTGAACAAAAGATGGGCATGCCGGAGGAAGGCCGAGGAATCACCTCCCAGGGTGCTGGACACCAACGCCTGAATCCGGAAAAGGAACCGGTCCGCCGATATCATATCGTTGAACCCTGTAAAGTTCAGGCGCCAACTCTCCATGATACGAGGCGTCGGGTCTCGAAAAGGTGCCAATGCGTTCCCGGGGGGAATCACATCCTCGATTGACCTGTTGTACTGAACTGCCTCGGGGGCTGGAGGTACCAACGGAGGTCCGGTACTGTGTCGCGGTCTGTATTCGGGAGCTCTGGGATCCATTCCCGAGTTCCTTGGGGGTGGGACCCATTGCTCGGATTGTCGGGAGGGGGGCATCGCCACACTGGGATTTGGCTCCCAGCCAAGCGGAGTTCTCACGCGGCTGGGGGGTTGGCTCAACGGGAGATTCTGGATCTTTCCCTCCAGGTTGCCAATCCTCTCCGACATATCCCTCATCAACGCCACGAGGGTGTCAATGGAGTGGCCGGAAGGCATGGTTGTCACCTCGGACACGACACTTGCAGCCGGAACTTCACCGCCTACTGCTCCTTGCAGGTCTAAGAGTGGTTGTGACGATTCGGCTTCTGGAGCTCCTTTCGCCACTGCTCCACGCGTTGGTAGGGGCGTTCCGAGGGGGGCGTCTAGGGCAGACCGATCTATGGGTCGCCGGCATAAGGGACACAGCTCTGACGTGAGGAGGAGCTGTTGTACACAGGCACGATGGAATAAATGTCCACAATCCAATCGCACGCTGTGTACGCCCTCCACTACGTCTTCGAAGCAGATCCCGCAGTTAGCTGGTTGGACCGTTTTGGATCTGGTCCAACGCTTGTCTGGGGTCCGCTTCGTTGCCATCTTTGATTTTTGCTGGTTTTGGGTGGGTGCTATGTCTTAGTGACGAAAAAAAAGAAAAAATGTAATTATATAATATGACTAAAGGCTTAAAAATACTTTAGTGGCCGATAGTGGCGAGCTATTTACGTAAAAATGAAAAAAAAATTTAATTAGTATATACTTTCCTTTCCAGTGGTCGACTCCTTCAACGGGAAAAGAGAGTGCGTGGTAATCTGCCGAAGAAAGGGTGCTTTTGGTCGATTTACGAAATTTAACCCCATACCCTCATACATTACAAAAAAAAACCGTCTCTAAACTACGTTAAAGTGACTCGACGAGACAAGTGGTAGAGCTACCGTAACGACTTTGTACGCGGTCAAAATTCCCGACGCGTAGAAGCATTCCGGGCTTCGCAACTCCAGCATACGCCATCGAACGTTGAACCGATACCACTCGTCTAACACGCATAAGAAATAGTTAGAATCCTTCCGCGACATAAAGGCAAGGTAGCCTTCTATTTTCTTGAGAGTCCATGCTGATAGGTAAACCCATCAGACTGGCAGTTCCATCAAGAAAATAGAAGGTCCTTACAGGGGTTAACCTGGGACAACACATCGGAAGGATTCTGTCGCGAAAGCAAAATCAAACAAAGGAGAGCGGAAGCTACAACTCACGTGAAGCGACCTCTAATGTGTATCACACAATTCCACTGCTCCTGATAGTGGGACTCGAGTACCAAAGTACCTTACATCCTCCGTAAAGGACCAACTCGTCAGAAGACGCGAAGTTCTTTCCCCCTTAGGATGTTGTTTGGCCCCACGTTGGGCGCCATTTGTAATGGTTTTTTCTCTTTTCAACTCGACGCGGAACCGACCCCTCATCGGTTCTAGACGTTAAGTCTGAGTAGTGCCAACGGATGGTACCAACAGGTCAACCAATCCGTGCACCGTAACCCATTCATGCGGTGACTGCTTGTCGGCCAGCTAGTTCGGAGAGGATTTCGGTCGCGGGTCTCCGAATGGATTACGCTCAATTACAATATTTCAGTCACCTGAACTTGCCCGTTTTCCAAACGCGTCAACAATTACTCATCCAGAACGAGAAACCTACATTACGTTAGTTCTGGATGCGATCTTTCCACAGATCTCAAATCAAAAAAAACGCTACAAAATCCCATAGGCGCGTTACCGATTCACCGACGCGGTACCGAAAAATAGGCTACTCGAACTTAAATCGAAGGAAGCTACTCTAAGGAAATGACGAAACAAACAAAGGTACCGCGTACCGCGCGCGACGCGAAACCGACTTCAGCGGATTTGCAGAAACCCTACCCTCGCGACGACATACTTACCCTACACTCTCTGTTCCCACTGAAAAAGAAGAGTCACTGAAAAGGAAAGTCGTTCGTTAAATTAGCAATTCATGTTATTTTTATTTAGTTCCAACATATCATATATTCTTATATATCCTGGGCAATCTATGTTGAATAATGACAATGAGAGGGGACATAAGAGCTGAACAAAATCAAATTATGATATTTACCCTCATATCAAATATTATTTTTACTTAATTTAAAATATATTTATTATGTGTGTATAAGTGTATTTTGAAAAGAAAAACAAACAGAAAAATGAAAATATTGTATATATATGCGAAAAGCTAATATCAAAAGAACTGTCTTTTCTTTACTTATTTTATTGTACATGATATCCCAGTATATAATTCATTGATTTTTTTGTTCCATATTTTTTTATTTTTCTCATTAAATAAACCTTAAAAATTCAATAAAAAAATAAGAAACATGGCAAACAATTTTCATTTAAAAGACGGCGATATTATGTAAATATAGTTCTTTTCTTTATGAGGAAGACAGCCGAATGCAAAAGAAGTGCGTTTTGATTAATGTCTGAACATGGAAACATTATACATAAGTCATTCGCGGTAATTAAAAAGATTTAAAAATATATCCTAATATTATCAGAAAAAAACACAGAGAACTTCCCCAAACATGTTGTGAATAAGGTTATACCGATATTATTTACAAAATAAGAAAAAAACTATATGGATACGATTCCGGGATAAATAAGAGGTAAAATAGCTAAAGTAAATATAAGTGAATTAGAGATCGTGCAGTAAAGAAATGAAATCAGGGGCGGCAACTTGTGGAAATTAGTTTTCTGATTATCTTCATAACAGCTAACATCTAGCATCTAATATTATAGTTAGCACTTTTTATTCTCATTTCTTCGAAACTTTTTGCATATCATATCGTTTGTTTAGCGACTAAGTTCAACGAGATATTGCAATCAACTAATCAAATTAAGCTATGTACTAGCAACGTAAGTTAAAAAGTGGAAAATAATGCAGAAACATCAGCTTCCTAGTTTAAGCTATACACAGGGATTTATCTTCAAAGATGAACCCAAAAATCTAATAACTTAAGGAGAGAGTATCAGTTGCAGATTTGCGATTTGAATTTTGTTCTTTCTTTCGAGTAAGCTAACATGGGTTTATGTGTGTGTAAAACATATGATAAATCGTTTTGATTTAATAGATACGATATGGAAAACGAATGAACAAAGCAAAAATGGTTTTGAACTGTTGAATACTCCGTTGGGCTTGGAAAGTCATTTTATTAGCTGTTTTATCTCTATCGGCAATCAATTCATGAATATAAATCTCCCAACATTTGCGATTCGATATAAAATCTCTCGACTTTCACTAGACTAAAATGCGTTACTGAAGCTCAGTATTTAAAATATATTTTTTTCGAAGAAACCGTGAAAAGCTAGGACTCAAAATACGGACGAAACAAATGATTTAAATCAGTAACATGAAAATCACTCAAAGGAAACAGCGTTAAAGCAAATAATATTTTTGTAGTAGTGAGTTGAATACTATTTACGCCCTGAGCGTGAGACCTCCTGGAGCGCAGAACTTCTGGACTATCTAACAAACGCCTCTTCTATCGGACTAAGAACCAAGCTTGGAACCATTTGACACATTACGTTGGGCTAGGCCTCGTTGAACAAATAAATCAATGGCATTGTTTAATATTATCGTATTCTGTGTTCCTATCTTTCAGGGATACCTTGTTCCTGAATATAAGCTAAACTTTCTGAGACTGACACACCAATGTCTTGATTCGATTGAAAACAAAATAGGTTCGAATGTCCTACATATGACAATAAATACAAAGTTAATTTGAATCCGAAGTAAATTATACGAAAATAACGTTCAAAGTTGGGATACATTAAAGAAAATTATGGTGTCATATAAATATTGAAATTGCGAAAGAAAAGTATTGTATGGGTTGTTGAACACTATAAAGACTACTTTTGTGTCTATTACTTTTTCTCAGAAAACTTAAATTGTGCGGACAACCGGGATTTATCAATAGTGAAATGTATCTGTCTATAATATGATTTTTGATATTTTACTTATTGTGAAAACTAGAAAAATTAGTGCTTACGTTGTGTATTTTAAATGGTATAATTTCCGATATCTCATTGAATATATTCAGTTATCATTTTTTTTTAAGACATTCATTCATTTATTCTAACATTTAATTGTTTCATTTAAGTTTAGTATTTTTTTTCTGAATTTAGTACTCGATTCACTAATCATTGAGATTTTTAGTTTATTTAGTTTATGTTCAAGTTATGTTAGCTTGACGTTTTCTTCATATGAAGCTTGTTTACGTTTGAAGTGTTGATTTTTAATTTTACTTCTTATAATTATTCCAAGAAAGCTCATTCAATTATCGCATATCAGTTGTCATTTGAAATCATTGATTAAAGTTTTAAAAGATTTCATTGGATTTAAAGAATAGTGTTTAGTTGACATTCATGTTATACCATCTTTTGACATGCCCCCGATTTTCATCTAATAATACATGTTTAAAAATTATATCAAGAAAATCGAACAGTTTTAGTCCGGTTAATACATTTTTGTCTTTTATAATTTGTTAGTAATTTATTTTGGTTTTTTTTTTCATAAATTCCTAATCATTGTAAAATTCATGGAATCTGTGGCATGGTTGACGACAAAGGCACGCACCTGTCTCTAGGATCCAACCACGTTGTCTCCTTGTTATTGTGGTTAATGTAGTAGACTTTGCCGTCGTAATCGCGGGCAATATCCCAACCGGCTGGCAATGGAAAGTCACCAGTTTGATGATGTTGTCCTTTTTGGCATTTTTCTAGGCACTCGGTTCGTCGCCGTGTTTGCTTGCTTGCTTGTGTCCCTTGCACGATGTCAGCGATGGAAGTAATCCGAAAATAGTTTGATGGCAATGGCTGCTGGTGCTGGTGTTGCGTTGGGCTAACATAAAGTTACACAATCCACTCGAGATTTTCCCTGATTCGCTTCTCCTTGCGACTACAGGCACTGTTTTCCCCGTTCCACCACGCTCACCCTTTTCTTTGGTCTTTCAAGTCTCTCCAGTCAAGTCCTCAATCGCGCGTTCCTACAATTATTTATGCATTTTCTACGCCGCGTTCCCAATTCTCTGTTTCATCAAATTTACTTTGAATTTTTATTTCTCAGATGGAATTTTTATTTTCAAATTTATTTAGCGCGCGGCAGCAACGAGGAGAGAGCGGCGGCCGTATTTCGAATTGGACGACGGCGGCGGCGGCTGTAGGGCACATGATTGTGAGTCAATTCTAACTTTCTTTTTAGTTATTAACTAAACTAACCTCTTTCCTAATGTTCTGCTCCGGTGAATGTCACTGCCTCACGAATAACGTTTTCCAAAAACTCTTTACGCACACCACGCGTTTCTTCATAGATTAAACCGGGAATACGTTTCACTCCACCACGTCGCGCCAAACGACGTATAGCTGGTTTTGTAATACCTTCGATATTCTCATGAAGAACTTTACGATGACGTTTCGCGCCTCCATGTGGCTGTCAAAATTTCCGGTTGTCACCTCGGACAAAACATATGTGCGTGGAATGGCACTTCATATGGCGGAAATGTGCTTCTTCAGATGTCGCCAGTGGCATAGTTTTCTCGATGGCCACGGTGGAGGGGCATTTCCAGATGGCTATGTCTCGAAATGTGCCGGGGTTGGATTAATTCTATATTCCGAATATTTATATCCACGGATCTAAATATTTGGACAGAAAAAAAAAATATTTTCTGCACAACGATATCCGCACAACAGATGAAGTCCGCTGGCACTTCGAGGACATATCCATCTGGCAGGTTACAAGGGTTCGGGATCGGAATCACTTCGATTCCTGGGCGTAGTCGTCACATTACAAAACACTGCATTTTACTGTGAAAAAATGAGAAAACGACAAACTCATGATAAAAAACTAGCTAACCTAACTAAACTACAACCTACGAAAGACCAACTAAAACCCAAAATATTATCCAACTACGTGATCAATAATTCAGATATCACATTCAAAGAAGAAGAATTAAATTTACTGAATAGAGGGTTGAATTTTGCTTTAGCGTCGAACAATCCCCTGGAAAATATTATAGTGGAAATTGAGTCCGCAATCAAACAAGTAGACGAGGAAAATAGAGACAACATTAGAAGAGAACTAAGAAAGGTATTAATTAATAGCGAAGTAAAGAACACAGCAAAATACGATCAACGTATCAAGGAACTTAAATCAAAACCTGTATATTATGTAAAAGCTGATAAAAGCAATGCCATAGTGGTTCTAAATAAAAATAAGTACGACGAGATGGTGATAAATTGTCTATCAAGCGGGCAGTATCACGAACTAAGAAGTAACCCACTTCCTGACTCGATTAAAAGAGTGGAAAAAACATTAAAAGAATTCAAACATCTTATAAATATAAAAACATTGCGAATGCCAAATCCAGCACTTCCTCGCATAAAAATTCAGCCGAAAATTCACAAGAAGAACAATGAAGTTCGAGAAATTATAGCGGACTCAAACTCTCCAACATATAATGTAGCAAAATGGCTAACTACGGAAATCAAACAAATAAAAATGAAAATGAGCCAGAGGACAGTAAAGTGTCTTCCTTGTTGTTGCAGGGCTATAATATTAGGTTCATTTTGATTATGGAGAAATTCTATTTAATTGAATAACCTTACATAAGCGGCGAGGCCGCAGTTATTGTTGGCCACATACTCATCCTAACGATTGAGTACTTGCCGTGCTGATTCTAATCCTGTGCAAGGATAATCTTGCGAGGATTGAAGTTAATACGCGCTATGTAAATTCGAAGATGATAGAGGCGCCACGAGACTGCAGCGAAATAACTCTTTGAATTCCAGTTTAGTTTTCACACTAAAATTAAATTTAAATACATAATTCATAATTTCGGTTTTCAAAAAAGAATTAAATTGACAAAAACTAGTGTAGTATTAAATTAAATAAAAAACAAAAAAAAAATATAGCGGACAAACTCTCCAACATATAATGTAGCAAAATGGCTAACTACGGAAATCAAACAAATAAAAATGAAAATGAGCCAGAGGACAGTATTAAACTCAGAAGAAGTGATAGATAAACTTAGCAAGATCCAAAATATACGCCAAGATGAGATAATGGTTTCATTCGACGTGAAATCATTATTCCCTAGTGTCCCAGTAAAAGAAGCAATACATCTGTTCCAAGAATGGCTGCTGAAAATTGACCATACTAAAGAGTGGAGAGAAAAAGTGAAGTGCTACGTGAAACTAGCAACAATGTGTATGCAAGAAAACTATTTCATGTTTCGAAATAGATATTTCAAAAACAAATCGGGAGTTGCAATGGGCAATCCACTTTCACCACTAATAAGTGAGATATTTATGGCGCGAATAGAAGAAATAATTGAGCAAGAAGGATTGATGCCACGATTTTGGGTTCGATACGTCGACGACATATTTGCAATTATTTCAAAGGAGGAGCTGGAAAATACTGTCGCGTGTTCTTGGGTTCGCGGCCAATAATTTTAACGTTCCGGGAAAGTGAAAACGCAATGTCTTTTAATTTAAGTTAAAAGTGTTTATTTAATTAAATAAAATGCACAATAATCAGTTAACACTTTCACTAATTTTAATTGTCACTATTAAAATTATCTAACACTTGTCCATAAATTTATTATCGCAATTGTCTTCTAAATCACTTCACTATTACAAAAATCACTTTTCTACTACTCGAATAATTTCGCTTCCCACACACAAACGCAGTTCTTATCGCGGTCGAATGAATGATTCTCCCATTCATTCAGCTCGCCTTTATATAGGGTCTCTAAGTATTCACCCATTTCTCGCATATTGGCGAACGTTCTACCGAGAGGTACCTGGTACGTTCGAGCAAATTCATGAATGGAGTGACGTCGCTTGCAGATGTTGATTATGCTTGTTGAATTTACTCGCGGGTTCGAGTAAATTCATTTGTTGACGTTCTTAATGATGATGAAAATAATTGCGACAGTAGCTCGCAGAATTATTTGTACATGTAATTATTTGTACATGTAACACTGCCCCCATCTCAGTTCTTTTCGCCCCGAAAAGATGTGTCGCTATTTGTAGTCAATTCTCCCTGGGTGTAATATGGGGCAAGACGGTCCAGATGCACGATTTTCATTTTAGCTCTCGGCTTACGATGTTCCTGTATTCGGTATACGACGTCGTTGATTCGCTTTGTAACTCGGTATGGTCCCTCCCAATTATGTTGCAACTTTGGAGACCTACCCTTTCGCCGTTGCGGGTTATAAAGCCACACCAAGTCATCTTGCTGGAAGCCAGTAGAATTAGCCTTTAGATCATACCTGGTCTTCATGCGGTCAGTAGCCGATTCGAGGTGTTTTCGCACTGTCCGATGTATCTGGTTCAACCGTTGTCTTAGATCACTTGCGTACTCCGAAACCGTTTGGGGTTTCTCAGGGGGTGTTCCGAACTTTATATCGGCTGGCAAACGAATAGTCTTTCCAAAAATGACTTTGGCTGGGGCTTGGCCCGTCGACGCATGTTCAGCGGCTCTATATGCCATTAAAAATAGTGGGATATGTCGGTCCCAGTCCCTTTGGTTCTCGTCAACCATCTTGGCAAGGTGTTTATTGAGCGTGCCGTTGAAACGTTCCACCATTCCATCGGATTGGGGATGCAGCGGTGTTGTCCTCGTTTTCCGTATTCCCAGCTGCTCGCACATTTCGCTAAAAACTAGTGACTCAAAGTTTCGGCCTTGATCCGAATGTAGTTCACAAGGCACGCCGTACCTGCTGACCCAATTTAACACTAGCTGTTCGGCTACCGTAGTTGCTTCCTGGTTGGGAATGGGGTAGACCTCGGGCCACTTGCTGAAATAATCAGCTACAACCAGCGTGTATCGATTTCCCCATTCAGATTCAGGAAAGGGTCCAGCGATGTCAACAGCAATCCTTTCGAATGGCACGCCTACGTTATAGGTTTGCATTTGTCCTCTCAGTCGTCGTTTTGGGCCTTTGACGGAAGCGCAAATGGTGCATCTGCGACACCAGTCCTCTACGTCTTCTCGAGCGTGGAGCCAGTAGAATCTTTCCCGCAATTTCGCTAAGGTTTTGTTAACACCAAGATGGCCTCCCGAGGATCCTTCATGCATTTCCTTTACCACATCGTGGATTCGGCTTTTGGGTAGTATAGTTTGCATCCTATAGGAGCTGCCATCTGCCGTTTCCCATTTCCGCTTGAGTACACCACCCTCCACCTGAAGGGAGTTCCATTGTGCCCAATAGCTTTTCAGGGTTGCGCCATGCATCGAAACGTCCTTCCACTCCGGTCGCCCAGTCGTCTCCTTCCATACGAGCAATGGTCCGATGTCTTCATCGGCTAACTGGGCATTTCGAATCTCCTCCGATGACCAACCTTCATCGAATTCGGCCGTTATCAGTCGCAGATCAACGGGCGGTTCCTTTTCCTCAATCCGTCGGCAATGCTTGCAGTTAGCTGGACATGGGCGACGAGATAGGGCGTCAGCATTTCCATGAACTCTGCCCTTGTGAAGCAGTTGGGGCCTCACTAGGTCTGGTCGGATCGTCGATCGGGTTGCACCAGTGTCGTTTGTTAGGGTGCAATGTTCTTCATCAACTTGACCAGGAAGGCATCTGTCTGCTTCTCCACGATGTTGCCTTGCCACGGTGCTGGGGATGTCGATACTCCTAGCCAACGTTCGCCCCACGAAGTTGGCCCTTGCAGTTTGATGGGCCTTCATTCTAGGCTCCTGACACGGTCTGGATCTCCACCACCCTGGACAATAGCTCGGTCTTCTTCCCTTCTTGCAGTCTCTTTGCAGGTGACCTTTTTCCCCGCAATTCCAGCACCTAGGCGCACCATTCACCTGCAGCTCTCGCTCAATTCCCACGCGCTCACACCTGCAATTATCTGCCACTACCTCGCGAACCCGGGCAGTGGTACGGGTCACATTTTTGGCTGCCTCAAAATTTAAACTATAAGCCAATGCATCCTTGACTGTTTGCTTTTGAGCTAACCGCACGGCTTGTTGCAATTCCTTGTCCTTTAAGGCGCTGATGAATGCTTCTGCTGCTACGTCATCTCGATGTTCTGGGTCGTACGCTGGGTAAGCCAAGAGTGCCAGTCGCTCAAGGTCTTGTGCTAGCTGCTGCAAGGTTTCGCCAGACTTCTGCATCCGATGCTGTAGCTGTGCCCGGTAAATCTGCTTCAGATGATCGTCTCCATAACGCATGTCCAGCGCATTCATTATAGCAGCCGGGTTTGAATGCAGCTCAACGGGGATAGTCTGCAAAAGCTCGGCAGCTGGGCCTCTTAGAGCAAGAATTAACGCAGTTGCTCGTTCCTGCTCATTCCAGTGATTTATCCTAGCGGCTGCTTCAAACTGGATTTTGTAAATAGTCCAGACCGTTTGCCCATCGAATATTGGTGCTTGCACATTTCTGGATGAGCTTTGCGCTGCGGTTATAATTGGGGCTGGTGAGGCGGTTACTACTGCCTTCGCTGCTTCCAAGTCCTTTTTCACTTTTTCCATCTCATGGTTTATTCTCTCTTCGACCTGGCTGACCTTTCCCTCGACCTGGCTGACCTTTCCCTCGACCTGGCTGACCTTTTCCTCGACCTGGTAAACCTTTTCCTCGACCTGGTCAACCTTTTCCTCGACGCCTTTTATTTGTTTGTTCAGATGGCCGAGCTCCGCTTTTATTTCGGTTGACTGTTTCTCCAGCTTCTGTGTGATGTCTGCCTTGATTTCGATCGCTTGTTGGTCCAGCTTCACTGATTGTTCATTTAACTTCGATGATTGTCCATTTAACTTCGCTGATTGTTCATCTAGCTTCTCAGTCAGACTGGATGACATTAGCATCAACATTTGCATCAGCGCATTTTCTGGCTCCTTTGATTTTGGTGTGTCTACTTCTCCACCTTCTGCGCCTTTTTCCGCATCTGAGAGCTCACCCGAATCCAGATTCACGCCTTCCGACTCGATCGCGTGGCGCAAGCGTGCAATCAGTATGGCCTTTGTACCTTGTGTGGCCAGATTCCGCTGTTCCAACTCCTCCTTGAGCTCCGATATGGTCAATTCATTAATTTTTAAGTTTAAGCTTCGTGGCATTTTTAATGTTTCTTTAAATTTTACTATTGTGCACTATAAAAATGTTCAAATTTTCACTTTCAAAATTTTTCTTTCGCACTTCTTGACACCATTGTCGCGTGTTCTTGGGTTCGCGGCCAATAATTTTAACGTTCCGGGAAAGTGAAAACGCAATGTCTTTTAATTTAAGTTAAAAGTGTTTATTTAATTAAATAAAATGCACAATAATCAGTTAACACTTTCACTAATTTTAATTGTCACTATTAAAATTATCTAACACTTGTCCATAAATTTATTATCGCAATTGTCTTCTAAATCACTTCACTATTACAAAAATCACTTTTCTACTACTCGAATAATTTCGCTTCCCACACACAAACGCAGTTCTTATCGCGGTCGAATGAATGATTCTCCCATTCATTCAGCTCGCCTTTATATAGGGTCTCTAAGTATTCACCCATTTCTCGCATATTGGCGAACGTTCTACCGAGAGGTACCTGGTACGTTCGAGCAAATTCATGAATGGAGTGACGTCGCTTGCAGATGTTGATTATGCTTGTTGAATTTACTCGCGGGTTCGAGTAAATTCATTTGTTGACGTTCTTAATGATGATGAAAATAATTGCGACAGTAGCTCGCAGAATTATTTGTACATGTAATTATTTGTACATGTAACAATACATTTCGGAAAATTAATGAAATCCACCCAAAAATTAGTTTCACAATGGAAATAGAAGAAGATAATGAAATACCGTTCTTGGACATTAAAATCATCAGAAATAATGGGATATTAGAATTCGATATATACCGCAAACCAACGAGTACACAACGTACAATCACGAATGATTCCTTCCATAGCTACGCGCAAAAAATGGCAGCATACCATTCAATCATTTGGTGAATCGAGTGGAGTGTATCAAATAACATGCAAGGATTGCCCGAAAATTTACGTCGGACAAACGAAACGTTTGATCCCGATAAGAGCGAGAGAACACTTCAGGGAAGCGGTTATTGCCCGGAGGAATCCTGGAACAATGATCAGATCAACGGTCGCAAAGCATATGATCGAAGAAAACCACCACATCGGCGACGAAAATGTGATGATGATAAGACGAGTGGAAAACCCATGGCATCTTGACGCTATTGAATCACTGAAAATCATGCAGGTACCTGACGCACTTAGAATGAATACCGATCAAGGAAATTGTAACTCAGTCTTGTTTAATGTAATAAAATAGAGTAGAGTAATTAGGGGTAGTAAAATCAATTCAAATAGCATTATAATAACTAAACGTTACACGTATAAATAGAATACCTAAAATTGAAATTGTTCATTGTACTGAAGAAGACTACAAATAGTAGTCGAAAACGCGTTTTACACAAAATAAATATCCAATGTTAAAAGGAAAAAATTATTTTTATTTAATTTAATTAAAACACATTGGAAAAAAGTGACTATTATTTGATTGATAGTGTAGTATGTTGTTATTCGAATTCGGTCCAATTAGTGAAAAATGTTGTAACACCAGGAACTGTCCCACTGTCACACTCGTTGATGTCTCTGTCCTCCACGGGAATAGTAATATGCTGATGGCTCGCTTTATTGTTTACATTTTCACTGGGCGTGCTTGGTGAACCCTGAAAATATGGAGGTGGAGCCAGTGCCTTCATACGGACAGATGCGATTAAATTTTGTATGTCAGCTTGTAGCTGAAGTGCTTCTCTTAGAGGGAGAGCCTGTAGCTGTGACGCTTCGTGCTGCCCAAAACAGGTGAACTCATCGCTTCGTTGAAATCGCTGTGCTACTTCTTGAAGCACTTTTACAGCGTTGTCCAACGAGTCTTCCAAATGTGCTTTATGTGGATTAACCGTTTTTTTCCTTTTCGGTACTGAGCTGCATATTTCTGTTAGACACTCCTCTGAATTATTTGGTCGCTGTTTAGTTGGGCTTGAGCGTGAATGTGCCGGTGTTTCATTTTCCACTGTTGTTAAAACCTCACCTCAAATTTTTAACAAAAATTTAGCTTGTAATAGATATGTTTATTTTTTTCAGGTACCTAGCTGTGAAGAAGACTGGAAAGAAATAGAAAGAGGGTTCGATAATACATGGAATTTTCCAAGCTGTGTCGGGTGTATCGACGGTAAACACCTCATGATTCAGTGTCCACCTAACTCGAACTCTCTATTGGCTATGGCAGACCATGATTACAACTTCACATTCATTGATGTGGAAAGTTATGGGAGCATTGCGGATGGTGGTATTTGCAAAATCAAGACTTCGTAGTGCAATTGAAGGAAATAAACTAAATTTGCCTGACAATGCTGTAATTTTGGGAGACGAAGCATTTCCACTGAGACCATATCTAATGAAACCATATCCGAGGAGTAATGTATTATCATACGAACAAAAGATATTCAATTATAGAATTTGCCGCGCAAGACGAATTGTGGAAAATGCATTCGGAATACTGGCATCCCGATTTCGTGTATTCAAAAGTACAATGCTATTACATCCTTCGAAAGTTGTAAAGATTGTTAAAGCTGCATGTGCTTTGCACAATTGGATCAGGAAAACGCATAAAAAACATAATTATACGGTGGATGTTGAAGACCATTTCACAGGAAACATCATACCTGGTTCATGGCGAGAAAGCAACAACAAACACCAACGGCTTTAATGGATATTGCAGCATCACAACATCGCAACTACCTCTTAGAGGCTAGAGAAAAAAGGAACAACTTTGCCTCTTTCTTTATTGCGGAAGGAGCAGTCACTTAGCAAGATAGAATGATACAGTAACAGTTTTTAGCATGTCAAAATGTCAAAAAAATAAAAAGTTTCTTATATAAGATGAAAATAATATAAAAAATATGTAAGATGAAAATATAATAATAATAAAAGTAACACTTACCAAGTTTGTTTGTGTTTCGTTGGCTTCGTTCTGTCTTAAAAAGCCATCCGCAAGGGTGTACCACAATAATCGTGGCTTGTCTATTTCACTGCTTCCACTCCCTGTTACATTCGATGCCCTGACTTTCGCTCGTTCCTGGTTGTACGTTCCTCTTATACTTCTTATTTATTGCCTCAATGCCTTCACCGAGGGAACACTTGAGGCTTCAAGTAGAGCAGCTTCTGCAGCATCCCGTTTCACTCTATTTTTAAAAAATGGGCTACTTTTTAGCCACAGGCACTCATATTTTTGGTATTCCTCTATGAATTCATAGGTATTCATTGTTGGGCTTAAATTTTCTTCCACTCCACGATTTGCAATTAATAACTCAATCATCTCATTTCTAAATCTCCATCACTTTGTTTTTTAATATGAACTTTCTCTTTTTTAATCACTTCTCCTTTTTTATTTTCAATCTTTTCAAGTTTCTATCAGTTTTGTTTTTAATATTAACTTTGTCTTTTTAATCATTTTTTTGTTTGTCATTTTCAATCACTTTCAAGTCTCTATCACTTTGTTTTTGAATAATAACTTTGCCTTTTTAATCACTTTTTCTGTTTAATCACTTTCACGAATAATCCAACGCAAATTAATACATACTTATATCTAATCATCTGTCAAATTTTGTGGACATGTAATATACTGTCACAACAATGCGTTTACATGCGACAGTTGTTCTTGACAGTACACTAACTCCCACGACAGCACTACCGCAAAATCAAGACGAGGCTGATATGCGACAGTTGTGTACGACAGTACTGCCATGATCGTAACCATCTTTTACACGGTGACAGTAATCATGACAGTCGCTGTCTTGACAGCAACTGTCGCAATTACTGTCACCGTGTAAACGAGGCTTTAATGTCACACGATAGTCGTAGCCAAAACAATATTGGTTCTCAACACATTTCATACATTCTTGTACGTTCCCACGATTTGTCTAAATTAGCTACGTAAGCATAAATTATGTATAAATTCACCTGTATTAAAACAAATTATTCAGTATTCATAATGCAACAAACAAGTTTGCATTCAACTTTGGTTAGGCCAATTTCGACATATGGGTGCCAGATCTGCTTTGAGTGCTATCATGATGGAAATGCTGAGGGTTTTCAAAAGGAAATGTCCGTGCTTGTACTGGATTGTATTATTGTGTATTACGTTTTTATAATTTTTAAAGATGTAAAATTACCTAGTATATGTGCGTCAGGATTGGTTGCACAATTAGATAGCATCGAGCTAAAGCTCTGTGCACAAATTTCTAAAGAAAAATAAGACCCAAAGAAGTACTGGTATAGTTTAACGGAGCAAAGTATAATGCTCGTGGTACACACTTCCTTTTTACTATCCTTTCAATACAAATTTTCTCTATCCTAAGTAGTACAAATTCTCATTCCCATGCCCTCGATAAATCAATAAAATTTCACTAAGAAATCTAATGTTATATAACGTAATTGTTTTAAACCCAAAAACCTTTCAAAACAATCATTAACACTTCACCGAGTGTTAATGTGATTCACCACGAGTAGATCTACATACACATGTGTGGTCTCATATGTCGCGTTAGCTCTTTCAAGCAAAGCAAAAAAAATGTAATGCTCTTAACTTTGAATTATTGGCACGCGACTTTAACTCACTCTTATTGTAGGTCATAAATGTAGTTTGTTTTGGTAGTACCATATGCCCGTGCATTCGTTCACATGCAGTGGAACGAATATTGTGTTTTGTCATGCAATAAATTCTACGTTTGTTTTCCATGTGTGAAGTGAAATTTATGTTTTTCAGGTCTATTCAAATTTTTAGTGTAACGCAAGTGTACTAAAGTATAAAAAGGCTGAAACAGATTGGAAACACTATATATCTAACCGAAGAGTTTATGAGGTAGCTAAGGTACGAAGAATCGATACATTCATATTGAGGCTTATTCGGAAACAAATCTCGAATTCTGTAACTGTGTGAGAAAATTTCTGGGTTTTGCAGCCATTTCATCCTATTGAGGCGTTCATTTGGACACATCTCATTCATTCCTCCTGAAGCGTTTGTGTATCTATATAAGAATCATTATATTTTCGAGTCAGATAGTGTTCCGATTAAAGCGGGCTACCGAAAAGAATTATTGCGATGGAGATACTCTGTTGCAAAGTTTGTTGAAATTAATGAAGTGGAGACTTGGTTACCTCGATATGAGTAGCTGGATTGTTACATATAAAAACGATCAAAATTTACTGTTATTTTTTTCAAAGCTGTTTTTCCTTTGTTACGCTCATTATTGTTAGATTGAGCCTTGTTTTTGTTAATTGATTTAATGTTATTGATTAGGATTATATTTAAAACTATGGATTCGGTTTGTGTTAGGATTATTTTAATCAGTTTAAGATGAATCTTCTAATTTATCCATTTGTAGATTTAAGTACATAGATTAGATTATAAGATATGAGTTAGGTTAAGAATATTTTTGTAAAATTATATTATATTAGCTTAGGTATCTAGTTAAAATATGGAAAGTAGAACAATAAATTAATCATTTGAAATAAATTTAAAGACTTAGAGTGGAAAATTTAGTTATAAGTGAAAATAAAATGTTTGTTCGTTATATTATAAGTAATTTTTGTGATATGGTTGGTTTATTTTTCACACTCATTTTCTCTAATTTTTACTAAAAATAATCATTTTTATTTAGTTTGCATAAGCGATAATGAGGAATTTACATTTTTTTAATAGAGATGTATAAATTTAGAGTGCCCTTGGGGCCATTAAGTTTTGTAATAATTTTTCTTATGTTTTCAATTCGCTTTATGTTTGTTAAATGCTAAGGAAGTTATTTAAACAAAGCATATTGGCGTTCTAATAAACTCAATGATTTGCGAATGTATAAACTGGCAATTATTTGTGAACATTTGCACATCATGAGTAAAAGAAAATAAGAGCAATGTCAAATCACGAATGTAACACTTTCGATTATGAGGAAGCCCTTCGTTCAACTTGTTTAGTTAAAATGACAAAATTCAAGACAAATTGCGTTCTAAGCAGCGGAATGGAATTGTTTTTTAAGAAAACTGGCGACTTTTGTTTAATACCATAAAAGCCAACACAACAAGAATAACAATACAGTTAATAAAATAATAAAAAAAAGAATTGTAAATAGTTGCAATTGCCACACTTGAGTGAGTAAGGCGGTGTGTATAATATGAACTATGAAAAAACAATTGATTCTAATACGAACGCAGGCTTCTCGTCCATCAAATGTATATTGTCATAATGCTAAACACTTTGAAAAAACTTCTGGAGCGCACAGAAGAAAGGCTTCAAACAGATTTACCAAGAAAATAAAAGGATTTTCAGTTACAAGCTATCAAGGAACATTGGGAGGCAATTCAATCGAAGCATTTTGAGATACTGGGCAAAGCCGATATCACAAATGAATACATCAGTGCATTTGTATAGATAGAGGCATGGGTTGAGTAAATGCAACTAAAGCCACTGAAAACTGGTGCTCAAATAGAACAAGGCAATCAAAACGTTAAATTAAGAGTACTTAGAATCCAGCTTCCTAAATTTGACGGAGATTACCTTCCGTGACAAGAGTTTCACGCGGCTAATCGACAATAGCACATTAGGAAACGCACAAACGTTTTGGTTTTTAAAAACCAACTTGTTAAGTTATCTAAACCCTATAGTTCTATTTTTGTGTATTCGGTGTATTGACCGATTAACTATTATTAAGTCTAGGATTAATGATCATCTATCTTTTTAATGAATATCCTTTGTTTTGCCATATCGCGTTATATTACCCTTTTCGCTTAATCCATAACGCTCTTACCGTCTTAAAGTATCGCTATCTTATTTAACCATCATATTCATTATCGTATATAATTACCGCATCGCCTTATCGTATCATTATCGTATATAATTATCGTATCGCATTACCGTATCATTATCGTATATAATTATCGTATCGCATTATCATATCATTATCGTATATAATTATCGGTTTGCATTTCCGTATTATTAACGTATATAATTATCGTTTCGCATTACCGGATCGTTATCGTTATAATTCGCGTATCACATTACATAAATACTTACCTATAACGTTTTTCTGTTGATTCCCTTTATTTTGTTACATTTATCTGATTTCTAGCTTCTAATTAATCATTCCATTAGCAGACCTTTGGCTTTAATAAATAATTAAGCTGATGATTAGCAGTTTCAATTACCGCTGCCGCCTACATTCAAAATAAAGAACACCTCTCTTATACGGGTCCCACACCATGTGGGTGATGCACCCCTGTGGGTGGGTGATGCACCCCTGTGGGTCGGTGAAGCTTCGCCGACCACGCAAGGGATGATGCAATCCAGCGCTGAATTGAAAAATCTCAAGCGCATAGCCCGGGCGAGAAAAGGAAAGAAAGCGGCGGCGACTGAATAACGACCAATGCGGGTCGAAAGTGCCCGAGAAAAACAAGATATAATTAATCGAGTTGTCTCTGCATTAAAATTGTTAGTTGTCAAGTTATAAGACATTATTGTAGGCATTAATGTCCTGGAGGGGATCGGAGTTGACACATGTTCTCTTAGCAAAACTTTTTTTTCTAACTTGAGGCCTTCTAATTGTACCCCCACGCCGTCTCAGGTGAGCTACCGGGTGGTATAAAATAGCACAACATTTCGGTTGCCATCATGCAACCTTTTGCTATTCTCTTGAGGATTTCAATCGATTTCTATTGACCCCTTTTTCTTGCTGCGAGGGTGACCTATCAGTCGCTCAGTTAATAGTCCCATATTCACATGATGTTTTTGTTATATATCCTCAAAGTTTAGTAACAAACTTAACTGGGGAGACGGAGGCTCCGGATTCGCCACCTGACTATTTGCGACAGCAACTATGAACCAGCATGAAGCCTAATCAAGGAACGATGTCCGAACAAAAGGCTGCTGGTGAATGCTGTGTTGAACAAGAGTTACGTCAACAAACCAACAACGTAACGAAATGATAGCAACTAAATTATTATCAGATGCTTCAAACAAACCGATAGAATTTTAGCATACTCGTGTGACTCAAAAAGGTCAAAATCAATAGTTTTGTAGGGTTTATTTAAAGATTAAGAAATATATTCGAAATAAGATTTGGAATAAATGTTGAAGATTCTAAAACGACATGTTTATTTAAAGATTAAGAAATGTTTTCGAAATAAGATTTGAAACAAACATTGAAGATGCTAAAACGATAATGTTTATTTAAAGATTAAGAATGTATTCGAAGTAAGATGTGAAACAAACATAAAGATTTAGAAATTATAATATTTATTTAACAATGAAGAGATGTATTTGAAATAGATTAGATTTGAAGATGACCCGAAAATATGTGTCAATAATATTTGTTTAGCTAACGATTAGAAAAAGGTACAAAAGGAGATGTATTGAAAATGAGAGGTGAGTTGTGTAAAAATAAAGCAAGGAATTAGACGTCGAAAGAATTTGAGTTTGCTCTTCGAGGAAATTTCAACCGGTCGGAACCACACTCGTACCTGGCGCAGTCGATAGTTCAGAACAAAAGTATTGTGCTTGAATTTAAAGTACCCGCTTAAAAGTGGCGTGGGTTAAGGCTCTTCAAAGCATCTTACCTAATATTGAAATACAACACGTGCAAATTGAACAAATGCCGGACCAACGCAACGAAGAACAACGAGAAAACCTAAAAATGGATTTCAAAACCATAAGCAGCTACATTAACTCCATCCCAACATTTTCAGGCGATCAATCAGAGGTTCATCCATTTGTGAACGCAATAGATGCAATACACGGATCCATAAGGACATTCCCCGAAATTCAGCAGACGTCAATTGGATATCAAATAATTGGAAAACGATCTGGGAAACCCAAGGAGATTATCAATGCTCTACCAAATGGTGATTGGACCATTGTTAAATCGACACTCATTACACACTTCGATGAACCAGAAACGGAGACCAGGATCATGGAACGCATTTTAGGAGCCAAATTCATCACCCCAGCACACCTATACTCCTATATGAGTAAGTACTTGAACCTTCTTTGTAACAAAATCAAGCATAATAATTTATATAGTGTAAATAACAAAATAAGTGAAATAGAGCAAAGAAGACAAATTGTGAAAAATTGCTTTATCGATAAGTGTCCGGAACCTATTCGCGGTGTTTTATATGCAAGAAATCCAAAAACCTTTGAGGATGCTTGTTCTGTGTAGGTTAATTCAGAGTATCTCCATTACGGTTCTAAAAATCGATTTAATTCTGTAAGAGATTTCGGAAATAATAACTCAACCAACCAAAATAGTGTTAGTAATGCTAATGTGTCTACTCAACCAGAAAATAGTTTTTACCACAGGCAGAATTACATACCGAACCCGAATGGTCAAAATATGAGAGGGAATGATCTCTCTTTGGCAACGGATGTATCAATGAATACAATCCAGTCCCCGGGAACTTCCCTTTTCGCTGGAAATCGAAATTTTCGATTACCAGCCTCGGACTCCCTATTCTTCGATAAACAATCGAGGGAAAATCTGTCCGTTGCTTAATAGACACAGGTAGCACTCATTGTATAATGAATGCAAAATACGTTAGCCAAAAACGACGATACATTCTTCCTCATCCGTAAATAATAAACTCCGTAACTCCAAGAATGGAAGTAAAATACGGTTTCGATACGGAATTTCCATCGGAATTCTGTACAAATCATAGAATTGGATGGAAATTAATGGATGCCGCACCAAACTCCTTCGATTGTATCATCGGTATGAATGTTCTGATAGGTGCAAAAGCGAAATTAGATTTCGAGTTGAAAACTATTTCTATCAACAATAGGAAGGTGAGCTATAATATACTAGCAAACCAATGCGAAAATTTTTTATAACAAGACGAAGACAAACAAAAACAACAATGTATAAATTGTAGTAATTGAGCAGGTAAGGCGGGATCCTTAGAAGTCAATATGCTCCGAAATACTCAATCGAATTATGCAGATGACTACTCAAAGATAGCGGCGAAAATATGGTACCGCGTATTACTACAATTTTTATGGAAAAAAAATACAAAGAGGCGGTAGTACTTGCGAAAAGAGCTGATATTGTAGCGGGAAATGCAGAAGTAAGATTAGCGTTGAAATACGAAGAACAGTGCGCATATTTCATGGTTCTTCTTTAGTCATATTTGTTTATCAGTAATGGCTGTTCTGTAGTAATCGTGGAATTATGGCTCAAAATGCCATCGCAGCAACCAGTGGAAACTCATGTTCAATTGCAACATATGCCAGCTCAGTCATCCAAAAAGACCGATGAGAAAACTCCGAAACGATTCATTTAGATGACAGCAGCATTAAATCGAATAAAGTCGACGAAATTAAAAAGCCAAATAAAAGTAACAAATTGGGGAAAAAAAAAGATTCGTCGAAGTCACAATTATATAGACAACAGCAGCAAGTGCAGCATGCGTTACAACAAAACTTAATGCAAAATGTCTATAGACTTTCAACGCCTAGTGCTGCTAGCTACGGATACAATAATTATTTACATCACCATTTATTAAGCAAACCCCAATTTCCAATTGAGAATTGGCAAAATTTTCAGTATTTACAAACAAATCCTCAATACATGTCGTACCAGCAACCACAAAATATTCCACTTCTAAATAAATTAAATCAAATGGATTATCTAAATTGGATTGTTAATAAAGAAAACAAAACTGATATTTCATCACCTCCAGTCTACTATAATAACACACAAGCACCCGAAAATACATCGTATGTCGAAGAAAATAACGATATTAACGATCTAAATCAGGATGAAAAGGTCTTTGATAAAAAGGATTTTTATAATTTAGAAACAAGACATGTCAGTGGTCACAATTTAAGTGATAAAACATCATCAAGTCTTTCCACATCTACGCCAACAACTGATTGTGATAAGCAAAAGTATAGAATTTACATTTCGTATAAACGATACAACTAAAATACACAACACTCACTGTACATAAAAATAATGTTACAGCAGAGTGTAACTCGCATAGCTTTAGCCAGCATATTGCAGGAGAAGCAATTGCAAACGGTAGAGCAACAACAAATGCTTCAAGCACGGCAAATGAAACAAATGCAAGGGACGAATCGTTCGGGAAACTGGCTAAGCGAAAAAAACGAGAATTGCACGGCGATCGATTGGAGATAGACAAGGAGTGAAGTTGCAACCGCGAACGCGCGTGGACGGAGGAATAGCGAGAAAAGCGAACAAGTAGCCGCATTGAAACTTTGTGAAATTTTGAAGTAAAAACAACTTGACTTGAGTGAGTTTTCAACGCGACCTAGCCCCTGAAAAGTTTTTGAAAATCTTAACAAGAAAAGATGAATAGAAACGGAAAGTGAAAAGAGCCAAGTGTGTGATTATTACTCTTTCGTGGAGCCGGTAGTTAACGGATATGTGATAGGAAGAAAAGCTGGTGCTAAAAATTACAAGTGAAGAGATAGGAGTTCAATTAGAAACCGTAAAGTGATTATCAAAGTTACCAAACTTGAAGAATAACGAAAAGAAGAGAATAGAAAAAAAAAAGAAAATAAAACAAAGGCAAGGATAAAGCGATTGTGATATACGAGTACAAAGTGAACGCGGGATTAGTGAAAGTTAGCGGTCACCAAGAACAACGGGTTCAAGAGAGTGCGCTATTTCGGGAAGGTTGTAGAAAACGGTTGTGTGAATAGCGTTTGCACTATTTTGTTCGCCCGAAACGCTTGCAAAGTCCGACGAGATAAAAGGTGTCGCTTGCTTTCGAAGAAAAGATGCAATTCGGTGTTTCGTGGTGCTCGCCTGTTTTGTGTACGGAAATCACGAGATTTTCAAGTGTACGCTCCGTTTGTGGCGGTTTTGTTGCCAATTGACGTAGACAAATCATCTTCACGCGCTCTGTGCTTTAGTTGCTATACTTATTTCGTGAGGTTGCATGGACGTTGCAACCACTTTTCCGTTCTCATTGGCTACCACGCACCATATGATTGCTTTCGCAGCCTTGGGACTCCACCGCGTAGCAACGGCCGGTGCTAAACGAGGAACGCCACTGGGCTTGGATAAAAGCATTTATGAGACTTCTGATTTTAGTTTTTTTATTAGAGCTCTCAAATAGCTCATGAGTAGTATTCGGGAGGCCGAATTAGATCGCATCTTTCAATATTTATAGTCCAAAACGTAGATTTGTTGTCGTAGTTTATGTAAACGTGTCGGAGAAAATTAGTGGACTCGGCAAAAAAGAGCGCGAAGTGTTACTATACATAAAAGGAAAAAAGGAAATCAAAAATAATATTAACACCAATTTGCAGGATTTACCCGCCCCGAACACGAGCGCTCGTAACAGGAGGTCGTGGTAAGTACCCTTTCTTTTGTTCAAACACAAAAAAAAAGGAAAAAAAAGGAGATTTCCTTTTTTCATGTTTTATTTTATTTTTCCTCTATTGAATGATGCCAGCCGTACATTTGGTGCTTTGACACCTAAACGAAGTTTGTTTTTTTTTGGTTGTCTTTATTGGAAGAGCGCGTAAATAGAACCGACCCTAGCAGTATATTAGTGAAATATTTTCTCCATCACGGGAATTGAATTTTAAAAATTTGGATAAACCTTGATACCTTTAGTTTTGTTTGATAACGTAAATTTGGATAAACCTTGATACCTTTAGCTTTGTTTGATAAGGTAAATTTGGATAAACCTTGATACCTTTAGTTTTGTTTGATAACGTAACTTCTGATAAACCTTAATACCTTTAGTTTTGTTTGATGAATTGTGTATCGGCGAGGATATTTGTAATATATTATAAAATAATAATGGTTGAGTAACCTGCAATTGTTGGTCTTTCCTTTCCAAAGATTCTGACCGGGTATAGGACCCGGTACGGTAGCAGGCTGCCCCTAAAACCATGAGCCAGCCGCCGGGTACAAGTTACTCTTTCTGTTTCAGGTGACTTTTTGGGTTGAGTGGCCCAAGCAGGGTGCCTTTTTATGGCATAGAGTTATGCAATCAAATTGTATAATTCTATGGCATAAATTGGTCACCGGGGTACTCCCCTTCTGATGGGAAAGTTCATACAATTCAAGTTGTATGAGTTTTCCACTCAGAAGAGGAATACCTGGCCACTTCAACAAGATATCTATGGATTTATTCCGGTTGGGTGGGTACGAAGGGGCTCCACCACCACCCGGTTGCCCCTCTTTCATTTGTGGGCCATGAATTTCGTTGGGTAGTGACGAGGTCACCCCAAGTTCGCCTTTCTTTTCAGGTTCCACTTGTTCTCGTAACAAGTTCCATCCCCCTCTGTGAGGTTATCTACAATTTTTGCGACTTCGGTCGCCTTTTGAGCTGTAGTCCAATTCGTGAATGCGAAATTTTTTGTAGTGGGTCCTCGTGCTGGGGAAATGAACCCGCCCCACGACACCGCAATGCTAGCCTGCCAGCGCATTCACGCGTCTCCAGACGAGGGCATTCTCGGCAGATACCGACACCTTCCTCTGCCGAGGCAGCAGAACATCGCTGCAGTCCTTCACGGACATCTGAACATCCGAAATTCACTACAGTTCAGATGACCAAGAAGAATTAGTAATGCAATAGAATCAAGTGAAATTTCTTGAAGATGCAATTGAATTTTCAAAAATTGTGGGGAAAGCCGCACAAAAAATTAAAAATATGCTAATGTCAAAAACAAACACGGATGTTTTCAAAGCAACTGATTTCTTTACCACCGCTTATCGTTTTGGTATTAGAGGAACTAAATATGGAATGCGACATCTGCTTTATTTCGCGTGGTCAGGTGATAAGCAAAAACGGGATGCGGTCTCAAATGCGTATAAAAAATCTTATTTACAACTGACCAACAATCACGGGCTCATGCATTAAAGGTAGTGCGGAATTTATGTTCACTTCTATGTGATTTAACATATGGCCATTATGAGGCGCTCGAGGTTTTAATAAAGGAATGGGTGACAATGGTGACATTGATTTACAAATCATTCAAGTTCTTTTCGAGTATTTCACTCTGAAAGTCGAAGAATCTGAAAGTGAATCACGCCAGGCGCTACAATGGCTCAGAATGGCATCAGCCGCCAAATCGTCAATAGCAACACCAACCACTACCACCACAGCCTCCACCATCGGTACCGGCGGCTCTTATAAGTCCAACACAAGAATCATGCCAATGATCTTACGGCTAATGCCAATTCCACTTTGCAACAGGCAAGCAACAATGTGTCAACGAAGAATTATGAGCGTTATGGAATATTTGCCAGGCGATACATTGACTGATGTTGTAACTGAGACGGGTATGGATGAAGGGAAATAGCCGCTGTATGCGTGAAGTATTACAAGCTACAGAATTTTTACATACGAGC
Source organism: Odontomyia ornata (assembly GCA_963969285.1). Classification (NCBI taxonomy): domain Eukaryota; kingdom Metazoa; phylum Arthropoda; class Insecta; order Diptera; family Stratiomyidae; genus Odontomyia; species Odontomyia ornata. The sequence goes on from OZ017738.1 coordinate 408,214,131, forward strand.
CAAGTGATACATAGAGATAAAAGTGGGGAGTCTGCTCGAAACCGCCACACAGCGCGGACGCCGGTAGCTGAGTTCCTGCGCGCGAGGAAAAGTTTTGTGTTGGTTACCACCGCGTGCCCTAGAATTGAACACCGTAACATTGGCAAATAAGTGCAATTTTGCAAACAGTGGAAAATTCGCATTATAATAGCTGGTAGGGAATTACGAAAGTGCTCTTTCGATTGCAAGTGTTTTGCCCGATGCTGGAAATCCCACAGTGTTTGCTTTGCCAGTCCGAGAGGTGAAAGTGTAAATCATTTTGCACTGGCAATTAAAACGAACGCTATATGCCAGGATAACGGCATTAACTTTGGCTGGTCTAGAAGTAGAATATCTCCAGAAAAATTCCTCACAACGGGTTCGCACACTGTTGCAGCATCGCACGCGCGCATACATTCATGCTTTTGTCTATCAAACGGACGGTGTTGGTCGGGCAAGTTGCACGTGCGGCGGCCAAGTGAAATGCGTTAGTGGTGGCGTTTTGTATACACACATTATGTGTGGGTGTTAAGCGCAATTTTAAGCGCCCCGTGCAAGCGACTTTCGGTTTTGTGTATGTGAGTGCGGTTTTGTTCAGAAAAAACCAATGTTTTGGTAGTAAAACGGCGAAAGACCTTCAAAACTGTTTCGCGTTAACCCCCATAGTGCAGTTTCCAAGTGATTTTTATTTTATTGTTGGGCGGAGAAAATTTCTGGCGCGAAGTAGTTATGATTTCCGCTGCTTTTTGTGTAAACGAAAAAAGAGAAAAGGTCTGATAGCCGCGGACGCTTACGAAAGGAGCAAACGCGCAGATCGTTAATGGAAGTGGTGTGTTGATTCGATCGCGGGGATTCTTGTTGTGTGAGTTCGCCAACCGCATACGGAAATTCCTCTGTGATACAGATCATGAAGAAGTTTTTGCAATCATATCTATAGAAATAAAATGACGCGGATTGCGGGATTGCTCGGTTGAAATGAGCGAGTGGAATATTGCTATGGATTCGGGGAGATGTGATCTGGTTTTCTCGCAGATTAGCAGAACGCGGAGCTAATTTAACGGAAAAACTGCTAGTGAGATGAGAAAGCGCGCGATTAGCGTGAACGTGTGAAAAATTGCCCCAATTAAACTTAACGAATGGTTCGGAGAGTGAAAGTGAAGGAAATGTACCAATAATAGTACAGTTGAGTTAAAGCCAATTTCCAAAGTAAATTTCTTAAAATTATCGAAACGGTACAAGATTCGCTCCCGCTTGCACCGTTAATTGAAGGAATCGCGTGATAATTTGCGTGCGGTACAAGATTCGCTCCCGCGTGCACAGTTGCCGTTTTCCACCGACTGGCCGACTGAATTGTCGAGAATCCCATCTTTCTGTTGGAATTTACTGCACACCGGAGGGGAACGAGATTTTATATGACTTTTGGCAGAATCAGCGGAACGCCCGTACTCCAAAGAGCATTTGTCTCCACCGGGAAGACGGAAGTTAGCTAGGTCGCGTATGAATTCACATAGGCAATAATTGAGTCACGGGACTTCAAAATTTTCTCATGATAGACCTCGGAAACTTCAGCCGTCTAGGGAAACGTGAGGCAATCATTGATTGTATTCGATTAGGCGCCCGTTATTTTTTGTGTTTTGTTTAAATTTATTGAATTTGGTGAAAGCAATTAATTACTGCTAAATTTTTCATTCAGTCATAATTAAATGAAACGGTTAGTGCGAGTGAATTTTGGTTTCGGTTTCGATTATTCAACAATTACAGGATTCCCCGCCCCGAACACGAGCGCTCGTCGGAGGAGGTTTGGGGGTAAGTACCCTTCTTTGTTCAACAATTATATTTTTCTTTGCATGTTTCATTGAACTTACCTACATACTAAGACTAAACCAAAGCACTCGGAACACCTGCGTTACTTTCAATAGCGTCTGTAGTCTCGAAAAGACCTTGCTTATTCGGTACTCGGTCGCCTTTGTATTTGATTACTTAATGTTATAAACTAAAGATAATTGCCATGATCTCTCGTTTGTATATTTTCTTTTTGCGCAGAACACAATGTTAATTTTTTTAAATAAAATGTATTAATATCCCAGAACTTTCGGTCTTTCTATTTTGTTTCTTTTGGACCGAGTATAGGACCCGGTACGGTGGCAGGCTGCCCCCTAAAAACATGAGCCAGCCGCCGGGTACAGTTTAATCCTTTGTTTTCTGTGTTTCAGGTGATATCGCGGGTTGAGTGGCCCAAGCAGAGTGCCTCTTTATGGCATAGAGTTATGCAATCAAATTGTATAATTCTATGGCATAAATTGGTCACCGGGGTACTCCCCTTCTGATGGGAAAGTTCATGCAATTCAAGTTGTATGAGTTTTCCACTCAGAAGAGGAATACCTGGCCACTGCAACAAAATATGTATGGATTTATTCCGGTTGGGTGGGTGCGAAGGGGCTCCATCACCACCCGGTTGCCCCTCTTTCATTTGTGGGCCATGAGCTTCGTCGGGTAATTACGAGGTTACCCCAAGTCCGCCTTTCTTTTCAGGTTCCACTTGTTCTAGTAACAAGTTCTATCTCCCTCGGTGTAGTTATCTACATTTTTTGCGACTTCGGTCGCCTCTTGAACTACAACCAAATTCGTGAGTGCGAAATTTTTTGTAGTGGGTCCTCGTTCTGGGGAAATGAACCCGCCCAACGACACCGCAATGCTAGCCTGCCAGCGCATTCACGCGTCTCCAGACGAGGGCATTCTCGGCAGATATTGTCATCTTCTTCTGTCGAGGTCGAGGTCGAGGTCCTTTACGGACTTATTGAAACTTATATTATCCACTACAAAATGATATGCCATTCGAGAAACGAATACAAGATTAAGCATATACAAAAGAAGAACAAGACCTCATTGATCGAACAAAAGACGAGTTTATTAATATACAATATAATAAACATGAAAAGTTAACATTACACATCACGTCAAACATAGTTTAAAGTTGACACCCGATATTCCTATATATATCAGCGGAACTTTAGTTACCCGCAATCATTAAAACCATTTATAAAACAACAGATCTAAGAGGATCTCGCACAGGGAATAATTCAACCTTCAAATTCTCCTTACTGGGTAGTTCAAAAAAAAGGAGGAAAAAATAGGTTACTCATTGATTTTCGAAAAATTAACAATGTCATAGTTGCTGACAGATTCCCTATCCCACAGATCGACGATATCTTAGGACAATTGGGTTATGCTAATTATTTTAAAAACATTGATCTTGCAAAAGCCTTTCACCAAATTGAAATTGAACCAGAAGCAGGATTTTCAACTGACGAAGGACATTTTGAATTCAAACGAATGCCCTTTGGCTTAAAAAATTCACCAGCTACTCTACAGAGAGTGATGAACAAAATTCTAGAGGAACTTACTGGTAAATGTTATGGCATATTCATGAACGATATATTGGTTTATACATCAACAATAGAAGAACATGAAAAACTTCTTCGTAAAGTACTCATAGCACTAAGGAAGGCAAATCTAAAAATTGAAATGGAAAAAACTCATTTCTTAAAAAAGTCAACCGAATTCATAGGTCATGTAATAACTCGAGAGGGAATAAAACCAAACCCCAAGCAACTTGAAGCAATCAATAAATTTCTCCTTCCTACTACTTAAAATCAAATCGTCATTTTTACGAATGGCCGGGTTTTATCGTAAATTTATCAAAGATTTTTCTAAAATCGCTCGTCCAATGACTAAATTTTTAAAGAAAGATATGAAAGTGAAAACAATAGACCCAGAGTAGAATGAGGCATTTGAAAAATTAAAACTTTACATCTCCCCCTATACTTCGAGGAAATTTCAACCGGTCGGAACCACACTCGTAACTCAAGTTCCTATCGCAAAAAACGATTAATGGCGAAGCATATCAAGAATTTCACTCAGGGGTGTATTCGAGGGTTGCAAGCGCTTTACATACCAGTGAATCAACGCGATCCAATTATTATTTTCATTCTACTTAAGAAATTAGATAAAATAATACAAGTGTTGTTTGAACAATCAATAAAACAACTACGAGAGATTCCCACACTGACTTAATTCGTACAACTTCTTGAATTACGATTTCAATCATTGTAGGCACTGTGGAATGAAAGTGGAAGGCAACAACAAAAAGGCGTCTTAACAAAACATGCGCTAACAGTCACAAAAATTAAATTCAGCTGTCAACTGTACAAAGGTAAGCATGCAATCAATCGATGTGAAACGTTCCTCGCAATGGAGATTTCAGCAAGGAGAAATTGGGTAGCTGAAAACAACTGTGCTTCAATTGCCTCAGGGCTGTATACAATTCAAAGTTCTGTACGTTACGGATTGTTTAAAATGCAAGAAAAAACCCCAAACTACTCTACATCAGGAAAAGAAGTCAATTGCATCAAGGAATGTAGCTCAAACGTTAACAATGAGCAAATTATCGAAGGAAGTTTCTTTATATATACTACTAGGAACAACTTTAGTAAACGTAATGGATTTCAATAGTCCAACAGTAACAGCCAAGGCGTTGTTAGACACTGGCTCGCAACTAAGTTTCATTTCAGAGAGGTTATATAAGAAACTGAAAATTAATAGCACAGTACAAAACCAAGAAAGATTAGGAGTTAGCAACAGCCATCAAAGGTCAGACAAACGTCTCAATTTAAGGCTTGTATCCAAAACGAGTCTCTTCAAAATTGAATTCGAAGCTTTCGTATTAAACGAAGTTACGAGCAAACATCCTGACCGACTGTAGTAATTGAGCAGTCACCTAGGCAAAATGCTCGAAAAAACACCATTGTCAATCATCCAATTTTAACTGTAAATTTAAAAATAAAAATATTTAAATTGACGATTAAAATTCGACGACGGCAACGTAGTTGCAACGCAACTTAGTAAAGTGAATTGCGTTATATCGCAATGGAAAAGATCCGTTGCCAGCGACCTGCAATTTCCACACGGAAAAGTGAGTGCTGCACTCATTGAGGGAGTACGCGGAACCATCAAGATGAGTTGATTATATATGTGGACGGGGGAGAAATCTTGAGACGCTTTGGGATTGTGTATGAATTTCATCCCTTGTCGATTTTCTTGACTTTTAATTTCAACTACACGCTTAAAACTTATAAAAGATAAAATAATCACTTAACGGTAGTTGTGTACAAAATGATTTCGCGGGAGTGCAATTTGTTTCTGCAAAAACATGAAAATGTCCGAACGATGTATCGCTCACTAGTGGAAAATTTCGCACATTTATGTACTCCTTATTTTTGTGTCAGAATAAGAATAATGAATTGTGTTAAATTACTCGAATATTAGCAGAGCTGGTGATTATTATTCATACACCTTTAATGAATCAGTGATTTTCTTTGTAAAGCAATTTCAAGTGAAAAGTGTGGAAAAATATAAACCTCAGAAATAGTGTAATTTGTAGTGCGAATTATCTGTAGTAATCGAGCAGTCGCCTAGGCAAACTGCTCGAATACTACACGATATCTAAATACCTCCAATTGGCAATTACCTAACGAAATTGTATTAGCTGATCTAAGATTATACGAACCTTACACAGTAGACATACTTCTAGAGCCGGAACTATTCAGCTCAATAATGAAAGGAAAAGCAATTTCTCTGAATAAGCATTTATTTTGTTTGCACGACGCCATCTTCGGATGGATGTTCATAGGAAAAGTGGAAAGCAGCATAAATGAGACAAAATTTTGTGGAGGCATCAGAAACTTGGACGAGCAGCTGCAATGCTTTTAGAAAATCGAAGAGCTCAAAATCATTTCACCTCCAATATGGTCAGAAACAGATGAAGCCTGTGAACGTTTCTTTATGGATGCCGTGGCTAGAGACACGACGGGAAGATATATTGTACGTCAACCTTTTGTAGAGCAACCCACTATGCTTGCCAATTCAAAACGAATCCCATTTAAAAGGCTACGTAGACTTCAAAGAAGCTTCGCGCTCACAGCTCACGCTTGCAAAATGACTACAGTAACTTCATTCAAAAATATTTCTAACTCGGTCATCTTGAACAGATCAACTACACAGACGTGACAAAATCACATTGCTATCTCCCTCACTATTGTGTACTCCGACCAGAGAGTACAACAACCAAGTTACGGGTTGTGTTTGATGGTTCCCCGGAGACTTATTCAAATAAATCACTCAATGATATTCTCCGAACATGTCGTACTTTACAACCAAGTTTGTTTGATATCCTGATTAGATTTCGGTACCATCAATATGTAGTTACGGCCGACATTCAAAAGATATACCGGCAGATATTAGTGCATGAAGCCGACCACAACTTTCAACTGATCCTTTGGCAACCTCAAGGTGAAAACAATGTAGAAATGTACCGCTTGAAAACCGTAACATTTGGTACACGCTGCGCTTCACGCCAGCTCCAAGTAAGCGGTGTGGCGGAATGCATTGGCACAGGGACTGTCAATGTAAGATGAAGAAATGCAGTAAATGTTGAAAAACTGGCGATGTGTAACACGCAAAAAAAATCAGGAATCTGACAGTTGGCATAGTAAACCATTCAAAATTTGAATTCATTTCCTACCCCAGACGCCACAGTAATTTCCATTAAGGTGTATTGGCCCGCCATATTCGCGTATCATAAAATGTAGTTTAGATGAAGTTAAATCCGAAGACATTGTGTCTATCGGAATAGTGTCAGTGTTCCTTAAGTACTTCCTCAAAAGTGCTAATAGAGAAAGGTGAATGCCCCCATTCATTTTACGAATTGGTGTAATTGGAAGGTTGAAATTTTGGTGTGAACTAACACATGTTCCAAAATGGAACATGGTGCGAAGAATCGCCCTCCTGACCCCGGAATACGAAATGAATTTGACAGTGAAATTATGAAAATGAGAAAAAAGGAAGGACAAATGCCGGGCACCAAAGAGTTTCGAGCAAAGGCGGAAAAAAAATTTTAGCATCAGCACCATAGCGACTGATCTAACCTTTAATTTTTAACCACTTCTGTCAATAGTTAAAAATAACGTATCTAGCAATTTGGAGAAAAACCCGCCCAATGAAGTGTCGGTCCCACCTATTCAGGGCAAATCTAACAGATACGACCTAGATTGCAAAGAAAAAATCTTCCCGGTTGTCATGGAATGGAAAATCAACGGCAAACCCGTCAGCTCGACGACTATGAGATTCTTTATGCTCAACAAAGATGCCAAATGCAATGTCGCGAATTTCAAGCAAAATGGATTAAGACAAAGTATTGTTTGAAACACCTAAAGAAGCTAATGACGCGACGGCAAATGACGTCCTCAAGAAAAAGAACACACATGTCTTCATTCCAGGTAGCTTCACCCGCAGGTATGGTGTAATTCGGGATGTCGAATTAGGCTTTGACCTTAAAGAGCTAGTTGCAATAGCAAAGCCTCACAACAAGATGTTACTCAATGACATTAAATTAATCAACGCCACAAAGCTAATAATGATCCTGAGAAGGTTGACAACTTCATTCCGACAAAATTAGTCAAGATAACGATATCGGACAATACCCTTCCAGACGATCTAAAAATTGCATGCTTCAATGCTAAAGTCAAATATTTCAAATTCCGACCCAGACAGTGTAGGAACTGTAGCAAGTTGGGACACTCTACCACCATCTGTAGAGACAAAACACCGAGATGTATTAAATGCGGTTCAACCGAATGCAATGGAACCTACAACTACAGAAATGAAACAGCACCAAATATGCCCTAAATGTGATAAATATAAGCATGAAGTTGAAGTCAGCTCCATATTAAATGTCACCAATAGAGAAGCACGGGCGATTATCAATAAAAACAGACATCAAGGTCCTCAATTGAAGAGGGACAAATTTACGAATAAAAGAAACCCTTTAGGAGATGTGAGAAAAGTTTTAATGAAACACACATATGCTCAAATTGTGGCCTCTCGTGAGAAAACAAACATTAAAAGCAACAAAACGTAACAAACTGTTTTCCAACAGTAGAAAACCTCACAAAACAATAGATGCTGAAATATAAGAATTACAAAGAAAACTCTCTTCACCAGCAGTGCAGGATTTTCATGAAATCGACATGAACTTACTAGCAACCTTGTCCAAATACCTTAGTCAGGTCAAATTCTAAACAAAAGATGAGGCTACTAAATAACCACAACGGAACACTTATGGTGCATCGAAATATTTTTTTTATCAAACATCAAAGTAACCTAAATTACAACTATCACAAATGTAAGGTGGGTACTCTTATACGGTGTACGATTTAATTGCGAATTTTATTTATTTTTAATTACATGTTAATATACGAGTATCTTGAGAAATTACTGACATACTCTTACGATGGTCGGTCGATTAAAATTACGCTATGATTTTACAATACTTAAAGAGGGTCACGTGGTCCCCCCTATCAATTATTCTCAAATCATAATACTACCCGTTCCCCACCTAATTAATCCAACTAACCATCCCTTGAGGGACAGTTTTGCCTATCAGTCTCACCTCAATGAGCTATACACAAATTACTATCATTTCATCTAAATATCGAATCCGCTGGCCAGTGCCTTTTATGTTTGCCCAAGCCAGTTGAACGACCTAAATTTTTATCCAGTCAACCACGAAATTAAAAACAAAATGTGAATTGCTTTCATTGTCAAAACGTATTAACGCCGTTTCAATTTAAATGTGTCTAGATAGTGGATCAGAAGTAAATGTGATGGGCGAAGAAATCTACACAGCGATTGGAAAACCTCCTATAGAAAAATCAAATGCAAGAACAAAAACCTTCGACGGACATTCGGTAAACTTTCTTGCAAAAGGTAAAGCTGAATTGAATTTAACAGTCTGAAAGGAGGATATTTTTTATTTCGCTCCACATGGATTCCTTAATTTAATCGAAGAGTAGGACTAATAAAAAAATTTGACTTTTATTCGAAAAAATTAATAAGTGCCATAACACCGACGAGTGATGCGAGTAAAATCTGTGGTGAACTACAAAAAGCTTTTCCAGCAGTACTTGAACCGGTATTAGGACTCTGAGCAAAAAGCAAAATTAGTCCTGAAAGAAAACGCTATCCCAGTGAATGTTAGGCCAGACCTGCTCCCTATGCCACGAGGAAACGTGTTGACAAGGAACGAGATAGACCTCTCGATAGGAGTATGTAATAAACATAAGCAGTCGAGCAGCCTCGTGATGATTAGGAGTGGCTCCTCCTGAAGAGATAAGGTGGTCACCCCGTCGAAACTGCTTCATTTGTTATTTACGGGATTAAAATTAACTACATCCGTCAAGTTTCCTTCCTTTAGGCGGAGATGAGTGGTTCATTTCAGCCACTTTTGCATCTTTAGGTTTGACGTTCCCCTTGTAATGGAACGACCTTTTTCGGAGAAAGTAACGGTTGCTTTTTGTAGAATGTTGGCGTTTGTCTCAAGCCTCCGTGTCCGCTAACTTTAAGGAGACAAAACAATTTTGAATCACAATAGCTTAATTGACGGATAAAAGAACATTTCTAAAGATAATAAAAATTGATCGGTACGTCTCGCGGAGTAGAGTACGCGTGATAAATATTTTGTAGTGAAGCTTCGTGGCTCGACAAGAACCCGCCTCATATGACCCCGCAAATAGCTAATCAACAAGCACGCGTACGCGGTCGTTAAGCGAAACTAGTCAGCTGAGCTCGGTTTTGTTTATAGCTCAATTTATTCGACAATCTTTGGACGTACTCAATTTATTCGACAATCTTTGGACGTACTTCTAAGAAAAAAAATGCGAAGTGGCAAAGATCAACGAGGTGTCAGGAAACGTTTCAGAAAATCTGGGAAACCCTTCAATCCAAACTACTGCTTACACATTACGACCCATCATTAGAAATAAAGGTTGCAGCAGATGCTTTAAATGCAGGATTGGAAGCAGTCAGCCAACATCGTTTTCCGCGGTTGCACATGCATCACATTCTCTAACCTCGACTGAACGAAACTATAACCAGATAGAGAAAGAGGGTCTCGCTCTAATATTCGCAATCCAGAAGTTTCACAAAATAACCTATGGACGATCATTCATTCTTCTAACGGATCACAAGCTATTGCTAGCAGCCTTTGGTAGCAGGAAGGGTATCGCATCACACGCAGCAAGTTGACTACAATGGTGGGCCACTATATTGATGGCTTACGATTTTAAAAGAGAGTACCGAAGAACTGCAGATTTAGGTCAAGCAGATGCTCTGTCTCGTCTAATTGTTAGTCAACCGGTAAGTGAAGAAGACGAATGAAGGCCCTAGCACGTAGTTATGTATACTGGCCAAATATGGCTCAGGAGATCGAGTCCCTGGTGCGAAATTGTTTAGGTTGTGTTTTGGGGTGTGCAACTAGTCACATCCGATATGTTTTTCTGGCCGAAACCAAACCACCCACGGCAACGCATACATACAGGGAAAATTTTTTTGTTCATCGTGGACGCTTATTCAAAGTATTGTAATGAATCAGGCGCCGCCGCTGGGTGACCACTACCAACACACCTTGCTGCTATGTGGCTCGTTTTCTCATGTTGGGTGTGACGGTTGCACATCCCACGTCAATTTTGTCGTGGGATGTCAAAAGGAAAATGGACAGCCACATGGCAGTAGAGTGTGGGTAGTGAGTCGCGCGGCTGCTATCTACTCGAAGGCAACCAATTGACAAAACCGACGAAAGTAATTTAAGCAGCATATTTAGCAAGCTCAGCATACCAAAAGTAGGAAGTGTGTGCGCGGAATCAAAGTCGCCATCGCCGCAAGCTGCATACTTTCCATCCCCATCACCTCCTAAGGCATCCGATCATAACTAAATGGACGAATATGGACCACTTTTCGCTGGATTGTTGGCCGCTTTCGTCAGAGCTGCAGAGACACAAGCCATCAATAAGGTATTCCAGTTGTGTATTGGGCAATTAAGATCTCTTGACCCCGAAAGGAATGAACAATCTGCCACCGAACTGTGGATTTGGATATTTGTTCGGCTCGGATAATAAATTTCATCATATTTGCAAGAAATAAATAAATAGATTGATCGATTTCAATACAGATCTGTCTATACCTTTTGACATCGGCCCTTCATCCAGGCCTCGAATCTGTTGCACGACCTCACAATAGAGACTTGGCTTTTAGAACACTTGAGTTGTCTTATACCTATTAATCAGTTGCGGTTAGTCTCCACTATGACGTCATGTAGGTTGGTTACTTCATTTTTGGGTCTGAGTAAACTGGCAGTGCCTTTGATCCCTCGCAAATAACGAATTATTAGATTCAAACTTAATGTTCTTATTCAATTGTGCCTTCGAATAAGATGAAAGGCGGCCTAAAAAACAAAATAAGCTGTTAAAAAACACAAAAAAAAAACTATTAAATTGCAATTAAATGGGTGCTGTGAAACAAATATTCAAGCGTATAAACTATTTCAAAATTTTTTTGAAACGAAAAACCACCCAAAATATTTATACGTTCTGTTATATATAGAAGACATAAATCCAGTCCAAAGACGAAAATTCTTGTATAAGTAACGATCTTAAGAAAGAAGAGATTAAGATAAATGACTAGTTGTTAGGTTTATATCTATACCATTCCTGTGGGACCAATCAATGATAGTTAAAACCGTTTAAGATTTTGCAGAATTAAAACCTATTTTTTTAGAGAAATGTAAGAACTGTCGTATTTTTGTTCTTTTTCACGAATATGCCTTGCTGCCATATAGGATATAGTTTATTTAACATTTAATTAATTACTATATGATATGAAAAGATTTTTATAAGCAAAATGTTTTAAGATTAAATTTTAGTTTTGGAAATTTATGAAATAATATGGATTGCTAAACTTTAACAACGACTTTCCTTTCCAGTGGTCCCTTCTTTCAGCGGGAAGTAGAGTGCATGGTAAGTATGCCGTCACGAGGGTAGGGTTTGAGAAAATCCGCTGAGGTCGATTTCGCGTCGCGCGCGGTACGCGGTACCTTTGTTGGTTTTGCCTTTTCCTTAACGTAGCTTTCGTCGGGTTTGAGTTAGCGTAGTATATTTTTCGGTACCGCGTCGGGAAATTCGGGAACGCGAAGTAAAGATTAGATTGTTGTTCTTTGACTGATTGAATGAAGAAATACAGAGTAACGTAAAGTAGGTTCCTTCTCCGTATGAATTGTGTTTTGTGACGCGTTTGGAAACGGGCGTTTATTGACGGCTGAAAATTGTAGATGAGCGTAATCCATTTGGAGACCCGCGACCGAAATCCTCCCCGATCTAGCTGGCCGACAAGCAGCCACCGCGAAAATGGATTACGGTGCACGGATTGGTTGACCGGGTGGGTACCATCCGTTGGCACTACTCAGACCTAACGTCTAGAACCGATGAGAGGTCGGGTCCTTGTTCGGACTTAGACATAAAATCATTACAGTATCTGAAATTTTTGTCATGGAGAAGACTAAATTGAAACTTTGCTGAAATCTTTTATCCATCATAAGCTTCCAGAAGTACTCGAAAGCGATTTCGGTACCCAGTATACTTCATATGAATTCAAGCGATTCTGCAACGAAAATTACATTGAACATATTTTCTCTCCACCATTCCACCCACAATCAGATGGTCAAGCAAAGAGGTTCGTGGATGCATTGAAAAGATCTTTAATTAAATTGAAGTGGGAGGAAAATATCCAGCGCCCAATCGAAATCTTTTAAGAATCGTAACGCAGTCACCAGACCAGAAGTCACCGTCCGAAATGTTTTATGCCCGGAAAATACGAACAACTTTCGATGAAGTTTTGCCAGCCAATAAACGATAATCCGTGACGTGAAAATGGAATGAAAATATAGGAAGAAACATGGAGCGCGGAAGCGATCTTTTATGGAAAACGATCTAGTTTATGCTTGCCATCGGCGTTCGCGATATTGGTGGCCTGGACGCATTATCCGTAAAATAGGAAATATTGTCTACGAAGTCGAATTATTCGATGGAGATTTTAATCGATATCATATAAACCAGCTTAGGTCGCGGCATCCAGTGACACCACCCTGTAACAACTCTTTCGTGGAGATGGCTTATATTGCACCCATGAGGCAATAAAACGAATTTTACCAAGGTGAAGATGAAATCGGAGAACCAAACAGTAATGTAGAATCATCGCCTTTTGCAACACGTAGAAACAATCTAACACTGAAGCCAATGAAACCCATGCAGATTTATCCAAGACGCAAACAATATGATTCCTAACATCAAATCATTTCAGTTTCAATAAGCATTTATGTATTTGTGTATGAATTTATGCATTTCTGTATGTAATTTGACTTAGTTTTAAATTCTAAATACGTCAAAACGTAAAAAAGGGAGATGTTGAGTACGGGAGTACCTCAATGAGAGTTTACCTCACTCTCAATCTGACAATGAGAGTCAGTCTCGACCGTACTGTGGAATAAAGTGATTGTGTTGCATTTAACCCCGCGTTTGATTTAAGAAAGGAGTTTTAGCCCCGAAGTAAACTCAGAGAGCAGAACCCAACAAAAATTCTATAGTGTTGGAAGAAAAATAAAAATTTTGTTTACAGGCCATTCCCGTGCACGAGCGCTAGTCAGCTGGTACAGGGTAAGTCAGAATATATTATATTTTTTTAATATTTACCGTATCGTATCGTATATAATCCAAAATACAAATACCAGTTCTGAAATAAACGTAATATTTCTTATATATTTACAGACTTTTGCATTTAGATTATATTCCTGTCAATATTAGAAAGAAAGCTTCATTAAAAGTTTTTTTTTATAAAAAATAAACTTTTCCCAAACAAATAAATCAACTGAACGAGGCATTGGAATGTTAAATGAACATACAGAATTTGATAAAGGCGAGTCATCTCATCAAAATCCATGAAGTAAATTAGGTTGTGTTCAAGAACAAAAGTTGTTGCGTGAATGTTCTGCATGTACTATAAGTAAAATTGGGATTTGATTTTTATTTATGACAAAAGTAACCGATATATTTAAGTGTCTTTATCAATTCTCATTTTATCCTTTGAGGCAGGATTTGAATATTTTGGTAAAAAGCAACTCGTTCCATGACACCGCAGATAGCTAGCTACAAGCAAGCATACGCGTCCCTAGGCATGGCTATTTTTAGGGAGTTCCGTTGCTATAGTTCGCTGAGGCAGCGGTCCATCGCTGCTGTCCTTTATAGATCTTTCTAACGCTTTAAAACACTACATAAGTGCCGGAAAGGTTGCTGAAGCAAATCTAGCTGGTTGTCAAAAAGATTTCTTGTAACGAAGTATTGAAGAATTCTATCCATGGTGAGCTCCTCACTGCCGTACACTCACCTGGATGCATTTTCATTACTTCATGCATTTCCATTTTTTCCACAAAAAAGCACTTTTAATTAGTTTACTTCACCAAACAAAATTTCACCTCTTGCTAAACCGAGCAACCGCAACGTAAACGCTTTCTTAGCCAGCTGAAAATATACTCGTACTTTGCAAGGTTCGTCGAATAATAGTTATTTCGATAATCAGTCAATGAGCGGTTAGATGTCGATGGGAAAACAACAAATTCATATCTCCCAAAATCATGCTCATGTACCCGATCAACATATGTCCGTCAATTTACAAGAAACACCACTACCTCCAGACAGTCACATAGCTACATATTCTAATATATTTAATGCAGCTCCTAATTCACTTAGTAATTTCAATTCCTCCACCTCAGAATCAACCTCCTCAACCATAACGGCAGCTTCGTGCCCGCGACTAACAATTTCAAGAACTCTGAAAATTCCAACAAGACTTCAATTTCTCAATGACAAATCAACAACAGCATCCTCCGATGAATCAAGCAAAATTTCCAAATGTATCGCCCTATCCACCGCAGCCGTGACTGAAACCACCGCAGCCGTGACTGAAACCACCACAGCGAGTTCAGCAACAATTGTCACCAATGCAACCGCCGGCACAAATGCAGCACCAACCTCAGCAATATCATTCACAGCCCCTGCCACAACACCCTCCACCACAATGACAACAGCATTCGTCTCAACCAGATCCATCTATAACAGGTTGCAACGGGGGAGTGGCATGATCGAGCTGTTATTGATGGTGTTTGAACGTTTTGCTTTCGCAATAAAACATAGATAACTGACTCTTTGGTCATAATTAAACAACCAAGCAATTTAAGATCGAAGTGAATAACCACCAATTAACCAAACGTAGGCCAATTGAGTTGACTTGTTCGATTAAGGCGGTATCGGACGGTCGTCTTGGCGCGAAGCCAATCAATAACTTTGTAATTATAGTGTAAATTTGAGTTTGGCGCGTTGCCATCGAATAAAGATTTAGAATTTAAAGTTAATCTTTAACTTAAAAAACATGTGAACATTAATGCTCTGTCGAGCAAAAACTTAAATATTTAGTGAAAGTTCGCTGTTAAAAATTTAAGTCGTAACTTTGGTGAATTAGTATTCCCCTGATATATTTAGTACAAATTCACTACTTATAATTTAAACGGTTTTAATGGAATTTTTATTCCCCTAAAGTGAGAACCTATAACTTTAATAAAAGTGAATTTTATGAATTGTGTTAGCCAAGCTGAACTATCTTATTGTGTGTGATAATTTTGTGACTTAGTGAAGTAAGTGCGTGAGTGATTACAGATTGCTTATTGGACATATAATTGGGAATATTAATTCAAGTAATTGATTTTAATCGTAGTATGGAACAAATTAATATTGTTACGGGAGCTGCAGTCCAAAAATTACTCGGTCCGTGTTCCGTCGTTCCTCACTGTGTACTGTAAATGACAACATACATATACGAAAAGCTGCGAATTGTAATCAAAGCATCTGGGCGCGGCGTCGTGTCATAGATTAGCAGAAGTGGGTGTGTATCCATACTCGTATTAAGTATCAAACATATACACACAAGACTTCGCAATCGAACGTACCGCCTCAGTGAAACAAATTGGTTGCACGCATTTGCAATGAGGCAAATCGAGCGAAAGCTTGAGCTTTGTGTTTGCACCAGTCACAGAGAGATGGCATTAAACACAATAAAAAAAAAACATCACAAACTGAACTTTGATCATTCAATTGGTAAATTATCTTCATTATTTTAGTTGGTAAGCAATTAAGTCAGCATAATTATACTATAAAAGAAAAGTATAGAAGCAAGGAAATCGAGAAGTATTTCTCCATTCGATGGCTCAAGGCGTGCGCCCGAGCTTATTCTATCCCAAGGCACTTAGCCTGGGATAAGCGAATCAAGAATACGTCCAACTGCATACTCAAGGCATCCGCCCGAGTATAAGTGCCCCGAGGCAGTTATGCCCGGGGCCTGCAGTTGAACTAATAATTGATTGATTTATCAATCTAACTACATACTCAAGGCGTTAGCCCGAGTATTAGCGTCCCAAGGCTTTGCACCTGGGGAGCAGTTGGATGATTAATCAATTGATTCGTAAATTTAACTGTGTGCCCAAGGCGTCAGCCCGAGTAACAGTTAAAGCTTTAATAAATAGATTGGTTTCTTTGAATTTCCTGTTCCCTCTGAATAACTAACAAATATAATTAAAGTAAACGTAAATCGAGTAAATTAACTGCTCAATTAAAACTCTAAATTCATCCATCTGCCGATATAAAACCTCGTTAGCTAGTCCTTTATTAAATAAATCACCTTAGAAAAATTCAGTTTTAAAATATTGGATTAACCAGTAGCATGTAAGTGGTATAACAGCGAGATTCCTCTCTGCGGCCGGGTGCCTATGTATATAAGTTACACATCATATCAAGCTCCCAGTGCGTGCCAGTATACATAGGATGTACTGGTATATTACAACAAAATTGGCGCAACCGGTAGGATATCGGTTTTGCAAACACCACAATGTAGCACAATGTGTAGCAAGATTAAATGGGATGTAAATCTTTACTCCTAGCCGATATCCGAAAGCACTCAATTCCTGTATGATACCACTGCTACTCACACTGTCAATCAAACTAGATCAGTATTCTCAAGAAAACCAAATAATCATCAATCAAAAAATAATAGCAACAATATAACATTAATATTCAATAATTAATGCAAAGAAAACCAATCCATTTTCTTAACTCTAATCTTGTTGATCTAAAAATCATCCAAATAAACTTCTCATCAATTCAAACATAATTTAACGTACAACTTATCAAAGATATAATGTTCCAATTGACTAACATGCAAAACAACAAACAGTACAAGTAAACATTAAACACAAGCAAGCATAATGAAAACATAAACAACAAGTATACAAACGCGTCTCCATCGTTATGTCAACATAACACCTTTTATCGCTCAAACAACTGAAACAATAATAATAAGAATAATGCGTGGTCACATGAATATTCAGGTCTTATCTTTTAAATTGAATGAATAATTTCCTTAGAGCATGTAACGAGATTAAGCGATTAGTAAAATCTCTAGTCGCTGTCCACTTATGTTTCACAAATTAATTGCATATTAAAATACGCATTTGATTAAATAAATTAATGAGTAGACATTTGGACAATAATTTTTAATGCAATTAAATTAAAGTACAAATAAATAAACCAACCGCGTGTAATGAATATAAAATTTAGATACAAGAGAACATTTTTCAATACAAATGCTAAACAAGAAACGAAAATAATTCCAAGTTCCACTGAAATAATCCACGAATGACTTTTAACGATTATAACCCAATACAATATAGGCCAACTCAATACAAACAAATTTACCCTTAAACCTATTATCTGTTTCAATGCCCGTTTTTTTTTTTTGCCCGCGAGTGACGAAATATGAATTCAGCACTCAATTTGCAATTTCATAGTATTAGCAGTAATAAAAAGGAAACTAGTGGCAGTCAAGCCGATAAATCCCGGCAAGCTTTTATAAAAAAATAGGAAAACCCAATAAGTTCAGTGGTCCCCCAAAAACCCACTGTCGGCAGCCACGAATGTGGTCCCTTCAAAACAAAACTGGCGACAGCCACCCAGCCTTTAGTCTAAGCAAAAAAAAGATAGCCTCTGAGTTGTTGATCGGAAACCATCAGCAGACACGCTATTCTGACCTCTAAGTTACATGATTACAATAGCCTCTGAGCCATCGACCGAAGCTGTCGGTGGACACGCTATTTTCAATTACAAGTCGGTAAGGAAATCGACAATAGCCTCTGAGCCTTGGACACTAGTTGTCAGCGGACACGTTATTTTTAGTTGTGTCACTATAGAAATAAATAAAAGCCTCTGAGTTGCCCGACTTCAACTGTCGGCAGGCACGCTACATTTAATATTAAGTCGATATACCAACCAATTGGAGCCTCTGTGCAGTTGAACTAAAATGGTTTGCAGACACGCTTCCACTAGTCACTACGTTTCCTCGCTCAATAAATGCATTCTAACTGCTAACTACTCAATAATTCACCAACAACACTCCCATGATATCCTACAGTTCGTTCGTTTCAATTAGTGTAAAATACATAAAGAAACAGAAAACAAGCCTCAAAGGCAAGGTTGTACACCCTCATCAACTTCAAAACTATCCCTGATGGCAATTCAAATAGCTTAAGTTTTTCGAGATTCGGAAAAAAAAAATAATTGATAGTTAAGAAAAAATTAGCTCATAAATTGTCCATCCATATTCGCTTATACTAGTCCATCCATAACCGCGTAACGCGACTGTCTCAGACAGCAGTATTCATTAAACTGAACGATAGCAAATTCCCACCCAACCCCAGACAATAATCATACAAAAGCTCTGTAATTATCGAACAATCACGAGCTACTCAATCCAATACCTACCTTGATAAAAAGCTTTCTTTCGGCTCCGAGCTTATTGGCCCACGAATACGAACAACTGCGGGCGATCGAGGAAATATCGATCAACGTTACGACTAACCAAACCCTAATTCCCTATGTACAGATTAACAAAACCACTTCCAACGAAATACGAACTGAAAACAGACCAATCAAAATCAAGACAAGTTCATTTCCTACTAATATATTAACATATTGATTGCAAAGTACATAACCAAAAGCTTATTTAGCAAGCTTTTCGTTATAGTCTATGGAAACTTAATAAGCAAGAAAAATAAAACGAATAAAGGAGTTTATTTTTAAAATCATAGAAAGCCTTGAAAAATGTAAAAGGAAATATTTCGTAGAGTAAAGTAAAAAAAAAAATTGATTTTTATTTTTTTATTTTTGGAAACATTGTTGCTACCAACAAAAGTAATAAAACGAAAGTCTGAAAGTGAAAAACAAACGAAAATAAGTGTAATGAAGCTAACGCAATAACAAATGAAATCTGAGCAAATATAGAAGCAATGTAACAGTACAAGAAATAGAATGAAATATAGCTAAAAAGAGTTGTATAATATAAATAACACATGTAGTAAATGTACACAAGCAATAAAATAAAAACAAAGCCTTCCATGTAATATTATAAAGATCAATAAACTCAAAAACAAAAAAAAATTATAGAAAGACAAATAACCGAAACTGTATATATGTGAAATTAGTCATATCTCCATATGCATTTTCATTTTAGTTTACGAGTAAAACAAAGCAAAGAAATAAAAACAAAAGAGAAGAAAGAAGAAACTCATTATTGTACATAAATTATTGCAATGCAACAATACAATGTAATAAGTTAAGAACAGAAACATACTGATACAAATATTAAATAGTCCAAATGTAAATAAAGTAATATCGAAACTAGTTGTAATTTTGTATCTTCCGCTCAAAACAAACTATAATGCCATTTAAACTGTTAATCGTATTGAAAAATTATGTAAGTAAAGAAAAGAAATAAAAAATTCTCTTTTAAAAATGTTACAGAATAGTTAACACAAAATAATAGTGCGGAAATGTAAAACAAAACATGAAAATATTCCTGTATCTCCTTAAAGCTTAACGAATACATAAAAAACGAAAAAAAAAAAACAAAAAATAATAATTGCGAAGTAAAGAAAGAAGTTAATAAAGGTAGAGGAAAAGCAATCAAGTACATTGTAACAAACGGAAAATTAAAATAATTATAAATGAAAGTAAAATAATTGCTTACAATCAAAATGTAAAACATATTAATAAAGCTAAGAATTAAATTATTGGAATCAAAAGGAATGTATTATTAATAATGTTAATCTACATATGACCGCCATGAAAGAACCTAATTGAAATAAATAAATACACCTCGTTTACCTTTTTAATTATCAACTATCAATTTAAAGACATCAGCAGCTTAGCAACTAAAATAACGAATTCAGAAATATTTTTATCACGATTAGGCTCTTCAAGCCACTCGTGAACTTTTTTTCGGGGGAAGGAATGTTGTGGTGATCCAAGCTAATCTCGAGACATTAGGCTCGGACATGGTCTCGAGCATTACTAACACGTAGGTATACTGCATCATGCGCAAAAGCTTGAGAAGTAAGTATATGCGTGAGTATGCCATATACTTCGTGCTCGTCCACTTAGCTTGGCATTGACCAACCCGGAAATCTGGGGTAAATGGAAATAATACACATATAAAATCTCTTCTCGAAAAGCTTAAGCATTGTTGCTAGTCACCGATAGATGGCCACGTGAAAATTTCAAAAAAAATCCACTGACCTAATTTACTATTAATATTAATCGTTATTTTAGTTGCAAAGAGGTAAATGCACCCAATATGAAATGCAAATGAATGACAACAAAGGTAAACTTGGGGTAAGCATTATTTTTGTATAAATATCCATGGCCATCAACAAACCAATCACTCTTGATACTACGCTTGTCCTACTCAAGTCCTATGCCCGAGTAGAATCATCTCAAAGCATTTAGCCCGAGACTGACAATTTTCAAGAGGATCCAAGTAGCCGAACGGAAAGCAGCCCTACGCGCATCAGCCAGCCATTTAGCCAGCCCGTACGTACATAAGCCAAACAGCGTTACTTGCCCAGCTCAAGGCTCTTGCGCGAGTAGTAGTTTCCCTAAAGCTTTTCGCGCAGGGACGAGAAAGTTAACGTGATTTCGATTCAGTGATCGTGCGGACAACACAATTTGCGCCAAATCGCCATCGGCAACCAACTGACCAGCTCGCACCGCCAGGAACCACCACAACCGACATACGTGAGCGGCGACTTGACAACCACCACCAGCAGCCTGTGATGACATCGCAACCCCATCCGTCGCTCGAGGAAGCAATTGCTGCGACGCCCAGAGCGGGTCCGAGGCCAATCACGATCGAGGAGTACCGGACACGGTTGATCAGGCCGCTTGATACGTCGATGGTCGAGCCGGAAGAGAAGCGGCCAAGAGGTGAGCGCAGTGACCTGCGCCGATTGGCACATCTTGCGGTAATCAAAGCGGAGCGGGAGGCGTTCAGAACCCAAATCAAACCGTTGTAGTTAGAGTTCAAGGCAGAACAGCGCCGTAAACAGGAGGCACCCGCAACAAACAATCGGAGTAGCAATTGTAATTTAAAGAAAGAATAAATGTGTTTGATGGAGGAAACGTGTGTTTCATTGGGGAAGTTATAAAGTGAAGTTGAGTGGAGTTTTCAGATATTCCAGACTAAGCGAGTGGATACGCGTACGCATCGAATATATAAAAGTGGGTATATTGGTGCTACGTCCAACGGAACTCGCTCCAGGTTGGTTAGACCTTCGAAATAGTTCTAACAATATTGACCAGCTGATTGCGGATCAGCAAAGGTGGGTTTATGTTATCGAGGATATTCGGGAGTCCCTGTGTAAACTCAGAAAGGAACAGTGCACAGAGGAAAAATTCATAGAGAGCTGGAAGGAGATAAATGCTTTAAAAATGGTTATTAAATTCTTATCGTAATTTTACATTACTAATTAATCCCATTCAATCATTAATTCATTTAAATGTTTTCATATCAGTTTCCGTTTTTGTTAAACTCTGATTGCAAATTTATGTTCAAAAACTCTTCAAAATTCTTATCAAATTTATACTTTGCCCATTCATTCCTAAATTCATTTAAATGCCCAAGTCTTTAAATATTTATCAGATTCCCTTCATGTAAATTGCAAATTCCATTCTTGTAAAAAGATATTAAGAAAAAAACCCTTGAAACTTGTATCGCAATAATTTTCCCATGCAAATTTTGTTAAGCTAGGCATTGCGTCAGCAAAAATACTTTCGCGTCTTGGAGATTCTAATTTCTTTCGCACATGAAATAATTATGGTGTTTTTCTCTCCTAGCGTCAGCATTTTTTCTTTTAAAATAAGTTTACTGTGATCTATTTAAGCTTGATTTTGAGAAAAATAAAGGGGGAGTTAGTAATACACGTTCGAAGTGTTACGAGCTCTTTTGCAAGCGACAAAATTGAGTTTTTAATTTTTTCCGTTGAACAGTTGGTTAATAGATCCTATTGGTAGAGTTACCTGCAATATAGGATTAGCATTCACAAAAGGCAACAATCAAGAGTAGAGATACCTACTATTTGCTGGTTCAAGCCACAACACGCGCTAAGAAAGGAATTCTTCAACTGCCATGAAGTGCTGGTTCTAGGACAAAAAATATAAATTATTGGAGCAAGTTTGCCAACGGGCAAAGAAATTCATCGAACGGGTTTATCCGGGACTGCTGAACGATCAGGATGAAGCTAGTAGAAAAAGTGTGGATGGAGCAGAAGTAGTAGAAGGTGTCGAAAATAATAGCAAGGAAGAAGACGAATCAGCAATAGGAAATGTGCCCAAAAAGCGAAGTGATTCTCTTGCTACCGGTGCCATTCCAAAAATTCCGAAAAAGGCGGAAAACGTGACTGTGTGCGTCGAATCTCTTCAGAAAACACACTTTAAAAAAGATGAGCATGAAAATGACCGTCAATTTAGACACGAGCGGAGTTGGGGGCGGCCAGGAAATTTTTTGGGAGATTATCCGCACCATAATTATTCTTGGCCAACTCATGAGCCGTATCGAAGGGAAAATGGCGTATGGCGCACGACGCCACGCGATCGGAGTGTTTTTAAGGACTATAAAAACGGAGTGGAAACAAACTTTCCGAGATATTTATCTCAAGGACAATTTATTCACAATAGTGATAGTATCCGGTTTCTAAATTATGAAGATTACCCATTGGCATGGAATACCGTCCGGGTCCGTTACCCCCAATTCCACAAATACCACAGTTTGAGGGTGATATAAGACAATTCGAAACATTTCGAAATATTTTCAATTCGTTGTTTGAAGGGTCTGATGTTGGAGAAGCAGAACGTCTCATGATGTTACAAAGCAAGCTCATTGCATAATTGGAGGAAAGAACACTCATTGGAGGATAAAACAATTGGAAGCTGGTCGCATATCTCAACTCTGACTGCCACCGACAATGAGAGCAGAACATCAATGCTATAAGTTAAATTAGCGCAAAAAAAAATATATAAACATTTAACTTATTATGTGTGGATATGTTTTTAATTTAAAAGAAATCGTTTTTTTCGCATTCAAGGATGACCGCCCGTCGAATAAAAAAAAGTGGTAACTATCTTAAACCTTGTTTCCCCGGGAGTGTGTTTCAACGTTTTGCTTACGCTTTTCCGATTTCTTTGGTCATAATTAAACAACCAAGCAATTATGATCGAAGTGAATAAAGTGAGCTATGGACTGCGGTCGTTAACTTTGGATTGAAAGCTATGCAAATTGCAAGTCAATTGAGGGAAATGATGTAATTATTGGAATTCAGCATTTCTTTCACTTGCAATTCCATAACTGATTTAGCAGAAAGGTAAAGCACATCAATTAACCAAACGTAGGCTAATTGAGTTGAGTTGTTCGATTAAGGCGGTATCGGGTGGTCGTCATGGCGCGAAGCCAATCAATAACTTTATAATTATAGTGTAAATTTAAGTTTGGCGCGAAGCCATCGAATATAGATTTAGAATTTAAAGTAGACCTTTTATTTTAAAAATGAGTAAACAGGTTGGTTTGGTTGGAAGTAAATAGGATTCGGAGTGACAACGGGTCGTCATTTTACAATCTACCCGCGACATACGGTCGAAAAATATCTTAAGGATGCTAAAGATCTTGGCTCGAAAAGTGGAAAGGAAGACAAAAGAATAAAAAAAGGCGCGAAAGTTCCCGTTGAGTGAAAAATATCCAAACGAAAATAGCAAGTCTCCCTAAATAGTTTGAAGGTCAATGCAAAACCTTCAACGAGTAACATACGAAACGTGAAAAACAGGAACATTTTTCAGCTGATCGAAATTGCGTGCCTCATATAATGTTATATTTCTTGTGCGGGGAATAGATTCGCTATACGGTGTTACAATATAATTTTTATCATTATATTGGACTATTGATAGTAAGAAAGAACCTACTCAAGCGGCTTGGCCGCAGATAGTGCTGGCACCATAGTTTAGGCTAACCCTAAATATTTGCCGTGCTGAATCCACTGGAAAGTGTCTCCTCCAGATAATCTCGCGATTACTTATAAAAATCAAAAACCGTAGTTACTCGTCTGCTTCTCCAAACAGAATTAATTTATTTCTCACAAAACTTTCTCTTAAATACTATTCTATGTGACAATAAATCAATCTAAATTAATATTTGCTTCTCAGCATGTTAGTTTCATTTCCCACATTTCCCTGACCTCACACAATGCTCATTCACACCACACACACAGCATTGCATCATTCATTGACCATTCAATATTTACTTTTCCACTTGACCCAATTTGTCGGCATTGAGTCAAGTGCAATTTTCTTCACTTTCTTTCCATGGTCATGGATCTGGGTTACCCACATGCATATGCATATGAGTACAGACCCAAATCGTGAAGAATGGTGTCATGCTGTGCTACGGTCGTATTTGCTCTTTTGGGTCGTAGCAATATTAATTACTTCATGGCGCATATGTTAGGCAATTGGAAACATATGCGATTGCAATTGTAAATATGCAATTAAAAATATGCAAACAACCATAACGTAGGAAATATGTTGGTTCTAGTTTGCATGTACTCTACATCTTTGCAGGGAAATGCGGTTAATATGCGTAACGCTAATTAACGTGTTATAGGAACATGTTAATTAGCGTGTACGAAATAAAAAGGTATGTTGTAAGTTTTCAGTACACATAACACTCAGAATACTACAGGAAAAATTGACGAGTATGATTTCGCTTCCTTGGGTTGAATTCTTAAGTCTACGGAAGGTACATGATGTTGCTAGTGGTGTTGTTCATCTCTACGAAGCAAATGCAGGCAGCTTTTTTAAATTTTTTCCTGACAAACATTGGAAATCCAGAGTGTACTTAACGGTCGATCGTAAAAAGGTAAAATTAAAAGACATTATTTACACCACCATTTGATTATCCGTGAGGAAAATGTTGTAATAATCGGCGCTACGCCACTGCCGATAATTAGATTAGGAACACACCCTCTAACCTCTCGCTGTTCCTGAACCGCTTTTTGTCAGCTGAGAGGAAGGTGAACGTGTATGTGCTAACTGACGTTAGATAGGAAGCCATATGGCAGGAGACTTTACTACCACACACATGACCATTAGTAGGCGACTTTGCTGGCTAACTACAAGGCGGGATACGAAGAATTATGGATGTGCCAACGAAAATTCGAGGCTTTGTTTGGTTTTGAGACGGATTTCTACCGTGAAATCCAGATGGCGCGCGGCGAACAATAAAGCGCTCCTAGTGAAGTGAAACTTAATTCCGTTTTTATTTCCGTTTAATTTTTATCGCCTTCCAAAGTGAATGGATAGGAGCCTGTTAACATCTCAACGCTGTTATCAGTGGAAGGTGCAAAACATGTGCTTCATTTGCTCGTCGTGAAAAGTTTAGGAGTACAGTGGACAGTATGAGGTGAATTTATCGCATGCACGGAATGCGTGTGATGAATGATTTTCAACTCAGAACATAATTTATATGTGTAGTAATGTAGAATTTCATACAAGATATATTTTTAATGTCCATCCATAGACCAACTGACAAACTAGTAGTTTTTCACACGCTTGAAATTACAGTAAAAACAAAATGAGTCTTTCTAAAGTGCAGAAGAAAATTTAATTATATGATCCTTTTGAGAAATTTTACATATACTTCAATATAAACACAATATAAATAGTTTAAATAATTAAATTTGAAATACAAAATATAACATGAATTGCTAAACAAACCACGACTTTCTTTCCAGCATGCCCTTCTCTTCCAGCAGGAATGGCAGCGAGCGGTAAGTATGCCGTTACAAGGGTAGGGTTCTAGGAATCCGCGGATGGCCGGTTTCGCATCGCGCTCGGTACGCGGTACCATAGGTTGGGTTGCGTTTTTATTAGAGTAGGGTTTTTCAGGTCCGAGTTAAAGTTGGATAATTTTCTGTACCGCGTCGGTGATATTCGGGAACCCGGAACTATACACATTTTTTTTTTGTTGTCTGAAGGTACGAAAGGAATACGGAATAAAGTAAGATAGGTATCTCTTCCGTATGTTAATGTTTTCGACGCGTTCGTAAAACGGGCATGTGAACCGGTGGCTGAATTTTTGTATTCCGGACTTAGTCTGCTCGCGCAAGACCCGCGACGGAGCTCCTCTCCGAACTAGTCGTACAATAGATCCTTTTTTTTTTGGAAATGCAGGAAATAGTAACATTTCTGGTGAAATGAATACCTTCAAAATTTATTAGAAAACGAGGAAATATATGAAAAACGTATTAGGAATTAGTATAAAATATTTTTGCGGCAAAGATTTTATAAATTAGGTTTTTATTTTCGCTTTTATAAACCTGGTACTAATTGTAATGATAGAAATAGAAACAACCATTATTCCTTTCAAGGTAAATATAGTAATTTATTTTCTCAGACATGCATTTTAGAATATATGTTCTTCCTTTTTCAGTGTTATTTACTTTATAAAGTAAGAAAATACTTTATAAAATAAATAACATTGAAAAAGGAAGAACGTACTTTCTAAAACGCGTATCTGGTAAAAAAAGTTAAATATTTATTACTTTATAAGGAATATTTGTTCGTGTTTTAAGCAGTAAGGCGAGGTGAAAAATGTCCGAAACTATCAATTGAAGAAGTTGTATAATATTGTTGTGTTGTTTAAAATGAAAGTGAGTACTGATGAAAATTAGTGTTTTCTAATTAATGTGCGCGACAGCACAATCCAATGGCATCGAGTGTAAAACTCTATGCCTGAATTTCTAAAAGTCAAAAAGAGAAAATACTTTTTTTTTGCGAATCGAAGTTTAATGCTCGCGCTAATGTATTCTTCTTTCGGAAGTATCGTTAATATTTTCCTTAGACTATTTATAAAATTTTTCTTGTCCTAAAACGTTGTACAAAATTATTATTCGTATGCTCTACTAAATGAATCAATTTTATTGGCCTAAAAATACTTTTCCTCGAAATTCAACACTCAGTGTATTCACCAGAAATTCAACTCTCAGTGTATAGTATATTGTTAGTCCTCAGTCAAAACAATCATAACAATCATAACCCTATTCAAAAACAATTATACCGAATACTAAAAAAAACAATCAATTGAAATTTATCAGTTAGATGATTTTTTCATTTGCGATGAAGGATAAAGTAGAAGAAAAATTAACAGCAAAGGCAATAATGATGGCCATTATTATATATTGCTGCAAAGCCTGAAAAATATCCTATGTAAAGCCACCCCCATCGTCATTTCAAAGGTATAAGCCGTTGACATGTATGCCAAAAAGGAAAATAAATCCTCTATAGTTAAAGAAACATTTTTTTGCCCCTTTTTTCGATTATTAAATTAGATTTTTCCACTCATTAACAAAATGACCATGTTCGATTAAAATTAAAATAAAACATAATTCTTAATAGCAAATGTACAATAGAATGATAACCATTTTAGTTTAAATAAATTTCAGGTATATCCTTGTGAGACACAGTCTTTTTTTTACGAAGAAACAAACCATGATGGGCTGGTAAATTTTGTTACCGTCGATGACCTGGCAAGGTCTTAGAAAAGAGATAATTCAACTTGACTTCGCTATTATGCGATGAAGAAGTGGTATTGCCTTGAAACGACCCCTCAGTCAATTTCAATTAAAACACGTTATTTCCCAGCATAGGAAATCAATATACCTAACACTAAAAGTTTGTTATATGGAATAAATTACTAGATCTGATAGCCGATTTTATAAGAACTGCCGAAATATAATTTAAACGATTTTTTTCGCTTTTTTTGCTTTAGCACCACAGCTCTTTTCGGGCCTTCGCTTAGAGATAGTGAGAGTATCGCATTATCTTGATCATATGCATCGGCACTCGGGAAGGTGATATGGTCAGTACCACGCGTTGGCCGTGTGTCCGTCCACTCAGATGCGATACGTTCTGATTTAAAACCAGTACGTATCAAAACTGAACGGGCTTACAGTCCGTCCGAAGAATCGCTCAAAACAAATCTCGTTGTCACGAACGGGATCTTAGTCTTACGCAGCGAATGCTCTAACCATGATATTATTTCATAAAAGGAGCCATAGCAACTTAAATTTGTAATAGTTTATTTTATTTCCTTAACTCCAGTAAGTTGAATTGCTCGCTGTCCTGCTGTTTTATCTAATATATCATAAGTAATTTTTCTGAGCGTTTATAATATTCAGACTTTTTTGTTTCATTGCGCATGCATTTACTTACTCAGCTCTTAAATTCATTTTGGCCACGAGAATACTTCACTGCTTTTATTGAAGATACATATGAATTGCCATGTTTCGATACCAGCATTCTGACTTTGATGATTTATGAGGAACGGAAACTCATTTGGCGTTTTGTATGTGTGAACTGAAGCCCCCAAGATCGTGTTATATTTAATTTTGGGAACATCGTGTTTGCTATAAAATGAATAACAATAAATTAATCAAAAATTATTTAAACTAATGAAAAAGAAAATAAAAATATAGTGATAAGTTAAAAAAAATAAAGATGAAATGAATTAAATAATACAAATAACAATGGAGAATGAAGATGACAAGAAATGAAATCACTTTAAAAGCACATTTCATCCCAGATATTGTTTACGAGTATATTGGAAGCAAATTCAACAAACTTATTCAATATTTTCCACTTTTCGGCAAACACTATAATGTATAATGCTTTCTTACTCACATTTCTAAGGTTTTCGACTTGATGGCACTAAGTTACAAAATTTTTCTAGGAAGTAAAACCGAAGATTCCAATTATTTTGATTCACTTTGAAAGCACCAACAAACTTCCGCTACGTTCGATTCATCACGAAACACAATTCGCTGATCACGCTTCTGAACCTTCTCCAATATCCTAAACTTTTTACATTTTATAAAAACGCCCAACTCTTAATCGTCTTATATAATCATTATTATTAGTATTAACACTGGACATTACCAATTTTTCAATCACTTGTACAAAAAAACACTAACTTCTTTTTTTCCTACTACTATGCACTTTCAATGCAAGTTCAAAGTTTATAATAACTTTTCCATTTCGTATTTTAAAAAATAAACGACTAAAAAATTATAACAACAACAAAATCTAACGCTTGATCAGTCTTTTAAATGAATTTCCTCATTAAACATGAGAAAATACATACTAACACATGCAATGTTACAGAGACATTATTTAAACGTAAAATGTTTTTATGGATATTTGGAATCAATTTATCGTTATATAAATCTTTATACCGTTTCAGATACGGTGCATATGTATATAAAATGGCAATTATAAAGCCATGAATTCCTCATCACAGATGAGTATTTTGAAATGTCTGAAATCATACATTTCTGTATTTTTTATAAGAATCACAAAATTTACTTGAAGAGAAAACAAAAAGGCGGTGCAAGGTTGTTCATATATCGTACTTAAAAAATTCTTACTCATCATTTGGTTCCAAGAACGATTTAAAAGAACACCTAAAAAATTCTCGTCTTTACTTTGTTCATATGTGCTTTTTCCAACTCAACTTGTTATATTCAGAGCAACATACTACCTCTTCAAACTACTTAACTCATGCTGCTTCCGACTTAGGTTTCTTTTGTAAATTTTATATATATTATACATCAATTATATAACTACTCTAGTAAATCGAGCTTGTCAACTCATCTCAGCATGATTATCATCATTAACACTTACACCTACTATCAGCACATTATCCTTAAATTTTATCTTCTGCACTTATATTTGCTAGTGTTTTCTTAATTCTTAGAGCTGTTAGTCGTGCTGCAGGATTTTGATACCAACATTCTTTCATGACTTTTGCAACACTGTGAAGAACATCGGATGCAATCCAACGATTTGGTATATTCGGTCGTTGTTTTTCTATGCACACAACCTACAAATAAATGGAAGAATTGTTAGAAACGATTTAGAATGTTTTCAAAGGGTGCAATCATCTGTTACCTTTCTCATTTCTTCTATTGTAGGGTCAGGTTGAACAAGGTCATAATATGGAAGTTGATATTCATCATACATCATGCCAATATTACATCTCCTTGCTATCTCCCACAAAATCAAACCGAATGCATAGACATCAGCTCGTTTGAATGAATCGAAATGTTTTGTATTAATGCTCTCATCCAACACTTCCGGTGCCATATAACGCTTCGTACCAACACGATGCGTTGATGGTATATCCACCGAATCATCTTTCTCCACATGTCTCACAGCTAAACCTAAATCACCTATGGCACAACTTAAATTCGACTTAACCAATATGTTCTTTGATTTCAAATCACGATGAGCAATTGCAGGTTTTCCACGTGTACCGACGATATCCATATGCAAATGTGCCAAGCCAGTGGCTATTGATAGAGCCATTACCAGCAAACCTTTCGTATCTACGGTGTGTGTTGTCAAATAATCAAACAATGAACCATTTTCGTGATAATCAGTAACCAGCCATAACTGGGTCCACGTTCCATTATCTGTGTATTGATAAAGTACATAAACTATTTAATTCCAAGAGTCATAGATACATACCCTTATTATCAGCAGCTATGAACCCTAAGATGTTTTCATGCCGTAACATCACAGTTTGATAAATTTCAGCTTCTCGAAACCACGAACATTCTTCACGGCTCGAAAATATTTTAACAGCAACATTTTCGCCTCTCCATTTCCCTTTCCATACTTCACCAAACCGACCTTTGCCGATCACTCCATTCAATTGAATTTGTCGAGCAATTGATCGCTGCACAAGAAGGGGCAAGCCAGCTGTAATATTATAACATCAATTTAGTAAGCAAAGTGTATCATACCTATTATATATAGCAAAAGATGAAATTAAAATAAAAACAGAAGGTGATTCTCAAACTGAACTCTCCGAGAAAGCCATTATTGATTGCAAAAAAGTCACGTTTGATTGTAATGCAGCCCTTAACGGTTTATTGTTGTCACAATTAAAGAAAAGGTTTATTGAAATGCAAACTAAGCTTGTTTCAGTTCTATAAATAAAGTCAACAGCATGTGAAGAGGAGAATATTGATATGTTTATCAGTAGATAGCCTTGGGCAACGCATCTTACGGTTTCTGTGTGGGAAGGAGATGGAGCACACTGATTCGAACCAGTCTAACTAACAGAATCTTAAGAACAGCAAGGAATATATATTGAGTATATAATGAAAACATGCTTTCAGAATTTTTGTTCGTAATGGTTAACGCTGCTTCTACAAACAAACAATCATTTAGACCAATCAAATCTTGTATTTCTACAATAGAATCAAGAATGCGGAAAAATTTCTTATTTTGTCGCAAGGACATCGGTTGAGCCTAATTGTGTGCAACTTTTATGGTTGATGACAGAGTTTATTAGACTCAAGATGTATTATGCCCCAACAGTCTAAAGGTTCATATAAGAACTCTGTTATATCTGTTGTCAATAAGCACATAGCAGAGCACTGTTAGATAATCATCATCAGCTATGAAACGACAGCCTAAGCCGTGTCTTGGCCTCCAGGATTAATCTCATCCAATAATCACGGTTCCGCGACCTGGTCCGCCACTTGTTTACTCCAAACAAACATCTGCTGTCAGCTGCTACTGTGTCTTCTCATCGAGTCCTCGGTCTTCCCGCTGGACGTCTACCTTGTGCTCTACCCTTCAATGTTCTATTGGGTCGCCGGTTTTCTTCCATTCTTTCAACATGGCACGCCCATTGCAGTTTACATAGCTGTACGCTAGCGGAAACAGAAATAGTTCATACAACTCATCGTTATAACGTAGTCTCTACTCTGTTCCTTGTTTCACTGGTCCGTAGATTTTCCGGAGCACTTTGCATTCAAATACGTCCACTGCCTTTTCGGATTCGCTAGTCAGGCTCCATGCTTCACTTCCATATAACAGCACAGGTTTAATTAGTGTTTTGTAAATCCGGAGCTTATTTTGCCTGAGCACAACACTGGACTTCAGAATGGGAAGTACGGAGTAATATGCTTTATTTGGGCGTTTATGCGGTGTCCAATCTCGTCCTTCGCGGCGCCTCCTCTATTCAAGTTGGCTCCAAGGTAGATGAAGTTATCCACACTTTCAAGGTTGTAGTCGCCTACGATCAGATTTTGTCGAACTAGATTTTTCTTCCTCGTCGTTGAGTCATTAATTTAGTTTTAGTTTCATTAACTCGTAGGCCAATTTAGTTTGCTTCAGATTCTAAGCTCAAAAATGCTCCTTTGGAAGACTGAACGTACTATAATATTGACGTCATCAGCATATGTTACAAATTGTGTGGACTTGAACATTAGTGTACTCGAGGTTTCAGCTGATGTCTTCCTGATGACGTGTTCCAGCGCAATATTAAAGAGCATTGTGGCAACGACCATCCCCTTGTTTTAAGCCCGTCATAAAGCTAGTTAGTTAGTTCACCGTTATTTTTGATCTGGGACTCTGTGTTTAGCATCGTGACTTTGACCATGCGGACAAGTTTTGTTGGGACACCAAAGTCAAGCATTATTTTATAAAGCACATTTCTGTCGACACTGTCGTATGCTTGCTTATAGTCTACAAAGAGTTGGTGTACATCGATTTTATATTCTCAGCACTTTTCCAGCACCTGCTTTACTGAGAATATTTGGTCTATTGTAGACCATCCACTTCGAAAGCTTCCCTGATACTCTCCTATAATACTTTCATAATACGGATTTAATTTTCTTTCTATGATTTTGGAGAGCACTATATAAGACATGCACAGTAGAGCGGTGCCTCCATAATTTTTACACCTTAATTTGTCCCCCTTTTTGCGTACAGGACACATTATACTTTTCCGCTAGTCCTCTGGTAACTGCTCCTTCGACCATTCTCTCCATATTAGTCGATGCAGAAGGTTATTTGGATGGGTACCCCCGCTCTGGAGCAGTTTTGCTGGTATTCCATCTATTCCAGGAGTCTTATTTGATGACGGCGGAACTATTTCGGAGTACCGTATCGAGGTCGCTTTTGGTCCCCGTCTAGCTTCACTCCAATTATTCACCTCAGGAACCGCCTTTCGAAGGAGTTCAATATGTTGCGATGCTTAGGTTAGGGTACATGTTTCACACCCATAGCATAGCACAGGTCTTATCACAGATTTGCATACTTGGAGCTTTGTTTTGCTGCGTATGCAGCTAGTATTCAAGAACTTCAAAACTTTATTATTCTTCGTATTCTTCGGCGTATTTCGTTTCTTATATAACCGGTTCTCGATATTTTGGTGCCTAAATACACAAATTCGCTCACATTTTCGATACTGTAATCGCCAAGCGTGATATTTTGTGTATTTAAGGTATTGCTCCTCAACTGCGTCGTGAGCTTTGTTTTATTTCCATTGATTTGCAGCTCTACTAGTTTTGCTTCGCTGTCGAGTTTCAGGAAAAGTTATTTGGCGGTTGTTAGCGACCGTGACAAATTATTGCGGTCGTTTGCATGGGTGCTAGTTGGCTCGACTTGTATAGTAACGTACCGGTTGTATCGACAGGTAGCGTTCTTATGACATATTCCAGATCCAAATTGTATAGCAATGAGGCCAACCCATCTCCCCGCTTTAGTCCTATATTTATGTCAAAGGCGTCGGTGAGTTGGTTATTGGGAGGACTTGGGAGGTTGTCGATGTCATTATCAAAGCATTATTTGGTACAGTACGTTACGACCAATATTGTCTATGTTGAACTCCCAACATTCCTCAAGTACCTGCTTGACTGTAAACAATTGGTCTAGCCTTGATCTACCTGCTCTCAAGTCACCTTGATACTCTCTAATAATATGGTATATGATCTGCCCGGCGCTTTATTATTCTTTTAGGCCTCGATGGTGGAACAAACTTTATCCAGAGTTGGTGGGGCCAATGGAAGCTCTCCGGGAATATCTATAGGCTCCGATGTTCTAGTACTGTGCGAAAGATTTAGGAGGTTCTTGAAATACGATGCCCATCTTTTCTGAATCTTGTTTTCATCAGCAATGATATTGCCGATCTCATCACGGCAGAGCCTGATCTTGGGCCGATAACCTCGTTTCAGGCTTTTAACTACTTTGTATGCTTGTCTTGTGTTGCTCGCTAGACTTACATCGATGCTTCTCAAATGGTTATCATAGTATTTTCTTTTAGCTCTAATATTCTTATTCGCTACTTTTCTGAGATTTGATAAGCAATAAGTAGAAATAAAATCATCCAATGAACTTTTGCTATTCACTCTATTAGGAAAGCCGCCAATTAAAATACATTTATTCAACGGATCATCACCGAAAACGAGAGTTGAGTTTACGAATGCGACAATGAGATGGTAGTGTAATGCATTACAATGGATTGGCAAAGCATCTTCGCGATAAAGACAATACAACGTGTCTGCCCGCTCAATCTCGATCTTGGTGTTTAAGATTTCTTTTCCTCCCCAATATAGGACATGAAAAAATCGGCGACATTCATGGATATTAACTAAAAAAAGCTTATCAGAACAGCTGGAATAAGTTTGTGAGTATAGGAGGGGAGTACGTAGGAAAGCTGTATATTAATTGAAAACCAATATTGGATTTTAAAATTATCTTAATGCTCTCAAAATAGTTAATTAAGTAACTAACCGATGAAAATTATATTATTTCATGATATTTAAGAAAAACGGATCCAACACACTCACCTGACCCGGATCCTGATGTTGTCATTTCAATCATATCTTGGAGGGTATTCCCATTTAATATGGGATCGCAAACTGAATCCTCCTGCTTAAATGGCCGACTGCTATTTGTACGTTTATGATGCCAGTACCAATATGCTATCATAAGGACAACACATAATCCTAACGTTGTACCAAAAATTACACCAACCAACGCCCAAGTGTTGAGTAACGGTTGCTCTGATAAATCTAGATTCACCAACGGTAAAAATCAGATTAATATCCTATTTAGTTATTTTATTTAAATTATATTTAGCCAAAATAATATCTACCAAAAAGCCCATAAAGCGAATACTAAACAAGCGTTTAAGCTACACTTTGCAAGCCAATCAAACAAATCCAAATGAAATCATGCAATGATAATAATGTGGGATACAAGCGATACCAATTGAAGAAAATAAGAAATAATAGTAAAAACCAAAGAACAATTACAGTACTTTCATACGAACAATAATTTACACTACAATTTTATTTTAAATTTTGTAAATGTAGACGACAAAATTATTTCTATTCATATAAGTTCATGTGAAAAGGGTTCTGTTTTGAGGAACCTTTAAACTTTCATGTTTCATATAAAGTGCATAAGTGATACACAAAACATAAGGGATAGGTTTGTAATAACAATTTATTGACTACCTGAACTTTTAAAAGAGGACAATCAAAGTAAGAAGAAAATATTGAAAAAACTGTTAGAAAGTGTAGTGAATTGAATTTCAATTTAAAATTAACAATTCATAATTATTTACTTAGAGTCTAGAATCTTACCATAAAACCCTCCTAGAATGTGTAAAACAAAGTAGGAATAGACCATATTAAATTCAATATTAAAATGAAAAATGCAAGGAAATTAAATATTTTTATTTTATTATTCAATTGTTAAATAAATATTAATCACCCGTAATTAATATAAAAATTGTCAAAATTAAATCGTAGAGAACAAAAAGTGACATGACTGCTGATTATTTTTATTTTTAATGGGTAAATGGATTATATATGAAGCTGTTACAATCCTACAATGATTGTGCATTGACAATAGTGTGATATTTAATTTTTTCAGATGTATAACCGAATTTGAATGTCCTTTTAACTAGGAAAAAAATAAAAGCAAATTTCATATAGATATAGCAATATTAAAGAGTTGTGAATTCATACCGTCTCTTAGTAAACGTTTTACAAATAACTTTTTTCGAACCGTTTTTAACAAAATAACATAGTGCAAACATTATTAAAAACTATCTCAAATTTTTAAAATTGTTACGCCTTCAAAGTGATGTTGGTTTTACGGTCATGGAATATATGCAGAAGATAAAAACTAATATTAAATTTTCATTTAGCCGCCAGAGTATAGTCTAAACAAAATACGATGAACCATAAAAGGCTACGCACCTCTCTTACTCGTATATGATAAATTTTAGTTTTGGCATACTAAAGAATTGATGGCGAAAACTAAGCTAATTACTGACAATAAGGTTGACGCAGACAAAGTGATTCTACTTTTGGTACTCACAATTTACGAAACTCATACAAGAGTCTATACTTCTAAAGTGTCAGAATGGTTAAAAATCTAATCTGTGATCAGATGTGTGTTTTGCTACGGTTGTGAAACGTGGACCCTCACTCCAGTTTGCGCAAGCATTCTAAACGCCTTTGAAAGGAGAAAATTCAAGCACGAGTTGTCTGAAGTATTTGATAAACCGAACCTTTTGTCTAAAATGCAGTGGTCATGTGACACATATGTACTAACAATGGGTATCTAAAAGAGCCAACTGGAGGTGCTACCTACAGGAAGCCAAGGCCCGGGAGGAGCTCTAAAACTGCAATGACGTCAACGAGAATGGTAAATATAAATTACACAAGGAAAGCCTTTTGAACTTTATGATCGCCCTCTTCAGCATAATTGATATCGACTTCTTGACACGATGTAGCACTTTAATAACATAATGTCCATAGATAATAATCCACTATATTACCTTGTAGAGTTCTTTTAGGACACGAAAGGGGAATCTCTATCAAATCTCGATGTGAATCTTAACGGTCAAACAATTTTGAATACTTGTGCTAGAATTTCGACAAACCAGGGCCGTTGAAATGAGCATATTTAACACAGATGAAAAAATCAGTATCAGCACAGAATTATTCAAAAACAAATTAAAGTCATAAACTGTTTATATCAAGTAAAGAATTTAAATGACACCTTGATAGCTGAGATTCCATCAGAAAAACTTTTTATTTCTTTGGATTTCACAGGATCTTACATATTTCCTTGAATTGAAGTTATTTGCAATTGATATCGCTTTACTTCGCGTAAATAAATAAATAAATCCTACTTTCCCAATTTCACAATCCGACTAATATCATTCATCAAAGGCCTTTTATTAGAAATATGTAACATTCAGACGAAAAAAATTTGATAAGCATAAGATAATAGGAAATCGTCTCTTAACCTTCCGGGAAAAATTCGCATATACTATAATTTGATTAGATTCTCACATCTGAGTTAAAAAGGGTTCTATATTATAACGTTTAAAATTATAAAGAAAAATTCAAACGACAAAAGGGGAAGACGTGTGGATATCGGAAGAATAGATTAATACTCATCATCTTAGTTCAGGCTATATTTTTAGGTATTACTATGAAATGTTGGCAATGTTGTTACGATCTTGAAGAATAAGAGTAAAGCAAGTTTCTTGGTGTCTAAATGAAGCAGTCAACGATTATAATGTTTACACTCTGTTTTCACTAACAAATCGTTTTAACTTGGGCAGAAGAATCAAGAAAAATTATAATATAAAAGCAAGAATTTACATAAAGACATCATATCACAATAAATTAAACCATGTAAATGATGAACTCTCTCCGCTGATATTCCATAAATGAGATACATTTAGTGAAACAACACAATTAACAGGGATGGGACATGTGCTATTTGTAGAACATATTCGTTTATATAATTTTTTAATATATAAAATATAAACTTCTAAAAAATAAAGACTAATCCCGATTAATCCCCCAAAACTTTTGACTTTTAAAATCTATTGATTTTTCCCACCAATTAAATTTCTCGAAACAGATCAAGACTTTATTTTCTTCTATTTAACTATAACGTTAACAGAGCGTTCAATATTTTTACTTTAATTTTAAAGATAAGTCTACTTCTCACCTGGATGGCTTAATGTTATATTATTACAATAGTCTATATCGCAACATTGTATCTTATAATACGGGGCAGCAACTTTTTTGTCTTCTTTGCACCAGAGTGGATTATCCGGTGGGAAAAAGCCTTCGTGTGGCATACATCTATATAGCAAATGTGAACATATTTTAATTCACTCGAAATTCGACATTGATCTAGCCATAAGTATAGTTTTTATTATGTATTAATTGATCAAGTGTTTGTTTGGACCATAGTTCTTGTATGATTCTGCGTATGACGATGAAGTAGAGTTTGTAAGAATGGTCAACATGAAATTGATGGCGAGAACTTACCGTTTTATTTTGATAGAAAGCCATTGTTAAAGAAATTTTTGCAAATATTTTTCAGTTTCTTTCAGTATCTTTCAGTATTAAAATACTTCAGCTAAGAATATAAATGATACACATTTTTTTTGCAATAATTTCTTCTCTTAACCAATATGCTGAAAATCACAGCGCACTCTAATAAGAACTTTAGGATATATTTTTGACGTTGAAAAAAAAGATAAAAACCTACTTCAAAAGTGAAACCTATAAACTCATTAAGTTTGAAATCGTGACTTCTGAAATTATCCAATTGAATAAATGCATTTTATCGTCTACACGTTTTCAAAAACTCTAAAAAATCCAAATTTCTTAAAAAACATGTACTTATACAATGAAACATCTCCGTGGAAAATGCAAAATTATCAAATACGAATATTCTACTTATTCACGTATCTTGCAAAACTTCAAGCATATAATGAAGTTTGAATATATTTTAAAAATAATATGTATTGTATATATTATATCTGAGATATCACCTTTAAATAAATAAAAATAAATGTACAGTATTATTTGCCTATGTGTTTATCCAATTTGCAGCGTCAACTTAAACTATGTTAGGTTAGGTCATTTAAATTATCGAAAGTAAACAGTCATTACAGAGAAAAAATATAGATACAGACTTGCACTTATCACCCAATTTTTAAATTTAAAAAAAAATACTTAGTGTAGATAGAATATAAATGCCAATAGATAACAGCAATCTAATTAAATGCAACCAACATTGAAAAGTTTTGCTTTAAGAAAGCATTAATAGTAGAAATTAGACTAATATTTATAAATAATAAGAGGATTAGATATGAATTTATAAAAATTACTGATCAATTAATAGGCATATGAAAAAATAGTGAGACAGTTCTACTTGGTAAAATAGGTTGGGAGAAAAATCACAATACCCATTTAGTATCTATCTCTATTGAAATAATTTTGCTGTACATAATTTTGAAAATGATACTTTGGGAAAAAATTGAAAATAAAATATTCATTGTGAAATGTTGTGAACATATTTCGGAGCAAAAAAGGAAAACTAAACAGAAAATTATGTTGACACCTTTGAAATGCACAACAACAGATACTGCGAAGAAAACATGAACAGTGAAATAACCTTTCTATTTAGTCATAACCAAAAATTTAAAAAAATAATCCAATTAAGGGGACAGCAAATATACTCTTTGCCAACGCAACTAAAACTCAGAATTGAAATAATATATCTATCAAAATTTGTTTTAGTTGAATAAATAATAAATTTATTTTATTTCATAAAAAATATGAGAGTCCAAGAAATCCCGTTTCCCTTATATTGTTAACTCTTTGCGGGGCAGTGGTATATATTTTATACCACATTTTCTTGAATTTCTCCTGGTTAATATGGACAGTGGTTTGCTATAAATACCATTCTATTCTATGCAATGAACTCGTCCCTATTAGCCCAGTCATATTAGGTAAAAAAAGGGGTCAACCTCGGAATGAAAGATAATAAGCTGCAAATTGGTATGAACCTTTGTTTTGTCATTCTAAATGTTGTCTCAAAAGTCACAATCGTTATCGTGTTCGCGTCTCAAGATATTCAAGGTCAAAGGTCACAAAAATCGGTTTTTCGCGAATATCTGGCTTCCTATCGGTTAAATGAGATTTGCATTTATTATAAAAGTTGTAGGCTATAAAATTCCCTACAACTTTTGTTTAAACTTTTTTTTCATACGACCAACCGTTTTGAAGGTAGAGCGCGAAGAGTGCACATCGTACAGTCATATACGGCCTAATGCAAGGTCAAGCGTGAGTTATGGTTATCAGTACGTTATAAAGTCAATTATTTACTTGGAAATTATAATTATTAAACAATGCCTATTATTTATGTACTAACTATTAATTATTTATATTTAATTAAAGTAAGTAACTTGATTTGCAACGGTACAATTTCAAACTAACGAATAATCTTGACTCATACAAAGTGGAGAGAGTGGCCTTGAATACTATAGAACATCTGTCCCGGCAATGAATAGAAAAGGGCATAGGGTAGGGACAAGTATTTCCAGGTATATAAGTATTGAGAAATTTACGCGTTTTAAAGAAAAGATATATAATGTCGTGTTAACTTAAAATAAAACTAAAATATATAATCCAGAATTAATAATATTTTATACTTAAATAGTTAAATATGAATAATTATATATATATTATTTATGTACTAACTATTAATTATTTATATTTAATTAAAGTAAGTAACTTGATTATTTATATATAATTATTCATATTTAACTATTTAAGTATAAAATATTATTAATTCTCATGTTGAAGATGGAACGTCCTTGTATGTAAGTGATTTTCAATAAGAAATCACAAAAATACATAACAATTTTATACATCTACCTGTCAACAGGCGTCCAACGACAATTTTGATGTAAGCGACGGCATTCCTTTGTCCAATATTCGAGTGCAAAGGACTACCGTACCAGTTCAGATTATTCCAATCTGGTCCAAACATTTTACTGTTGATCTTCCCGATAACTTTATAGGCATCCAACATGGCCGATCTTCTCTCAACTTGGAGACCAAAGACGCAAAAAGTATTTTCAATGAACTGCTAACCGACCAAATTATTGACCACATCGTTTTCCAAACAAATATGTACGCACAACAATTTGGAAAACCATACAATTCAACAAGTTCCCAAGAAGTTCGGGTATTTATTGGTATGGACTTTTTTATGGGCGTGAAACATCAAACAAGCTACCGGGATTATTGGTCAATTCGTCCAGAATTACACGATGCGTTTATTGCGAATTTGATGCCAGTGAAGAGATTCAGCTGGTTACTAAATAACATTCACTTGAATGATGTGTCCGTTATGCCTCAGAGGGGAACGCCAAATTATAAGCTGTACAAAGTGCAACCTTTTTTGGACATGTTGTTGGAAAGATACCAGAAATGTTTTGAACCTGGCGAATTTGTTGCCATCGACGAGTCGATCATAAAATTCAAAGGAAGAAGTACATTGAAGCAATATGTGCCAAAAAAGCCAATAAATCGAGGCTACAAAGTTTGGATGCTATGCTATACTTATAATATTGAAGTGTACACTGGAAAGAAAGACGACGCAACAATGAAGAATTTGGGTGAAAGGATTGTTCTGAATTTGTCATCAATTATAAAGCATCGAAACCATAAATTATATTTTGGTAATTTTTTCAGTTCGCATGATCTTCTTGTTGAACTGAAGCAAAGGAGTATTTATGCATGTGGAACCGTACAAATCAAAAGAAAGCACCTACCAAATGATTTGGTACCCGATAAACATTTACGCAGAGGTGATTTTGATTGGAACATTAGTAATACTGGACTTCTGTGTGTGAAATGGATGGATAAAAAAGCGGTTATAGTTCTATCAAACTTTCACAACCCTCATAGTCTAACTGAAGTACAAAGACGAGGATTCGATGGAAACCTTGAAACCGTTCAATGTCCTCACATAACACGCGACTTCAACTGGCACGTGAATAACGTTGATAATTTCGATCAATTAAAAAAGTATTATGAATTGGACCGTAAAAGTCGAAAATGGTGACCAAGAATTGACTTTGGTGAACGCATATATCCTAGCTAAGTTTGAAAATTATGAAGGAAACCTAAAAACCTTCAAGTTAGAAATAATATCTTATTTGACTAGCATATCTTTTCCGACACGAAAAAGAGCACCAAAAACCACACGAACGCCGATTGAAAAACGTAAAAACAGGAAACAGGAAACATTTGCCGGAAAGGACGACGTCCCGACGCTGCGCTCATTGCAGTGATACAAAACATCAGCGACGAACGAAGTGGAAGTGTTCCGTGTGCAATGTACCCCTCTGTGTGAGTGGTAGAAAAACATGTTTTCAAATGTATTACTCCCAGTAATATGGGCAGTGGTCCCTTTATGGGAAAAATTTTTTGGTTCAATTTTATATTATAATTTGATATTATACATATAAAAATAAACACATTACCTGAATTATCGAGCTTTCCATATTTTGCCCTGCAAAGAAGAATAGTATTGAATTCAGAAGATCTCACCTTTGGGTGGATTTAGGCAATTTTACATGTAGTTCTCTATTAGGAAAATTGTTAAGGAATTTTAACGATC
Source organism: Odontomyia ornata (assembly GCA_963969285.1). Classification (NCBI taxonomy): domain Eukaryota; kingdom Metazoa; phylum Arthropoda; class Insecta; order Diptera; family Stratiomyidae; genus Odontomyia; species Odontomyia ornata. The sequence goes on from OZ017738.1 coordinate 408,256,886, forward strand.
GCTTTGTTTGTTGGTTTTTAACTTTCCTTGGTAACAGGATTTTTTAGTTCAGTAGTCGAAGTCCTGCGTAGCGTCTTCGCGGTTTGTTTCGTTCCCTATTGGCAAAATTCACTAGGCTATTCCGAGCAAATTACATTTTGACTTAACTTTACGCTTAAAACTTTATCTGTGTTTCTCCAAACTATAAAAACGTTCGGGATTGCACTAGTTGCCAGCTTGCTGCGCTAGTTTTAAGATTAAGTTCATATTCAGAGAAATTCTAAATACTTTATTTTTTGTTAAAATTAATTTTCCTTCTATTTGGCTTTATCTTTTTCTTTTGCATAACGCTACAACCCCTCTCGGAATTTCTTGCAAATAGCGCCTCCAGCTGTCGGTCACAAATTTCGAAATCTGAACAGCGATGAACTGTTTTTGTCAACCGAGTCGTACGCTTGAGCGAGAGTCCATTTTTCACATCCGCGGAATAACAAATGCCTCATCTCGGATTCTCGCCATAACTGAATAAAATATTTTATTTGCGAGGTTGTATTTTTTGGCGTGTTTCCTTTCTTTCATTGGCGTTCTTTGTTATTTTGGAGCCGTAATACACAAATTCGCCCACATTTTCGATATTGTATTTAGCAAGTTTGAATTTTTGGTATTTGACGTATTTTTTCTCGACGGCGCCGAAATTATTCTTTTAGCTTGACTGATTTATAGCCCTACTTGTATTGCTTCGCTGTTGAGTTTCAGCAAGAGTTCTTTGGCGGTTGTTAACGACCGTGACAGATATTGATGTCATTTGCACAGGCTACCAATTGGCTCGACTTGTAGAGTAATGTATCTCTTGTGCCGACAGATAGCTTTATTATGACCTACTCCAGAACCAGATTGAATAGTAATGGGACCAGCTTTTTTCTTTTGTCTGATATTTGTGTCAAAGGCGTCGATGACTTGGGAGATTATCGACGTGATTGAAATTTTGGTCAAACGGACTACAAATCTAAGTTTGTATATATGTTCAACAATGCAATCTGCGTGTCTTTAGATTTACGAATTCATTTCTATCCACATTTGTCACTTGTCCTTCACTCTCACCATATCGGTGTACTTCCCAAAACTCATCTGCTGACCGTACTGCTTTTCTTACTTAAGGTTAGATATGTCCTCTTGCTTTATATTGAGGGGATATCAAAGTCATCTCTAAGGCGATATTCCAACGCAACTTTACTCAGTTTAAATTAATCAATTATATAAATAATATTAGTCACTATTACGTCGGAAAAGAGTGTCCGAATTTCGAAAAGAAGGTTTGAGCAGTTCTTCCCGTCACTTGAAATAAGAAGTTAATATGGAGACCTGTACTGTGTAACATGAAGGTCCTCAGAAGCGGGTTTTTGTGAGAAACTAACGGTGAGTTTCGGAATAGCTCCGGGTGCAAAAAGTAAAGTTAAAAACTTATAACATAGATGGTTTTGTTTACGTCCCATGTAATAAATATAAGCAGTCGAGCAGCCCCGTGGTGATCAGGAGTGGCTGCTCCTGAAGAGATAAGGTGGTCACCCCGTCGAAATTGCTTAATTTATAGTTTTACAAGATTAAAAGTAACTACATCTGTCAAGTTTCCATCCTTAAGCAGAGATGAATGGTTCACTGTAGCCACTTTAACATCTTTAGGTTTCACATTCCCCTTGTAATGCAACGACCTTCTTCGGAGAGTGAGTGAGTGTTTGCGTTTGTTTCAATCTTCCGTGTCCGCTAACTTCAAGGAGACAAAACAATTTTGAATTACTGTAGAGTAGCTCAATTGACACATAATAGAATAATTCTAAAGATAATAAAAATTGATCGGTACATCTCGTTGAGTAGGGTACGCGTGATAACTATTTTGTAGTGAAGCTTCGTGGCACCACAAGAACCCGCCTCATATGATCCCGCAAATAGCTAGTCAACAAACACGCGTACGCGGTCGTTAAGCGAAGCTAGTCAGCTGAGCTCGGTCTTGTTTATAGCTCGCTGACACTTGTGCCCTGCAATCGGCATCCGTGTCCTACACGGATATTTGGAAAATCATTACACCCACCATTCCGATCCCTACAAACTTCTGCCACGAATGATTATATTAACCTCGTCAAACCTTATCCGAAGTAGGGCTACAAAAGAAGTGATTAGTTTTCAGCTTCCATACATTTACTTAGTGTAATATTTCTTTAGTTTAGCTGCATTGCAAAGCCTAATTAAACGTACCTGCAAATACGGTTCAGTTAAAATTTCCAAAAACGCATTTAAGGCCTTAAAGTTACACAGATTTCTTTCCATAGCTCGTAAGCACCTATTCAATTTGTTCCAGTTGGTGGTGTGTTTGTCAACGTTGTATCTTTGTTCCTCCAATCAGAGCGTCGCTAGTTGACATTTGGATCAGGTTGGATTATTTTGGGAGCTTGGACCTCACATAAACCGATTTGGCCTATTTGTGATTCAATTAGAACGTACTTATGGTCACTGTAAACTTAAGAAACTGGATTATATTCCATGCTGACCTTTTCCAGATTATCGGAGAGGTTTTTCGAATATTTTTCACTTTCTTTTGATGAGATCTAGATAGGTGCATAAAAATTAACTTCTGCATTCGCTACGGGTCACTATTTGTAGGTATATGGACATATAAAACAGTGAGTCTATGAGATAGTGCCGCCAACACCCATAGATACCTATGGAGCATTAAGAATGTGGATTTGCTTTGTTATAACCTTCTTCTTCTTCTTAGCACTACAGCCCCTCTCGGGCCTTCGCTTCCTGTAAACAGCACCTCCAACTGCCTCGCGTCCTCCAATTTCGAAATCCGAACAGCGATAAACTGTCTTCGTCAACCGAGTCAGATCAGCGTTTCCTCGGTTTCCCCACTGGTCTCCGGTCTTCAGTTCTCCCAACGAATAACTTTTTTGGTATCCGTTGTTCGTCCATACGATTCATGTGGCTAGGCCATCGCAGCTTACGCAGTCTTATAAGACTTCCGGCTCGTCAAAAATTTCATACAGCTCATGATTGTATCGAATTCGCCATTGGTCCCCGTCTAGTTTCGCTCCGATTATTCGCCTCAGGACCCATCGCTCAAAGGCGTTCAATATATTTGCGGATGCTTGTGTTAGGGTCCATGTTTCGCACCCATAGCATAACACAGGTCTTATCACATTGTTTTACTGTGTATGCAGATGGTCTTTAAGATCGTCAATACTGAATAATATACTTTATTTGCGAGCTGTATTCTTCGGCGTATTTCGTTTCTTTCATTGCCCGTTTTCGTTATTTTGGCGCCTAAATACATAAATTCGCTAACATTTTCGATACTAATATATATTCGCCAAGTGTGATATGCTAATGACTGCGTCATTAGCTTTGTTTTATTTTAATTAATTTGTAGCCCTTCTAGTTTTGCTTCGCTGTCGAGTTTCAGGAAGAGTTCTTTGGCAGTTGTTAATGACCGTGACAAAATGTTTATGTCATCCACGTAGGCTACTACTTGGCTCGACTTGAATAGTAATGTACCTCGCGTATCGACAGGTAGCTTCCTTATGACGTTCTTTAAAGCCAAATTGAATGGCAATGGAGCCAGCACATCTCCCTGCTTTAGTCCGATATTTGTGTCAAAGGCATCGGTGAGTTGGTTATTGATGCGGACTTGGGAGGTCGTCGATGTCATTGTCATTTTGGTAAGCCGGACTAATTTGGCTGGGATGCCAAAACAAAGCATTATTTGGTACAGTACGTTACAATCAATACTGTCGTATGCTTGCTTAAAGTCAAAGAAAATTTGATGTACGTCTATGTTGAACTCCCAGCACTTTTCAAGTACCTGCTTGACTGTAAACAATTGGTCTATCGTTGGTCTACCTGCTCTAAAACCACCTTGATACTCCCGAATAATACTGTTGGCGTATGATCCGATTTTATTTTCTAAGATTTTTGAAAATATTTTGTACGCCGGACAAAGTAGTGATTTTATTATAACCTTACCTCAACATTTTCTGTATTTGTACGCTATTGTGCTTACATGTCCTAGAGTTCCGTTGATCTTTGTAAAATCATCGCGGTTTCTATCCTTTCCATCCAGCATTCTAATTGTAACCGAACAGCTTCTACCAAGGCTGTCCAGAAAGGAACAGACGCTTTGGCCTGGCGCGATAGCGGGCGGGGCTAGTGCCGCCATCTTGGTGTCAGTGTGTTCCTACACTAAATACGCACCAAGCCTTGGTAGCTTTTGCATCGTGCCTATCGTACTTTGCATACAGTGGAGTCTAAAATGAGCTCTATGACTGAAAAAAAGGTTTTTGTTGGCGAAAACACAGAAAATTAAGACGCGCCATACAAAACAAGCGTCGGGTAAAACTTAGCAAGAAAGTTTTGTATTTCTATGATAGCGCTCGTCCACACACGGTCGATCGTACCCAAGAGCTCTTGGATGGTTTTGGATGGGAAATTTCCAATCATCTGCTCAGCGATGAAGAAGTGGCTCGCTACGCAACGCTTTGACACTGACGCTGAACTACATGCCAGTGTTAGCCAGTGGCTGAAACAGCAGGCGTCAGATTTCTATAGAGAGGGTATTGAAAAGTTCGTAACACGTTATGATAAATGCCTTAATTTAAATGGCGATTATGTAGAAACGTAGGTTAAGTTTATCTACAAAATGCATATATAATAGTTATTTTTTTCACTATTGTTTATTTTTTCTATTTTAATCGACTGCTACTTCCTGTACAGCCGTCATATTTAAAACTTAATAACTCTCATATAGTAAGTGCCAGTTAATGCTGATACATCGAAAATATTTGTCCATATAGGCAAGTTATGAGTTGCTTTGAGAAAGAAAGTCGCAATGACACGAAAGCAAGACATTTAGAGACTCTGTAGTCCTACTAATTGCGCCCCTGTAATCCCAAGCAAAGTCTGCTTGACGGCAAGTGTATGTATTTTTTCGTAGAAGACGATAATAAGCGAAATAATTTGTAACTCATGTGGCGATCTATTCAAATTTCCGCTAGAAATCATGAAATAGAAAAATAGCACAAATATTTTCATTCAAATTTGCTTTATTGTAATCACTTTTTTTAAACAAATTTTTAGCGCCCTTTTCCCACTTAAACGAGGTGGCGAAAATTATGGACTTCACAATTTTTTATTGTGCAAGAATCAGAAGTTGGGAGGACAGAAGTATACTCTTGTTAGAATGATTGTGTACTCAAACTACGATAAGTAGGCAACAACAATGAATAAATCAAGATACACTTTCATGAGATGTACATGTTTAACAGAAAAACAATTGTTAGTCCAATTGTACCCGCCGTCATTTTGTGAAAATATAAAATAATCATTTACATCATGAACATATTTATATTATTCATTTTATTTAAACATTTTAAGATCAAATCAAAATTGTTGTAGTGCCTGATTCGATTAAAATTCTATAGAATAGCAACAGCGTGTGCCTTTGTTGTTGTAACCAGAGAAAATTAAAATGGCTATAATTTCGCAAATATGATTCAATTTCTTTGAAACTTAGAAAATGTAATTATTTTCTATAATACTATTTTAAAATCAAATTTTATTAATTTTAAGGGTATCAATACGATTTTATAACGAAAGATGGGAAATTTGGAAATCATACTATTAACAAAGTTCTTAATTTTGACTTACAAGGTATTTATTGTTGTAATCATTATTGTGATTTTTCGGATCAAACGTGTACTTTCGCGAGGGCAGACACTAATTCGCCCTGCACTCCGCGAAGCTGGTAGAACTTTTTCAAAACCTGTAAAATGTTTCGTCGGTTAACAAACCTCTTAGTGTTTAGACAAGCTGCAAGTACCAACATTTTCTAATTGTTCAAGTTAAACTACGATGGTTAACATGGGATCCGAAGTAGTTCGAATTCAAAGTGGCATCATACATAACTAGAGAAGCCTTTAAAGATTTCTTTTCTTGGTTATTCTGAGGCAAAACATTAGGATAATGAGATATTGAAAAACAGTCTTTCGAATACCAAAAAAACAGCTTGGAATTCATTACGAATTATCCAAGAAATCGAATAGGTACCTTTAAATTCAATGTTGTACCAACGTTGCTTAATGCAGAAGTGTCATATCCTGTAATTTTCATCAGAAAAGTAATCAGTGAAGTTAATACCATTTGAATTTTCATATATCACAACAACAGTGCGCGATTACCCTACTTTATGGGCGTTTAATCAGACCAGATGCTGCATTATTGATTGGAGGTTTTAAATCTTTAAGGACAAACATATTTCACTCGGAAGGATAAGAACTCTGGAAATTATTGTAATTGGTTGACAAAAACAAGCAATTAGAAAACTAAAAATTGATCTTGCGCTGCCGAAACACTATCACAGTATAACTGAATTTGATGTTTAAATCTACCAGAGAGATAATAAAAATCAACGAAATTTCGATTGACATTTTGAGTACAAATGCTTGTAAAGTATCATGTATAAGATTACGGGGTAAAAAGCGTACAAATTCCAACTTACTCGTAGTTGTCATAAAATGAATAAAGAAATACCAGTCGAATTTGAAGATGTCCCAAGCTTCATGACTAAAGAGCCGGAAACAAAATTTAACAAAGAGGCGTCCAAGAAGACCACAAAGAGTTTCATTACGAAACATTTTCAAAAGTCCCTCAGAAAAAAATACTTGTGAGCCTAGAGCATGCAGGTGACAAAGAAGAAAACAGAATGCAGATTGAGAGCCGATAAAATATATAATTTTGAAGGGATCGTCAACTAAGCCAATTATGAAGTGATTATGGATAAGAAAGCTTATAAAAAGAGATTCTACGAATCGACTTAATAAAAGAATTTGAAAGACATGAAACGAAGACTTAAAAATTAACAAGTATACTGTACTGTAGTACCGAAATCAATTTCCCTGCAAATTAAAGGCTGTATAAAGATGCAGTGTGAAAGGGCTTCTTAAAGAATGACGAAAAATAGGAGTTTCCAATTGGAAATATACCCCCAGAACTCATGAGCGTTACACTTATGATACCGATCGGAAAACATTTTGAAAAAGGAGACTGCCTAAATGTAGTATAGTATATAAATACATGTTACAAATTATTTGGTCACAAAAGAAACCCGTCGTTCTCATAGATCGGCGGCAAAGTGCGGGTCACAAATGCAAGATTAGAAAAAATGAATGGTAAGAAAACTAGATGAAAATTCATTTCAAATCCAAGAAGATCTTCGAGCTTCGTGGAAAGCGGCTCAACAAGGCATTTCCTATTACTTGGAAGCATTTGAAATGGTCAAAAAGCATTGGAGAGCACGGTGCTATGCGAGTTAAGTCTAGAGACGTTGAATGGCATTTTTCCGCTTGCTCGAAGTCCATGCTGTGCAGTTAATGGAACCAGCTCAGCATGGCACGTTCATAGCAATTTCAATTGACAACTAGTGAAACAAGCAATGCATGAGCAGAACTTCCATTCTAATTTCTTTTCGACACAAAAAATGATAAGAATGCTGATCACAGAGTAGACTTAATGGAGTGTCCAGAGTTTCAAAGTAGAATTTTCATCTCCAGGAGGAGCATGACTACAAGTTCGATGATGTTTGTTAAACAAACAAATCAATCAAGTGGAACAAATTTTACGCTCTTATATGCTAATATGGGTACCGCTGTTATGTCGACTTTCTTCAGGATTTTCCCGATCTTCCCAAAGATCTTTGAATACATAATTGCTGCTCTTTGATTTTGTTCTAGGTCCCGGTTTTGTTCATGGAGAGTGGTTAGTGACGATGCTTTTAGTCTTGTTTCCATTTTCCTTTGTATTGACAAGATTTCGCTTTCCTTGTATCCGTTCATCTTCGCTCTACTCAAAATAAAAGTCTTCTCTTGCTCATATCGCTGTTTCGTTAATGAAGTCGTCAGCATTCGGTATATCCAACTGTTGAACGTTGCCATCTTGGTTTGGTGCGAGTGGTGTGATGTGGCTGGTATCGTCCTCTGAGTATTCGTGGGTTTCTTGAAAATATCAAACTCTAAAACATTATTATTTCTTATTATTTTAATGTCTAAAAAAGGTATTTCGTTGTTGCTCTCCACTTCCATTGTGAAGGTGATATTTTTATGTATTTCATTCATTTTCTTTAATGTCTCTTTAATTTTATCCCTCTTCACTATCGCGAGAACGTCGTCAACATAACGGATCCACATCCTTGGAAAGACGCCCTCTTCAGCATTAGTTGAGACAATGGGTTCCCCATCGCCACGCCGGGTTTTTGCTTGAAATATCTTCATCTAAAGGTGAAATAGGTCTCTGACATGCAAAGAGTTGCCAATTTGTAGAAGCATCTTACTTGCTTCTTTGATGTTTTGAAATCACTCTGGCTAGTTAGCCAATCCTCGAATAAAGCCAAAGCCTGCTTTACTGGGACACATGGGAAAAGTGCTTTCACGTCGAAAGATACTAGTATTTCGTCTGCTTCGATGCGCTTTGCTGTCATTAACTTCTCTATCAATTCACCTCTGGGTTTCACTGAGTAGTTGCTTGGAGGTTATTTACATTTTTTGCATTCCTCCACTAGCCATGTCGCGATTTTGCTTGTAGGGGCGTCCCTGCAGGTTATGATTTCACGCATCTCGTTACCTGCTTTGTGGACCTTTGGCAGGTATTTAATTCATGGAAGTACTGGATTTGCCACCCTTAACGCAATTATGCTAGGTATCATTTCCTGGCAATCCGTCAGGGCTTTTCCCATTCTTTTGATTTAGTCCCGCAAAGGGTTTTTCCTCAATTCGTGATATTCTCCACTATCCAGCTTCTCGAAAAACAGTTGGTCATATTTTGGTTTGTCCATTACAACAATCTTATTCCCCTTGTCGGCTTTAAGGTAGAACACCGGCTTTTCCTTCAATTCCTTCACAACGCTGTACTCATTGTTCCTGATGTTCAAATTGGTTGCTTTCACGGCTTTTATTGTTTCCTCCCTTACTACTTGTTTATTTTCTGTCGGCAGATATTTGATGGAGGATTCTACGTCTATCACAATGTCTTCCTTCGATAGATAATGGTCACTAATTGCGAAATTCAAGCTCTTGTTAAGAAGTTCCGAATACTGAATGCTGACGACTCCGTTAACAAAACAGCGATATGAGCAAGAGAAGACTTTTATTTTGAGTACAGCGAAGATGAACGGATACAAGGCAAGCGAAATCTTGTCAATGGAAACAAGACTAAAAGCGACGTCACTAACCACTCTCCATGAACAAAACCGGAACATAGAACAAAATCAAAGAGCAGCAATTACGTATTCAAAGATCTTTGGGAAGATTGGGAAAATACTGTAGAAAGTCAACATAACAGCGGTACCCACGAGCCGGAAATTCTAAATGGGATCCAGACTAGGCACACCTAAGGACAGGAAGCAGAAGGATGAAAAATGTGGCATATATAAAATTACCTGCCAGCCATGCGAGATATCGTACATTGGACAAACTAAGCGATCAGTCAAAACAAGGTTCAGTGAACATATCAAGGAAGCAGAGAAGCTAAATTCAAGGAAATCACCAAGTGATACAGCTTAGTCCGCCGTCGCCAAGCATATTGTAGAAACTAATCACGCAATCAATTGGGATGATCTAGAGGTAATACAAGACGTGAGCAACAATCGGAAATTGGACGTATATGAGACCCTTTGGATTATACGACAACCGGAAAACGCACGGCTCAATGAAGATGTGGGCAACGGATACTCAAGGATACTAGAGCTAATTAAATCTAAATAATATTTATAATATAATAAACGAATTATAATAGCAGTAATAAAAACAAAAACGCAATAAGAAAAAAGCAATAAATGATACCTCCTAAGTAGGGATAATAAAATGTAAAAAGGATATAGGTTAAGTGGTAGGTCTCAAAGACGAAAACAGGTAAAATGTAAAGGATATAAAAAGCGGATAATATTTGGAACTAAACCATACCAAAAAACACTGAAGAAGGAGGAACTCTTGCCCTCGAAATTATATATTTGTTTAAATTAAATTTAGTTGCGTTTCTCTGGAAAATTGGAGGAACATTGATTCAGAGAATTTTTAAATGGCACAAAACACCGAGATAACGAAGAACTTAGATAAGAAATCGTTCAAATTTATGCAAAAGATGTAGAGTTTCTTTCATAAGCACATTGCAGCCGCCATTTTGATCCAACTTTCATAATTCTTCTGAATGCTCGGTCGATTGAACATATTCAAATTAAACACTATTCCTTAAATTTCATGAGAATTCGAAGAAAGTAAAAGTGCCTAGGTCAATTTGAAATATGTGTCAACTAACCACACGTTTTATTGTTGTTCTAGTTGCATACAAATGAAATGGCTATAATTCACATGAAAGCTCCAAGTATATAAATCTGTGATAAGACCTGTGTTATGCTACGGGAGCGAAGCATGGAGCCTAACACAGGCATGCAATCCAGGAAATGAACTGCACTGGAAATTATATTCAATATTTAAAAGTGGGAAGCCTACTGAAAAACAAGAATTTGGAGTGGCCTTTATTGTGGATAGGGAGTTCAAACCGGACGTTATTGATTTTAAGGCAATCAATGAACGGTTGTGTGTGATCCGTATAAAACGAAATTCTTCAAAATCTGTCTGATCACGCCGCGACCGAAGAAAAGGAGAAGAAATGTTCTACAATCACCTGGAAAGACTAGTCGACTCATTGCCTACAAACGACACAAAAATAATTCTGGGTGATTTCTACGCTACGGTTGGCAATGAGCTATCTCATCGGCGAACGTCTGGAGGACATAGCCTCCACGATGAAACAAATGACAACGGCCAGCGCCTGATTAACTTTGCATGTAGCAGAAATCTAGTCATACGTTCGACTTGCTTCCCACATCAACGCATTCATAAAATGACCTGGGTATCACCGGATGGCAACACACAAAACCATATCAACCATGTTCTGATCCAGCAACGGTGGGCCTCGAGCATATTTGACGTCCGTACACACCGACGAGCCAATTGTAACTCAGATCATTATTTGGTCAAATTAATCTATCGATGTCGTATGTCAAAGGCATATTCAGCGAAGACCAGCCCGCTACAAAAATGTTACATCGAAAGGCTCCAAACAGCGTTTGTGGCCAAGAATTTCACGGAGACCCTCGACAACCAGCTGGCTACCATCTTATCAGACGCATCGTTAAAGACAAGCAACGAGCTCTGGATGGAAGTGAAAGTGGCTATTAAGACCGTGGCAGAACAGACAATCGAATATCAAGCCCGGCGCAGGAGAAATGATTGGTTCGATGATGAGCGCCACAATGCGTTAGACAAAAAGAATCAGGCGTACAAAGATTACGTAGGTAGGAAAACCAGCACGAAGAGAGAACGCTATGAAAATCTCACAACAGTAGCGAATAAGATAATGAAAATTAAGAAAAGAAAATACTATGACGACCAATTAAGAAGTAACATATAGATGTAAGTCTAGCGAGCAACAACACTAGACAAGCATACAAAGTAGTTAAAAGCGTGAAACGTGGTTATCAGCCCAAAACCACGCTTTTTAATGATGACCTCGGCAGTACATGGCTGATTAAAACAAGATTAAGGATTTCAAGAACCTCCTTAATCCTCCGCACAGCTCCAGAGCATCGGAGCCTATAGATGTCTGCGGAGAGCTTCCATTGGCCCCACCAACTCTGGATGAAGTTTGTTCCATCATCAAAGCCCAAAAGAATAAAAAAGCGCCGGGAAAAGATGAGATTCCAGTGGAGCTCATGAAATATGGCGGCAACAGCAGTGTTCATAAAGCTATTCACAAAGTCATCCAGCACATTTGGCAATAAGAACATATACCGAATGAGTGGAGCCAATCAATTATATTCCTTATCGATACACAAGGTACATTGCTATACAAGGTGAGCCAAGTAGTAACCTATACCGACGACATCAACTTTTTGTCACGGTCATTAACAACTGCCAAAGAACTCTACCTGAAACTCGACAGCGAAGCAAAACTAGTAAGACTACAAATCAATGAAAATAAAACAAAGCTCATGACGCAGTTGAGGAAAAATTACTCACGCACACAAAATATCACACTTGGCGAATACAGTGTGTATTTAGGCGCCAAAATAACGAGAATCAGTAATGAAAGAGACGAAATACGCCGCAGAATACAGCTCGCAAATAAAATATTTTTTTCAGTTTTGACGATCTTGAAGACCAGATGCATACACAGGAAAACAAAGCTCCAAATTACAAATCTCTGATGACCTGTGTTATGCTATGGATGCTAAACATGGACCCCAACCCTAGCATCCGCAAAGACGAGTATATTGAATGCCTTTGAGCGACGGGTGCTGAGACGAATAATCGGAGCGAAGCTAGACGGGGATCAATGGCGAATTCTATACAACCATGAGCTGTAAGAACCGGAGGTCTCAACAGTTGTAAAACTGCGGAAGCTGCAATGGGCTAGCCACATGAATCGTATGGACGAACAACGGATACTTAAAAAGGTATTAGCTGGGAGAACTGAAGGCCGGAGACCAGTGGGGAAACCGAGGAAACGCTGATCTGACTCGATCGACCAAGACAGTTCATCGCTGCTAGGATTTCGAAATTGGAGGACGCGGTCAATGGACCGAGATAGTTGGAGGCGCTATTTGCAGGAAGCGAAGGCGCTACGAAGAAGAAGAAGAAGAAATCAACCCATACAATACGAAGAATGCAAATCATTTCATAATACCTTTTGCCAGAACAGATCAGCTAAAGAACGATACTACGAATGATATATAACAATCGTCCGGAGACGATGAAGGAAGCAAACTCACTTTTGGTTTCTAGAAAAAGTCTTAGGGAACATCTAATGAATACTGATTGAAGCGTAATCCTGAAGATTTCAATCTTATGGCTTTACCCTATCGTCGAGATACTTGAAGAGACAGCTATTTTTTACTCGTTTAAACTCAGAATTTTTTCAATGCGTCGTATTATATGCATTTTTTATCGCTGATAGCTGTTCACGAATCGGGCAAGATGAGCATGAAAGTATTAATTTACATTTTGTGTGCACCCTTATACCGATGTTGTAACATTGTCTGAGAAGCACACCTAACAAAACGTCGAAATGCGAAATACATACCTGTATTGCACGAGCGAGTTGCGACGAAAAAGTGTGGTGGAGAGAGTGGTAGGGAATGGAAGTACTTATAAACCGCATGTTGCCTGAGTTATAGGAAAAGTTGCGGCTGGCAATGGATAACACTCTTAGAATAGATGTAAGCATTTTCTCAGAATAAGCCTTTAAAATTTTTTATGAAAGTGCCAATTTTACACTTTTATACTCAATACTGCAAAGAAAAGATAAAGTAACTTGATAAAACTTTGATATACATTATAGGATACACTCATCGAAGTAAAGAAAAATATAAACACTATTTTTTTAAGAATCAGAAACAATACAACATACCTTTCAAGCCTGCAGCAAATCAACAGACATATGGAAAAAAAAGTTTAGGAAAAAAGACAAACCTTCAAAACGGGCGAAATAAATTTCATGGGATCAGCGCCAAATCTGTTTTTTTCTTAGGAGATCTAAATCGTTACAACGATGATTTGTATGAATTACGCAAATTGCAATGGGCGGGCCATGCAGAACGAATGGAAGAAAACTGGCTACCCAAAAAACATTGAAGGGTAGAGCACGAGGTAGAGGTCCAGCCGGAAGACCGATGACCGAATTATACGAAGAAAAGAATCGTCTTTTAAGGACGCGGTTGCCGTTGGTGTTTATTTTGGGAATCAGTAGCTTTAAATTCCCGGACAAATTATGTATAAAATTAAAAGATGATTAACTCTATAGTTTGCAGTCCTCCAATCTTTATTATTTCTTGAGGCAGTTTTACAGACCTTACGCATAACATCTTCATCTAAGCATCAAAGAAAGATCTGAGAATAAGTTGAGTACTAGCCGGAGGATGAGTGTTGAAGGGAAAGTAATTATGAAATTTTTCACAAAGATATTGCTCTAAATCATGTTAAATTATAGCATTTAAGCTACATTTACAATTAATTTATTGGTTATTTTCGATAGAAGCGATTGACTTATATGTATTGTTTATTGAGAAAATTAAGAATCCTTGAAGAGTCGCAAAATAATGGGTATACTTCGTACGACAGTGCATTAAAATTCAATTTCTCGATGTCTATGTACCATATTTAACTATTAAAAGGATTGAAATTCTATGCCGACAAATTTTAGTCCAATATCTTGTCTCTCGTCTGAAATCTCAATAATGAAAATCCTGCGTCCATCAGTTATGCCGGAATATCGGAGTGAAAATCGGAAATTTTCTGATTCTAACGGTAAATGTACTTTTCCGTTATTTGATTTACATGTCCATCAAATAGGACTTAATAGAAAATAATTCCTATACTTTGCCGAAAACAGGAATCTTCTATTGATTCCCCGTTCAAATTTTATGCATGAACATACATAAAAAAGCAACGAAAAAGAAACAGGTGAAACTAATAACCTTCTCTCCTTTAGAGGTCGGTTAAAAAATCACTTAGATATTAAAAATATTCACAACCTTAAATTATCATTACTAACATTTCACAATGAATAATACTTGGTATGTAGAAAAATTGTCTTTCATGGAAAGTATATTTAATCATTTATCAATTATAAGAAACAAAGAATTTTAGCGAAAATTTCCAAATCAAAACTACTATTGATAACTAGCTTGCTTGAATCTAAGAATAAATTTACTAATTTTGTTGTTTTTTTTTTTTGTTTTTTGTTTTATACCTCTTGCATATGGAGCATATGCCATTTCCAATAATCTATCGTTATTGCAGAAATCTGTTTCACAACATTGGATCGTATAGACCTTTCTTTTCTCCTTAGATGTTAAACACTCCATTGGCAATCTATCTAGTTCATATTTCTTTGGATGACACCTAATAATATGATTTTTTGTTGTTGTATTTGTTGAAAATTAATGGTTCATGTTAAGTAAAAATTAATTCAATTTTTTAATAGTTTAAACATAAAATAAAATTCAATTTCAATTTGCAATTCAAACGGAAAAGTAAACAGTGAAAAGAATGTGTAATAAATTAAACGTGCTTTCTAATCTCTCGATTGATTGCGTATATTTATAAAGTGGTGATAATGAATTCCAAATTTATTGAAATGATTAAATGAATTTTATCAATCTAAATTTGCTACGACCTATAATTATTATTTCATTCGCTTAGTGCAAAATATAAAGTATTAAATTTAAGTTATCAACAATTTACTGAATTTACATTTTACTCTTTAACACTATCATCTAACTATGATGCATGTACGATGATGTGTAGATATTCAAAGATGGTGAAGAATGGTTTATAAAGAATCAAGTACAGTGTAAATAATTAGAATCAAAAATATATGATAATGATTATCTGACGTTAATAGGTCTGAAAGGATTTTTTTGTAAGTTATGTTGCGTGATATTATTATAGGGCTCGTTTTGTGTAGCATGAATATCGAAATTAAACAAATCAATACTTTCAAACGTTTAGGTAAAACAAATTGAAACAAAAGGAATACAGTTAAATAGGGTCTGAAAACGAAATGAGGGCACAAGTTTTGCATTCGATTATTAGTATTGGATTCAAACTATTGAACGATTTTATGAGATAATGCATTGTAACATTGCATAATTATATTGAACGATATATTTGACATACGCTAATATCGAAGTAAATGATATGTCTTGAAAATCTGTAGTGTCTTAGAGATAGCTAATAATACACCTATAATTGTACTGATACTTATTTTGGTCAATAGAACGCATTAAGCATGACATAATCAACAGAGCACATAGCCCCAGTGTACATCTTGGACTAAATACTAAACCAGATAAGAGACGGAATTCCAAATCAAGCTAATAAAATCGCCCTTAGAGCTGAATTCTATTCTGATGGCAAAGATTGATTGTGTGGTCTTTGAGAACTATGCGGGAAAGGCACGAGGCACTCCGATTTTGGCTTTTTTTCGTTTTAAAGATTGAGTTGTTTTACTCCAGGTTATAATTGGAAAGCGTGAAGAGTTGGTTTTATATTCTCCCGATAAAGGGCTACGTTTCATTAAATGGCTAGGCATGTTGTCAACACAAATTTTTCTTAGCCTGAGTATCAAAATTACGTTTATTACAATCCAACTTTCGGCGAGTCGGCGGTAGTTGCCCCATATCAGCGATACGTAATAAAGTGCATATTTCTTGAATAACCAAGTCCAGATTCACTCTCAAACTTTCGAATGATGATGAAAAATATTGACTCCTTTGGGTAATTTAAGCCTATTAGCGTACGCATGAATATACAAAAATAATTCTAAAATCGGTAATGACCAATCCTGTCAGGGGACAACTGAACGATTGGATTGGATTAATTGACTTCGCTTATTGCAAAAACTATTCATTCACTATTCCACACCGACGCATTTTTATGCTCGTAATGTTTTGTTCCAGAATTTGCTCAAATTAAAACATGACCTAAATATGCAAATCAGCAATGTAGATTTTGTTAAAACTGCATGAACGAACTTTGAAAAGTTTTTACAGCGTAACAAAGCTCAATCGTCGAGTGCATAAACTCAACCAAGCCAAAAGGAGTGAATATTGCAGTTTTTGGAATATAATTAGATTCGACGGGAACTTTTTAGATGATAATTTTTACCAAATCCAAAGACGGGAAATCTCGCAACCCGGGGAAATTATGAGTGATATTTTGAAGGTTTAGAATTGGGTAACGATCTAGAGTTGTTGGAGCATTAAGGATTCTATAGTCCCCTTAAGGGCGCCACTTACCACTTCTCTTTTTGACCCCTTCCCGTGCCATTTAGCTCGATGAAATTCGAGCCAAAGCGATAGTCATTGACGCGGACTAAACATACAAGTCTGTTGCTCGCGAGCAGGCCCAATAGGAGCTGAAATGTTAGTACCTGTGATATAGTCAAATCACTTTGCTTTTATCGATTTTACGAATTCATTATAAATTATATAGTTTCAAAAATATATTGCATAAATATGTAAACAATGCTTCAATGGAAATTGAATTTCGTCCCAAAGAATGTAAGAATACTGCGCCCAAAAATAAAAATAGAATACAATAAATAAAATATTTAATCGTAAAATATGTTTAATTACGTACAACTCCAAAATTCCTCCATGGTATGATACTTCCTAAAACATTCTGGTAGATGTAAAGCTACTTTACATTTCTTGCGTTCCCACTTCGTATTTTATGTTGATAACAAACTTTACATATTTTTGTTGGATGCTTTTTCCGAGGCGTCGGGTCAATATTTTTTGGAAAATGAGCCTAATATTGAGATGTTTCAACTGATGTAGATTTCCCATGCATTTTGGAGTCCGGTAACGATTCGTAATATTGCCTCCGATATACATATTTATACGGTAATCAACATAAGTCTCCCTTGTTCGATCGTGAATCGCTTTATGCATAATATGGGTATTGAATTTAGCCATATCTGACATGTAAAAGAAAAGTTTTCGGTATCCGTTGATGACTTTTTCATGATTGGGAAACAAGCTAACATCTGATCTTGATGATGGACTGCACCCATACCATAGTCATATTCCAGAATGTATTTGGGCTTCATTACTTTTTGTAATTTTTTGTTTAAATTGCTCAACCATCTCCACAGTTTCGTATTTCGTTGATATAATATGCATGTCGCGCTTGTCTTTCCATTTCGGAGCGATCAAATTATTGCAACTTCTCAATACACATGTTCCTTTCTTCAAAATATGGTTTTGAATTACGTTTGGTATATTTTTCCTGTTCTTGCGTCTTGTCCCGGTAACGTTTGTCTTTTTCTGATGCAATTTTAAAAAGAGGTTGAGTGAAGAGTATGAATTGTCCAAAAACACAATATAACTCTTGTTTATTATTGATTTGGATAGCTCCAGCACAACGTTCAATTTTGTCCTGGCCGATATATATTTTAAATCGGTGATAGAAACTGGTATTTGCCTCGCATAATTCGTAAATTTTTATTCCAAGTCGAGCTCTTTTTGCCGGATTGAATTGTTTGTACGCTAAAGACCCTTTATATTGTATTTGATTAGAGATTTGTCTATAATGACATATTTATTGGGTGTGTAAATTTCTTTAAATTTTCATTTCAAAAGCTGATGATACGCCTTATCTTGTCTTATCTTACGCACTTTCATTAACAGAGAAACATAAAAATCTCGAAACTTGCCGAAATCTCTTAAAAGGCATCGTTTGATTATATAAATATTGGCGTTTCTACCACAGCTCTTCTAGTGCAATACTATTGAATATTTGATTTTTTCGCTTGGCCCATCAAAAAAAAATTTTTTTTTCGTAGCACAACAGACCCTTTTGGGCCTTCGCTTAGAGATAGTTAGAGTATCTCATTGTCATGATCGAGTGTATCGGCACTCCATAAGGTGATATGATCATTATCACGCTTTGGCCGTGTGTTCGTCCACCCAGCTGCTATACGTTCTGATTTTAAACCAGCGCGCATCAAAACTGAACAGGCTTATAGTCCGTCCGAAGAATCAATTGAACTAAATCTCGTCGACGCTAACGAAACTCGAACCAGAGACCTTCGGCTTACGGGCTTAGTGCTCTAACCACTAAGCCACGTGGACTACGACCCATCAAAATACACAGTTCATAATATGCTTTTATTTCATCTAAGGTAGCAGGATACCAAGTGTCGTCCATATGCATTCTTTTACGCTCGTCGTGAATTGTGTAGTATGCGAATTGTTTCCTTAACCAGTATTTCCCAAAACTTACTATCAAATGGAATAAAAAAAAAGGTCTAATATTCTTGGTTTCTCGCTTAAATGATCCAAACCAGACGCTTTATTTCAGGATGTTTAAAGTATTTTCAAACTATTGACGTGATTTTTATTTCCTTCTTAATGCATGATTGTTGTATCGAACATTCCTCTTAACTACTCTCGTCTATAATCCTACGGACCACAGGTTACTAGACGGTCTGCAAATACCTTGTTATAATAAAAGTTTCAGCTCCTTTTTAGCTGCTGCTAAACGATCTGGTGCTTATCCACGCACTTCAGAAATAATAGGTGCAGCAATTGTATGAAGTGCTTAGTGAAAAAATGAAACGAATAAAAAAATTTAATTCGTTCACCTTAAAACATAAAGAATTGTCAGTCTGAACAGCTAGAGTAGATAAGCATTAATTTGAAATACATCCCATAGTGCTGAGATTGATTGAAGAATCAGTTTGTTTCTTCCCAGCGATATCCACTACAAGTCCAAAATGACATAAGAAATCCGCACCAATAATAGATTTGCTAATATCGATAATATTAAAATGCCAGGAGAATGTTCGCTTTAGCCTTAAATCCAAAATGAGAAATATTCTACCTAGATTGAAAACATCTGTATTTCTTTAAACTATAGATTTTAGTTATATTATGCAAATACCGGTATATCGGAAGTCAGTTGCTTCCTTCCTCAGTGCTAACTAATTCCTAAAACCACTAGACAAAAGTATACATACCGACTCTAATTAACAAAAGTTTTTTTTACTGACAATCTACCTAACCCAATTAACAAAAAGGTTCATTCACAAAAGGAGGCTGTCAACTACTCCAATTAACTAGGCTATAAATATATTGCTCGATGATAATTTTGTTAACGATCTCACACTATTGTTGTTAAAAATTTGAAGAATTTTGAATGGGCCATGAACCTAGTCCGTCCTGTTTTCTTTTGGTCAGTTGAACCAGATTAACGATGACGTCTAATTTTTGGAATTTTCTTACCTGCTTGACCACTTTTAAATCCTCCGTTGTAATCTTGTGACTCGCTCCAACAATACGCCTCACAACTATCAATTTTGTCTCCTGTATGCGTCTATGCTTTTTTTACGGGGTTTATTTGCTTCGCTGAGGTGCTCCTTGCAACGTATAGGGGCTAGACATCGGGGTTGCCCTATGTAACGTTTGTTACATTCTGGGTAGGAGATTTTGTACACCCTGCTTTGTTCCTCTTTGCGTAACCGATCCTTGGAGGAATTGAGTCGGCTTTTTAGCTGCAGTTTTCTGCGCGTCGGTGTCAACTGTATTTGTGTTGTCTTCAATAGTTTTTTGAGTGCTCCCGTTGCTGGAGTGTATCTGATCACTGCTCTTGTTATCTTTTCACATGGCGTATTTTGTCTGAACAGGCATATTTTGTCTGAATTGCAATTGTCTGTATGATTTTTTTTCTTCTTTTCACTTTTCGTCTGTTGAAAGTGGTGTTTGCTAAGCATTGCATGGTATGGAGCCATTTCCTGAGCAAATGAGTGGAAGGATGTTGCCAGAATCGTCATCTGTTTTTGTGTTGGCTCTCTGTGTATCGGAAGATAAATACACCGTTATTTGTATACATGCATAAGTCCAGAAAAGTAGTTTATTGCGTTCCTCCATCTCCATTAAAAAAACTATGTTTTTCTGTATTGAATTTATATTGTTAAGCGTTTGTACGAGTTAATCTTTTCTCACAATTGCAAGCACGTTGTCCACGCATCGAAACCAAAACCGGGTTAACATGCCTTAGTCCTCCAGTGTCATTCCTAGGTTGCACATAAACTGATAAGTTATGAGAGGGGGTTACCCATTGCAGCTCTACCTGCGCCTTTGAAGTATCTTCCTCGGAACATGAAGTACTTTTGATTCATACGTATGCCCCGTCAATTTCATTAGCTATCGCACTTCTTTTCTCCATGCACAATCTTATGGCTTTACGTTTAAAAGGCGTTGTTCAAATGCTAACAATGCCTCCCTCACTGGAACTCTCGGAAAAATCGCTTTCACATCAAATGTTATTATTTCGTTGCTTTCTATTCCTCCGCAGTTTTGCAGCCGTACAACAACTTCTTGATTATTTTTGACTATCCTCGGACCTATACTGTCGTTAAGTATGTCATTAAGACGATGTAGTAATATTTTGCTAATTTGTGAGTCGGTAAATTCACAGCTGCAATTATTTCCCACTTCTCGTTTCCTGTCTTCGTAGGAAGCATGGGTTTGATATCTTCACCTATTGAGGGATTTATATAATTTGTTCACACTTCTTTAATGTTTCGATGAATTTTTTATTCACCCAGGGAGAGGATTTTCCTAAGTTCCATAAACTTTCCGTTATCTAGAATTTTGTTTAATTCTTCATCGTAGTGTTGTTGGTGTCAAATGATTAATATATGTTATTGCCTTTGTCTGCTTCGATATAAACTACTGTTTTTTCGTTGAGCGTCATAGCGTCTGGATTTTGGTACGCTTGTTATCTTCTGTATCATATTTCCAACTTGAAGTCTTATGCTATGCTTGGCTTCGTTGGGCTCGAATTTTATTTACTGCTGCTTCTACATCTATGATGACGTCTTCTAGAACTCCTTAGCTGCTTGTTGAGTCAAAGCTGAGCCCCTATTGAAAAGTTCTAATTTTTCTTCCGACAACACTTCCCTCGATTTGTTAACTACAAAAGCTGGTATTATTTTTACCTTCAATGGTGTCTCCAATTTCGGTCTCGTACTTGTTAGGCTATTTAATTCATTTAGAAGAATATTCGTTTTCGCATTTTCTCATCTTCACGAGATCTGTCCACCTTTTCCAAGACTTCACACATGTCGCTCTTCTTATGGATTGCATAAGCTATTTTAAGGTGTATCGACATTTTTAAAGTTATGATGTACAAGGATTTCTCGTTCCAATTTATATTGTTGATTTTTTGAAGATGTTAAAACTTGGTTGAGTTTAATCATGTGGCTTTTAGGGGTGACTTTAAATTTTTGGGCATAACTTTAAGAATCTTATGTTCTCGCTGATTGTTCCTTGTCGTTGTTAAAAATTTTAGGAACTTACTATAATCCTATTGATGCTTGGTTGCCATGACTAATATTAAGTTGTTCGGATTGCTTTGCTATGGCTAATCAATTTAGATTTAAAAACACTTGTATTCCTAAAAACCATAGATTTTATTTATTTTATTCAAATATCGGAAATCAGTTGCATCTTTCCTCAGTGGTAATCAACTCCTATAACCATTAGACAACAGAATATACCATATACCTACTCTAATTAACAAAAAAATTTTTACTAACAATCTACCGAACCTAACTTAGATTGTTAGTTAAAAATGTTGGCTTTGGTAGGAGGATTTCACTGTCTGTAACAACTGGCAACTGGTCGCATTCACTGTTTGTTGATCGTGAAGAAAATCAATGAGTAAAACTCCCTTTGATGTTGTCATCTGTAAGACTTGTTCTTGGACGTCGATCATGACTTTCGTTTTCAACACGTTCTCGCCCACACTGGATTCTGAGACAATGCAGTGTCCCCAAACTGCGAAAAATTTACGACGGTTTAACACCTTCATTGGTTAAAAACTTTATGATGTCCCGTTGCGCGACAGACGGATGTACCTCTTGCTCAGTCATGGCTGTACTTACAGAATCGAGCGTGGCCGCTAACTATGCTGGTTCCCCACTCTTTGTAAATGAACCACCAACCGCCATACTACAATATATCAACTAGTTCGGAGGTGCGTGCTAAGCAGAATATCTAAATTACCGTTTATATTTGATTCACCCTCGTATGAAATATAGTA
Organism: Odontomyia ornata; assembly: GCA_963969285.1. Classification (NCBI taxonomy): domain Eukaryota; kingdom Metazoa; phylum Arthropoda; class Insecta; order Diptera; family Stratiomyidae; genus Odontomyia; species Odontomyia ornata. The sequence goes on from OZ017738.1 coordinate 408,279,580, forward strand.
GACTATGTAAAATTTGTTGCCGAGGATTTTACACAATTTATTCTTTTTCTTTAACTGGGGAAGCATCTTTTTTCTTTAGTGTACCTTAAGCTCGCAGCGCTCAACATATTTTTAATTAAAAAAATCTACATTTTTTTGTTGAGCTTATCTTTGTAAAGATCTCAGATCAATTGATATATTTTATTGGGAGAAATGCATGTAATATTATTGTGAGATTTCGTCATCGGAATTACTCATCAGATGCCAACTCTGACGTCGATGGATTACCATGAACCCAATTTAGATTCGATATCACTAGCAAATCCAAAAATTAAATAAATAAAATTAATAAAGAAAGTTATGAACATTACTTAACATCTAAATTGAGATCATGCTAATCCATCGTAATCAGAGTTAGCATCTGATAAGTAACTTTGATGACGAAATCCCAAAATAATTTTTCATGCATTTCTCCCAATAAATAAAAATTAATAAAGGTTTTTTCTTCACATGATATATTTTACTTTTTACTAGGTCGAGATTCATATTTACAAGGTCGAAATTCATATCTATTAGTCTAAATTGATCGCAATGTTTTTCAGTGTGTAATGTGCTTTAAGAAATAGATGAATATTTAATTTAATTCTAAATTTGACACCTTTATCGCCACAATACATTATAATCGAGCTTTAAACTTTTTATTTTTAATATTAATATAATTTATCAATTTATATTGATATTTTGTGAGAACGATTCGATACTACTTCTACTCATCGACATTTGTCAAATAAGTGTAGGTGAATTTCTTATGAGCGCCAGGCATCGATTAGGTTCCAGCAGAGCCCATCAAAACTGGCGGTAGCGTAATGCAGAACACTATTTGCAAGATCATCTGTCATACGAGAGCAGTTCGATAAGTGCTTACCCTAATTGCCTGATGACGCCACTATCGCAAGAGAGATTCACTTTCTTGTAGTAAATTCCTGTAGATGGCTACTGTCAAAATTTCAGCCGAATCCGACTCGTAGTTTTTTTAGACAGCGAGTGGAAGCGTGCGTGCCCGCATATTTTGGAAAAATGGAGAAAGAGCAATATCGGTCGGTGATTCGATTCTTGTTTTTGAAAGGGCAATCGCGCAGCGAAATCAAAGAGCGCTTGGATATTGTGTACGGTGTCTCTGCTCCTGCGATGGTGACCGTAAAAAATTGACTTAACGAGTTTCAACATAGTCGTACGTCGGGTTTTGATTGACCACGCCCAGGTGCTCCGAAAACGGCTACCACGGAGGATAACGTGCCAAAAATCCACGAACTCGTATTGACAGACCGTTGATTGAAAGTGCGCCAGATTCCTGAGGCAGTAGGCATCACAAAAGGAGACCGCGTGGGTCATATCTTGCATGAAATTTTAGGCATGAGAAAGCTGTCGGCGCGATGGGTCCCGCGTTTGCTCACTCCGGACAACAAATGCAACCATGAAACCACTTCAGAGCAGTGTTTGACGCTGTTTAAGCGCAATTCGAAGGAGTTTCTGCGTCGTTTCGTGACCTTCGACGAAACATGGCTCCACTAGTACAAACCAGAAACCAAGAAGCAGTCGAAACAGTGGACTTCACCCGGCAAACGTGCTTCGAAGAAGGCGAAAACTGTCCTATCGGCGGGAAAGGTGATGGCCACCGTTTTTTGGGATTCACAAGGTGTGATCTGCATCGACCAGCTGGAGACAGGCAAAACGGTCACCGGGCTCTACTATTCCGAATTATTGGGCCGATTCGACACCGAATTGCAGAAAAAAAGGTCCCATTTGGCGAAGAAAGAAGTGCTCTTCCACCATGACAACGCACCGGCTCACACCTCTGTCGTCTCCACGGCCAAATGGGTCAAATCGGGCGACGAACTGCTATGCCATTCACCGTATTCTCCAGGTTTGGCCCCATGCGACTTTTTTTATTTTCGAACTTGAAAAAGTAGCTCGCCAGGCAGAAATTTGAGTCGATTGAGGAGGTCATCGCCGCCACGGAGGCCTACTTTGCAGACCTCGAGAAAACGTATTTTTCACACGGGTTAAAGATGTTGGAGTATCGCTGGGTCAAGTGTATCGAGCTAAGAGGAGATTATGTGGCGAAAAAAATAGCCAATTTTCCAAAATTTTCGTTTTTGTTTTGTAGGCTAAGAACTTATTCGACCGCCCTCGAATTTGAAATCAAGAGCAAACTCAATTCTACTACGATGTGAAAGCTATATAGAAGGTAAGGTTAGACATCCGCTAGCAACAGTTATCGGGAGTTTTACAATTTAAAGATCATCAATGAACTAATTTTGTAAGGCCAAGAAGGTGCTTTAAAAATCATGATGCAATCAGGAAAAATTCCGTACATAGACATTGTTTAAAGCATTACATATATAGAACAAAGAAAACATAGGTTAAATTCATATTACATACGTTGGCTAAGAATGGCAACAGCACTGTCGAAATACGATGAAGAATCCATTCAACTACAAAATATTTCTTAGTTCTGATGACCCCCAAGGCAGAACGGAAGAAAACAAAGCTGTTTAACTACAGTTATAAGATGTCCAGTCAAACATCTATTAAAATTTTTAAACGCATTCGAAAGGCGAGTTCTTAGGTTTTATTGGGGACCAGTGCTGAATGTGACACAACCATGAGCTATATGAAGTAGTTGACGAGTCGGAATTCTTCACGATAATGAGACTGCAGATCGGAATGGTCAATAATCGAATATCTATAAGCATACGCTAGTTCAACTCTTTCAGCGGCGAAGACAGATTTCCCGGTGGTATGATTGATTGAATTGAGACTACTGAAGGCGCTGTGTAAGCAGTTAAAGTGCGCTGTAGTGCTGCAATGAGCAATGATGTTTGAAGGTTCGTATCTGGTTCAAGGAGTAAAATGAAAGTCATCACCTTTTGCTGATAAAAATGAATGAACTTCTATATATGCCAAATCGGGTACACAAGTGAACCAGTTAGGTTTGATGCTCATAACTTTACATTAGCCCCCGCTCATCTTAAATAAATAAACTCTTTGGCAAAGATTATATACTTGTAAACAGCTATTAATACTTTGAAGCAGACTAATAATTTCTCCCTGATAAATGATTTGGAAACATCAGCGGCGAGAAATTTTAGAAGAAAATTTCAAGTGTGCTCAGAATCCGTACCTACGCACATGCGAAACAGTATTCAATGTTAGCAGCGTTTGTAGTGTAAGTTTACCATGTATGCAAGTACACTGAAATTCAAGTAAAAATTTTCTATATTAATCTACATAATTTTCAGTAACCTCATTTTTTTGTAAACGTAAATGCTATCTTTGCTAAGCACATACTTTACAGAACATGTAAACAAGCGCGCATATTATTTTTACTTTGCTGAAATGCATAATTATATGATGTGATAGTTATCACCACGACTACCAACTAACCCAAGGGAGATTCAATAGTTTATTTGTAGAAACCCAACATGAAAAAGAAAATAAACAAAAATATGTAGAAGTAGGTTACTATCTTGACGAACATATGAATAACTCATTGTTTCAATAAATTCTTAATTTAGGGTATATTTATTTTACGTCAAAACTATCGTTCATATAAAACTTTGCAATGTTTTTTCAATGTCATTATAATAGTTTGTTATTAATTAGTAAGGATATAAAAAACCACACTCATCATTTAATTTTATTTAACGATAACAGCAACAAAAGGGGCAACACGAACTTCACGATAGTTCATATCAAAAATACAAATCATTGTTACGTTAATTAAATTAAATCATTAAATCGCAAGTTTTGTTTCAAATTTGTTTCAATCCCACATAAAAAGGAAAAAAATAAAACAACTTCTTTTCAATACCTTCAACACGCGATTGTAACGCTGTTGCATATTTAACAATCTCCCGTTCACGAAGATGATTACAAAAATCTTCTGAATCACAACAAATATGTCCACCGATATTTGATGATGGCCGTGTCGTTGGACCACGACCACTATTATTGTTACACCAAATAGAACGACCCGGCGGAAACATTTGTGATGAATGCAAGCATCTGATGTGATTTATTCGTTTAATTTGTTTCAATATTTGTTTTTTTTTTTCGGTTGATATTATTATCAAGAATCAATAGAATAATTTTTTATTTAAATAAAAGAAGATTGAAATTAAAGGAATCAAATTGACGAGAAAGTAATTCTGTAGAACAGATACGATAACATTTCGTTTTCAGATTGACTACTGGGAAAACCAAATCTTTACTAATTGTAAGATAATAATTGTACAAAAATTATTAACCTGTTTATTTTAAAATTTATTAACAATAACGCTTTCTACGACCTGAATAACCTTTAAAAATTTTTTTTAAAGCTACAATTTCTGGAGTTGAATATTGTAAAAGCTAAGGAAGTATATATTAAAAATTTTACCTGTATGAATAAATCCATTGACCTTTCTCGTAGGCCACTGACGTGAAACACACTCCATCTGTTTCACATACAAAATTTTCGTCTTTGCATATATCGCAATGACATTTAAGCAGTCCTAAAAAGAAAAAAAAACAGTAATTATAGCATCTTGCAACCACGTTCACAATAAAATAATATTTCAATGCGCAAATTTACAATTATTCAATTTTATCCGTAATAAAAAATTTCAGTCATTAATTATAGCATTTGGAACACGAAGATACTTATACGTTTGGAGAAATTGGAAGAAATACGAGTAGAAAACAGTACATATATCTGATGAAAATGTTTTTTTTTATTTTCAAAGGAAAAATCTAGAATAACATATTTGCAACAAAATAATTGTGTGTTGGGAATAAATAAGTTGCGTTTTAGATCAGCATTCATATTGCTACTCAGCATAGCAAAAATTCAAAATAATCTGCGATACTTTCAGGACATTTTATTTCCTATTTACGCATCTTCAGTAGTACATAAAAGATTCAACATAAGTGATGCCAGCACTTTAAAGTATTCTCCATGGTTCATAAACATTTTTTTAACGATTCTAGATTAGAATTGTTTCTTTAATGCAGCGACAAGTATCTAGGATAAGTAGCACATGTCTGCATAAGCTTTTTGAGTGGATAGCATGAAAGATAGCGACAAAATAAAAGCTACGAAAGATTAAAGCTTCAACTGCATGTTTTCAATTCATGAATGTTGTCGTTGCGACAAAAAATACTTTAGAGGCGTTTGTCAAGGACATACTCAGGTCAAGGGTTTTGCTACGATATTATCTGATTGCCAGACATTAAAACATCATCAATATATGCATGAGACTGTAAACTTTCAGATACTTTTAGTTTAACATATATCTAGTTGTTAAAGAGAACTTTAAAGTTGCCAGTGTTATTAACCTCCATGAAAAAGATTGTGTGGAATAGTAAGCATTTAAATTGTTCTTATAAATGCTTTCTTAGCCTTGTAGATTTCTTCATCAATATATATAACACAATGCAAATTAATAACGAGTTGGCAAATTTAAACATCAGGAAGCGAAAGATGAACATTTAAGATTCACATGCTAGTCATATTTATATACAACTTATCAGAAATCATCAATATGTTGATTGGGCGAATAATGTTTAAGTCTAAGTTACCATAGCATATCTAATTTACTCACCACGTGAAAGTTATTGTAATAAAAATATTTTTTTTTCACGAGTCTTTTGACATAGCTGATGAATTTGTTTCTAAAAGACTCTTACTGAGAACATGATATAACATTCAGTTGACTATATATTGGAAATTTTCGGTTTTTAAATTGAATTCGCAACAGTATGCTACATGCTTATGATTATTAAGGCATTGCACGATAACCCATCAGGCAACAGTATAATAACCTCTATTTTGAATCAGCAATGAATACCTTTTGTAATTCTAAACTTCTTTTAACGATGATTTTAGTAATGAATAACTTAGTTAAAAAATACAAAAATTAAATATCCGTATTGATTTTGGAGTCCTAAATAAACCTGTCGATATGATCAAGGAGTTTAGAGGCAAACAGTTTTACAAAGATAAAAGATTTCACATGCATTTTATATGAAAACAAGAAGTGAAGTCATGATTAATAATACTCAAGAAAAGTTTTAATTGCCTGAATACTTTATGTTTATCTTGAAAGAAATAGACTTCGATTTGAAGGGACTGCCACATGCTTTCTCAAGGTTATGAAAAAATATAGGATGTAAGCGAAACATAAAATGGACAAATTATATCAATACCAATCACTAAGAAATTTGAGCGAATTTCGACATAAGGTTGCTCTTGGATTCGTAGAGATCTATCTATATATTTTAAGAATTTTTAAATCCAAAATATGAGGTCTTACTCCCTAAAAAGTGTGGGACTTTCAGTCCTCCATCGGACGCGTCCTCAGGTGGCGGATAGAGGGTGCCCTAACCGGCGGATGTGAGGGGAAATAAAATACCACTCTTGGATTAAAAACCTACTAAGTCGAAGTGCTGACAACGTTCCCTTAGTATGTATTTATCATGGAACCAGGAAAATAGTCTCGGGTCGGATTAGATAAACGGCAAATACACTGCGAAAACTTCTTGATGAAATAAGCCAAGAGCCAACAAGTTGATATACACCTATTTGCTAAAGCCTTTGACGATTTTGCTAAAGCCTTTGACAGTGTTGATCACGGCCTTTTGGCTAACAAACTCCGCTCGTTCCGCGTTTCTGACTCAATCCTCTCTTGGATCTTATCCTTCTTATCCAATCGCTCCCGCACCGTTACATAGAATAATTTTTTTCGTCGGCCCCATTTAGCCCAAAATCTGATGTTTTTCAAGTATCAATTTTAGGCTCTCTGCTATTCGACATTTTCATTATTGATCTTCCTCTAATTGCCTTCTTTACGCTGATGATTTAAAAATTTATCTTTCCATTAACTCCAGCAAAGACTGCTCATACCTTCAAAATGATCTTGTCAATCTCCAAAATTGGTCTCAAGATAATTTACTTCCTCTTAACATTTCAAAATTTTGTCACATGAGATTCACCAACAAAATTCATCCAGTTTTATATGAATACCGGATTGATGGATCGCTGCTCGCACTTTTGGACAAATTTAAAGATCTGGGAGTAGTATTTGACCCAGTTTGAAATTTAACATGCATATTTCATGCATAACCACTAGTGCTTCACGTGTCGCTGGTTTTATTTTACAATCTTCCTGCAAGTCTTTTAACATTTCAACCAGCGTCCATCTATTTGTATTCCTAGCCAGGTCAATGCTTGAGTATGCCTCCCAAGTATGATCTCCTCACTATACCAATCTATCGGATGCTGTTGAAACCTGTTCTCTATTCTACAAATATAACCTCCCTTACAGCTCCTACGATGAGCGCTTAGAGATCCTCAACATTCCATCACTCAAAAGAAGGAGAGAATTCTTAGACCTGTGTTGCTTATTTAAATTATATCATGGTATTTTTTCATCCAACCTTCGGGAAAGGCTTTATATACGTCCCACCTCAAGAACGCGTTCAACTGACAGATTCGTTGTGCCCTTTGCTGGTACCAATATTTATTTTTATTCATTTTTAGTATACGTATCACGTCGTTACAATGAGCTCCAGCTGGGTCCACTGCCACATTCCTTAAACGCTTTTAAAAGAATATTACATGATATTCTCCTTAGCTTCCAGTAGTTTATTAGTATTTTATATTCTTGTTTTTTTTCTTTCTTATTTCAAGTTGCACACTTTGTTTTTTTTCGCATGTATTTTATTATATTATATTTAATTGCCTATTTTGTAATTGGATTCAAATATAAAATAAATAGCGTAAATAAATAAATAAGAGAAAATCGCAAGGTAGCCGTGATTCGGAGTGGTTTTCATGGTTAACAGCAAATTTAAACAAATTATCACCGTCTTCAAGCCCATTAATGAAAGGATCTATGCGATTCGTATCAAGACTAATTATTTTAAGGTTTGGCTGGTCAACTGTCACGTGCCCACAGAAGACAAGGAGGAGGCAATCAATGACGAATTTTACAGCAACCTGCAATGCACTGTCGATGCATTGCCGTCAAACGACATTAAAATTGTTCTAGGTGGCTTTAATGCAAACGGCGCATAGAGGAATAACCAGAGGACACAGCCTTCATGCAGAGACCAGCGACAATGGACAACGCCTGATAGATTTCGCTACTAGCAGAGGCTTCACAATAAACCCCACACACTTCTACAAACGAACGTCAGCATCGCCAGACGGTCACACATTCAACCAGATCAACCATGTTCTCATACAAAAACGAGCGGCCACCAGCATTCTCGACACGCGCACGGCCCGCGGCGCTATCTGTAATTCCGACCACTACCTTATCAGGATCAAGTTCCGATGCTGCATCTCTAAGAGCTGCAAACAAGGTACCAGAAACACAAGTCAAATAATAGTTCAGGTCCACATCTAAGTAACCTTCTCCATCGACTAATATTTAGAATATGGTCAGAGCAGCAGTTACCAGAGGACTGGCGAAAAAATAGAATATATCCTGTATACAAAAAGGGGGACAAATTAAGGTGTAAAAATTAGAGGCATCGCTTTACTGAGTACTTCTTATAAAGTGCTCTCTAAAATCATCGAAAAAAGGATTATAGGAGAGTATCAGAGATGCTTTCGAATTGGACGGTCTATAATAGGCAAAATATTCTCAGTTAGGTAGGTGCTGGGAATATCACATCGATGTGCACCAACTCTTTGTATACTTCAAGCAATCAGGCTTAAAACTCTTTTATATTGGGCTGAAACACGTCATCAGGAAGACCAGCTGGAACCTATGATATATTAATGTTCAAGCCCACACAATTTGTAGCAAATGCTGATTACGTCAATATTATGGCACGTTCAATCTCAGATGCCAAAGAAGCATTTCTGAGCCTATAATCTGAAGCAAACTGAATTGCCCTATGAGTTAACGAGGTAGAACTATAAACTTGAAAGTGTGGATAACTTTATTATCTTCGAGCCAACCCAAATAGTAGAGTCGACTAAACGGACGAGATTAAACACCGCATAAACGCCGTAAATAAAGCTTATTACTCCGTACTTCCCATTCTAAGGGTTAGAGTTGTGCTCAGGCAAAATAAGCTTCGTCTCTACAAATCACGAGTCAAACTTGTCCTGTTACATGGCAGTGAAACATGGAGCGAGCGAGGTCGAAAAAACAGTGGACATATTTGAGCGCGAAGTGCTCCGAAAATCTACGGCCCAGTGAAACAAGGAACAGACTGGAGCCTACGTTACAACGATGAGTTGCATGAATTTTTTGACGAACCAACTGTATCTGCTTGCGTAAAATTACGCAAACAGTAATAGGCAGACCATGTAGAAAGAACGGTAGAAAACCGGCTACCCAAAAAAGCATTTAAAGGTAGAGTATAAGGTAGACGGCCAGCGGGAGGACCGAGGACTCGATGGGAAGACACGATAGAAGCTGACAGCAGATCCTTGCTGGGAGTTATCAACTGAGGAACAAGGTCGCAAAATCGTGATGATAATCCTGGAGGCCACGCCCGGCATGAAAAATTATTGATTACTTATGGGAATCTTCGAAAAAATTTTTTGTGTCATAAATGTTGAAACAAATTAAAAGAAAAGATAAATCAAAGCTTCGTCTATCACTGGTTATTACTTTTTCCTACACCTCAGCCAATTTTTGAATTCCATCTTCTCGAAAAAATGTTTCATTTGTAACAATCCAAGTTAGGAGCCACTTTTCTGTGAAAGAAGTGAACTGGTGAACTGCCCAATCGCGCTGCATATGCTGAAACAAACAGTATTCGGTTGAGCGTTTCCAAATACATGAGACCGAACGTTGTCATGCAGAAGAATAAGTCTGTCACATCTTTACTTGTATTCCAGGCATTTTTTCTCGTTATGCGCGACTCAAATGTTTTCCAAAATCGGTTTGTGGTCCATAGTATAGCTGCAATGCCACACGCATTTTTCGCCGCGCTATGATAAAAACAAATGTCATTCCGTCGAGGCCTTGATCTCGGGCTTGAACGTGATCGATCTTTTCGCCAAATTTTCGTCACAAATCTGCTAAACCGTTTGGCTAATTCTGCCATTTCTGCGGCCGAGTTGGTCGAAGTATCGGTCCACCAAACACTGCAATTTCATGATCCGAGCTTTCGTTTACGATTTTTTCCGGCATTTCGGAAACCATGTCCATATCCTTGTCAATCGTTAGAATTTCTCGTAAATATTTTAGCAATTTTTTCTAGTCACAGATATAATTGCCACGGGCGCAAATCGCCAAACAGCATCAGTCAAACGAGTTATTAGTTTGCTTCTCAGCCTGTCATATTTATCTGACGCTGGAGGTTTTTCCACGACGTCTACGACTTCCTCGAGTGCGGCTACGTTTTAATTTGCGACGACCGCATGTAATTTTGTATGGTCACTTGAAATGCAGTTCACTACGAAATGGAAGTCGATGTGGCAAACCATAATTTAAGGCGGTTGTTCTGAAAATTGGGTAATCGACTCCACTACCATCGCGCTGCTGGAAATTCGCGACAGTAACTCGTTATTGGGGAGTATCAAGGTGGCTTTACAGCATGTAGATCTATGATGCAGCATGCAGGTACTTAAAAAATGCTGGGAGTTCAACATAGACGTACACCAAATTTTCGGATGAAAATGCTTTAAGAAAGCATATGACAGTATTGATCGTAACGTACTGTATCAAATAATGCTTTGCTTTGGTATTCCAGCCAAATTAGTCCGTCTTAACAAAATGACTGACGCCGACAACCTCCCAAATCCCCATCAATAACCAACTCACCGACGCCTTTGACACAAATATAGGACTAAAGCAGGGAGATGGGCTGGCCCCACTGCTATTCAATTTGGCTTTGGAATATGTCATATGAAAGCTACCTGTCGATACAAGAGTGACATTATTGTACAAGACGATCCAGGTGGTAGCCTATGCAAGCGACATCAACATTTTGTCACGGTCATTAACAACTGCCAAAGAACTTTTCCTGAAACTGAAGCAAAACCAGTAGAGCTACAAATCAATGAAAATAAAACAAGGCTCATGAAGTTGTCGAGGAAAAATACCTTAAATACACAAAGTATCACACTTGGCGAATGCATAATCGAAAATGTGTTAGGAGCCAAAATAACGAGAACCGGTAATGAAAGAGACGAAACAAACTGTAGAATATAGCTCGCAAATCGAATTTTTTATTCAGTTTTGACGATCTTGCAGACCAGCGGCATACATAGGAAAACAAAGCCCCAAGTATACAAATCTGTGATAAGAGCTGTGTTATGCTATGGGTGCGAAACATGGACCCTAACCCAAGCATCTGCAAGCATATTGAACGCCTTCGAAAGACGGGTCCTTAGATGGATAGTCGGAGTGAATTCGATACAAACATAAGCTGTATAAAATTTTTGACGAGCCGGATGTCTCAACGATTGTAAGACTGCAGAAGCTGCAATGGGCTGGCCACATTAATCGTATGGACGAAGAACGGATACCCAAAAAGATATTCGTTGGGGGAACTGAAGGGCGGAGACCAGTGGAGAAACCGAGGAAATGCTGGTCTGACTCTGTCGACGAAGACTGTTCATGGCTGCTAGGATTTCGAAGTCGGAGGACGCGGTCAATGGACCGAGACAGTTGGAGGCGTTTATTACACGAAGCGAAGGCCCAAGAGGGACTGCAGTGCTACGAAGAAGAAGAAAAAGAAACCTTTTGTATAAAACAGCGAAATTCGAAACCGTCCTGTGTCACCAATGTAGCACGGTTGAGTGCGAGTAGGATAAGAAAGGCGAAGCGTGATTGTAATGTCATATAATCCAGAATAGTGGTGATGCTGAAATTTTTCTATCTAAGATATTTGCTTTCAAATGTAGTGACTGGTTTCACTCTTTGTTTTTGTTTTTTTTTAAGTTACGTATTTACCAAATAAAGATCCTAGTCAAAAAATTGGCCTGGGCAAAATCACAGGCACTAGCCAACCGATTTGATATTTTGCTCCGACAACAGCTAGTCTGATTCACATGCACTCTTGGTAGTTTTGTCAAGATTGTTTTTTTGTGGGTTAAGTGGGAAGGATTAGTGAATTGGTTTGAGGATAATTGATGGAGAGAGACCACATAAGTTTTATTGTAAAAATTTATAGCAGTCATAATAGACAGACTCTCTAGTAATAGATGTTGGTAGTTTCTCAAGTTATATTAACATGTAATAAATAGACATAATTTGATTTATATTATGTATATCTTAAGGAGTACCTTCTTTAATTATTGATTGGTGTAATTTAATTTGTTAGGTGTGGTTGATACTTAGAAAAAAAAATTTAAAATTAATTATTCCATGCACGTGAAGTGCTCTGTTGTGGTTCTTACGTGGCCTATTCTTTTCTTTTGATTTGGACTTGAGTGAGGTATTTGGACAAGTTGTCTAGTAAGGACATGTCGATGTTTTGGGTATCCTGCATCGCCAGTGTCAAGAGGTTTATTTGTAATTCATTTATTATACAATTTTTGCAACATCTGTTATTTTGTGGGGATTTATGGGCTTTATGGGGAGTTCGCATTTTGTTTTGTTTGATTACTTCTCAGGTTGGTTTTCTGACGAGAGGCCATCATTTGAGCATAGGTTTGTTTCATTAAGGCTTTTCTAACATCTCCTACAGGGTTTCTTTTATTTGTGAATTTGTCATTCTTCAATTGAGGAAATCCATTTGAGCTTTGTCTTCAAGTTAAAGCCCTTTACATCTGCTTTAATTGATGATCACCCGTGTTTCTCTATTGCTGACATTTAATATGGAGCTGACTTCTACTTCATGCTTGTGTGTAATCCCTTTGGGAGATATTTAGTGCGTGGCTACATGCTCATTGCTATTATACAGCAAACATTTTATGTCGTTGAAAAATCCGTTGCATGCGTTGTTTACATATGGCCGTGAAGTGACCCAACCTGACACAGTTCTTGTACTGTCTGGTTCGAAATTTAAAATATTCGACTTCAGCATTGAAGTTTGCGATTCTTAGATAGTCTGGGAGGGTATTACCCGAAACCATCATCTTAACTAATTTTCTCGGAATAAAGTTTAAGGTCAAAGTCTAATTCGATATCCCGAATTAATCATCAACGTGAAATTGGTGACATGATAATTTTTCCGCAAAATGTAAAAAGTATAGATATCATAGAAAATAAAGGATTATTAGATAGCGAGAAAACGAATAAAATGAATTGTTAAAACAACCATCTTTTCCTTTCAGTAGTTAGAGTTTATCAGAACGAAATGGAAACGGAAGGTAGATATGCTGTGAAGAGGGGGGTTTTATTATAAATCCCCAAATTATCGGTTGGCTCGGTTCGGTACACAGTGGCTCAGTTTGTGTTCGGTGTTATAATTAGCGTAGAATATTTCGGTTAGAATTAGAGTACCTTATTTCTGGCACCGCGTCAATATTTACGTCGGGAACGAGCGAATTCGATGATTGATTCATGGTCTGCCTCGCAAAGACAACGTTAAGCTAATGACGAAATCTTTCTCGGCAAATTGTTGAACGTCTTTTAAACGGGCATTTGAATCGGTGGCTGAAAGATGTAATTACGCTTAGTAGACTAACACAAGTAGTCGCGTAAACCTGCGATCAAAATTCCTCTCCGAACTAGCTGACCCGTAGGGTACAGTCAGTTGGCAAGTAGCGAGACTTCGTCTTTAACCGATGATAGGTCGGTTTAGATTTTCTTCGGTAAATCTCGAAAGAAAGTGAGAAAAAATCATTACAGAGAGGCCAAAAAGAAAGGGTGGGAAAAAGTCTACTCAAAGCCTGTGACGACGGTAACTTCAAACGTTTCTGGACCTTCATCAATCACATTAAAAATCCAAGAATTGAAACTCGAGTGACCAAATGGATGAAGAGCTAAGTTTACAATTTCTTCAGGACATTAGAAGCAGGTAGCACCCTTGCACGAACATCATCAAGGAAGCTGTTCCGCCGTTAACCCCATTCATCTATTTAAAACCGAGGAGGTACATCAGATCTTCAACGAGCAAAGGAACCCTACGGCTTCAACTGTTGACTCAATCGATTACAACATGCTAAAAATCCTTGCTTCAAATCACCTTCAATGCCTCTTTGAGGCTTGTAATAAAGCCGTTGTTGAGTCTCGGATGCATGCAGGACAATTGGAATCGCTCCAATACCAAAATCCAACAAGGATCCAACACATCTCACTAGCAGAAGACGCAGAAAGTTTTACAGTCTGTCCATCTTTGATGTACTCAAACCGCCTGTATTTGGAAATGGTCCATTTAATTTTTTGTGATTTAGTCGGAGGTTTGAAAAATGGGACTAAGCTGCCCTTAAAATCCAAAGTACAATATACTATCTACTTTTACTACGTGAAACTTAGTAGAAGACTTTTCCACTAAATTCCTCCAGTCTCTTGGTAAGTAAATATGCTCAACGACCCGCTTTTTCTTCTCTATGACGCCAAACGAGCAGTTGCAAGGCATGTTCTGGTAAGTGGTGAAAAATGTAAATGTTCTTATACCTAGCAAATAGATACTGGGCAATATTGTTTTTATTTTGAGCACCACAGTTATCCAAAAATATGTACCAGGTAGACACATCACGTTGAATATATGTGTCAAGGAAGTGATTAATGAAGCTGATTACCTCATTTGGACTTGTTTGCCAGCGACCTAATCATGCACCTAGCTTTTTTAGAGCTGCATTCAAAAATACAAAAGTTTTAACCCATAACTGTCTGTTGTACAAAACACCACTAGCCGGTATTTAAAGAAGCGGCAAATTTTGTTGGAAATCAATGGTGATACATTCAACCTTTGTATCTGTCGTAGCCATTTTACTTTTTTGCTTTAGGTTCTCATAAAATCCTTTGGCCTATTTTTCCATGTAGCTCCTTTTCAAGCTGAAGCTTTTGTTCTGGCAATTATCAGATGGTGGTGTACCAAAAGATAGTTTGATATATTTCACAAAATACTCCCTGTAAAATTCGTAGGTAACTTTCGGCTTAGATCCAGGGGCTCTGTTATTTTCATATTTTTCTAGGTAAAGGTCACGCAGTTTCTTTATGTTCAAATCCGAAAACAAATATCTTGATTCTTAATATTGACTATAACGAGACGAACGCCGTGGGAAGCTTCGAATGTGGGATTCAATGTTTTTCAATACAACATCCAGGATTTTATTTAGCCTTTTTGCATGCCGACCGATGTTATTTTTATCGTCAGAAAGCCTTTCGATCCTACTTTTCTTATGCCATGAATTGAGCGGAAAGGTTTTTTTACATACCACCATTTCCTGCTTTATGCCTCTCACCAAATACTTTTGGAATCTTCTTACTTCCTAACTTGAAATGGATCGCCGACGCAGTACATTATGTTGACTAACTAGACCACATAAATAAGCGTTTTGTTTTTCCTTATTTTCCATTTGACTGAATTCCTTGAAAACTTGCTCGGAGAGGTCTATATTATTAGGCCTAAAGCATCTTTTTCGGCATCCACACGATTCGCCTAATTTTCTTGCGCGAACAATATTTCCAGCCTTGTTTTCATACCGCTTCCCTTCAGCTCTGCGCTTTATTGAAACATTTCCTTTCCACCTTAGCGCATTGCATACTCTTTTTAGGGTTTTGTAAAATTATTTTAACAAAACTCTACTTAAATCGCACCCTGTCTGTCCGCCTGTTCGTTCGTGCGCCCGTCCGTATGTCACAGCAATTTTTCTCGCAAACTACTTTAGCTAGAAATATAATAATATGTAGTTGTAAAGTGGTGCTCTCTTCAATTTTATAAGGTATTTAAAGGGGATCTCTCCATATAGGGCAGTGGCCCCTGAACAAAAATCAAATGAAAGGTCTTGATGAGAACTTTTCAAAACTGGTCTTAAACTGACATTTTTTGCTTCGAGGGGTGCACAGGGAGGGGAAATACATGAAACATTTGTGCCCCTGCCACCCTCGCGATTGGACACCAGTGATCTGAGAAACTTGAATTATATTTGTAGGTGTTTATCAGCAGAACAACAACAAATACCTTAGAAACCGAAATTCGCTCAATTTTCCTAATAATAGTATGATCATTGAATTTTACATTTTCCCCAACAAAATCAGATAGGTACCCTTAAACTCAACGAAATTCGATATTTAAGTAGTCTTACAAAAGGTCCTCATACTTTGTAAGTTTGATGAACATCGAATGATATCCACGGAAGTTATAGCCATTTGAAATTTCTCCAAATACACCAACAACACATGATTTTGGTTTTTTATGACACTGCAGTTTTGTTTTGATCTTCTTAAAATTTTCAAATAAGATCAATAACATAAACATGTTTAGGAATTCACGATTTGAGTGATTTTTTGTTAGTTTACAACAAAATGGCGACCGTTGAAAATAGAGAAACAATGGATTTTCTTTTAACGTCCACATCTCTTTGACATGTTGCTTGACTTTATTCGTTGCTGGTGACTGCATTTCGGAGAAGTTGGGTACAAAACCCTTCTGACATGAGCGTAGGTTTGTCTACCCAACTTGTTTTACCTAATAACAAAAAATATGTTACACACCATATCATATATTTAACCTTTTTTAGTAAGCAACGAATCACCGGAAGTATTCTCATTAATTTCAGCTATGCACTCTGAACCCGAAATCGAAGGGGCAGTTAAATTTTCGCTATTTTCACAACTCATTATCACTGTGTTTTATGAGGGGTAAAATAGGAGTACGGCGAAAAAACAAACTTGTCTGCATAAAAAGCCATTGTCATTAAATTTTTGTTCATTTTTTACAAATGATACATGAGTGAAAAGAAACAAACCACGAAGTGGTCTACAAGTAATAAGCGATAAAGTATATTTTTGGGGGGCAGGTTTTTGGAACTTTTTCCCTTTATGGCATTGCTGTGGCCAAATTTTCCAACCGATCTGCTGATAGATAGATGAGCGTCTGATTTTTCAAAAAGTATAAATTTATGGTACGTTGGAAAAGTTGAAGCGTAGTTTTAGTGGCTGAAAGCCGAAAAATTTCCAATTTTTTACGTGTCACTACCCTGAAACTTTAAATCGATTTTTCTCCCCTTAAGCGTACGAATTTCGATTATATTTTTGTTAGTTTAAAGGCTTAACCCGAACTAGGATTTTGGTGGTCGGAAAATATTTCAGGCATATTATCAAATATATAGGAGGCATAGAAATGGCTGTTTTTAGAACACGTGCATTTTTCGTGCAGATTTGTCCGATTATGATCGATCATGTTCGATCATGCATTTTAGGCAAGAACTAGACAACTACAGGGATTGTTTGATTTTTGCACTGGACCAATAGGGCCGAAAACTCCAAAAGGAAATAAATAATTATCGGATGACCATTGAAGTTCAATGGCCATTGCGAAAGGTTCATAGTTGGAGTGGCTGTCTTGAATAGTGGCCTGAGCATTCCAGGGAAATAATTTTTTTTGTTGTTTTATGATGATATTAGTTATGTTTCAAATAATGGGTTTATAGTTTTATTAGCTTTTTATTGACGGTTTATGAGTTTAGTTTTGTTTTACGATATTTTTGTTAATAGATTTGTCATTGCGGGGTTCGCCGTAGTTGCAGGGGCGCCCACCGTGCTGAATTTTGTGTTTACCAGTCCTCACTGGCTATGAAAGCAGTCTTGCTGTGGCAGTGTGGGTGTTGGATGGGATCAACCAAATTTTGAGTCGTTGGCTATATCTCCCTGCGCGGAATAGTTAGACTTGGATCTAACTCTTGGAATTAGCCAACGCTGTCGGCCCTTCTATCATCCAACTAGTTTTAGCTTTGGGATATGTGCGGTTCTTTTCTGAGCCATTATGATGTCCGTGGTGTTTCATAATAGTCTCGTAGTCGGCCCTTTGAGGTGACAATTAGAGTGGAGTCCACCTTCATGTTCCATTGCTATGCCAGGCACTGTGGCGGTTTGTCTGCTTTGTATTATGTCTGAATTTTAATCCTCATCCCATTTAATTACCTTTTCTTTTCCTTTTAATGGGGGTTCATTTTGAGAAATGAGCTTTTAATGAATGTTGAAAATCATAAAAAACGTCACTTGCTTTCACCTTTTCATCTTTCTTTGACTCTTAGATTAGTTATTTGTTTATTTTCAATTTTGATATAGTTTTCTATTTAAAGTTAAGTTATGGGTTATTGAGTTTTAATTAGCGTTTTAATTTAGATCAGTTATATTTTATTAGGGTTTTGATACGTTATTGAGTATTTAGGATAGTTCATTTTATGATTGGTTTTAGTTTTAGCAAGTTGTTGATTGAGCTAGTTTAGGCTATTGATTTTGGATTTTGGTCTAGTAGAGTTGAGTAGAATTGTTTCGTAGGATAGTTTTGTTTATAGAGATTTAGAATTTATTCGAAATTTTTATTTTAGCGTAGGTTAGGTGTTAAAATTTTATATATTTATTTAATTGTCTGTATGTCTGTCTGGTATTCAATTTTTAATTTATTTTTATAGAATCGTTTGTTTGTCCGTCTGTGATTTATTAAATTATTTATTTTATTCAAATTGTCGGTTTTGTCCGTCGTCTGTTCATTGAATTTAATTTTTTTTTAAATTATTTAGATGGTCTATGGATTTTTATTGTTTTTGATTGTCACCATGTTTTTCCGCACACGCAATATGAGCATGATCATTTCACTCGCTTTTCACTACGCTCCTCCCAAGATTTGCCAGACCTTCAGTCGCAGCTTTCGTTCCGGGATGGTGATAGGATAGTTGAGACGCATCGAACGACTATCCCAATTACCAAATGGGGTTTCAAGTTCCATGGTGGCTCGAATGGTTTGGATGCCTGTCAATTTTTGTTTCGCGCTAGCATCATAGCTAGAGACTATGGTCTCTCAGAGCGTGAACACGTCCGAGACTTTCATGTTCCCCTGCAGGGATCTGCCGAAAACAGGTACTGGCAGAAACTTGAGTTGGACGCACCTTAAAGTGGAGTTCATGGAACGATTTGGATCTCGGCTTGATGACGCTCATATTTGGGAAAATATGTTCGCCCGCAAGCAGAAAGCCAATGAACCGTTCATTGAATTTCATGAGTCCCTTGAGGTTATGGCTCTCGAACTCAGGACTCCGATTAGGAACATGGATCTGCTAGGCCTAGTTTTCAAAAATATGAGTTTCAGGTAGCAGGACCACTTAGCTGGACATGAGTTCTCGTGTACCCGTGAGCTCGTCTGGAGGTGTCGTCGGATTGAGGACACTTGGCGTGAGCTAGAAATTAAGTATGGTCGACCTCCAGTTCAGCCTTGCAAGCTTAATCCGATGAGGCCGCCTCATCGGTTACCGGCTGGTTTGGAATCTTGTCTGCCGATGAACATCCATCCTAACGGCACGAAAAATTTATGCCGTAATAATTCCGACATGGTCACCATGAGTCACCAGTATCATCTAGCAGTGATATACCTCAAACAGATTACCCGATTTAGTCGAAACTAGTGGAATGGTGGGTAATGATCGACGACCACCCGCCTGTTTAAGAGCACGTCCCTTCCGGTATCGCTTTCAGAGATTCAGGAGATATTTCTTCGCCAGGCGTCCCTTGAAGCGTGGCCTACAATAGGCCCTACGCAGAAATTTTCGTCAAGGGTCGCAAATTGACGGGCTCGCATGATAGCGGAGCCAGTGTCAGTATCCTTGGAGCCGGAGCCTTGGTCCTGCTGTCAGAATTGGGCTTCCATATGCATTCCATGCATGCTCATATTTAGACTGCATCAGGGCACAAGGATCCAGTTCTGGGATACGTCACCACATTGATGCGATTTAATAACAACACTAAATTGATGAGACTCCTAGTTATCCCTTCCTTGACGCACGCAGTGTATCTTGGAATTGACTTCTGGGATCTCTTCAAAATAGCACCAATCCAGGTCCACGTATCGAAGCACCCGCAGAGCCTCCGAGCCCTGAATTCCATCTTTTGTCTCCGAAAAATCAGCAACGACTGGACTTCGTCAAACAACAGTTTCCGTCGTATAATGTGAAAGGCTTGGGTAGGACCAGTCTTGTGTCTCATCAATTGACACTGGTTCTGCTCGGCCCATTAAGCAGCGGCATTATGCTGTCTCTCCCGTTATACAGAAACTGTTGTATGACGAACTCGATCGTATGTTGTCTTTGGGGGTAATAGAGGAAAGTCAGAGTTCGTGGAGTTCTCCAGTGACTTTTGTCAGACAACCCGGCAAGGTGCGTTTATGTCGACGCTAGACGCCTCAACGAGGTGACCGTTAAGGATGCCTATGCGTTGCCACTGATTGAAGGTCTTTTGGCACGGTTGCAGAGCGCCAGGTTCATTACCAGTTTAGACCTGAAGGATGCCTTTTGGCAAATACCGTTGGATGAGGCAAGTAAGGAGAAAACGGCCTTTACTGTCCCTGGCAGGCTCTTGTACTATTTCAATGTCATGCCGTTCGGTTTATGTAATGCTCCCCAAACGATGTGTCGGTTGATGCAAAAAGTAATACCGCATAAGCTGCAGGACAAGGTATTTGTTTATCTCGATGACCTGCTTGTTACGAGTTCAACATTTGATGAGCACTTGGTGCTCCTGAGTACTGTTGCAAAACTGCTCAGGGACGCCAACTTGACCATCAATGTTGAAAAGAGCAAGTTCGTCAAGGCGATGAGGGTGGAGAGCATCCAATCGCACATATGCCGATGAAGCTCAACGCTGCGCAACGTAACTATAGCATTACTGAATTGGAATGCTTAGCTGCGGTGCAGAGCGTAAAGAGATTCAGGGCATATATTCACCATCATAACCGATCATGCCGATGGTTTGATTCCTGAGTCTATGGGTTCCTGAGGAACAAAACTATGGGTTCCTGAGGGTCACCAACGGGCTCTCATAATACGAGCTCATGATGATCCCCGGGGCTCTCATTGTCGAATTCGCAAAACAACTGAAGTTTTTGCAAAGGTATTATTATTGGCCTCGTTTGCGTCCAGATGTGATTCAGCACATCCAGAATTGCTTGATATGCAAACACGTCAAGCCGTCAAGTTCCACAATGAGACCACCTATGGGCGCATCACGACACTCTGCACGACCTATGCAGCACCTGTTTGTGGACTTCATGAACCCGTACCTTCGTTCAAGATCAGGGAATATCCAATTGTACGTGGTCCTGGATCATTACACGAAGTTCGTATGGCTCAAGCCTATGACGAAAGCCACTGCGGAGTCAGTCGTGCGATATTTGGAGGGCGAAATATTTTTGATCTTCGGAGTTCCCGAATGGCTACCCTCTGACAATGGTGTACAGTTCGCCTCCAAGGTATTCGGCAAGCCTATAAATGACTATGGAGTGCAGCATTGCTTCACTCCATATCATTCACCGCAGGCGAATGCCTCAGAAAGGTCAAACCAGTCGACACTGAACGGCATCAGAGCCTACATAGGATCTGATCATGCCAAGGGGGACGAGCATCTTCCAGCTTCATGGTTTGCCTTCCGCAAGGAGATTCATGAGTCCACGGGATATTCGCCTTACTTTCTCACGTTTCAGATTCTGAATGTGCTAAGACCTTTCATTTGATACTCTACTCGACTACATTTGATGAAAACAAAATGTTTAAGGGCCACTTTCTTCCAAAGGGAGACCCCCTTACAAACTTTTGAAATATTTGATAAGCTTTTGAAGAAATTTCTTATGCCGCTCGGATAGACGGACAGATGGACAGACGGAAGGACAGGCAGATGGACGGACGGATAGATAGACAAACAGACGGAAGGACAAACAGAAACGACGTGAAACTAATAGGTTTCTGTAGAATTTCTTTCACAAAGCCCTAAAAATCATGGAAGTATATCCAATAACAAATAGCTTAGAGGTTGAAATTCATTGAACTTTGCTAATAATAGTAGGATTTAACATTTTCGTCAGTTAAACTGTATCAGTATCATTAAATT
The DNA here is from genome assembly GCA_963969285.1 of Odontomyia ornata. Classification (NCBI taxonomy): domain Eukaryota; kingdom Metazoa; phylum Arthropoda; class Insecta; order Diptera; family Stratiomyidae; genus Odontomyia; species Odontomyia ornata. The sequence continues at coordinate 408,301,560 of OZ017738.1, forward strand.
GGATGAAATAAGCAGTTTCAGTAGTTTTTTAAAAGATCCTTATATTCTATACTTTTCAATAAAATTTACAGAAGTTATAGCCATTTGAATTCATTCCGATTTCAACAATCATACTGGTTTGCTGCATGGGCGTTCAATCGAACCAGACACTACATTTTTGATTGAAACTTTTCCAACTTTTCTGATAAGATTAATAACAAAAATACATTTAAGATTCAGGTCGGTCGATGATTTTAGCAATATTGGAACAAAATATTGGCTGGTTAAGTAGAGTTCCTTTAAAGCAAGAATATATTTGCTGTGCATGTCATGAAAGTTTTTCTTGCATTAAAACGTTCTACATATCCGCATATTGTAGGTCAAGTACAAATCCCTTCTGACATGAGCGTAGTTCTGTCCATCCAACTTGTTTATCAATGCGGAGAGACACAAAGGGTGCTTACCTGATAGGTTTTATAAGTGTATTCATTTCATAATGTTTTCATACGATTCGCCACATAAAGTTTAGTTATGACAGCTTGTGATAAAGGGTGGTCCAACCATAATGCACGATGTTAATTGTGAGTCACGCATTAACGTCAAGTTTTTCGCCCAACTTAATTTGACATTTCTTTGTTTCAGTGTTTGACAAATTCAACTATCATTCCTATCCCAGACGCCCTAGAGGTCACATCCCTACATAAACCACTGTGGTTTTCCTTGAGGTGTTTTACCGCTATTTTATTTCATTTAATCTATTAGAGTGATTTTCGAGTGAACTAAATCCGAGGACATCGGTGTCTTAGGATTAGCATCAGTACCTCTAAAGTGCTTGCCATCAAGCACGAAGTGTTACAGGTGAGTATCCTCTTTCATTTTGTGAATTTGGTGCCGTTAAGTGTGTAAACATTGGTGGAAAAACAAAAAACGCATGTCTCTAAATGGAGCAGGGTGCGGAAGACCGCCCCACCTCCCTCCGACCCAGGATCAATGAACGTAATTAGTATAAGTGACAGTGAAATAAATACTAACGAAAAGAAAAGAAGAAGAACAAATGCTTGACACCAGATTTTAAACTCAACACTAATATGTCTGACATAGCATTCAAATTCACACCGCCTACACCACTAGGGAAAAACAATAATGTAACCATCGATAATGAGGCAAATGCGACTAAGGAAAGGTCAATCCCGCCAACACAGGGCAAATCGTTCAAGTACGATTTGGATTCTAATGAAAAAATTTTCTCCAGTTATTATGGAATGGCGAAGCAACGGCAATCCCGTGAGATTAACGCCTATGAGATTCTTTATGATCAATAAGGAGGCGAAATGCAATGTAACAAATGTTAAGCAAAATGGGCTTAGGCTCAAATTTTTCTTTGAAAGACCTAAAGAAGCCAATGATGCGACGGATAACAAAGTACTGAAGGAAAAAACATTAATGCATATATTCCAGGCAGTTTCATCTGCAGGTATGGGGTAATACTTGATGTCGAATTGGACTTTGACCTCAAGGAGTTTATCGAAATTGCTAGACCCTGTAACAAGATGGAGCTACTTCTATAAAACATCAAACTTATCAACGCTACAAGACTAAACAGGAGAGATCTTGAATAGGCAGACAACTTTATCCCAACAAAATCAGTGAAGATTACGCTCAGGCAACACCCTCCCGGACTTTCTAAAAATTTCATGCTTTAATGCCAAAGTGGATTACTTTAAATTTCGACCCAGACAATGCAGAAACTGCGGCAGGTTAGGACATGCCACTCCCATCTGCCAGGACAAGACGCCCAGATGTCTTAAATGCAGCTCAACTGAATGCAAGGGATCTTGCAAGGAGACAAAATGTTTACTTTGCAATAGTAAAGATCATACAGCTACAGACCACTCATGCCCTAAATGGGTGAAGTACAAGCACGAGGTAGAAGTCAGCTCAATTCTAAACGTATCGAACAGAGAAGCTCGGGCAATTATAAATAAAAATAGATATGAGGGACTTGACCTTGAAGATACTGCTCAAATGGATTTTCCTCAACTAAAAAAAGACAAGTTCACAAATAAAAGGAACCCGGTCGGCGATGTCCGAAAGGTTCTAATGAAACACACATATGCACAAGTGGTGGCATCGCAGGGAAAAAATCAACTAAACTAAACAAATCTTTTTTCGCACTGCGGAAAAATATTAATTACCCACAGAGCCTATAACCAACAACCCGCTCAAAGAATCATAGGTCGAGAAGATATTACATGATCTACAGAAAAACCTCACGCTATTAGCGATTCAGGACTTCCAGGAAATAGATATGAATCTGCTAGTGAAACTATCCGAATACCTTCTTAAGACAAAACAACAAAGACAAGCAAAGGCTGCGAAAGAACCGCAACCAAGCACGTCTAAAGCAGTGACATAAAGACATTACAGTTATCTTTTTTACCAAAAAATAATATCACTCAAAAAACCACTAAATATGCACCAATCCACTAATTTAAAGAGGCTACTCTTTCACAACATGAGTTGCTTTGACATTTTTGAAGCCTATATGTACTGATCGCATCTTACTTTTTGATAATGCATCATGAATTGGTTTATTTTTTTAGAATAAAATATAATTTTAAAATTGAGACATAAGCGGCCCATCTATATGATGGCGATTAGTACTATTTTAGTGTTTCTTGTAAATAATCAAATCTCAAAGAGGGTTATGAGTTATATTCCTTGTAACAATCTTTAAGTATTTTTACTAACAATTCCCTACACAACTAATTTCTACTAACCACCCCCCGAGGGACAGTAGTACCTATCAGTCATGAGTCAATGAATCTTACTTACCTACACTAGTGCCGACTGGGCAGACCATTATATTCACGGTTTCTCTAGCTGTGGATAGCCGCGGTCAGAGCATATCTACTAAATAGCAGCTGCAATTAGAACAAATTTTCTTTCTTACGGTACTTATGGAGTAGAGAGAATTAGACTAAAAGTGCGTATGTATGGTAAACAAAAACTTGAATTTGCATGCAATTTTACCAACACAAGGTAAACTTTAATCCATCTTTTACACGTTTATTTGCCTCTCTTTTCATTTTGACAGCTCCTCGATTGCAGGTGCTAGTTAGTATATATGCTCTGCCGCGGTGTTTTCCAAGTGTTTATACAGGGGAGAAGGGGGAAAAAAATCAACCATGGAGAGGTACACAATTGAGCAGCACGAGTTACATCCACCTGACTATTCAACCCAACCAATGTGATACACCTCTCACGTGGCCAGGTACAAACTCGGAACGTGGGAAGGTCAACAAACAAGAATGCAGACGAACATGAATCCACACGACATCCGGCGAAGTACTATATTTCATAAAACTGTAAAATTGCAAATTTTGTACTTTTGGCTTTTAAACTTAAAAATGTAAAATCAGTCAGTTATATCTGAACCGCTAAATAAAGCAGTTGTCTTTTTAATTCGTAAACTAGCGTTTTTTTAAAGTAATTAACTAATAAGAACCTTAACTCGCGCTAAGGTTGTTGAAGTCTTTTACGGAAAAGGGCATTCAAATCAAAATGCATTTCGTGCACTTTGGTTTTTATTTGGTCAGCATAATCGACCAAATGTGTCCACAATCGGGAAAAATGTGCCAAATTTCAGCAAACCGGGTCTGTAGGAAATGTGAAACCACCTGTGCATGCTCGCCTAGTTCGTTTTGCAGAAAACATTGCTGTTGTTCGCGATAGTGTGGCAGAAGAGTCGTCAACCACGACTAGTCGTCGTGTCCAACAATTGAACATCTCACGAACATCACTGATTCGAATTTTAAATAAAGATTTGAATTTACACGCTTACAAGGTTCAATTGATTCAAGAGCTGAAGCCTACTGACCATTTCAAGCGTCGGCAATGCGCCGAATGGTTGGTTGAACAGACAGAAGGGAATAGCGAAAAGAAAGAAAATCATCTTCAGTGACGAGGCACACTTTCACCTCAGTGGATTCGTTAAAAAGCAGAATTGCCGCATTGGGCAAATGGGAATCCACGAGTGATTGTTGAAAAGCCGATGCATCCACAAAGAGTGACTGTTTGGTGCGGTTTATGGACTGGCGGCGTCATCGGGCCGTACTTCTTCGAAAATGAGGACGGCCAAGCAGTTAACGCGAATGGTGTTTGCTATTGCGAGATGATAACGGACTTCTTGTGGCCAGAAATTGAGGTAATGGACCTGGACGGTATGTGGTTCCAATAGGATGGTGCCACTTCTTGCCAAACAGCCAACGAAACAATGGCTCTTTTGCGCGAGAAATTCAATGGCCGTGTTATCTCACGTTGTGGCAATGTTAATTGGCCGACACGATCATGTGATTTGACACCGTTGGACTTCTTTCTCTGGGGATATTTAAAAGAAGAAGTGTACGGCAATAAGCCAAGAACAACTAAAGAGTTAAAGATGAGATAATTCAGCACATTAACGAAATTGAACCTTAATAAATTATGTCTCAGAGTCATTGAAAATATGGACCATCGGATAGAAGTATGCTGCCGTAGTCGTAGCGAGCATTTGGGCGATGTTTTATTTCACACATAGTTGTCATAGATCCATCTTTTATAATAAAAAATATTAACATAATTCTCTGAAAACTTTTTGTTTTATTTACAATTAACATCGGGCGTTTTGGTTGAACCACCCACCAGCTCATATTTTTAGCATGTATTTCACCCTGACTTTTCACCGAGAAAATTATATTTTGTTTTGATCTTATAGACACTTAAAAGAAGGTCACGGTCCTTCCTTTGCCTGGTCCTCTAACTATCATACTAACATCATCCGAGGCTCGCCCTTATTACTAACAAGTTTGTTGTATGTGAACCAGTCGCGCAGTTGTCGGGACAAAGTATTGATTCCGCTGGCCAGTGCCTTTTACTCAGCCCAGGCCATTTCTTTGACCGGATCATTATTTTATTTACCACGCAATTAAAAAAAAAGTTGTTTAGAAGAAATTACTTTCGAAGACCATCGGTCGATGTTGGCTTTCACTCCTATGACTATGCGATTTCATGAAAAACCCCTTATAGTCAGCTAATCTATAAAAAGACTCAAAAAACATGCTGATTTCTTGCTGGTATAAGAAGGAAGCCATTTTATGATAAGGTCAAAACCGCAATTTAAAACCATTAAAATCCCAGAAATGCCATCAGTAATGTATACAGGTACATATCATATAAGTTACAATGTTTAGGTCAAAGACTCCCAAAGAATAATTTTCACTCGTACATAATAACAATAGCAATAAACAGTGTCGTAAACTTGCACGCGAGTGCCATGCAATCTCTAATTCTAGCGTGTTTAGGGGTATGTAATTGATTCAACTTTTTCCTTCCGAATAAGCTAAGCAACGAGAAAAATGCATCGATATGGTTAGGAAATGTTGAAAAATAAGTGCAACATTAAAAACTTAGCGATGTGTACAAAACATTTTTCTAAATGTTTTTGTTATTATGTCATTGAAAACGAGCGATGAACCTATCGCGGGAGCTTTGCGTGGAGACTACGTAACGATTGATTACTCACTTGTTTTATTCTGTCGCTCGGCACCGGCAAGCATGGGAAGAGTATTCGCCACTTCCACTGCATTCGACGAATTCGAGTCCGCAGCCGTCGCCGAATTATCGTGGCTGGCGACGCTTCGCTTTTGCGACGACGTCTCCATCGTCCCGGCCTGCTCCAATTGATTATTCTCACTACTTGATGAGGTCTTGGTCGTTAAGGCATTTTCGTCATTGCCACCGGCGTCCGTGTCGGCCACACTGTTTGGCGGTCTGCGAACTGTCGAGGCTGCAATGAAAACGAAAGCCATGCGCTATCAATATCACACTTTTGATAGGAGCGATCTGATACGCGATATTCGAGCGCTCCGCATGCTTATCAGTGCAATTATTTGGGCATTGTTTCACAGATAGCATCGAGCGCTAGAATTTCGCAGCCCACCGCATTCCGACTTACCATTTGTAAGGACTGCGATGCACAAAAGTGTATAGACTAGAGAATCCACAATGCGATGGACTCCACTGATATGCATGATTTCCTGGATATTGTTTTCCGTGCTGATCGATTATCTCCGTGCTTTGGGGCGGAGTGGGTAGCGTTAATTGAAATCAATTAAACGTCTCGGTGTATTCACTGCTTCCCGCGGGCGGCGCAACGGAAATAGTTCACGAAATTTTCTTTGCCATACGCACTACGACGCATTTAGCCCGCATAGAATGGGATAATTTATCCCTGGATTTCAACAATTTTAGATTCCCCAACTACTTCTATGCACCGACGACCGTCGCGAGGTATTCGGAAAAAATCAATGAATATTGACTGCAAGATTAACCACTGACGTATTTCAGTATTCGTTCACATAACTTTCACTAATTCATATTAATCACTTTCTGCAACTTAACTAAAGCATGTTTTAGCAACTAATTTATACAGAAGGAAAGCTGTAGCACATTAAAATTAAACTTAACTCGTGTGCTGTCTAAGACATTGCGCGACAATAACAATGCATTTTAACACGTGATTTTCCGCACTTTGTCCAACCTCGAGAGTAACTTTAACTCTTGGAAACGATTATTTCAACCTCATGCAGTTGTTTTCACATACTGAGGACAAGATTTAAGATTAAAGACTAAGAAATTTTGTTCAAAGTTAAACACATTGCTCAACGCACGGAACACAATCGCTGTACACAGACGTCGCCATTAATTAAAGTGAAAATTTATTTGGCATTTGACAGTTCACTGAACTTGGTAAGAAGAATTTCCTTTTAGCGACTCTAGTGACATCTAAGTATCAGAACAAGCTTAAACAAGTTTAATAGAAAATTTATCTTTATGCTTCGTAATATTTCAAATGCTTTAGTCGATGAATCTACATTTTAAGTTTTTCTCTACAAATAAACTCTGAGTTAATATTTAAACTAATTTAATCAATTTAAATTTTTTGTATGTTATATTGAAATGGAAGATGGCGCGTACAAAGAACTTGAACAGCTGTCACCTTGACATCGGTGAAATTAATTGTCAGCCCAGCCGGTCCGCGATTCTCATCTTTTAGGGGGTTGTGTTTGCTCGATTCATAAATTAAATCCGCAAAAATCGTGACATCGGTGAAGTGTAGAATATAATAAAAATGTCTGCATTCCCTGGAACTGTTGCCTTTGATGAATACGGTCGCCCTTTTATCATTTTACGTGATCAAGAGAGGCAGAAACGATTGACAGGATCAGATGCTATTAAGGTAAGAAAGAATCGTCTAGAATCTAGGAGTGTCTGATTAGGAAAAACCAACTTTATTTTATTTTCACGTTATTCACCTACCAAATTATCATTTAAGCTGTGAATGTTCAGTGTGGGCTAGAAGAAATTGAAGATATTTCAGTGAAAAGTCCCAGATGTTAGGTTTGTTTACATTTATCCTATAGTAATGGACGCTATTTATAGAGATTTAATTAAATTGTAATCCTGAGGAGTAAACTGTTGGTTTCATATGATGAATGTTAAGTCTCCTTGGACATTTAATTCAGTATTTATGAAAGTTTAATCAGCTGCATCATAACCTAAAATATTGTGAGTCATGAGACCTGCTAGACGCATCATTCTAGAACAATTGATTTGGTCATTCTGGAGGTAGATATGATTGAAAATGAAAATTTATTTCTGATATTATCTTATTACTTGGATGTTTTTGCAGTAGCAACTTTTAACTTAACTTTATTGGTCTCTATACATGCATAAATATACAAGAAAGGAATCAAATGTATTGACAGCGACACAATTGTCTAGTAACAACACAAATAAACTCCGGTCCAGTCCTCTCCCAAACCTCGAAGGTGGTGGAAGCAGTTAGAGAGTGTGCTTAGCTTAACCTCCAAAAAACCCTAACGAGCGTTTTTAGGTCTTTATAAAAAATTTTTTTACAAAGACCTACTACATAGTTTCGCGACCTGTCTGTCCGTGCGTCACAGCTAATTTCTTCAGAAACTATAGAAGCCAGAATACTCAAACTTTGTGAAAAGGTCAGAAGTGATGGTCTCTCAAAAGTTAAGGCTTTAACAGAAATTTAAAATTTTTTTAAGGGGGGTCCCCCCTAAAAACGAATTGGTCCATAAAATTTTTTTTTAATCAAGCGTAGTCGAATGGGGTATCAAATGAAAGGTCTTGATTAGAACTTTTAGAATCTGAAATAAAAAAATCATTTTAAGAATAAGGGGGTCCAGGGGAAGGCAAAATGTACCCAAAATCAGAAATCGAAATTCGCTCAACTTTGTTAATAATAGTATGATTTGTCGATTTTACTTTTTTGCCCATAAAATCAACACGGTACCTTTAAACTTCTTAAAATTATATAGACTGATATAAGATATATATGTTCACAAAATTTAATTGAGATCGAATCATAATCAAGTGCGTTATAGCCATTTCAATTATATGGAATTACAACAACAATAACACGTGTTTATGGTTGATATAGGTTTTCGAATAAGAGGTGTTATTTTGATATTAAAAGAAAAATGCTATTCTTTAATATAAATGATCGGATGTTTATTTCATTATAAAGAAGAAGATATCTCGTTAATAGCAAAAACTAACATCAGGCAAATAACCACTACGACACGCTTACAGGACCATATCCTCTTCATGAAATTTTCCATAATCAAATCGCAAAGTGGCTGCTCTATGTCCTCGATAGCCTCACGAATTTCATCTTTGAGATCTTGAATCGACGCTGGGCTATTGGCGTAGACCTTCTCTATAACGTGGCTCCAAAGGAAGAAGTCGCAAGGTGTTAAATCACAAGATCTATTCAAAATAACACCTCTTATTGGAAAACCCTATATATATTTAAAAGTGACTTAGGCACTTTTATTTTCTTTCAATTTTCATGAAAATTTAAGGAATAGTGTTTAACTTGAACATGTTCAATCGGCCGAGCATTCAGAAAAATCATTTAAGCTAGATAAAATGGCGGCTGCACTGTGTTTATGAAAGAAACTGTGCATCTTTTGTATAAATTTGAACGATTTCATATCCAAGTATTGGATGAATAATTCAAGTTATCGATTCACGCCGTTTGAAAACTTGTTTCTAACCTTAGAATGTTTACAAAGACCTTCTGGTAGGAGCACAATCCTGCTTACTCAACTTGTTAGTTACCTGTAGAGCTGCGCATCGCCGAAGCAATATCGATGTTTAATACGATGTCGATATTTTCAAGTTTTCTGGAATGAAAACAAGATCGTTGTTCTCTCATAAAATGGAAGAATTATAAATTTAATTTTTCAATTTGTATATTTAACATTTTTTCAATGCACGATTGATTACAGAACATGTTTATTATTAAACTTAATATGCATCTAGCGTACAGGTCCCTGCAAAGTAGGAACCTTTGGTTAGCCTTGCTAAACCATTTCAGATCTCTTCTGAAAAGTTCGACCTTTTCCTTGCTTAGTTTTGTCCCAGGGAAGTAGACACCGTAAAATTTTATATTTGGTTCTTCGATAATAACGCCAATATTTTCAATTACCGATGTTGGACTTTTAGGCAGTACCGAATGTAAAATTTTCCTATGCTCTGGCTACGCCACCGCCAGTTTTGTCAACGCGATCATTTCTGTAAATATGAAAATAGGGATGCTTAAAACTATCATTTGGCCTTAACCAAGTCTCCGTTATGACAAATATATCTACATTATTTTGAACAGCGAAATTGAACGCTTCAGTATGCTTATTTTTAATGCTTTGTGCTTTGTTCTTGTTTTGTTCTACATTTACTTAAATTCGTAATTAGTTCATGAGAAATGGTCAGAAGAGATTCGGGCGAAAAGAGGTTATCGCATAAACTATTTGAAGACTGTTGGTTTTGCTCATTGAGTAATTAAATAATACTGGAGTGGACAACCACGTGACAATATGGTTGCAACAACCCCTGCGACCACTTTTCCTACTGCTATGCTCTTGTTTACAACCTTAGAGAGAGCCAAATTGCACAAGCAAACATGGATGCTGCTCAATGTAAACAAATTTTCATGCAATACCAAAAATTTGCTTTCTATTTGAAAAACCTTCAGCATTGTATGAAAAACATGCAAAACATTAATATAATAAGTACTCACTTGTGAAAGGAAACACCTACAGATCCTTTTCCACTATGATTTTTTCACGAAGGCACTACACATTTCATTTAGAAATTCTAAGTTAATTACACAGTGTCACACGTTAAAGTAACTTGAATCACAAACTCCAATCGAATGTTTAAACACTTAGAACGAATTTAGATCGCGAACACTTTCCACAGTTTTAATATCGGATAAAATTCGCGACGAAACTTGCAAATTGGCCAATTTGGTGTCCAATTTGCATCTGTCAACTTGACAGTCAGTTCACAACTAGTCAGCTTTTGGAACAAGAAAGTGACCAGCAAGAGGCAGACGGGGAGGAAATGACAGACTGTTCACTTCGAAGAGAGCAGAAACCGGTCGCATGCTCTCTCATGCATTTTATATGAGCTTAGCCCATCCAGTTCTTATTAATCTTAGGTTTTGCTTTATCGCCATACTGTACGACATAGATGGAGTGGTTGTCGACTGAGCTGAATTTCCTGACTCTTTTCCCATTAATATTGCATCGCTGTTGTCTCGGCTTAGGGTTGGCGTATGTGCTGAAGCTTTTGTCAGCAAAGGGAAATTGGTGCTCGTAATATCGAAGCTGTTTGTAGTTCTCTGGGAAGAAATTGGGGAATTTTTTTCCCCGACTATTCAGCTTTTGTTTCAGCTGTATATACTCTTTTCTCGCCTTGCAATCAAGAGAATTAGCGAAGTGTGGTTCTTTACAATTACTACAACGAATTTCATTACGTTGTTCTTCTTTTAGCGTGCATTTGCTAAAATCGTGTTCACCGCTACATATAGCGCATCTTGTGGGAAGATGGCAGTAAGATGTGCCATGCCCAAAGCGCATACAATTCCTACATTGTGTAGGGCCTTTTCGGCTGCTTGTGTAGAAGCTCCATCGTACAATAGTGTGCATGATCGTTTTGATTTTGTTTAACTCCGTCATTTTTGTACCCTTTTGTAGATATAAGAGAAAGTAAGTGGTTTCGCGATCTCTTGACATGGGATTGAATAGTTTAATATCAATAGCATTAATGTTATGTTCTGTTTTGAGAAGCTATTTTAGCTCTTCTGGGGAAATTTTATGCAACCAGAGAGACAAATATCTACGTACATTTCCCTAAAGAACCCTCGTTCTACTCTCGTCGTGGAGTCGGTGGATCTGGTTCTTAGTGACCAAAATATTACTCCCTTTGAGCTGAGTGTCTTTCAAGCCCTCTCATCTCCACATCTACCTGTACTTTTTTCTTTAGAAACGACGAGAAGTAATCACAATGAACCTAAAACATACTACTGCTTTAAAAAAGCAAAATGGTCTGGATTCCGGAGTTTTATTAATGAAAGAGTAACCTTAGCACCAAGAACGATAGAATCGCTCAATACTCCCTCAGTATGTGAGGAGCAAATTGAAGAATTCACAAACACTATCTGGCAAGCTATCGAGTTTAGCGTTCCCGAACGATCAAAAGCTTCCTATAATTTAATAGAATTTGATGCAGAAACCTGCAAGCTAATAAGGAAGCGTAATTCTTTGCGGCGTAAATGGCAAAAAACCCGCATTAGGTCTCTCAAAATTGGTGCTAATATCCTCACTCTAGCAATTAAGAATAAAATTAAGGAGCTCCGGAATCTCCGATGGAACAACATGTTAACAAATCTAGACTAAAACTCGCGGAAAGTCTGGTTTTTAAATAGAATTTTTAGGCGAAATTATCATGCGTTACCGTATTCGATTACAAATAACAACGAAGAGCATATTTACTCTAATCAAGGAAAAGCAAATATACTTGCAGATAAATTTAAGCAGTTCCATAATATCTCCAATAGGTTCTGCAACAATTTAGCAGAAATGATGGTGGCCAAAGCTTTGGAACAACAACCTAAACAAACATCTTTACCTCCTGGTGCATTAATAAAAACCAGGGAGTTAATAAGTTTACTTAAAAAAAGTTAAAAACGGTAAAGCACCAGGTATCGATGGCCTACCGAATATAGTACTTAAAAATTTACCCAAAGAAGGAATAGTATTCTTATGCCACCTATTCAACGCTTGCCTTAGGCTCTCCTTCTTTCCATCTATCTGGAAACAAGCTCTAGTCATACCTATCCCGAAGCCTGGAAGAGATCCGCACTCTCGCGACAACTACAGGCCCATTAGCTTACTACCAGGATTAGGTAAGCTCTTTGAAAGAATAGTCCTGAAAAGATTAAATAATATAATGGCTAACAATAATATCTTACCTGATTTCCAATTCGGCTTCAGAAACAGATATTCGACAGAGCATCAGCTCCTCCGTGTTACGAAGGACATCAAAGCAGCGATGTACAATAAATTGTCTGTAGGTTTGGTGTCACTGGACATAGAAAAAGGCTTTGATAAAGTCTGGCATGATGCTCTGGTCTTTAAACTTCAGAAATATAACACACCCCCATACTTGTTGAACCTTTTACAAGCATTTTTAACTGATAAGAAGTTCCAGGTCAAAGTAGGGGAAAGCATTTCCCCAGTGAAAAGTATATCTGTCGGTGTTCCGCAAGGCTCCTGCCTAAGCCCATCTCTATATAACATCTATACGTCTGACTTCCCTTCTTTACCAAACTGCCAAGTTGCAGCTTTCGCAGACGACATTTGCATATACAGCATAGGCGCAGATCCAACTTCCATTATTTCCAGCCTGGAAACGGCGTTAGAACTTACTTATCAATACTACCATAGATGGAAAATTAAAATAAATGTTGCAAGAACGAAGTCAATATACTTTACCAGGAAGCGTAAGCCTGCTCACCTACCCAAGCGACCAATAAATTTTTTAGGGCAAACTATTCCTTGGTGAGGATCTTAAATATCTTGGACTTATATTCGATAAAAAACTAACCTTCAGAAGACATATTGAGCATATTAGCTCCAAAGCGTTTAAGGCCGTGCTTTCGCTTTACCCCCTTCTTAATCGTAATTCACGTCTCAACACCAGAAACAAAGTCCTCATCGTCAAAATGGCAATCCAACCGATCATCCTATACGACTCACCTACCTGGATCCAGTGTGCTAAATATCTAGTAACAAAGCTTCAGATCACCCAAAATAGATACCTGAAAATGGTACTTAATAAACCGTTTTACTTCTCTTCTGAAAAGCTACACAGCCTTGCTGGCGTTAGTCCAATTCGTAAGCTCGCTGCATCGCGAAAGCAAATGACTCGCCCAATCCACTAATTAGTGCCCTGGCGAATTGAAAATCAGCAGTTGCTACCACCTATCTTTTGGCCGTAACCTAGCCTCATAGATTTTAGCTAGTTATAAGTAGATAGTTAAGTTATGTTAAGCTAGTATAAGTTCAGTAGAGGTTTTTGCCTAAATTTTCCTCTAGTTAATTGTAATAATCACATAGAAATACGATAATATGCATAGTTTTAAGTAATGTTCAAACGATGGTGAAATGACTTTGTCAGAACACCTACTATATTATAAGGCCTCTGTACCGCATACATTCTAATAAAGAAAATTATTATAATATGCATCTAATACAAAGATAGATAATTATTTTCTTAACTTAGATATCTTAGATATCTAATAAAATTGAAGAATTTCAAATTTAGTTTCTCAATATATTTAATTTATCTTTAATTTGTGTATTCTCGATTCAAAACGCTATTTATTTTTATGCGACAGATATGTATTCCGGGAGTAAGTGTAATCTTAAAAAGAATATAATTGAACAAGAATCCGATAGCGATGCACATGGGAAAATACATTTACTCCTAAAATATACTGTATATCTGTCGAATAAAAACAAATAGAGGTTTGAATGGAGAATATACAAATTAAGGATAGGTTGGTAGCGCTAAACATTAGAAAACACACAGTATATTTAATTTCTCTTCGATATACGCTTGATGACAAAACATGGTTATAAATAAATTTTATAAGCATCTAATGCAAAGCTAGTTTTTCCCACACTTTTTATAGGCGTATTGATAATCAATTTAAAATTAAATGAAATACTTCCTTTTCAAACTATGAAAATTTTTTTATGGTGTTGATACGTATTTCGACTACAAATTATGAGCATTTTTCTGATTTCCATGGATTCAATCAACTAGATTTAATTTATAGACACGATCTACCTTCTTAATGACCTCCACGTCTTCCATTGTAATTGCGTGACTTTCAATGATGACATGCTCGGCTATTGCTGATTTTATTCTAATCTTATTTTCCGTTCGGTCTTGTTATGTTTTTGTTGCGTCATTAAGCATGAAGATTAGAACAAGTTCAATAGCGAAGCATTTCATCAATGAAGGACAGGTATTTACAGTGGACGACCTGGAAATGATTAAGGAGACAGATCGTGTCAACTAAACAACTTAGATAAAGTTGAATCCGTAGAAATCAGGAATGAGCCAATCATTTATTTATTAAACAAGGATATGGCTAACAATTATTGGAAGCAAATTGATGTAGTGTAAATTATGAATGATTTACAAATTGCGAATGTTAGGTCAAGAATACCAGTGGCAGTCGAAATACATATTTACAAACTAAAATACTTATTACAATGGTGAAAAGGAATTAGTCCATTTAATTTAATGTCCCCAAAACTGTTCATCGATGCTTTTAAGGAAAAGAAGTTTGTGTAATTTTTCTCCCAAGATGCAGCTCCGTCTGCAGTTTGCAATATTTCCACTCGCTTAAAAACAGTCTTTCACACGGAACGGGGGTTGCCATGACGCACAAATATTTGTTCATAATTTTGAATAACGATGAGTCCTGTAAAGAAAAAAGATGTATCAAATGAAGTATATTTCACAATCAGATTCTAAATATGCTGTGTAAATGCTTAATACATTTTTTTTTCATATATCTTAACCTTTTTAAGAGTTTCAGCCCATACTTCGAACGAAGAGTCTCTTTTCGGAAAAAAATTTATATTTCTTATCTAACAATTCATCGAAAGTTCTCCTAGATGGAATTTTATACAAAGGTGCAACTACTTTCATGAGGTATTGAAAGCCATCATTTTCGACAATCGATATTGGTTCACTATCGAAACAAATCATGAGAAGAATGGCATCGGTTATTTTTGATTTTTTTTTTCCTCCTTCCCAAAACGAAGTGATATTTGCTTTCGTTTAGGGGATTATGCTGCGTATAAAGTTTGATAACAGAACCACAAGCTGATCCTGAGCCGGTGCTTTTACTTGCAACTGGGAAGCTTGAGCTTAACATGCTTGCTCTTGAACTTGTAGAAGAACCATTGTAATTAATTTCGTATGTGGAGGACGAACTCGTGGCATTACTTTCGATTTCAACTGGAACTTCAGGTGCTGTTATTTCGTTTCGTAAACTTGGGTTTAAAACCACTTCGTTATCTTTAGAAGGATTAAAATGTTTTTCAAAAATGTGTTTTTGTTTTGTTTTCAAATGGCATTTTAAATTGGTTGTGTTTCCACTTGTTTTGAAACTATTTCCACAAACATTGCATTTTGCAAGTTTTTCGTTAATTTTTACATAAAATTTCCACACCTGACTTTCTGTTACTAACGCCATTATGATCTTAATTATGAATGTAAAGGAAGAAAGTGATGAATTCATATCATAATTGCCAGTATAGAGCGATTTCAAAGAAACTTTCTGAGCAACAGAATAGAACTTAATCATTTATATTATAGTTTAATTTTTTTAAATTTTATTAGTTGATGCTACGATTAGTAAATAAATCTCATACATCGTCTTTCGAAACTCTAGTTAACGTACTTTAAACTTCGTTTAGTTAGTGCATAAAACCTATTAGTCCTGTTCTTAGTTGATTTCTCGTAAAACTTTTTTTGTAATGGAATGGCGTAATCCGCAAGAGATAATTTCTGATTATCTCAATATCCAACTTGCAACTTTTGTATCCACAACATGACTCAAACCCAGATTAATATGTTTATATAATTGGGGGACTCGTAAGTACGTCGACAACGTCCCAAGTCCGTATCAATAACCAACTCACCGATACCTTTGATACAAATATCGGACTAAAGCTGGGCGATGGGCTGGAACCACTATTATTTAATTTGGCTCTGGAATACGTCATTAGAAAGCTACCTGTCGACACAGGAGGCACACTATTATGCAAGTTGAACCAAGTTGTTGCTATGCGAATGACAACATATTGTCACGCTCATTAGCAACCGCAAAAGAACTCTTTCTGGAACTATAAATTTATGAGGGTGAAATGGTTTGGACTTTAAAGCCAACATCAACATTTCTGTAATTTTGGGCTCATTAGTTTCGAAGATTGGGGGGGAACGGTCAAATTTCATCTTTTTCCATGAATCACTTGGTATGTCACACGGTACACTTTTAACAGTTCTTTTTTCATCTCCCCAAAAAGTGACCACAATTTTACAAATTTAGTTAATAATTTTACATACCAGTGTTTGTAGTACAAAACTCTATATGGATACAAAATTTCAATTTTATCGATCGGGTAGATTCGGAGCAAAAATAAGGGGAAACGAACGATCTTTTTTCATTTAATTTTCTGAATAACGCTAAAACCAATAATTTTAAAATTATAAAAAAACGACTTACTGTGACCAAACATTTGAATTTAAACTGCGCGCGTCGAAGGATTTGGAGAATTTTTTTTTTATGGTTGGTAGTACTGTCAGTGACATCTATGTCAAAATATTTATTAGTGTTTGAGATACGCGTCGTTTCCGGGATGGCCTTCAGTTCCGCCTTCGCTGCGGCATAAATCTCCTCTATCGTATCAAAACGGTGTCCCCGGAGCGGTCTTTTGAGCTTGGTGAACAGCCAGAAGTCGCACGGCGCCAGATCAGGTGAATACGGTGGTTGCGGAACAATATGGGTTGAGTTTTTTGCGAAATGATCACGAATTACAAGTGCAGTATGGGATAGTGCATTATCGTGGTGTAAAAACCAAGAATTGTCTTTCCACAATTCCGGCCTTTTTTAGGCGGATAGCGTTATGCAAACGACGCATAACGTTCAAATAATATTCCTTGTTGACTGTTTGGCCCGGCGGAAGGATTTCATAATGCACAACACCACGATAATCGAAGAAGAGAACAGGTTGAGAGGTCGCCCAGGACGCTCTTCGTCTTCGATACGTTCACGGCCGGCTTGAAACTCACTATACCACTTAAAAACATTTTTTTTTAGACATAGCCTCATCACCAAAGGCTTTCTGCACCATCCTCAACGTATCCGCAGCAGAAAATTGATTCCGCAAACCAAATTTAATGCAATTTCAACAAATTTCGACATCGCAAAAAACGAAAAACTCACTTTTAGCAGCTCACAAAAGGACACGTATCTCAAACACTAATGAACATTTTGACATGTAATTTGACATAGATGTCACTGACAGTACTACCAACCTAAAAAAAAATTCTCCAAATCCTTCGACGCGCGCAGTTTAAATTCAAATGTCACCTTATTTTTTGGACACAGTACTTACATCAGGATTTTTAATTTGATATGTCACACGGTATACTTTGGACAACTTTGTTTTCCATCCCACCTATTCCTCTCCAAAATGTAACCCCATTGTACCAAATTTTCAGAGCAAATCGGCAAATAGAATATAAGGTATGATGTAGTGAATAGGTATGTGTATCAATGTCCGTTAAGGACTGCAGCGATGGTCTGCTGCCTCGGCAGAAGAAGATGGAGATATCTGCCGAGAATGCCCTTGTCTGGGGACGCGTGAATGCGCTGGCAGGCTAGCATTGCGGTGTCGTGGGGCGGGTTCATTCCCCCAGCACAAGGAACCACTACAAAAAATTTCGCACTCACGAATTTCTTGGGGTCGAACACAAATAAGGCGACCGACGTCGCAAAAAGTGTAGGTAACTACTCAAGGGACTGACTTGTTCAAGGAACAAGAGTAACAAGTAAAAAGAAGTGGAAGCAGGGTGACCTCGTCCTTACCCGGAGAGGCTCATGGCCCACAAATGAGAGAAGGGCAACCGGGTAGTGATGGAGCCCCTGCGCACCCACCCAACCGGATTAATATCCATATTTGTTGCAGTGGCCAGGTATTCCTCTTCTGAGTGGAAAACTCATACAACTTAACTTGCATAAGTCTTCCCATCAGAAGAAAAGTACCCCGATGACCAATTTATACCATAGAATTATACAATTCGATTGCATAACTCTATGCCATAAAGAGGCACTCTGCTTGGGCCACTCAACCCGCGACGTCACCTGAAACCAAGAAGAATATATTGTACTTAATAGTTGTCGAGAGAGCAGTCAACACTTGAGCAAAAAACACAATAGGTTGAACGAATAGCGGGAAACGATCGCACTTGAAGACATTCTTCCATATTGCACAATAGTTGGAACGGACAGGAGAGTTTTAGCGGAGAACATAACTCAGACGCGGAAAATTGCGGTCCGAAAGATGAGGGAGGACGAAACACAAGTCTCTTTGGATCACTAAAAATCATTTAGAGGCGGACGTCGTCATTTTATAACGTTTTTACACGCATTTCATTGAAGTTAACGCGCACAAAATTCACCCACGATCCGAGTTAATGTGCAGGTGGATATCAACTCCCCCCCCGAGTTTTGCGAGTATCGCTCAATAAAATATCACAAACGATGTTTTATTATCACCATTGCCTTCGACAAAAATCAAGATATGCCAAGAACACTTCGAATCTTGAGCATCAGCGAGAGCAATCCGCCTGTAATCGCTTAAACTCTCCCTTTTTTTCTCCACCCGGCGTCCGCGCTGTGTGGCGGTTTCGAGCAGACTCTCCTTTGGTTTTGAATTTCTTTTACTCCCGTTAGGTTTTTTCTCAACTACGGCCAGAAATAATAGTAACGCTTACATCATAATTATGCATACATAAAACTACGATTTTATTTAATATATTATAAGATACTGTTATCTATAGTATTTTCAATAATTTCTATTTTATCTTGAATTTTCTTCTCTTTCATTCTATATCATTATCATTAAGACAAAATCATTTGGACTTAACGTACCTATGTTCGTTTTTTGTAAAAATGAGGACTGTTTTTCTTTTAGTTCATAGCATTTTTTGAAAAGAATTCACTATACAAGACCAACTTAATATTTTACTAATGCTACTGTGTTGTTATAAACAATGAATTCATGAAATTCCTGGTCTTGTTCCACGCGAATTGTATTAAGATATTTAATACTAAATGTAGGCTGAAAATAGAGAGCGAAAACGCGCGATGTACATTTAAATGAGAGAATGTTTAAATAAACTAAATCGTAATGGAAGGAGAGTTACGCAAAATAGAAGAAATGCTTTTTTCGCTAGTTGTTTACTAAAATAATACGCATATGTATGTCTATTTACTTGATTTGGTACATACATATAAATATTACTTTGCGGTTGTTTTCAACTTATTCCCTAAACTTACTAAGAGTACATACTGCTGCATAATTTTTTCACATTTTCCTTTTGATATTTGCCTTGTTATGTTAAATAACTTGCATTTGATAATCACCATTAGAATTAAGTTAAAGTTCTTTTACTACTCTACTCTGACATTTTAAATTTACAGCGCAATCTCCATTCAGCTTATTAGTTAATAGTTCTAAATCCATTATTGATGAAAAAGGATATTTAAAAATTAAGTGCATCACACGATACCAACCATCCGGGGCTCTGTTTTCTTTTTCGAGAACGTGCTGCCCTTGACCGGGCGGTGAACCATTTGCAATAAAGCGATCATATCGCATCAATGACCAGTCAGCGAACCAGACAAGACACAGACACACGTTAAATATGTATAAGACATTTCTCTGCTTGTCCCCTGACCATCTTCTGGTTCCGACTCTCGATATCGCGGCTTCACTTCTACTATGAGTTTGAATGAGAGGGTTGCCTTCGATCGTAGTCACCTCTCCGGTAGTCTGAATAGTCTCCCCGTTCGTGGCTCCACTCGTCAGGCATGTATCGATCTCGGTAAGGATGAGGACCCGGCACTCCATTGCTTACGTGATAATTGGAAGGCATGTAGTATCCTCCTCCTCCGCCTGTTGTTGGTGTTGCTGTCGCTGCTGAAATGCATGAATTTGTTAGCTGTACTGCACGGTTGGTGGATATAGGTAGATTGTGTCCGCGTGTGCTGACTGGAAGGTTGTCTGAAATGGTCAAGTGGCTGCGACTCATCCGTCGCCGTGTACTGGAATTTGTGGATGTTTATGTTGACAGTGCAATGTGCCGTGCTCAATTACTACAATGATCCAAAAGCTAGTTGTCGAAATCAGCTGAATGACGTCAGCTGGGCAAAACTTCAAATATTATTAGTTTGCAGTAGCGGTAAAACTTCAACAGAAACAAAATCTAATAGAACTTAACATGAAATCCATTTTTCTGCATTCTGTTCAAATTAAAATTGTTCCTCTGCTCCCAATAAACAATATTTGATAATTTGCCCAGATGACGTCATAGTACTAATTCAGCTAAGCTGATTTCGACAACTGGTCTTTAGAACAGACATGTACCCAATTTACATTAAGCGCTTGCTTTTGCACTTACTTGATTACTTGAATTACTTGAAATATTGAGATTAGGTTACTTGATTACTTGAAATATTGAGATTAGGTCTCGGTGAGACTCAGCTCGGTTAACCTATGAAAATGGTTAACACAGGGTTTTTTCTGTGTTACTTTAAATTTTACTTAGGGCTTCCTGTTGAAAACGATAGCTATTGGGTGTACATTAAATAACCGGAATTTTTTTAGCGAAATTTAATGCTTTATTGTGGAAATATCTTACAATATAATGAACAACAAACGGGAAGTCGAAATAGAACAACCGAAAGAGGCGGTTGGGCAGATCGCGGCGCGTTTTTCTCAACTGAGTGGAGTGACAGTCCCTTGTGCTTTTCACTAAAGTGTTGAGTTAAAAATTCTAGCAGGCATTCTGGTTAAATGGTACGTACGGAGATTGTACACAATTTTTTTCGTTACCTCGTTGTGTGATCAATTGAGTTCTATTCTAAGCCCGCAAGCAAAAATAATTAAACCCGAGAGGATCGCGAAGGTAAGATCGAAAACCCCGGTTTTGCGTTATTCGAGCTCGAGTTTGTCTCCAATCCAACGAGAATTGTCCCAGCTCGACACCGGGCCGCCCGTTCGCATTTCCCTTGCTCGGAAAACGTGAAAAGCCAGTGCCGGGCATCCCACGAGCGTGTTGTTTCTGATTGAGCTACTTTCGCCGTCCAATACGCAAATCCGCGACTACCCACCATACAGTCTGGGGAACGTGAGCCGATTGAAAAATCGACGCTGGGCCAAGAAGTGAGGAGTCGCGCAAAACTCCGCGGTTTGGATCTTGATCCGGTTGGGAGGGTGCGAGGGGGCACCGCCTCCATCTGGATGCCCCACTCTTATTTGTGGGTCATAAGTCTCGTCGGTAACGATGAATTCATCTCAAGTCCGTTTGTTTTCCCCAGGCCCAGTTTGCCTGCTGAGTCAGCAATAATCTTTGACCCTTAGTAGGTTTCCTCCTTTTCGACTTCGGTCGACATTTCTTTGACCCCGTAATTCGTGAATGCGAAATTTTTTTGTAGTGAGTCCTTGTGCTAGGCGGAAAGAACCCGCCCCACAACACCGCATCGCTAGCCTGCCAGCGCATTCACGCGTCCCCAGACAAGGCCAATCTCGGCGGATCTCAACATCCTCTTCCGCTGAGACAGCAGACCATCGCTGCAGTCCTGAACGGACATTTATCTACATATTTCACTACACTCCGTGGCAATCCGAAACTGCTAATATTTAATATATTTCAGGTAGTCTCCCGCCTAAAACTCCAACTAGGTTTGCAGGTTTGATTTCATTTCATTACTATAAAGCCATTGAGACAAGAAAAAATTTTGGTGGTCGGAAGAGATTAAACACCTTACCTTGACAAATAAGGCAAAAGAAAATTACAACAGGTACAAGAACCCAAACACTTGGTTTGAGCTCAATGAACGAAGGCTTGATCTGAAGGTAGCAATTCGCAAGGAAAAAGACACTAAATGGGAAGCAACACTGGTTGACATCTGTAAGGAGAAAGAAAACAGGAGCTTTTGGACCTTTGTGAATAGTATTGGGAAATCCCCAAGAAGAAACACTAGCGACTTGCTGGATGAAGAATGAAATGCAAAATTCTTGGACATTATCAAAAATAAACACCAAAAAGGTATGAAATTTGCAAGAGCAGTCATCCCAAGAATCGAATAAGAAGCATATTTTAGCGAAGGTGAATTGGCATACGTTTTACCACATACCAACAACTCTACCCCAGATATTGATAACATAGACTATAAGATGTTGCAAACAATGGTAAAATATCATCACAGTACCTTCTTAAAATCATGTTACAATGCTCTCAGTACCTGTCACATTCCTGAAGTATGCAGAGTTATCAGAATAGTGTCCATTCCTAAACCCAATAAAGATCTGACTGACAACAAATTTAGACTAATTTCACTAATCAGTGTGATGATCAAAATGATTAACAAGCTTATTAAGATGAAACTAAACAGCATAATAGAATGTAATGGTTGGTTGAACCCTCTTTGCTTTGCGTACATAAGCAACAAATCAACATCCGCCTGGCTAAACACACTATTACTAAACGTATCCAGCGAACATTTAAGAAAATTAAAGATGGCTGTGATCATTGATATAGCAAATGTCTATGAAAGCGTCGACCTGTGTACTCGTAGAATAAACATCAGCCAGGTCTATATCGATTGGATACTTAGCTTCTTTAGCCTCAGAATTCTACAACAAAATAACCAAAGGGTAATGCTACAAAATGGTTTGCCACAGGAAAATATTCTGAGTCCTCTTGTCTTTAACATTTGCACCAGATCATTACACAATACAATCGATAGTAAAACTAAGATTTTACAATATGCAGATGACTTCCTCATACTCCATACTTTACAGAATAATTTTATATCAAACTGCCACGATCTTGGTCTAAAGATAAACCCAGAAATAGTACATGCTATAATTCTCTAACAACAAAACTCCAGATTTAAACTAAGGATCAATAATACTATAATTGAATGGAAAAACAATATAAGGTATTTTGGGAATGCTGAGCAGAACTGGATCCCACAAAGAAGTCGGATCAGAACTAACCCACAGAAATATGAAATCCATCCGAATCAAAATTTTAGTCAGACTAGGAAACGCTGGTCTGACTCGGTCGACGAAGACAGTTTATCGCTGCTCGGATTTCGGAATTGGAAGACGCGGTCAACGGAACGAGACAGTTGGAGGCGCTGTTTGCAGGAAGCGAAGGCCCGAAAGGGACTGTAGTGCTAAAAAGAAGAAGAAGAAGACAACAATTTCAGCCCCATGCTGGCCCTGAATCTGTACTGAGCCTTGTTCAGACCCAAGGTTGAATGTGCCATCATCACCCTTGCAAATGCGCCCTTGTACATATTTGATAAAATTGACTCCATGGGGCTCCCAAGAAGTGCTGCAGGTACCTATGCCTTTGAAATGGCTGCTGAACTAAATACAAAGGAGAGGGCTGAGCTTCTAACAGCCAGAGAAATAGCGAAAGGACTTTTCAACAGGACCCTTGATAAACGGATTTTGAAATTGGAGGACGTGGTCAATAGACCGAGACAGTCGGAGGCGCTTTTTTGCAGGAAGCAAAGGCCCGAGAGGGGCTGTAGTGCTATGAAGAAGAAGTAGGTTGATACAGATGAAATTAGCAATAATAACACCAAATGCAGCTCCAACCCTATTTATTATAAGTTTCAGGAGATCTTCTCAGCGGTCAGACCGCCTACAACTGCCCCAAAGCCAAATGACTCTACCATATACAGGGTGGGCCATTAAGTAGTTTCTTTTTAAATCACATGTTATTTTGACACTGACAACTGTTTCCCCGCTTAAAATTATGTTAGTGAGTCAGTATTAACTTTTGGTTTTTGTTCATTTTATTGTATTTTTTGTTCATCTCAGAGAACAATCCTTTCTTCTCAGTTTAAAAATAAAGAAATTTTGAAGAGTTAGAATTCACGTTTACTTAAAAAAGTTAGAATTCACGTTTACAAGAAAAACAACCAATGCACATGTCACGGATGGAACCAAAAACTTTTTTGGTGCTGGAGGTGCCTTTATAAACCTAAACAATAAAAATTATCTAGAACTTAATCTATATAGCTCTGTGTCAGGTTCCCCAATAATGGGACATTAATTGCTGAGAAATGTCAATAACTGTAAATACATCTGCAGCTCTAATACTAAATCCTATTTACATATCCTTTGTGGGGATGTAAGAGAATGAAGGCGAGTATTCCGCGCCTGTTAAAGGAATCGAAAGTAATAACCATGCCGCCGGAATGGAGTTTGGGCGACCGCACAACGATGAAACTTGGGCAAACGCGTGCATTTTTATGCAATATAACCGCATGTGAGTGATTTGTTTATCTAATATTGACTTCCGGGCGCATCATATCTAATATTTTCTTGAAACCGCGTGTTTTTGGTAGCTTCAAATAAATGAGCGAACACACGTCCAAAGAGAAGATCCAGTTGGTGGTTTTTATCATGAGGAACGTAAAACTGTGGCAGAAATATGTTCGATCCTCAATGTGAAACGTAGAACTGTTTACGGTATTCTCCAGAGGTATAAAGAGGAAGGCAGAATAAACTAAAAGCATAGTTCTGGCCGTCCAAAGGTTCCAATGACACCTGAAGAACACGCTATCATTCAGAAAATCAAGAAAAACTCTAAATTGAGTGCTCTAAAAATAGTAAATGAAGTTTTCGCAGACTTTAAAAAAAAGTGGGATGTGAAGCAGTGCACCTAGTTTTGAGAAATGCTCAATATAATAGATGTGTTTCACGCAAAAAGCCATTCATCAGCGAAGTGAATGGAAATAACGTTTGAATTTCGCAAAGAAATATTTTGAAGGATGCTGATTATAAGGATGACGTAATTTCTGCCGATAAAAGCAAATTTAATGTCTTTGGCTCGGATGGACGTGTTATGGTGTGGCGCAAGCCCAACGACGAATTGAGTCCGAAGAACCTCAGGCCTGAAGCACTGGGCGGCAGTTTAATGGTTTGGGGATGCATATCTAGTCGGTGTTGGCAAATTAGTATTTATTGATGGTATCATGGATTCCCTTCGATACTTAAAACCTTTTGAAAGAAAATCTGCGAAAAAGTGCCGCGAAAATGGGCATTTTAAATACGTTTATATATTATGTTACGAAGACAACGACCCCAAACATAAGGCTCGTATTTTTGAAGAATCGCGGCTGTATAATTGCCCGAAATTGGTTCATCCTCCTCCCCAATCACTGAATTGTAATCCTATTCAAACGCTCTGGGATGAATCGGACCGTAGAATTCATAGCACGCCGATTTATTCTAAGGGAGAGCTCGAGAAATGGCTTCGCGAAGTATGGGTGCAAATTGCTGTAGAATACTTGCGAAAAATCATCTCCAGTATGCCAAATCATTTAAAATGTGTTACTGAACACAAAGGACACGCAACAAAATCCTAAAAATTTTTGTTTATTTTTACAAATTAGCCTATGTGCGGATCTTTTTGAGAAGCGCAATTCTTTGTTTCTTTTACAATATTTCATATATTATGGTATCTATAAAGTAAGAAACTTTTGTATTTGTGTAATATGTAAGGCTATTATGTTGACATAACATATGTTTTTTTTTTTTTCAATTTTCCCCGTTTTTCATTGACTTATAAAATGAGAAAGAAGGAACATTTCTTACTAGTGTGGATCTTTTTGGGAGTCACTGTATACCTATGTGGTTGTCTCCGTCGGGATCGGGAGGTTTTTTGATACTTTAAGCATCCTTTATTGCGTCGTCGTTTTATTTAATGCAAACTGCACCAAAAGTTTAATAAAAGGATACATTTACTGCGTGTGATGAATGGTAACTAGATAATAGTGCTGCGATATCAATATTTTTGGAATATCGATGTTTTAGCAAAAAATTGATATTTTTTCATCAATATTAGACTTCCGATGCTTTATCCTACATCGTAGGATAAAATATTCGTAGTTTGATGCACGATTTAAATCGCTTCTCATCATAGGACTTAAGGAACACCTTCGATGTCTCGAGCCCTGAATAACTTCTTCAGAGTTTATCGTTTTCTAACTTCTAATTTCTAATTCCTCCAAGTGTTTCCAAGAAAATTGCTTTTGTAAGCACAAAAGAATTAATTTTTATGTATAAAACTTATATTCTAATAATTTTCTATAGTAAGTTACTCATTTTTAAATACGAACTCACCCATTTGTGTATAAACTAAGCTAATACATACTATATGTAGACACCATCAAACTTCCAAATGATTTTTTCATTTGCTAAGATAGCGCTCGACTTTGCGCATCATTTTGTCCGTTTAATGTATTTATAGTACTCGTATGTATAATTGACTAATAATTAGCAAGCAATAATGAATTAATACTCTCTTCTAGTAAAGTGCTATCATTGATACTCTTGCCTATCTCTCAACCATGCTAAATAGTGCATTTATTCTGTTCAGAAAAACTGCAAGTTTCGATTGTAAGATGGTTACTAACCCGCAACGGTTCACATACAATTACCTCCTATGTCCTTATTTATGACTTGTAATTCTAATAACTTCAAATAACTTTCATCTTTATTCTCGTAGAGTCACATTCTTGCTGCAAAGCAGATTGCAAACACAATTCGTACATCCTTAGGACCAAAGGGTTTGGATAAAATCATGGTTAGTCCTGATGGTGAAGTTACCGTTACCAACGATGGTGCTACTATCTTGAAGATGATGGATGTAGATCATGAAATTGGCAAACTGCTGGTTCAACTAAGTCAATCACAAGATGATGAAATCGGCGATGGAACTACTGGTGTAGTCGTATTGGCTGGGGCGCTTTTAGAACAAGCTGAAAATTTGCTGGATCGTGGAATTCATCCAATACGTATTGCTGATGGCTTTGAGTTGGCAGCACAATGTGCTGTGAAACATTTGGAGTCAATCGCTGAACCGTTCGACTTTTCGCCCGAAAATAAAGAACCCCTTATTCGCGTCGCATTAACAACTCTCGGAAGCAAAATTGTCAATAAATGCCATCGACAAATGGCGGAAATTGCCGTTGATGCAATTCTTACAGTTGCTGATCTTGAGAAAAAGGATGTCAACTTTGAATTGATTAAAATTGAAGCGAAAGTGGGTGGAAAGATGGAAGATTCAGTATTGATTAAGGGTGTAGTGCTTGATAAGACTATGAGCCATTCTCAAATGCCTACTGTACTACGTGATGTTAAATTGGCGATCTTGACCTGCCCATTTGAACCACCAAAGCCAAAGACCAAGCATAAGTTGGATGTTACTTCAACCGAAGACTACAAAGCGTTACGTGCTTATGAACACGAAAAGTTTGTGGATATGGTTAAGCGCGTAAAGGATGCAGGAGCCACTTTGGCAATTTGTCAATGGGGCTTTGATGATGAAGCAAATCATCTTTTGCTTCAATATAATTTACCAGCTGTTCGATGGGTAGGCGGACCTGAGATTGAGTTAATTGCAATTGCTACTGGTGGTAGAATTGTGCCACGATTTGAAGAGTTGACAAGTGAGAAATTGGGCAAGGCTGGTCTTGTCCGAGAATTAGGTACTTGTAAATTATCAGAACCAAATTTATTATAGTTCTAATGTGGTTTTTTTTGTAGCATTTGGAACATCTAAGGACAAAATGTTAGTCATTGAAGAATGTCACAAATCAAAAGCAGTAACTGTTTTACTTCGAGGCGGTAATGCAATGGTTGTGGAAGAGGCAAAGAGGTCTATTCATGATGCCTTGTGTGCAGTACGTTCATTAATAAGGGTAAGTTTCCATCAGAGCATTAAATCGGAATAATCATTTTATAACTTACGAGAGCCACTCAATAATCTCTGTTTTATTCACGTTGTTTTCAGGACTCACGTATCGTATATGGTGGAGGTGCTGCAGAAATCAGCTGTTCCATCGCAGTGGCAAAGGAAGCCGATCAACTTTCAACTCTTGAACAATATGCGTTCCGCGCATTCAGTGTAGCTTTAGAAAATGTCCCACTAGCCTTGGCCGAGAACAGTGGATTGCAACCAATCGAAACTTTGTCTGAATTGAAGGCACGGCAAGTTAATGAGTCGAAGCCATCATTGGGTGTAGACTGTATGTTAACGGGCGAGTCCGATATGAAAGTCCATCACGTGTTGGAGTCATTGCATTCCAAGAAACAACAAATAATTTTAGCTACTCAACTCGTTAAAATGATCTTGAAAATTGATGATGTTCGATCATCGGCTGATAGAGATTAAAACTTTTTTTAAATTAACATTACATGTTTTCCACGCGCTAATTTGTCATCTTTCCTTTAAATACATTTCTTCTGTTTCACTTTTGTAATGCACTCCTCACAAAAACGATCAACATGTTAGCATTAAAGCATCTTTCACGAATTTGTGAAAGTTTTTTCTTCGTTGAATGACCTATATTGTCATAAATAACTATTAATTTAAAATAAATAATTATAGGCTTAACAACATGAAAATCATGATTTTATAGTTTGTTCAAGCTAGTTCCCATTATGAACAGAAAATGAATATGGTAAGTTTAAGACGGATTTAAATTATCGATACAACTTTCGCAAAATACCCTACACATGGACCCATTGTGATACCGCAAGTAATAAAACACGACCATATTTAGACTGAGATGCTTTGAATTTTTATTAAACTGTAATTCCTTGGAAAAGTTGAGATGATCGTAGTTGCTAATTTAAACTTCATTAAGTCGTATTTGGAAATTTATTATTATTTTAAATGTTGCGTGGTAGGCCTAGTAACGGTCCGGTCCGAAAAATGGCCTGGGCTAAGGTAAACGCACTGGCCAGCGGGTTCGATACATTGTCCCGACTGTTGCGGGACTGGTTCACATACTGAGCCCAAACGCGGGCGTACAAAAAACTTGTTAATAGTAAAGGTGGGACTCGGATAATGTTAGTATAATAATTAGAGGACCAGGCAAAAGAAAGACTGACCCTTTTAAGTGTGTTAAAAAAAACAAACATAATCTTTTAAACTGGCAATTAGAACTAAGTCATTGTTTGATTTTCAGGCAGCAAAAAGTGCGTTGAATTCTGGAGATGTTCCGCATTTTACATACACACCCAAAAGCGAAAGAGACCAGACCTTTTTATTAAAGGGTCCGGACTGCGGAGGGGACACAGTCGATCTCCTTCAGGTGCTTCAAGAAGTTGCACCAGAAATAGAATTTATTTCCGTTAAAGACTGCAACAATGAGATCGATTGTCGAGCGTAACAACTTGCCTTATAGCCCAGTCATATTAGGGCTTTCACCTCGGAATGAAAGATAATAAGCTGCAAATTGGTATGAACCTTTGTTTTGTGATTCTAAATGTTGTCTCAAAAGTCACAATCGTTATCGTGTCCGCGTCTCAAGATATTCAAGGTCAAAGGTCACAAAAATCGGTTTTTCGCGAATATCTGGCTTCCTATCGGTTAAATGAGATTTGCATTTATTATAAAAGTTGTAGGCTATAAAATTCCCTACAACTTTTGTTTAAACTTTTTTTTCATACGACCAACCGTTTTGAAGGTAGAGCGCGAAGAGTGCACATCGTACAGTCATATACGGCCTAATGCAAGGTCAAGCGTGAGTTATGGTTATCAGTACGTTATAAAGTCAATTATTTACTTGGAAATTATAATTATTAAACAATGCCTATTATTTATGTACTAACTATTAATTATTTATATTTAATTAAAGTAAGTAACTTGATTATTTATATATAATTATTCATATTTAACTATTTAAGTATAAAATATTATTAATTCTGGATTATATATTGTCGCGTGTTTTCAGTTCGCGGCCAATAATAATTTTAATGTTCCGGGAAAGTGAAAACGCAATGTCTTTTAATTTAAGTTAAAAGAGTTTATTTAATTACAAAAGTGCACAATGAGCAATTTAACACTTTCACTAATTTTAATTTTCACTATTAAAATTCTAACACTTGTCCATAAATTTCTTATCGCAATTGTCTTCTCAAAATCACCTCACTATTACTTGCTCGCTTTTCAATTCGCTTTCTACACACTATCGCAAGTTTTTATCGCGGTCGAATGAATGATCCCCCCATTCATTCAGCTCGCCTTTATATAGGGTCTCTACCTATTCACCCATTTCTCGTTTATTGGCGAATGTTCTACCGAGAGGTAGCTGGTAGATTCGAGAGAATTTAATGAATGGAGTGACGTCACTTGCAGATGTTGATCATGCTTGTTGCGTTCTCGTGGCTTCGAGTGAATTCGTGTTCTTCATTGTTGTGAAAACAATTGCGACAGTAGCTCGCAAAATTATTTGTACATGTAACACTGCCCCCACCTCAGTTCTTTTCGCCCCGAAAAGATGCGTCGCCAGTTGTAGTCAATTCTCCCTGGGTGTAATATGGGGCAAGACGGTCCAGATGCACGATTTTCATTTTAGCTCTCGGCTTACGATGTTCCTGTATTCGGTATACGACGTCGTTGATTCGCTTTGTAACTCGGTATGGTCCCTCCCAATTATGTTGCAACTTTGGAGACCTACCCTTTCGCCGTTGCGGGTTATAAAGCCACACCAAGTCATCTTGCTGGAAGCCAGTAGAATTAGCCTTTAGATCATACCTGGTCTTCATGCGGTCAGTAGCCGATTCGAGGTGTTTTCGCACTGTCCGATGTATCTGGTTCAACCGTTGTCTTAGATCACTTGCGTACTCCGAGACCGTTTGGGGTTTCTCAGGGGATGTTCCGAACTTTATATCGGCTGGCAAACGAATAGTCTTTCCAAAAATGACTTTGGCTGGGGCTTGGCCCGTCGACGCATGTTCAGCGGCTCTATATGCCATTAAAAATAGTGGGATATGTCGGTCCCAGTCCCTTTGGTTCTCGTCAACCATCTTGGCAAGGTGTTTATTGAGCGTGCCGTTGAAACGTTCGACCATTCCATCGGATTGGGGATGCAGCGGTGTTGTCCTCGTTTTCCGTATTCCCAGCTGCTCGCACATTTCGCTAAAAACTAGTGACTCAAAGTTTCGGCCTTGATCCGAATGTAGTTCACAAGGCACGCCGTACCTGCTGACCCAATTTAACACTAGCTGTTCGGCTACAGTAGTTGCTTCCTGGTTGGGAATGGGGTAGACCTCGGGCCACTTGCTGAAATAATCAGCTACAACCAGCGTGTATCGATTTCCCCATTCAGATTCAGGAAAGGGTCCAGCGATGTCAACAGCAATCCTTTCGAATGGCACGCCTACGTTATAGGTTTGCATTTGTCCCCTCAGTCGTCGTTTTGGGCCTTTGACGGAAGCGCAAATGGTGCATCTGCGACACCAGTCCTCTACGTCTTCTCGAGCGTGGAGCCAGTAGAATCTTTCCCGCAATTTCGCTAAGGTTTTGTTAACACCAAGATGGCCTCCCGAGGATCCTTCATGCATTTCCTTTACCACATCGTGGATTCGGCTTTTGGGTAGTATAGTTTGCATCCTATAGGAGCTGCCATCCGCCGTTTCCCATTTCCGCTTGAGTACACCACCCTCCACCTGAAGGGAGTTCCATTGTGCCCAATAGCTTTTTAGGGTTGCGCCATGCGTTGAAACGTCCTTCCACTCAGGTCGCCCAGTCGTCTCCTTCCATACGAGCAATGGTCCGATGTCTTCATCGGCTAGCTGGGCATTTCGAATCTCCTCCGATGACCAACCTTCATCGAATTCGGCCGTTATCAGTCGCAGATCAACGGGCGGTTCCTTTTCCTCAATCCGTCGGCAATGCTTGCAGTTAGCTGGACATGGGCGACGAGATAGGGCGTCAGCATTTCCATGAACTCCGCCCTTTCGATGAACAATTTCGTAGTCGTATGACTGCAATCTTTCGATCCATCTCGCAACTTGTCCCTCGGGGTTTTTGAAGTTAAGTAGCCATCTCAATGATGCATGGTCCGTTCGAAGAACAAATTTCTGGCCATATAGGTACTTATGGAACTGCTTGGTGGCCTCTATTATAGCCAATAGCTCCTTCCTGGTCACACAGTAGTTCCTCTCACTTTTTGAAAGAACTCGACTGTAATACGAGAGGACTCTTTCTTCGCCATTGATCTGCTGGAAGAGTACAGCTCCAATACCGCCGTTGCTTGCATCGGTGTCAACCACAAACATTTTTCCGGGTTTCGGATACGCCAGTACGGGTGATTCACATAGCTTTTCCTTCAGGGTCTCAAAGGCTGTCTGGCATTGTTCATTCCAGACATACGGACGATTTTTCTCGGTTAGCTGATGAAGACACTTAGCTATTTTGGCAAAGTCTTTGACGAATCTTCGATAGTAGGTTGCCAGGCCCAGGAAACTTCGTAGTTGGCGCTTGTTGTTTGGTGTTGGCCAGCTTTTCACGGCTTCAATTTTCTCAGGGTCTGTTTTGACCCCTTCAGCTGATACGACATGTCCCAGGTATTTTACTTCAGCTGCGAAAAGGGTACACTTGTCGGGACTAAGTTTCAAATTTGCCAGTCGCAGTCGGGAGAAGACCTCTTCTAAGTTCCGCACATGCTCTTCGAACGTTCTCCCGATGACGATGATGTCATCTAGGTACACCAAGCAGGTTTCCCAGGTTAGACCACGTAGCACGTATTCCATCAAGCGTTCGAAAGTGGCTGGAGCATTGCAAAGCCCAAACGGCATCACCACGAATTGCCACAATCCGGTCCCAACTGAAAATGCGGTCTTCTCTCGGTCCTTCTTGTCAATTTCTACCTGCCAGTAGCCACTCTTGAGATCGAGTGTAGAAAACCATTTTGCGTCGGCTAAAGTGTCCATGATGTCATCGATGCGTGGGAGCGGGTAACTATCTTTCTTAGTGACGTCGTTAAGCTGCCTATAGTCGACACAAAAGCGAGTGCTACCATCCTTTTTCTTTACTAGAACTACAGGCGCGGCCCATGGACTTACAGAAGGTTCGATAATGCCTTGCTTTTCCATGTCCGAGATCAGCGCGCTCACTTCTCCTTGTTTGGCTATAGGGAGACGTCTTGGTGCTTGTCGAATCGGCTTGGCTCCCTGTGTATCTATGACGTGAGTTACCAGACTCGTTCGGCCTTGGTCATCCGGGCTTGTTGAGAAGATGTCACTGTACTTGGTGACCAGATGAGAGGCTCGTTTGAATAGCTGCACCGGCAATTTGACTTGCTTCAATATTGCAGACGTGGATTCCCGGGCTTTGTCTGTGTCTTGCCTCCTTTTCCAATGATGGTTGTGAGAAGCTTCCAAAGAGGTGATGGTGGAAACAGGCTGGCAGCTGCCGATGACTTCTCCCGCTTTGATGCTCGTGGTTGAGTCTGCGGTGTTAAGGACTCTAACCGGCACATATCCGTTCCTTAAAGATCTTACAAGGCTTCGTCCTACAATCAAGCTGCGCAATGCGGATGTCTTCGTTGGCTCTATCAGATAAGATCGGTGGTCTCCAGAATCACCATCAAGCTTGGCCCATACAATGCTTTCGGAGGAATTCGGTACATCAGTGTCAGTACATACCACTACATTCATCTTGGGGATTTGGACGCTAGGATCCTCCATCAGTACTTCGACATTCTGCCATTTCAACACACGTTTGCCCAAGTCTAACGTGATTCCATGTGGTCGCAGAAAATCCATTCCGAGAATGCAGTCATCCATAATGTTCGCGACCAGAAAATTATGTCGGAACACAAGGTCTCCCAACTGTATCTGGAGGTTGACCTCTCCATGAACAGGTGCAGTTTCTCCCGTAGCTGTCCGTAGTGAGAAAATTCTGCCCTTGTGAAGTTGTTGCTGTCTAACTAGGTCTGGTCGGATAATCGATCGGGTAGCACCAGTGTCGATTGTTATGGTGCAGTGTTCTCCGTCAATTTGACCCGGAAGGCATAAGTCCGCTTCTCCACGATGTAGTCTTGACACGGTGATGGTGGTGCTGGGGACTTCGATCCTCCTAGTCAACCTCTGCCCCACAAATTTGGCTCTTGCAGTTTGATGGTCCTCCATTCTAGGCTCCTGACACGGTCTGAATCTCCACCATCCTGGACAATAGCTCCATTTTCTTCGCTTCTTACAGTCTCTTTGCAGGTGCCCTTTTTCTCCGCAATCCCAGCATCTAGGCGCACCATTACCCTGCGGCTCTCGCTCATTTTCCACGCGCTTACACCTGCACTCGTCTGCCGCTACCTCACGAACCCGGGCAGTGGTACGAGTCACATTTTTCGCTGCCTCAAAGTTCAGACTATAAGCCAATGCGGCCTTAACCGTTTGCTTTTGAGCTAAGCGCACGGCTTGTTGCAATTCCGGGTCTTTTAGTGCGTTGATGAATGCCTCTGTCGCTGCATCATCTCGATGTTCTGGGTCGTAGGCTGGATAAGCCAAAAGTGCCAGTCGCTCAATATCTTGGGCTAGCTGCTGTAGGGTTTCACCAGACTTCTGCATTCGATGCCTTAGCTGTGACCGATAAATCTGCTTTAGATGATCGTCTCCATAACGCATGTCGAGCGCATTCATTATAGCATTCGGGTTTGAGTGCAATTCAACGGGGATCGTCTGCAACAGCTCGGCAGCTGGGCCTCTTAGAGCAAGAATCAATGCAGTTGTTCGTTCCTGTTCATTCCAGTGATTTATGCGAGCGGCTGCTTCGAACTGGGTTTTGTAAATAGTCCAGACCGTTTGCCCATCGAATATTGGTGCTTGCACATTTCTAGATGAGCTTCGCGCTGCTGTTATAATTGGGGCTGGTGAGGCGGTTACTATTGCCTTCGCTGCTTCCAAATCCTTTTTCACTTTTTCCATCTCATGGTTGACCTGGCTGATCTCAAGGTTGATTCTCTCCTCGACCTGGTATACCTTCTCCTCGACGCATTTAATTTGGCTGTTGAGACTACTGAGCTCCGCTTTTATTTCGGTTGACTGTTTTTCCAGCTTCTGTGCGATGTCCACCTTGATTTCGAACGCTTGTTGGTCTAGCTGCGCTGATTGTTCGCTTAGCTTCGCTGATTGTTCATTTAACTTCGCTGTTAAATTGGATGACTGTTGTCGCTGCTCTTGCTGCATCAGCATCAACATCTGCATCAGCGCATTTTCTGGTTCCTTTGGTTTCGGTGTTTCCGCGTCTCCATTAAGCTCCGCCATGGTAAATTCATTTATTTTCAAATGTTAGCTTCGCGGTTATTTTTATTATTTCGGCTTTTATTTATTTTTCCACCAGTTTCCACGTTATATTTCACTATTGTGCATTTTTTTTAAACGTTTTTCACTTTCAAAATTTTAATCTCACTTCTCGACACCATTGTCGCGTGTTATTGGTTCGCGGCCAATAAT
Source organism: Odontomyia ornata (assembly GCA_963969285.1). Taxonomy (NCBI): domain Eukaryota; kingdom Metazoa; phylum Arthropoda; class Insecta; order Diptera; family Stratiomyidae; genus Odontomyia; species Odontomyia ornata. Next base: position 408,337,103 of record OZ017738.1, read on the forward strand.
TTTAATGTTCCGGGAAAGTGAAAACGCAATGTCTTTTAATTTAAGTTAAAAGTGTTTATTTAATTCAAGAAAATGCACAATAATCAGTTTAACACTTTCACTAATTTTAATTTTCACTATTAAAATTCTAACACTTGTCCATAAATTTCTTATCGCAATTGTCTTCTCAAAATCACCTCACTATTACTTGCTCGCTTTTCAATTCGCTTTCTACACACTATCGCAAGTTTTTATCGCGGTCGAATGAATGATCCCCCCATTCATTCAGCTCGCCTTTATATAGGGTCTCTACCTATTCACCCATTTCTCGTTTATTGGCGAATGTTCTACCGAGAGGTAGCTGGTAGATTCGAGAGAATTTAATGAATGGAGTGACGTCACTTGCAGATGTTGATCATGCTTGTTGCGTTCTCGTGGCTTCGAGTGAATTCGTGTTCTTCATTGTTGTGAAAACAATTGCGACAGTAGCTCGCAAAATTATTTGTACATGTAACAATATTTTAGTTTTATTTTAAGTTAAAATGATAGTAAGAGTATATATTTTACACATATTTTTATTTATTATTAAATACGGCATAATATACATTTATCAAAATGTGAGTTCAAATATCAAAAGTATCTTTGTTGATTTTAATTGTAATGAAATTGGAAATGGAAGCTAATTATCTTCTTCTTGTTCGTCGTCTTCTTCTTCTTGTCGCTCAAAAATGTTCGATTCACTGTCATCATCCTCATTATCTGTCATGTTCATCTCCAAACCTTCCAGAATATCGGGATCATATGTATTTTCTTCATCGGGATTACTTGGATACAGTGAAGCGTTGAGGCAAGCTTGTCCGTTGCACTGGCCGCAAGCTAAAGAACATTGTAGCCCTGATTTTCTGCATCCACAGCGGGAACCACAACCATTTTTGCAATTGCAAAATATTACGTTTAGTAGTTCGGCTGGTGCTGGAGGTAATAACGTTCGTATGGGCTCCAGGATTTCATTTTCAAGCATCCAGCCCCATTCTTTAGGTTCTAAGTCCTTCCCTAACCACGTTTGAATCTGGTAGTAGACACGTTTTATGTGTTGATGAGCTGCTACACTTGTTGGTGGAAGTGTTGACAGTTGTACAGGTTTATTTAGTTTTGTAAATTTGATGAATTGCGTGTAGCGGAAATGATCAATGTTGTCCTCAGATTTTGGAGCATTATATAATGCCAACAAGATGCGCACTCCATTTTCTAATAATGTTTGTTTTGGGCAGTTTTCTTGTTGAAATACTTCCACCAGTTTATCTAAATCAGGAATTTTTTCCAATGCTCTAGTAACAGTTTTTTTTTCCTTTTTTAAATAGCGCAGAAGTCGTGTCACAGCCACTGAATGCGTGTAAAAATAAAATGTGCTTTTTAGTACGAGGATATTGGTCAAAACTTTTAGTAGAATATATTTCTGTTTTGACATTGCCTTTGCCAACTTTTTTCAAAAAAATTTCCTGATGATGTGACTGAGTACGTCCAATTAAAATAACGAGCAAATCGATATCTTCTCCTATGATGACAGCAGTCTTTTGATGTTAAATATGTTAAATATGAATAATTATATATAAATAATCAAGTTACTTACTTTAATTAAATATAAATAATTAATAGTTAGTACATAAATAATAGGCATTGTTTAATAATTATAATTTCCAAGTAAATAATTGACTTTATAACGTACTGATAACCATAACTCACGCTTGACCTTGCATTAGGCCGTATATGACTGTACGATGTGCACTCTTCGCGCTCTACCTTCAAAACGGTTGGTCGTATGAAAAAAAAGTTTAAACAAAAGTTGTAGGGAATTTTATAGCCTACAACTTTTATAATAAATGCAAATCTCATTTAACCGATAGGAAGCCAGATATTCGCGAAAAACCGATTTTTGTGACCTTTGACCTTGAATATCTTGAGACGCGGACACGATAACGATTGTGACTTTTGAGACAACATTTAGAATGACAAAACAAAGGTTCATACCAATTTGCAGCTTATTATCTTTCATTCCGAGGTTGACCCCTTTTTTTTTACCTAATATGACTGGGCTATTATTACTTAGTCTAGATTTCCAGCAAAAGTAGTTCAAGTGCCCTACAAAAAATAAGGTACTTGAACTTCTGTGTGGTGAGGTGGGAACGCCTCCAGAAAAGCGAGGTCAACCAGTGCTATAGGTGCCAAAGATTCGGGCATTCGGCTGCCAATTGCGCCATGAAATATATATGTGTAAAGTGCAAAAATATCCGTACTCCCGGCGAGTGCAAATTGGCTCAGACTGAGCCAAAGGAGAAATTATATTGGGTGAGCTGCGGTGTCTTTGGTCATCCAGAATCATATCGAGGAGACCCCCGGTATCAAGATGCAAAGGTGAATTACTGTAGAGTAGCTTAATTGACACATAATAGAACATTTCTAAAGATAATAAAAATTGATCGGTACGTCTTGTAGAGTAGAGTACGCGTTATAAATATTTTGTGCTGTAGCTTCGTGGCTCGACAAGAACCCGCCTCATATGATCCCGCAAATGCTAGTCGTCAAGACGCGTACGCGATCCTTAAGCGAAGCTAGTTAGCTGAGTTCGGTGTTTTTTATAGCTCGCTGACACGTGCCAGACAATCGGCACTCGTGTCCTACACGGATATTTGGAAAAAAATGCATTACACCTGAAACATAATTGGAAGTTTTCCACATTATGACTTGTGAGAGTAGTTCAGAAAGGGTTCCACATAAATCCTGTGTTCGAAAAGTCTTTCATTCCAAATACAATGATCGAAAGGTCAAAATTATCTGTTACAAGACACTGGTTAGACCAGTTTTGACATATGGATGTCAGATCTGGTACAACCAGAGTGCTAGTACTATGGAAAAATTAAGAGTTTTCGAAAGAAAATGTCTTCGTATATGTACTGGTTTGTACAGAAAGCCTGAGACGGATTAGAAACATTATATATCGAATAGGAGAATTTATCAAACCGCTCAAGTGACAAGAGTCGATATCTTCATATCGAAACTTCTTCAGAATCATATCGCAAGATCTGTGACTGTGAGTGAAAACCCTTGGATTTCACAGCCGTTCCACCCTACAGACGGGTATATTGCGACTTGCCTCGCTACTCGCTTCGTTCCTCCAGAAGCGTTCGTGTATTTGGACATGAATCGATATGTTTTTGATTATGACGGGGTCCCAGTCATATATCACATATATCGACGGGCCATCGATAAGAATATAAAATATCCTCCGAGTTTGAGTTCACGAGACCAACAATTCCAATGGAGAAACTAATTTGCTAGATGAAGCTGATCGAATTGAGACGGCGTAATCCAGGTATTGGTGGCTGAATGACAATGTCTAAATTATTCGTGTTCATTTCCAGTTTTTGTGTTTTTCGTTATTTAGCTTTTGAGTTTCAGCTCATTACTGCTACATTTAGTATTGTTGTTTATTTGTGTTAAAAATTAGGTATAGATTAGGTATATGTTATGTTTATTATATTACATAGGTTAGAGATAAGGTTAAACGCTTAGATTAGGAAGATTGTTATAGAATTTTTTAGTATAAGATAAAGTTTTTGATTGAATTTTTATAAGAATTAAGTTAAAACATATTAGGTGTAGGATCAAAGTTCACTGTTGTGTTAACATTATAAATAATTTTAGGATAGTGTTGGTTGGTTTTTTCTCCTTTTTCCAATTGAATTACATAATATGTAATAATCTTAATTAACTTGAATTTGATATAGTTTTTTTTTAAATGTGTTTAATGATAACGTATGAATTTAGAGAGACATTTGGGCCATTAAATTTTTGTATGTTTATTGTTTGGAATTTGCTTTAAATTCTTTGAAAATTTAAACCGATTAGTATTGAATAAAGCGTTTTTGACTTTGACTTTGACCGACGACAAACTGTATGTTAAATTTTTTGGTTCTTCGGCTACCTAAGAAGCTTCAGAAATTAATGGTGCTCCCTGATTGAGATGTAGTGATCGAGCGGTCACCTAAGCGAACTGCCCAAAAACCGGCATAACACTGTTCCGAAATTTCAATTACGCAAAGTTAAATTTTTTGTAAATTATAAAATTTAGAAAAAAAAAATTTTTTTTTACTATAAATACAAATTTATATTATTTTTTGTTTGTATATTTAACTTAAATTTTTCTTTAGATTGATATTCTTCATGAGATTTATCTTTTTATTGTTTTATGATTTAAACTTTCCTATATATTATATTTTTATTAACTTAACTCAAATCTAGAATTGAAAGTTCTGACATGAGACCACTGATATAATACTTCCAATCCATGTATTGCATTCCCGAATGCAATCTAACTTGACTGAGCTAGAGGCTCGTCAATCCACGGTTGCGGGTGACGATACGGTAGACGACGGACAAGCAAAAGGAAAAATCTGCTTGGGCGCGGAAAAACTAGAGTTGCGGCGGAGAGATCATGCAGGGATTTGAACGGATCGGAGAGTTTGTTATTGATTGTCACGGCGAACACGTTGCGAGAAGTGCGCCAGCAGCTGGACAATCGGAATCGGGGTCCGCGCTAAGGCACAGTATGCAGAACAGGAAGACCTTGGGGCTGTAGCGATAAGCAGTAAAGATTTTATTAGCGTGCGATAGACCATTGCGGTTAGATAGTGGCTGCAATAAAACAATGAAAATCGGAATAGTATTGTTTATGTAGTTTTCCTAGTGGATCATTCATGTATATTGCACAATTGACGAAGTGTAATCCGTGAAGTAGAAAGTGAAGTCATTGGACCAATGGTCAATAGTGCGTGGATTAAGCTGAGAGCCGTGAATTCTTCTTCTTCTTTGTAGCACTACAGCCCCTCTCGGGCCTTCGCTTAGAGATAGTTAGAGTATCTCATTTTCATGGCCGTATTGATATTTTTGGAAGTTGGTTTGGTCAGTACCATGCTCCCGTGTGCCTGCTCAGCTATGATATGAACTGATTAAATCAGTACATATCACCACTGAGTGAACACTCATAGTCTGTCCGAAAAACCCCTTAACTAAATCACGTTGCTCCCAACGAGATTTGAACCTGGGACCTTCGGCTTATGTGTTCATGCTCTAACTACAAGCCCACAGAGAGAGAGAGCCGTAAATTGCCTGTGGATTATTATCATTGCATTGGCTCTGGTTGATGCAGCATCCGCGTTGATGTATGCACTGTCTTCGTCTTGAAATACGTTCGAGACAACGAAATTATGCCCAAAAATGTTCACGTGGTTCAAAACTATGCTACGAAAAATTAGATTTCGAGTATAAATTTGTAATGTGACGCCTACGCCCGGGAATCGAAGTGATTCCGATCCCGAACCCTTGCACTCGGCCAGGTGGGTATGATCTCAAAATGCAATCGGACGTCATCTTTCGTGCGGATATCTTGCGCAGAAAATATTTTTTTTTTCTTTCCCAAATATTTAGATCTGTGGATTTAAATATGTGCAACAGAATATTGAACTAAACCCCGACGCATTTCGAGACATATCCATTTGGGATTGCCCCTCCACCGTGGCCATCGAAAAACTATGCCACTGGCAACAAATGGAGATGCACATTGCCGCCATGTGGCGTGCCATTCCACACACATCTGTTTTGTCGGTGGTTGTCGAAGTGACAGTCCGACGCAACAGGTGGAGGAAAAACGTGTGAAGGATAACCTCCGATATCATTGGAGTTCTTTCGGATGTCCTTGTGAGGCCTTTTCGGGAGTGTTAGCGGTGCTGCAGCTAACGGAGGGCTGGTCGCTTCTCCGTTTTGGAAGGTAGGTGCAATGATGCCACACAGAAAATAAATTATAAATCGATATTTCTGTTTAAGGGGTTAATACATGTGGCCAGATTCGAGTCTTGATCAAACCGATCCGAAAACCAGAATTGAGAGGGGACACCAACGTATTAAAGAAAGCACAACACATTGTCCGAGGGAATGACATGATCTACCAGCGCGGATCAACTTACGGCAGATGTTAATGAAAAAAGGCCCAGCTCTATTTAGAGTTCCTGTGACAGTTTTGAAGCATGTCTTGTCGAGGGAGGTAACCTATTTATGGATAAATATACAGTCGGATATTTGGAGGCTAGCAAGTAAGTTTCACGATAAAAATATCAGCAGTGCCCACGTCATTCATTTGACGGAATAAGTTCCGGAGCTAAACATAGTTGCACACAATCTCGCCATTAATGTCGTACGACAGATTAAACCTAGTTTTGGGAGCTGTTTCCGAAAGTTAGGTTAGATTATGCAAAAGGAACTTGACGAGCTAGATGTGCCAACAGAGGAACTCCAAGATACGGTGTTTATTACATATGTCATTGTAATTGATTGTATCGGTAGTTAATTTTATCGCCTTTTACGTTGCACCAAAATATGTCGAGTGAATGTGGCCGTTTATATTATTCTATGCTCTTCAGTCGGTGGTTTAACTGTGATGTTTTGCAAAGCGTTAGGGTCTTCTATTCGGGATACCATATTAGGAAAATCGAATGACTTTGGAACATGACTTCCTTGGATCTTAATCCTAGCGACAGATATGTGTATCGCTGTGCAAATGAACTATTTGAATAAAGCCTTGGACATTTTTAATACAAGTGTCGTTACACCAGTATAGCACGTAATGTTTACCACTCTCGTAATTGTAACATCTGCAGTTTTGTTTAAAAAAAAAAAAAATGAACTCCTAGACTGAATGAAGGCCAAGAAATAGAAATCGTCATAACTTAAACAAAAAACGGTTTTCCTCCGATCAACGAACGCTGCCAGTTTATGGTATGGTAACAGATTATAATTATTGTAAAAATATTTTCACAATAGGGAACGCTTTTTTTTTTTAAACAGTAAACCTAATCGCTAATGAACCTTACAATTGAAAGGACCTAGCAAGTCAGGAGAAATGTGTTTAGTTAATGTACTCTGCGTCCTAGGAAATCTATATTAAATATCCAAAATAAGAATGTAGAAATTCAACTCAACTACTTTCAAAACCTACTTAAAAAGGAAGGAAATAAAACCCATACTGAAACTTTGTAAAGCAAATATTTAGAGTAACAATTAATGAATACCATTTAGAAAAGAATTAAAAAAATTAAATGGAAAGCAAACAACACATTGTACAAGATCTAATATTACTTTTCTAGTTGTTTAAAAGAAAAAATGAGACATTTGATGGACAAGAGAAAATTTTAAGTTTGATGCTGGGAAATAAAAAAAAAAAAAGGGAAAATGATATTGATTGATTGATATACTATGTCGGAAAATAAAAACAAATAGGAAGGGAAAATAAAAACAAATAGGAAAGGAAAGTATAAATGAAAGAGAGATGCTATGAAATGTTGGAGATAACTAAATTATTAATGAGGGTATTAAGATAAAAAGGACAAAATGTGTTTTTGTTCCTCATATTTGTAAATTTATTATTTTTTTATCAAAGATTATTAAAAGTCTAAAGTAAAGAAAAGGAAAAAAAAAATTTAAAGACAATCGGAGGTGTTTTCAAGTAAAGGTGGACGGTGAATAAGGTTAGATGATTTGCAACCAGTATAAATTCAAGGAATTGTGGTGGGAAAATCGAATGAAAAAGAGAAAAATGCAGCAAACGTATTTTGAAGCGATCTACTACTTTATTTGGTCCTTTCTATTAGCTAGTCGAAGTCTTAAAGGCCTGAATTAAAAAGGAATTGTAAGCGAGTCGATTTATTGCAATTGAAAAATGGTTGAAAAGAAAAATTAGGAGAAATGTTGAGCATGAGTTAGAGTAATTATTGTTGTGTATTCAATAAAAAGGCACGCATTTTGATACTCGTGTTCAATCACAAAAATTAGTCTTTATTAAGGAAGGACTAAATTCAGCTGTCACTTGCACAAGAAGAAGGTTGAATTAGAATACATGGAATGGAATGTCAGATTTAACTAGGGTTGCCAGAACCATTATAATTCATACATTACAGTCTCCCACGCTTAATGGAGTACATGGTCGCTTAGATGAGCAGGTAATCTCCTAATCCTGTTAGATCTTCTTAAGCTGGATTCTTGGTTCTCTACTGCTTGGGGTGTCAACTGTGGTTCAAAAAACTGTTTCATCTCTTTGGTTGGCAACACTTCGCTCTATGAGTACCTCTTCTAGTCTTGGATTTTCATGAACAGGTTCCTCTTGAAACGTTACGGTCTTCTTTGGTAGTTCTACTCCCGATTTGTGCAGTTGGTTTATGTGGCGCTTTAACTCGTATCCATTGTCAAGCTTTATTTGATAATGAGTTAATTATAGAATTAGGAAATCTGCAGAAACCTTACAAGTGAATGTCAGGTCCCTCATGCAGCAACTACATTATATGTACACTATTTAATAATAATTGTGAAAAATGTCTTATCTAATGATGCCATTTATATTTTCCTCTCTTATCGCAAATAGTTATTTGCAAATTCACAAGTGAATTATTTATAGTTAGTATGCCTTATAATGTACATGATGTTGTGCACAAGCTTTCTGAGTTTGCAATGAAAAATCGTTTTTAAAATTGATAAAGGAATTTACTTGAAAGTACAATTGAACAATACCGTAAATAAAATATTACAAAACAGGCTAGGTTTATAAGTATTCACAATTGAAATTTATTTTCATTATCACTGAAGAGATTAGAAATTGCATTTTGTATGGATGTTTTTTTTTTACTTATTCCTTGTTAGAAATAGCATAACTTGATAGTTTTTACATCCTATTTATGAAAGGATACTACATTCTATAAAATTTTTTTTACGGTTCATATTTGGTTGAATTCACTTATATTGAATATTTTCATTATACAGTTTGGTTATATACAATTAATTTAATTCTGTAAATCTCTTGTACCATATTTGTGATCCCGTAAGGTTATCATTTCATTTAAATATTTAAAGTTAATAATAAAGTGTTTATATTGTATTTTTACGTAAGAAAGCAGTTATATGATGGGTTTAAATGAAAAGAAATAAACAAACCATGAATTGCTAACTACTTAACGACTTTCCTTTTCAGTGGTTCTTCCTGTTTCAGCGGGAAAATGAGTCCATGGTAGGTATGCCGTCGCGAGGGTAGGGTTTCGCCAAATCCGCGGAGGTCGGTTTCGCGTCGCGTGCGGTACGCGGTACCTTTGTTGTTTTGTTATTTTATTAGAGTAGTTTTCGTCGGGTTAGTTTCGAGTAGCATATTTTTCGGTACCGCGTCGGAACTTCGGAAACGTGAAATGAAAATTAGATTTTGTATTCTTAACTGGATGAATGAAGAAATACGGAGTAACGTAAAGTAGGTTTCTTCTCCGTATGGTTTGGTTTTGATAACGCGTTTTGAAAACGGGCATGTTCAGGTGGCTGAAAATATTGTAATTGAGCGTGACCCATTCGGAGACCCGCGACCGAAATCCTCTCCGAACTAGCTGGCCGACAAGCAGCCACCGCGTGAATGGGTTACGGTGCACGGATTGGTTGACCTGTTGGTACCATCCGTTGGCACTACTCAGACTTAACGTCTAGAACCGATGAGAGGTCGGTTCCGCGTTCGAACTTAAAATGTTGAAAATCATTACAAATTCTATCTATCATTCGAAAATTCATTATGCAAAGACTACATTACGGAGAAACTTCCACATCCTTGATCGCAATATTATCCCTGTCGTATTAGGAAGAGCTGATTATTCAAAATTCCTCCCAACACTTATATAAACGTCGAAGATATCAAAGCGGTCAAAGAATTAGCTAATTATTTGGAATTTCTCGCTGAAAATCCAAAGAATACCGGAATTATTTTTGGTGGAAAAAGTATTACAAGAAAATTGATATGAAACCATTTTGCGAACTATGCGCAATATTGAACGATCCTCCGCGACGGGAAAAGCCCTGCGATTTGTAGATATTAAACGCGAATATAGGCAATCAGTTTTGTGCTTCTTATCGTAACGGAAAATGGAACCGTATCAAAATTGAAAGCGAATTTGCATCGAAACGGTAGAAAATAAACGGAGTGTACTTGTGTGTGTCAATTACGAAATTTTGATCACTTGAAATCGCTCTACATGAAATTAAATTTCCCGAGCAATCAGCGACCAACTTTCACTTATTTGATGCTGACTCATTTCTACTTATTTTGTTTGAGACTTGTTACATGAAGATTTGCATTAATGGACGAACGCGCGAACCAACCACCAGCGATTGAGGTCGTTGCAGAAACATGTTGATTACGATGTTGGAATTTTTCAGACATTTTTTCGTTACATAACTCTTCATGGTACTTTAGTATCATTATATTTTAGCATTCAATTCAATTTTCTTGCATTGAATTTGTGGAATAGTGTCCTGGTGGGCTATTCGCGAACTATTGAAGGCAGTTGAGTGCGGCTTCAGATGATGAATTCTTTTGATGCAAGAAACTTTGCTTGAACATTAATTTACTTTCTCTCGGCGAAGTAGATACAAATCCCAGTTAAACTAGTTGTTTCTTCAAACTGTTTTAAGATTTTGCAAACTTTTGGTAGTATGGAAACTAGTGACAGTAATTGGTGGTTTTCGGTGCTAATCACATGATATAACTTTCGGAATAGATTAATTGGACACATTCCTGACTGTTGAGTAATATTTATTGAAAATTTTAAATTATAAGTGATTAGAGTTGTATTCGAAAAGTAGCTATAACTGAACCACGTGTTAACGTAATTGACCCAAAGCAGCTTTGCTCAACATCATACATGATTAAGGAATTTAATTTATATACAGTGCAAACTTGTGATTTTGAGTTTTTCTCACTACATATATTCATATATATTTAAAGGCATATTTATTTACATTTATTTTTAAATTACATAACTAACCAGGAGTTTTTTGAATTGGGAACCTTTTCGAAGAAGAATTTATTTATTGTCGAGTTATGCTTATGGAATTTTTTGCTTATATAATAATCAGATTGAAAAATATGTTTTTTTTAAGTAACGACAGATGGAAATAATGTTGTTGGTTTGGTAAATTTAAAATTCGGCATTTTCTTTCGCTGGGAACCTGACCAGATATGGGACCCGCCACGTTGGCTGGCCCCTCCACTGTAATGAGCTAGCCATCGTGCGAGCTCATCCCTTTTGATGCGTTACAGGTGCTCTTGCCCGGGTAAGGTGGCCTACCGCTCGCGTGCCTATTTATGGCATAGTGTTATGTGATTCATTCACATAATACTATGACATAAATTTACCACGTTTATATTTTTGATTTAAAGAAAAATTCATTCAAATTATGTTTGTATGTTTTTCACTTAAATGGAAAATATGGCCATGCGAATCTTGATCCGGTTGGGAGGGTGCGAGGGGGCACCGCTTCCACCTGGATACCCCACTCTTATTTTTAGGCCATAAGTATCGTCGGTAACGACGAAGTGCGCTTAAGTCTGTCTATTTTCTCCCGGCCCAGTTTGTTACTGGCTTTAAGCAATCCCCACCCTTAGTAGGTTACCTCGGCCTCGACACCAGTCGATCCGCATTAGATCCTTTCAATTCGTGAATGCGAAATTTTTTTGTAGTGGGTCTTGTACTGGGGAAAAGAATCGGCCCCACGACACCGCAATGCTAGCCTGCCAGCGCATTCACGCGTCTTCAGACAAGGCCAATTTCGGCGAAACCCACCATCCTCTTTCGCCGAGGCAGCAGACCATCGCTGCAGCCATTTACGGAGATTTTATCTAACCACAATTCACTACAGAGAAATTTCCTATATTTATTCCTTCCATAGTTTTTTCTGCATTTATTCAACTAGATTTTTGTACTCGTTCGTTCAGTATTGAGCATTTTTTTAAATTTTTGCTTGTATTGAAGATTACTAAGGCTATTTGCTTTCCTTCGCAAGGAACTTAAACTTGGAACCTAAGTCTTCACTGGCCATATTAGCTTCGGATAAATTCTGAAACTTTATTGTATTTCAGCAACATTTCTAAAAAAAGTGACAACATTAACAATTAAAATAAAAACAATTCATCTCCATATGAAAGTTTAATTGGAACAGATGTTACACTTTGCCCTTAAATTTTCTATACTTGTCATAATCTTTACAAAGATTTTCATAAAATTGACGTGCTGCATCGTTTGAAACCCTCAGGATAAATCCACCGACGCGATGGTCACACATTGAAAGAAGTTCATAGCAGATATTTTCAACGTGTATTTTGATCTGCAAAACAAACAAAATATTTTGATTGAATTTTAACGTTGAAAGTTGCGATCATTTGAATATATTTCAAGCGTAAGGCTGCTAAACTAAACATTAAAATAACAAACCTTCGGATATCTTATTGTTGAATTATTAACAGATATCGATGCGTTGATTGCATAACTCAGTAAATATGGAGCAACTCGTTTTATCTCTTGAGCATGTTTCGCCATGCTATGAGCAAGACTGTAAAAGTTAGATGCGGTTAATCATTCTCTAAAAAAAAAAAAAACATAATTCTTTACTTTTCCAAATCATGTCCCAAGTCCGCTAGTTTTTCAATTTCTTCTGCATCTAAATCTGCAAACTTTAACCTATTGCTTCTAAATGATACTAGTGCATACAAAAGCTCTTTAAACACATAAACAAGCTGCGGAACGCGATTTAAAATTTGAGCACTATGGCAATGGATCAGTTCTGAGCATAAGCCAACCATTCTTTTATAAATTTCATGGAAAAGTTGCTGTGCCTGACCATCATCCTCCGCAATTAAGTGTTTGATTCGTAGGTCCATTAGGAAAACTAGCATATCATCAATGAATTTATTACTTACTGGATGCTGTAATTTATATTTATTAATCATATGTATATAACCATCGATGATTTCGTCAATACCTTTTTTGAAGAACATAAACCTTTCAGTAAATCTAAAATACTCAAAAGAAGATCTTTATTCTCAATGCTCCAACTGCGGGAAATTTGAAGTGTCTGTAGTTTATTGAATAGTAGAATGTGGCAGCAAGAACTTAAAACCTAAAAACATGAAAAATTAAGCTTTTTTTATAGCGTAAATGCTGTTTGATGAATGCAGCTTTTGTAGTTTCTGAGAAAAGCTGCTGTGACAAACAGACGGTCAACCAGGTACTGATTTTAAAAGGGCATTGTAAATTTTTTTATAAAAACCTTAAAAAGGTGCATACACATTATGAGATGAGATCTATACTACGCTGCAGTAGTGAGGCCTCAACCTTAGCTCAAACTTCAAAAAATCTGCAGATCACCTTCAGAAGTCAGGTCTTGAGGTCAACAATAAAAGCAAAGCGGTAAGGGGATCAATGTCAGACAACATACAATCATCAGCTGAATTAAGTATTTCACCAGCACTGTAGAAACTTCAATGGGCTGGCCAATTGATACAAATTCGCCAAGGGGATGTCCTTCGGTACATATGTCTTGACTATTTCTGTGCAAACGTGTTGGGAGGTAGAAATAGAAGCGGTACCGGTACAACAGCAGTGCTTAGCAGACAGGACAGCTGAGCAGCTGGTAGGGAAATGATGAGAGTTATTTCGATTATCGTAAGTGTTAAGCAATTGAGGCAAGAACCTGGAGGTAATTTTGGATTGTGGTTGATAGCCGGAAGAGAGAAATGATTTTTGTTGAAACATCGAAAACCTAGCAGCAGATCAAGCGATTGGACCTTATTTTGAGGATATAGCAAGCTGACGGTGGTGGTGAAGTTTTTGAGTATGGTGGCTGTTCGATGTCCAGACGATAGTTGATACATGCATGAAAAGCTCAAGAATTGCAATCCGCGCACATTTTTTCTCAACCCAGTTATTGAAGTGAAACTGTCAGCTCAGTTGAGTTAGTATATGTTGAAATGTCAGATTATCCATTGTTTAAGAATACTCAACACAAAAACACTACGAAATAAAACTAGTGAATTGATAACGGGACTCAACGCAATATATGTAACCAGACGTAGTATCAAATCATCGTTATCATAAAACTTTTCAACCTAGAGCGCTCGAATACTCTATGCACGTATTATTTGTATAGACACGGTGAGGGCACCTCATCAGCCGTTTAATTAATGCCCTTCCCCGTTTTGAAGAATTGTTTTGTCTAAAAAAGTAAATCCTGAAGGAGGCTTTAAGAAACTCTTCTCACGATTACGAACAATTGCACTAACAATTTCTAGTTTTTTAGTAATGGAAATATGTAACAATATCTGCAACACACAAGAAATCTGGTAGTATCTACGTTGCCGATACTTGTTGAATTTCCCTGTTTTCCAATTTTTGCAACCTACTTGAAAAAATCAATCTTTCAGGCATAATACAATTTTTTGCTGGATAGACCATTTGGCTTCAAGAATGTCCAATCAATGGTAGATGTTCTAGTAGGTTTCCAAGCCAATGTAGCCAATAATTGGGATGACCATTCATGTTGTAGCTTGCCGAATTAGCGTAGATCCTTTGATTCTGTATTGATTAATGCGCTTTGTGCAAAGTGATAAGTTTAAACTCTCTGAATCATACAAGGTGGCGCAAAATTAAACATACAATTTTGTTTTTAAATAACTTTTTTACTAAATAAAAAAATGATTTTGAGGGATGGAAATCTTTGTTTGGGCCCTTATAATTTTTTCTGTTAAATCCATCAAGTGGCTGCCGCCAGTGTTGATACACATTTATGCCCGTACTATCGCATTTTCCATGACTTACCGCAAGATTTTCGGTGATAACTGTTCACATTCCTGTCGAATATTCTCCTTAAGGATTGTCTGAGGCTTGTTGGCATAAACACGCGGCCTCAAGTAGCCCCAAGAAAGAAGTCTGGGTTGGTTAAATCGGGCGATCTTACTAGCCATGCCAAATCGCCAAAAAGGGAGATTACGCGACCAGGAAACGCTTGCTTCACAATATCCATTGTGGCTCGTGCTGTGCGTGCGGTTGCACCATCTTGTTGAAACCACATGTTCACCAAGCCTCCCCATGCAATTCCCGTAGTAAGAAGCCGTTTATCGTGGACCTGTAGCGTTCGCCAGTAACAGATGGCGTCCTAAAAAAAACGGCCCGATCACTCCTCCCTCGTGAACGCCGCACCACACACTGACTTTGAGTGTATGTAATGGCTGTTCTGTATCCGATTTTCAGTGCCCCAGAAACGAAGATTTTGCTTATTAAAGAAACTGCTTAAGTGGAAATGCGCCTCGTCGTTCATGATACAAAATAGTCACAATTAAATCGACACATTATTCTATGCTCTTGCGGAGTATTGCGCTCCATTGCTGTTTGTATTCTGCAGTTGTCTAGTTCACAAATATCAAATATGATTCACGTAAGACGCAATTTACAAAAGTTATAACATCTTCTGATAGGATTATTAGTTTGGCACCACCCTATATTATAACAAGATTTAAAGAGGAAGGATAGTGCGCGTACTAGATGGATTTTTAAAACAAATTAGTAAGTCAAACAATTTCTTTTGAGTAACACCAACCAGGCTGATATATAGAACCCATCAGTAGAGATAGGAACAAATGTGGTCATTATTTATTAAAATATGACGCCATTTCGCTTACATTGTGCTGACCTTATTGATTGAGTAGTCCTGACAACCTATCAATGTTCTAAACCATTTTTGAGATTGTTCAGTCGATTGTACTCATTTAACTCTTGAATGTTGTTTATTTTGCAATTTTCAATTAGCCATAGCTTTTTTGCTTAAGGCTACATTCTGAGGGAATTTTCACAGTACATGCACTGTTATAACTGTTATAACAACTTGATACAAGTTTTTGGAAAAGTTAGAAACCTCTTTTGATTTTATAGGTGAAAATTAAAAATTCACAAATCGAACCTGAAATTATCATGGACGTCTGACAATGTTAGTTAGATTTTGTCTTCAAAGATATTTTTTGCTCTTTTACTGGTAAAGGCCTACTTCTGGGACTATTTAGATTTTTTATTCCAAAGGTGTCGAACTGAGAGGGCACAAATTTTTAACATATTTTTATTCCCCTCACTGCTCTCGGTGTTATCATCACACTTTCAACACTTTAGTTTGAAAGTTCCAATGAAGACATTTCGGAAAAAAATAATAAGGGTCACTTGATGAGAGAACATATAAAAAATTATCCTTAAACCTATCTTCTTCTTCTTCATAGTACTACAGCCCCTATCGAGCTTCACTTCCTGGAACAATTCCTCCAACTGTCTCGGTCAATCAACCGGGTCTCCCAGTTTCGAAATCCGAGCAGCAATGAACTGTCTTCGTCGACAGAGTCAGACTAGTGTTTCCTCGGTTTCTCCACTAGTCTTCGCCTTTAAGTTCTTCCGACGAACATCTTTTTGGGTATCCGTTGTTCATCCATACGATTCAGCAGCCAGCCCAATGCAGCTTCCGAAGTCTTGCAATCGTTGAGGCTTCCGGCACGTCAGAAATTTCATACAGCTCATGTTTGTATCGAATTCGCCATTGGTTTCAAGTAGCTTCGCCCCAATTATTCGCCTCATGACTCGTCTCTCGAAATTTTTAAATACATATGTGTGCAAATGCTTGGATTAGGGTCTATGTTTCACACCTATAGCATAGCACTGATCACAGAAGTGTATACTTGGAGCTTTGTTTGCTTGTGTATCCAGCTGGTCTTCAAGATCGTCAAAAATGAATAAAATATTTAATTGCGACCTGTCTTCTTTGGTGTATTTTGACTTGTTCATTACCGGTTCTCGTTATTTTGGCGCCTAAATACACAAATTCGCCCACATTTTCACTACTGTATTCGCCAAATGTGATATTTTTGATATTTGAAGTATTTTTTCTCGACTGCGTAATGAGTTTTGTTTCATTTTTATTGATTTATAGCCCCACTAGTTTCAGGAAAATTTCTTTGGCGGTTGTTAACGACTGTGAAAACGTGTTGATGTCGTCCTCTTGTATCGACAGGTGGCGTTCTTATGACGTATTCCAGAGTCAAATTAAATAGCAATAAAGCAAGCGCATCTCCCTTTTTTAGCCCGATGTTTGTGCTAAAGACATCGGTGAGTTGATTATTGATTCGGACTTGGAAGGTTGCCTACGTCATTGTCATTTTGGTAAGACGGACTAATTTGGCTAGTATACCAAAGCGTACCATTATTTGGTATAGTACGTTACGATCAATACTGTCGTATGCTAGCTTAAAGTCAACGAATTCGGTGTGCGTCTATGTTGAACTTCCAGCATTTCTTAAGTACCTACTTTACTGTAAACAATTGGTATATCGTCGATCTACCTGCCTTAAAATCACCTTGATATTCCCCAATAATAATGTTGGCGGATGATCTAATTAAGTTGGCTCTATACGCTCGGCATTTGTTTTTGTTGCCAAATGTGTTGAATAACTTTATGGATAGCATTTTAAACACCGCTGCCGCCATATTTAATGACCTCCACTGGAATCTCATCGATGCTCGGCGCTTTAGTATTCTTTAGGGCCTCGATGGTGGAACAAACTTCATCCAGAGTTGGTGGGGCCAATGGAAGCTCTCTGAGAATATCTATGAGCTCCAATGTTTTGGAGCTGTGCGGAGGGTTTAGAAGGTTCTTGAAACATGATGCCCACCTTTCCTTAATCCTGTTTTCATTAGCGATGATATTGCCAATGTCATCACGGCAGAGCGTGGTTTTCGGCTGATAACCTCATTTCATGCTTTTCACTGCTTCTCAATTGATCGTCATAGTATTTTTTTTTTACCTTAGTACTACAGCTCCTCTCGGGCTTTCGCTTAGAGATAGCCAGAGTACCTCATTACCTTCAAAGTATGAATCGGCAGTCGAAAAGGTGATATGGTCAGTACCACGCTTTACACTTCCGTCCACCCAGCTGCGGTACGTTCTGATTTTAAACCAGTACGTATCATAACTAGTTTATAGTCCGTCCGAGGAATCACTCGAAACAAATCTCGTTCTCACCAACTGGATTTGAAGTATGAACCTTTGTCTCACGCAGCAAGTGTGTCATAGTATTTTCTTTTCTTGATTTTAATGATCTTATTCGCTAATCTTCTGAGATTTGCATAATGCTCTCTCTTCGTCCTGGTTTTCCTACCTAAATATTGTTTGAATGCCTGATTATTTTTTTCAAACGTATTCTGTCACTCATCATCGAACCAATCATTTCTTTTGCGCCGGGCTCGACGTCCGATCGTCTGTTCTGCCACAGTCTTAATTGACGCTTTCACTTCCACCCACAGTTCGTTGCTTGTTTGCAGCGATGTGCCTGATAGATTGGGAGCCAGCTGGTTGTCGAGGGCCTCCGTGAAATTTTTTGCAACGATGCCGTTTCGAGCCTGTCGATGTCGAATTTCTGTAGAGGACTGATCTTCGTCGAATACGCCTTTGACATACGACATTGATAGGTTGATTTGATCAAGCAGTAATCCGACTTGCAATTGGTTCGTCGGTATGTACGGACGTCAAGGATGCTCGAGACCCATCTTTGTTGGATCAGAACATGATCGATCTGGTTTTGTGTGTTGCTATCCTGTGATACCCAGTTCATTTTACGTATGCGTCGATGTGGGAAGCAAGTCAAACGTATGAGTAGTATGAGTTGCTACGTGCAAAGTCAGTCAAACGCTGGCCGTAGTCATTTGTTTCGTCGTGGAGTCTATATACCCCAGTCTTTCCCCGATAGCTCATTGCAAACTTTAGTGTTGAAATCAGCCAGTATTACTTTTGTGCCTTTTGTAGGCAATGAGTCGAATAGTGTTCCAGAAGATTGTAAAAACTTTTTTTCGCTTTTTCGTCCTTTTTTTCGGTAGGGGTGTATACGTTTATTAGCCAAACTTTGAAATATTTCGCTTTTATACGGCACACAATTGTTTGCTGACTGCCTTAAATTCAATAACGTGCGATCTGAACTCCCTTTCCACAATGAAGGCCACTCCGAATTCCCGCTTTCCAGAAGGCTTCCCACTTTTGAATATTGTGTGCGATCTCATGTCTTGAATATCGCTTCCAGTTCAGCTCGTTTTCTGGATTGCCAGTATGTTTAATTTATATTGACTGGCCTGTTGTAAAAGATCTTTAACAGCGTCAGAGTTGTTGAGTGATCTGACATTCCAGGATGCAATGCCATAGTCCTTTTTCGGTTGCGAGGTTTTTGTCATAAGTCAAATCCATTCCAAGGCTCTGTTGCAGGTTTCGAACTAACTAACTTCCCATTTCTGGTTTCCCAGGCACGGAGAATTAGCTCCATCACGACGACATTGTTATTAGATTTTCTCCGTTATGAGGCATCGAAGACTCGCCTTCATCCGCTTACGTCAACTATTTACAAAAGGTAAAAGTTACCAGCGACTATCAAACAAGAAGGTGTAAGTAGGGTTTGGTGGCAGAGCTGTAGGTTTATTTGCAGTTATTAGGGTTTCTCAGCATTTAATTTCCTCGAGACCATTTATTAGCATTTGGTCGCCCGTTAAAGCTTTATAAATTTTTCTATATCCCAAATTTGGAGAGATCATCACTATTGCCCTGTTATCAAAACTTCATAATTGCAACGCAGGCACAGGTCGGGATTTTAATAGCGCCCTAGGGGTCATATGTTATATCTTCTTAGACCAAGATGGTTTTTCTTCAAGGTGTTTTGCCCGGCATTTTTGCGTTTAGTCAACCGTAGTTTTGATGAAGTTAAATCCGAAGATATCGTGTCTATCAGAATAGTGTCAGCGTTTCTTAAGTTCAGGTGAGTATCCTCATTCATTTTACGGATTGGTGTAATCTAAAAATTATAATTTGGTGTGAACTAGCAAATGTTTCAAAATGGAGCAAGGTGCGGAGGGCTGTCTTTCTGGCGCTCGAATAAATAATGAATTTAATGTTAGTGCACTAAGTGAAAGTGAGAAAAAAAGAAGGCAAATGCTGGGCACCAATGAATTCCAAACAAAGGGGGGAAAAATTTTAGAATCACCTCCATAGCGACAGATTTAAGCTTTAATTTTACACCACCAGTATCAATGGTTGATAATAACAACTTGACTTGAGCAACATGGAGACAAATCAGGCCAAAGAAGAGTCAGTCCCACCTGTCCATAGCAAATTAAACAGATACGACCCAGAATCTATAGAAATATCTTCCAAGTATTACAGAATGGAAAATCAACGGTAAACCCGTCAAGTTGACACCGGTGAGATTATTTATGCTCTACAAAGAAGCCAAATACAATGTTGCGAATATCAAGCAAAACATATTAAGACAAAATTTTCTTGATACACCTAAGGAAGCTAACGACGCGACGGAAAACGACGTCCTCAAGAAAAAGAACATAATGCCTTCATACCAGGCCGCTTCATCTGCAGGTATGGTGGTGTAATTCGGGATGTCGAATTAAACTTTGACCTTAAAGAGCTAGTTGAAATAACAAGGCCAAGATGGGAATGTTTCTTAATGACCATTAAGCTAATCAACGCCACAAGACTCAACAGGAGAGATTCTGAGAAGGCGGACAACTTCATTCCGACAAAATCAGTTTAGATAACGGCCTCCGGTAATGCCTTCTCAAATTATCAAAAAATCGCATAATTCAATGCTAAAGTTGAATATTTCAAATTCCGACCCGGACAGTATAGGAACTGTGGCAGGTTGGGTCACTCTGCCACCATCTGTAAAGACAAAAAAACGATCGAGAATGTCTAAACTGCAGTTCAACTGAATGCAATGGAACTACCAACAAAAAAAAATCTTTGTCATGTAACAGCAAGAAGCACGTAGCCACGGACCAAATATGCCTGAAGTGCGTTAAATACAAGCATGAAGTACGAGTCAGCTCCATATTAAATGTCAGTAATAGAGAACCACGTGCGATTATCAATAAATACAGATATGATAGCTCAAATGGATTTTTCTCAATTGAAGAGGGACAAATTTACTAATTAAAGAAACCCGATAGAAGTTAGAAAAGTCTTAATGAAACACACATATGCTCAAGTAGTGGCCTCTCGTGAGAAAAGCAAAATTGGAAGCAACCAAATGAAACCAAATGTTTTTCCAACGATGGAAAACTGAGAGCTCCCCATCAAGCCCATATCCATAAATCCCCATAAAATAGATGTTGAAGAAATAATACACGAATTACAAAGAAACCTCTCGTCACTAGCGATAAAGGATATTCAAGAAATTCACATGAAATTACTAGAAAACTTGTGCAAATACCTTACACATGTTAAAACCGAAAGAAAAGAAAAGGTTACGCAAGAACCACAACTGAGCACATCCTGTGCATCGAAGTTCATGGGATTTTTATCAAATATCAATAACACCAAAATAACTCCAGTCACTAATTGAAAGAGGATACTCCCTGAAGATACAATATATTCGATATACACAGCTGGCCAAATAATACGTGTGCGCAATTTCATACTTCATACTTTTCTTTATTATCCTTGAAAAATTAAGTTAGTTTTCAAAATAAACACACTTCATCTTCGTAACGAAAAACGAAAGGCTTGACAAACTTTTAAAAAAACTTAATATTTAGTTAATTCATAAAATGTACCAATTTTCAAATAGCCAGAATAATTGGTGTACCCAACAAACATCGTAATTAACATAGAAATTTCGATAGTTATGGTCCCTCTTTATACAGAATTAGTTAAGACGCATCTAATCTGAATAGCCGCTATTATTGACTTTTTCAACAGGAATATTGTACCAAATTTTTGAATATTCTCCCATAATTGGGTTTTGTGATGGTAAACCATCTTTGAAACTAGAGAATACAGAATCAGTTAAGACGCATTTAATACCCTGAATACGCGCTATTATTGACTTTTTCAATTCTTCCGGGCATAGACGCAATCAACTTCCGACAAGCTTCTACAGGAATATTGTACCAAATTTTTGAATATTCTCCCTTAATGGGGTTTTTTGGCAAACCATCTTTGAAACTTCTTCTTTACGTTCACCGCAGAGATTCTCAATAGGATTGAGGTCTGGGGATTGACTTGGCCACTCAAGGACGTCCACATTATTTTTTTTGGAATCATGCTTTGACCGATCGAGATGAGTGTTTTGGATCATTTTCCTGCTGAAATGTCCACAACAACGGCATTTTATCCTCGGCATATAATAGCATTGCTGTTGCCAACAAATCCTTGTAGACAAATGTATCCATTATGAAATCAATTCGATGTATCGGAACTACACCTTGTCAAGAAAAACAATCCCACACAATCACGCTGCCACCTTCGTGCTTTATCGTTTTTTTGTAAACCTAGTTTAAATTGTTTGCATTCCGGTCAACGAACGTTTCTTTACGCAACATTACCAAACAATTTATCTTTGTTTCATCGCTCCATAGGACATTGTGCAATTTTTTATCACCCTGCGATCCCCACCAGGTTTTATGAGCTAACGCAAAGTTTTTCCTCTTCCTCGAATTTGCAGTTTTAAGGCGAGAAATTTTTCGGGCAATCCTCTCGGATGGTTTTGCGCTTGCTAATCGCCATTGAACGGTTTGTGATGAAACAAAATTCCCAATTTCGCTTACAATTGTCCTGGGTGTTGTGAACGGGCGCGTTTAGCTAATGTAACGATACGATTGTCGGTCACTGGTGAAGTTTTCAGGTGCTCCATTTGTCTCAATGAATTTAACAGCTGACGGACAAGTCTTCCCTCCTCTATATTACAGTGAGGTCCACGGCCCATCTAATACTATTACGATGTTATAATTATACCTTCAACTAGTATAATTTGCTCAAAATCTTATCTTCTGGAACTAAATAATTCTTTAAATTGATTCACATAAAACTTTTACCAGTGCACACCTATTATATTGTCCACCTCAATTTTAAAGACTGAACAAAGAAGCGGGGAATCCTCCATTTCATTCGAAAGGGGTGTTACTCACTTACCGAACTAGTTTTTTGATTCCAGAATATTTAGTCTAATTTTTTCTCTACATTTTACGAGTTTTTTTTTTTTAATATAAGCCTCTTATTCATGTGAACCTCTTCGGTGGCGAACTTGTTAGTATGGTCATTTAGATACAATTTACTCATTACCAGCATGACGCCACAAAGGAACTTGGAGTCTCTAACTACATACTACCGCAAATTGAAAAGCAACGTGAACGCCAAAAACAAGTTGATTGTAATCAAGGATCCTTACAAAGTCCATGAGCTTTGTGCTAGGGACATCCAGGAAACCAGAATAAAGCTGAATGAGCAGATAATAATTTCAATGGGGACGCCTCGTATTCACTAGATAAGATTTAATAAGCAATTACGGTGTCGACTTTCATTTTATTGTTTTCGGTTCCGTCTCTGACAATATTCAGAAGTGGGATATCACCCTAAAGTGCGCGACGTTTATGCAAGACTGTGTATACAATTTAAAATCGTAAAATGCCGGTGGTGATCTGTCTAAGAAACAGCTACGTGCTAAGCTGAAGTCCTTGAATTATTCGATGTCAGGCACCAAAGCGAATTTGATCACGCGTCTCAGAGGAATATTAGAGACCGACGAAGTGGACGACAAATGTGAGGAAATGGAGGAAGAGGATTTTCCGTCCGAAACATCGAATCCAATAACACGTGAGGAGTTCGAGAAAATGAAAAACGACATGGCATCCATTACATTATTGTTGACGCAACTTGCCGGAAGGACCATGTTTCAAGCGCCCTCCGCGGTACAAACAGACTTTCAATTCGACCAATGCAACAGCTGCCCATATCGCCAACGAAAACAACGTACAATCGTTTTCGCAAACGCCGACCAAAACATACGTACAGATGTCCCCGCCAACGCCGACTAATACGATGGTAGCAATACAAGCCGACATACAGCCGATCATGCCACCGTCAGCAACTTGCCCCGCGTTGTTGTCGTCAGCAACATTAAACGTCTCAATGTTTCCGTCGAAAACGTCGAGCGTCTCATACGTACCGCAACCGCTCGAATAAATAATGTTGGCTGCTACGCCGATAACGCATCACAATACGGAAGAACGAAAACCGATATTGCCCACAAGTATTAGTAGCCGCTCACTCACCGTTCGTGAAGTTGGTGAGATGCTACCAGATTTTGACCCATACTCCGAGCTGTCACTTACCTCGTCTCAATTTGTAAGTGGGATCAACATGCTGCGAGACACATTCGACTGGGACGACCATATGTTGCTTCTCACCGTACCGTCAAAATTTAAATAAAGGAGCAACAAAATTATGACAGCCATCCACGGCCACATTTATGGGAAACGCTCGCACGCAGTTTGGAACAAAATTTCCCAAACGATCTAAACTAGAGTGCCATCCGCGAGTAGCTGATAATAACGACCAGAAAATCGGGGGATTCTATCGAGTCGTTTTTTCATCGCATGTGCGCGATTGCTCGAAGAGGCGGCACGGCGTTAATGAGAGGACAACGACTCGATACATTCGAATCAACCTCGGTCATTGCGCTCTGTAAAATACGCTAGCTTGTTTGGAGTTTATAACGACAGCAGAATTATTCGAAGCGATCCGCCGATTTTTCGCAAACCGCCTAAAGCAACTCCATGAACCACGTAAAAGTGTAAGTGTAGCAAACCGTGCCAGAGGCAACCCCATTCCAACCCTGAAAACAAGTGCCGACTCGAATAGTGTAAATACAAATGACCAAAGACAGCCATGTACATGTTCCAATTGTTTTCTTCCGGGACTCTTGTCCGTAAATTGCTCGGAACCTCAACGTCGCGAGAGGTGCAATTTATGTACGCGCGTAGGGCACCAATCGACATCATATCCCAATAATAAACTCAGTCAAAGCATTCTTGAGATTTGTGGAACCTAACGTTTAGACGAGGCCAATTGAAAAAAAATAAAAGTGAACAATAAAGCAACTGTAGCTTTCATCGATACCGGCAGTAATCGTACGCTTGTTCGGGAAGTGTTTGCGGAAAGGTTTACGGATTTTTCGCTGCAGGAATGTAAAACATATTTGAAGGGGTTTGCGGGCAGTGAATATACATATGTGTACCAAAATTGGGCGCGTGACAGTGACATTCGACAATAAATCGATTGAGACAACCATGTTGATCGTGGACAATGATCTTATTTGCGAGAATGTACTCTTGGGTTGTGACGTTTTGTGCGGAAACGGTAAACGTTTGATAATAGAAGGTGGAAACTGCCGTATGGAAAGAATCGTGGACTTGACAAAGTGGACGTTGGTGACTCTATATCGGACACTGACAAAAATACATTCAGTGTTAATCACCAATAGAGAATGTTTCGCGAAAGACTTATCAGAGCTGGGAAAGTGTTCGTTAACGAAATTCCAGATAAATTTGACAACAGATAAACCAGTCGACCTAAAACGTTGCCGTGTTCCATTCGCGAAAAGATCGATCGTTAATAGTATCGTTCAAGATCTGCTCGAACATAAAATAATCCGCCCGTCTAATTCTCCATACGCGTCACGAATAGTTTTGGTCAAAAAAAAACGGCGAGCATCGACATTGTATTGACTACCGCCGATTAAACGAAATTACCGTGAAACAATCTTTCCCAATGCCGGTAGTCGATGAGATAATTGCGTCCATTGCGGGAAATAAATACTTTTCGTGTTTGGATTTCCGTACCGGGTATGATCAGATAGAAGTGAATGAGTCGTCAAAACAATTTAGTACCTTTGTATCTAACGACGCCAAGATGGAATTTAACCGTATGCCTTTCCAGGGGAATTACAAAAAGTCATGAACAAAATTATAAAAATGGATCCTTCTTTGAAGGTTACCACATATCTGGACGATGTGATCATCCCCGCAAAAACTATACCCGAAGCCATCGAAAAACTCGAAAAATTTCTTTATCTACTGAGACAAGTTGGACTTACGCCACGGATAGACAAATGCCGATTTTTGCAAAGCGAGATAAATTTCTTGGGTCACCGTGTGAACGAAAACGGAATCGTTCCTGGCTGCGAGAAGACCGAAGCAATAAGAATGTTCATGCGTCCATCAAATATCACAGAAACCCGTCGATTTTTGGCGTTGAGCGGATCCTTTCGGAAGTTTGTGGAAAACTACGCGATCATTGCTCGTCCACTTACAAAGCTACTGAAGAAAGATACTCCTTTCTCTTGGGATATGGAACATGAAGAAGCCTTTGCGAAGCTCAAAAACATATTATGCGAAGAACCTGTCCTTGCACTTTATAACGTAACTGCGGAAAATCCAGTGCACATCGATGCCAGCAGCCATGGTGTTGCTGCTGTGTTACTCCAATCCGAAAATGGTAGACACTGGAAGCGCGTAATGTACTACAGTCGACATTGTACCGAAGCCGAGAGCCTGTATCATAGTTACGAGCAGGAATTCCTTGCAGTCGTCAATGGGCTGGAGCGTTTCAAGATTTTTTTTAAACACTTTGAACTGGTGACGGACTGCAGCGATATCGCCAAACTTAAAAATTGCCGCGAGATGAAACCCCGAATGTGGATACGACTTCTCGAATTCGACTTCCGGATCTAAGATGGCTCACGTCGACGCGCTCAACCGAGCACCGGTAGGACCAGAGAAGGTTTCATATTCACTGGCTCGATCGGTTAACAAGACTGGCTTCTAACGATGCAACTTCAGGACGAAACCCTGAAAAACATAATTGCCGTCCTAAAGGAATACAGCACGTCAGCGCAAAAAAAAACAATAAGTTAGAGTATCGAATCAAGGATCACCGTCTTTATCGTGTCGTTGACAAGGAGCTACGTTTTGTCGTTCCAAAAGGAGTACGTTGGAAGGTTGTACAGAAGGTCATATCGTATTCGAAAAAACGATAAGCCGAATAAAAGAAAATTTCTGATTTCCACGTATGCGAAAATATGTGAAGGATCACATCACAGCGTGCCTGGAATGCAATTACAATAAAGCCCGTGGCGGAAAGATCGCAGGATGCCTACATTTTACCGAAATGGTGCCCGTTCCATTCAAACGGCTTCGATTGGATCATCTAGGACCATTTCTGCGATGCCGCTCTGGTAATTCGTACGTTTTGGTAATCTCCGACGCTTTCACGAAATACATCGTCAGAAAAGCCGAAAGCCGTTCCAGTATTACGATGTTTAAACGAAATGACGACGTATTGTATTTTGGACTTCCCCCTTGCACCATCACCGACCGGGCCTCTGCGTTTACAGCGAAGTCATTTGATCAGTAGTGTGCTGAAAACAATATTCAACACATCAAAAATGCAGTTCGTACCTCTCGAGCCAATGGGCAAGTGGAGCGAGCGCATCAATCGATACTCAATTATTTGCGCACTCGGATTGGAAACAATAATCGTTGGGACGAAGAAATGCGGGAACTTCAGTGGGTTGTTAACACCCAGAAAAATGATACGAATGGGTATAGCCCTAACGAGATTGTGTTCGATTTCCGGCTTAATGACATCCTCCCGAATCGGCTGGTATCTGCACTACAACAAAACGTTAGAGATTCGGTCGATCCAAATATGAGGGAAAGAAGAGACGCTGCTATGGCTAACATCTCAAGGGAACGCGAAAAATGGAAAAGACCGTTTGATCAACGACACCCTTCCCCCACTGTCTACGCTGTTGATGACTTGGTTCTGTTGAAACACAAGCCGCATGCAACGGGACATTCACGAAAATTAGAGCCGAAGTACTAAGGCCCATTGGTTGGATTGAAGAGCAACACTCGACGACATTTTAGTTCAGTGTTTACGTCGAAGAAAATGAAACCCTGGTGTAAATCGGCACCAGAGTTAGATGGCATCAGCAACGCCTCAACCAGCGACTCGAGTGACAACGAAGATGAATACGGCGAAATCGAGGACGGATCCGAAACAGGAGTGGCCGAGCTGTCACCTGGCAACACTATAACGTGAGATGCGAGCAACAAGGTGCAAAAGATAGTGAGTTGATTGTAATCGCTCAATGGGGACGCCTCGTACTTAATAAATAAGATTGAATAAGCAAATTCCGTGTCGACTTTAATTTTATTGTTTTCGGTACCGTCTATGACACGTCTATCAAAGATACCTGGGTTAGGCCAGAACTTTGTATGAACCAAGACTCTACGGAATCTGGAAAACCAAGTGCTACTAATTCCAGTCCTCAGAAGCCAATTGGCATATTTCAGAACACATTTGTGTTCATATTTACTGAGATCTTTGTTGCGAGATGTTCGGCATTCAGAGAAAAACTTAAATAGTGGTAAAACCCAGCAAGGAACTGCATAACCATTCAGCTGTCAGTAAAAACTAATTTAAACTAAAATGAAATAATTCAAAATCTCTGTTTAACAGAGTTTATAACTCTATTGTCAGCGAAGGAAAAGTAGGTCGCCAGAAGATTGATTGTACTTACTGTTCCCATATGTACAGTTGATTGGCACTTTAATATGCATAATAACATCTTCATAGTCTGTAGCGGTGTCAACACCTATACGGAAGATACAAAAACGTATCAAAAGTTATAAATATCAAATTCATAAGCAATTCTAACCTCGTCAATAGTCATTATCATATCCACGAGCTGTTGAGATGTCTGATGATTTACCACAAGTCGAAGGATTTTTTCCGTGCTTTTATCATCATTTTGTCCTAACTTAATATTATTCACAAGCTTCACCCACATTTCTTCTAGAATTAAACTAACTTCAGCTTCATCGAAACCAAGTTGCTTTTGATATTGAATGGCAGCTCCAATGAGTTTCATATAAGATTCATCCTCTTGCTTCAAATATTAAAAAATTAGTATAATTCAAGGTGCTTAATAATAAAAAAATGCAAACTTACCGAATGAAATATGTATTTACGATAAATCTGTTGAATCCAATCTTCGAACTTTTCTACTTGGTTTTTAACAAACTTATGATTTAAATAGAGTTGCATGACAATGGCAGTACTTTTAATAAATGATTTTTGCTTTTTGATTTCGTCTTCCGCAACAGTATCAAAGAAGCAGTGTATGTATTCCATTATGATGTCTATGAATTTACCCAGAACTGCTTTACATCTCTTTGAAGAACATTGAAGGAAAAATTGAAGCACCAGTGTTACAAAAGCCAGTTGCTCGTTATTAATTTCAAGTTTATTTGATTGTAAAGTAACAACAAATTCAGAAAGGTTGGCCTCAGTGCTGGAATTCCACGCCCTTGAGTCTGAGAATATTATTTGATAGAGTTCCTCAAACTGCGTAGGAGGGAAGATTTGAAGATGTGTTTCAAGATTCAAGAAGTTAAATACTTCCACATTGGCACCAAAATGTAGTATTTCTGAAAGCAATTCGATGCTTGAACTAATCAAGGAGATATAATAATTAAAACTTACTTGATAAAACTTCGTGACCTAAACGTATGAGTTTATCACACTTCGTTGCTAGTAAGTCCCTAAATAAAGCAAGACTCAAAGCCCATACTTTTGGTTTTACTATAGCGCTGCAGAACCCAATAGGCAGATCCTCCAATATCACAACCAGTATTTGCTCTAACTTTTCTGTGTTGAGGTGCTTTGCTAAAGATTTACCGGGATTCGCCTGACTAAGCATTGTTTTAAGTTCTTCTACTGTCGTTTCAGCTGAAACATGTGCCATTATTGACTTTTTCGACTCAAAGCATGACACCATGAATTCGAATAAACGAAGTGTTACTAAGTCTACAAATGCTTGGTCTTCTAGCAAATGTTTAATTGAAGTCAAACTAATTTGTGCTTTTTCCGGCAAAAGTGTTTGAAGAATTTCTCGTTTTTCATTATCATGAATATGTTTCAGCAGAAATGTGCTAGTAGCATCTTCAAACAACGATTTCAACACCTTAGTTGAGTTAAGAGTGTTTCCAAAAAGGTAATGAGACACATCTTTACAAATGGAATTTTCGTCCTTAGACGAAAGCCATTTTGCCTTAAGCTTCTGTAGATTTAGCTGTTTGATGTTGTACTTCACGCCACTGTTACCAAAATTAACAATTCTTTGTTCAAGCGATATCCACTGATCTTTACTCAGATAATTATGAATGTTGAAAGATGTTGATAGTGCTTCTGAACAATAGTAGGCCAATAATAAATCAAAGTTTCCAACAGCGATGTATACTTCGAGATAGGCTTCCATTGTCCGATTATTGTGCTCACACTCGAGGAGAATTTCGCCAAACTCCTTTAGTATTTTTTGCGTCGTTTCCCGAGTTGCATTAATTTCTTTCCCAAATTTGTCTGCATGTTCTGGCAGTCGGGAACCTACCAAATATTGACTTAGTAGAGCTGAACTAAATTCTAGCAAAACAATTGCTTTCTCGCTTGGTGCAGATGGTGCTGCATCTCGAAATGTTTTGAAATTTTCCCCCAAAGAAAAAATTAATGTTTTCCAAATGACGAGTGACGGTTTAGATGTTAGAGATCCTACATATAACGAAAAATGTTTTCCTACACTTTCAGCTGGCCAAGCCATTGCTATATTTTTCCACTTTAGACTTCGTGTCGGAATATCAAACTGTTTGGACTTGAACTCCCCTCGAATAATTTCTAGAAATCGTTCGTTGGGATCAAATGAGTTTACTGTTGACGTTCCATCTGACTTTTCCTGCATTATTGTCTTCTGCATTTTCGTTTTCACTTTTTCGGCTTCATTATCTTCCGACTTCCGCTTCAGCGAGCTGTGGAGCTCATTCATTTCAAGATGCCCTTTCACCGACTTTAGCAGATAGGAAAGAAGTTTCTCAGATCTGCCGATTTTCTTGAATACATCTATCATTAGCATTAAGAACTCTACGTACTGGTCCCATTCATTCTTTGATTTCGGTTTAAGCATATATTCCGCTGTGATTCGAAACATAACTTTATCCAAACTCAACGGATTCAGTCGAACTGTGCTGCATATGAGCATAAGTACCAGCTTGAGATTTGTAGACGAATATTCGGCAATACAATACTCCACATATTCACTAATCAGCTGCAAGCACGTTGGCTCCGACTCGATTTGTGCTTCCACGTCCACGTCATACTTTCGAAGAAGGTCCAAGGCATGTGAGAAAAGGTAAAGTTTCTCTTCGCATTTTATTTTTGCAGACTTTATGATGTGAAGAATTTTCAATATCACATCACGCTTCAATCGAAAATAATTTATTGCAAAATCCAAACTGTAAAGCGCTGCTGCCAACGGAATCTTTATAGAGAAATTAAGAAAATTTTCTATGGCATCTTCATTGAAATATATGGTCTCCAGTATAGTCATTAAGTCAGCATAAACCATTTTTTCGGAGTGCATGAATAAAGATGCAACAAGAAGGTGCTCAAGCGAATATTTTCCAAAGTCATTTTCAAGATTTCTTTGACGTAAAATGAAATTTTTCACGTTATCAATTGCCTTTTGAAAGAACTTTGCTTCGTTAGTCGGACTAAAATCTTTCGACGAAAAGCATCTGATGTACTCGATGAATACTGTTTGTAAAATTTGAAAATATGCGCTCGGTTTTCTTCTATACCAAACCTGATATGATTCATTAGAGCAGAGCCTAAGTAGTAGTTTGATTGATTCTTCCGGAGTGAATTGTGTTTGGTTTTTCGACACATAAATTCGGATACTTTGAACAACTTCTTCCTTGGTGGAATCCGATACCAACTGCTGTGGGAATTCCAGAGAAGCAAACTCTAAAAGTAATTCCTTGCTTTGTGGGGATTCTTGACATAGAGGAAATTTTTTGTTAAACCAACTATAAACAACCTCATATTTTCCTTGATGTGCAAATTCTAAAGTCTTGCAGACATTAATACCGAACTTTAAGTTTTGGTCGAAGGATCTGTCAGGCCTATTTAGCCAGTCGGCTAATTCTGAAACATTTAAAGAATATGTAGGCAACCGAAAATCATGAGTGAATTAGTTACCTTCCAATACCGACATAACTATTTTTCTTTGTTAGATGCTCTAATTTATAGTGCCTGCAAAGAAAGTTTCACCACGTGCTTTGACCAAGTTCACGATGTAAACATACAATTGTCACATTAGTAAATAAAAACAACGTTAATGGGTTAATGCCGCCATTAGTGTCAAAGTGACATTACAAGGGAAAGACATTGTCTAATAAGCCCCACAAACGACCAATTTGATTAAAAACTTGCGTCGTCAACATGCTATGTTGACAACTAGGTTGAACGTGCGCGGGCATTTTAGCGGTTGATATTCATGTTAACAACTAGGTTGAGGCATATGAAATCGATTTGATATTTCACGAGCTGAGCTTGATATTGGTGATTATGTTGAAGCGATTCCGAGTTCAACCGTTTGTGAGGCAGTTGACAGCATTTATAAATTCGTGCGCTAAAGGTTAAATATTGTTTTCTTCAAACAGGTTCAAATGCTCTGTAAACTTTGAATCATGACTCATCATACCAGGGAACTGAAAAGCAGATCATGTTTTTTCTTTTTGCCACTCTCCCCTGTATAACAAGAAGGAACCATAGTGAAAACTGTGCCTATCCACAGTTAAGGGAACTGTGAACTGTGAATATTTTAATGGCACTCTGTTTAACGATGGTGTCCACTTATGGGACTGTTGTTGGTTAGTAAAATTCAGTGACTCATGACTGATAGGTACTACTGTCCGTCAGGGAGTGGTTAGTTGAAATTAGTTGGGTGGGAAATTGTAAGCAAAAATACTTAAAAGGATTATTACAAGGAAAGTACCCCATGACCCTCTTTGAGATTAGATGATTTACAAGAATCAATAAAATAATACTACTGGCCTTCATATAGATCGATTATGTCTCAAATCTTAATATTTTATTTTAAAAAAGTTTATGATAGAATATCAAACCGTTAGATGCGTTCAGCTCATAAGGCTTAAAATATGTAAAAGTAGCTTATGTCATAAAAGAGTAACCTCTTAACATTTCTGATTGGTGCAAGTTTGTGGTTTTTGGAGCTTTATTATTTTTGTGGTAAACAAGAAAACTGGACTATTATTATGACACTGCTCTAGACGTGCTCGGTTGCAGTCCTTTCGCAGCTTTTTCTTGTCTTTGTTGTTTTGTCTTAATAAGGTATTCGGATAGTTTCACTAGTAGACTCATATATATTTCTTGGAAGTCCTGACTCGCTAATAACGTGAGGGTTTTTTGAGGTTATGGACTATTTTCTAGATCTCTGATGTCTTGAGCGGGTTGTTCGTTATAGGCTCGTGGGATAGTTTATAGTTTTCCACAGTGGGGAACACGGTTTGATTAGTTTGGTTGATTTTTTTGTTGGTTTTTTCGATGGTTTTTTCCCACGATGCCACCACTTCCGCATATGAATGTTTTATAAGAACCTTCCGGACATCACCGACTGGGTTCCTTTTATTTGTGAACTTGTCTTTTTTACGTTGAGGAAAATCCATTTGAGCAATATCTTCGAGGCCAAGCCCTTCATATCTATTTTGTTTATGTTTGCCCGAGCTACGTTTAGAATAGAACTAACGTCTACCTCATGCTTATACTTCACCCATTTAGGGCATGATTGGTAAGTACCTATATGCTCTTTACTATTATATAGTAGACATTTTTTGTCCTTGCAAGATCCCTTGCATTCAGTTGATCTGCATTTAAGGCATCTAGACGTCTTGTCCTTGCAAGAGGGAGTGGCATGTCAAACAGCAGATCATGTGATGCTTGATAATTCGCGAAGACAAGTCAAAACATCAAATACTTGCATCAACATCATGTGAGGTTTTCCTAATATAAAAGTTTTTACATAGTTGATTGTATTATTTTTTACAGGTATACAACGTTTAGGCAAAATTTACATCACGCATGGCAAAATAGATGTGAAACAGTGCAAGGAAAGGCAAAGAAAATGAATATTTCGAGTGCAAATCTTTTTTGACTTTTGCTTGTTAATTTTAGGCAAAAAATCTTTGGAAAAGTGGGAGCGTCACTACGAATTGGCAAAACATGATCGCTAATGTAATGTAAGTAAATTAAACTATTAAGACAGTTATTAAAATGCAGCTACTGTAGCAAGTTTTTGGCACCAAATTTTCATTGACGGCGCAATTATTATGCTGGGGCTGACTATGCATATCCATGGAACATTAACATTATGGTCCAAAAGCTAACTGCATAAAACCTGGAATAGAAAACATCATGAAATATAGTTTAAACCTTTTTAGTCATA
The DNA here is from genome assembly GCA_963969285.1 of Odontomyia ornata. Taxonomy (NCBI): domain Eukaryota; kingdom Metazoa; phylum Arthropoda; class Insecta; order Diptera; family Stratiomyidae; genus Odontomyia; species Odontomyia ornata. Next base: position 408,371,208 of record OZ017738.1, read on the forward strand.
GAAAGTGAGAGAAAAATCGTTTTGTGCCTGCATAAAAGTCGTGCACAAGTTTACTTGATTCATACTATACTATTGTTTGAAGTTTGAATTAAATAATAGTGTTGTTCCTAAAAATATAGAAATCAATCAATCAATCAAATACATTTTCTAAGGCTTTGCGCAGCTAATTAGTGCTTAAAAATGTCCTATTTAGTATAATTGTTTTTAATGAGACCATGTATAAAAACTAATCAGTATTTCCTTCGGATGAAGTGAAGAATGTTAATTTGAATGATATGAAATAAATTATACTTATATTTGCAAATATTGGGAAGTGTCATTTAATAAGGTGACGCATGAAAAATAAACATACGCAAGTATTATCCGTGAAGTTGAATTTTGTTTCCCTGGTTGATGATGAATATTTCTATTGTTTGCAGAATTGAATCTAATATATTGTGAATCTTACTAACGTCGAACTGGATGGGCTAAGCTCATATAAAATGCATGAGAGAGCATGCGACCGGTTTCTGCTCTCTTCCAAGTGAACAGTCTGTCATTTCCTCCCCGTCTGCCTCTTGCTGGTCACTTTCTTGTTCCAAAAGCTGACTAGGTGTGAACTGACTGTCAAGTTGACTGATGCAAATTGGACGCCAAATTGGCCAATTTGCAAGTTTCGTCGCGAATTTTATCCGATATTAAAACTCTGGAAAGTGTTCACGATCTAAATTCGTTCCAAGTGTTTAAACATTCGATTGGAGTTTGTGATTCAAGTTACTTTAACGTGTGACACTGTGTAATTAACTTAGAATTTCAAAATGAAATGTGTAGTGCCTTCGTGAAAAAATCATAGTGGAAAAAGATCTGTACGTGTTTCCTTTCACAAGTGAGTAGTTATTATATTAATGTTTTGCATGTTTTTCATACAATGCTGAAGGTTTTTCAAAAAGAAAGCAAATTTTTGGTATTGTATGAAAATTTGTTTACATTGAGCAGCAGCCATGTTTGCTTGTGCAATTTGGCTCTCTCTAAGGTTGTAAACAAGAGCGTAGCAGTAGGAAAAGTGGTCGCAGGGGTTGTTGCAACCATATTGTCACGTGGTTGTCCACTCCAGTATTATTTAATTACTCAATGGCTTAATCCAAGGGGCGTTAGAAAAGTCCGAAAGATGGCACCACTGGCGCGTATCGAGGTCATGTTTAGTTAGTTGCATCTCTTGAATGAACGCACACGAAGTTTCAACCATATTGGTATATTTCTTTGTGTTTGGCATTCGTGTAAATCAAGGAATTTGAATGCACGCACCAGCACACACGTCAGCAGTTGTGGTCACGAAATTAATGGAAATAGGATTTTTCTTCTAATTGGGGAAAAAAAAGTAGTCTGATGGAGCCAAGTCTGAAGAATAGGGGGGATGTGAAACGAGTTGGAATCCTATTTCAACTGCTAGGGTGTGTGTACTTGACTTCCTTGATTCACTATGCCGAATAAATAAATTAACATGTTACGTGTTCGAATCAATTGGATAATTTGAAACCAATGATAAACGTCGCCCAAAAACAAATTCTCAAGGACCAAAAGCACAATCATTCCGGATGTCGAAAGGGAATAACGATTTAGCTTCGATTTTAATGGAAATTGGCCAGTTTGATGCATACCAAATATTCAGCTGCTTTTTAATTTGTCTACCTAGTAGCTATAATGGAGTGACCATAAAGTTTTTGTCCTATTCAAAACTATATTTTAACTATTTTTTTTACGCTATAACTATTTAAATGAGAAATTTTTTTGTAGTGGGTCCTAGTGCTGCGGAAAAGAACCCGCCCCATGACACCGCAACGCTAGCCTGCAAACGCATTCACGTGTCCTCAGACAAGGCCAATCCCGGTGAGTACCAACATCTTCGCTCCATCGCTGCAGTCCTTAACGGACCTAACATCCACTTAAAATTCACTACAAGATAGCTTTTTTTATGTATTCCAGAGCAAAATTGAACAGCAATGGTGCCAGCCCATCTCCCTGCTTTAGTCCGAGTATTGATGCAGGCTTGAGAGGTCGTCGACATCATTGTAGTTTTGGCAGGACGGACTAATTTGGCTTGGATACCAAAGCAAAGAATCGGTTCGTACAGTACGTTGCGATCAATACTATCGTATGCTTGCTTAAAGTCAACGAAGCTTTAGTATACGTCTATGTTGAACTTCCAGAATTTTACAAGTACTTGCTTGACTGTAAACTATTGGTCTATTGTCGATGTACCTGCTCTAAATTGATCTTAACAATCACCAATAATACTGTTGGCGTATGATTCGATCTTATTTTCTAAGATCTTAAATATTTTGTACACCGTACAAAGGAGTGATATGCCTCTATAGTTTTCATACTGTAGCTTGTCACCTTTTTCGTCGATAGAGAATATAAGTGATTGGCTCCACTTTCTTGGCATTGGTTCTTGTTGCCAAATATGCTGAATGATTTTATGGACAGTGTTTATGTTTTAAGTGGATGGACCACTGAAAGTAAAATAAAAAAAGGAATAAATTTCTACGGATAGGTTACTCTATTCGTAAAAATATACTTTTTGGATTCTGTTACTAGGTAACTCTAGTACAGATCTGAGTAATTGCCTTTTCTGGCAATTCAACTCAATATGATAGAATTGAGTTGCACATAGGTTTCTCTATGTGCAACCAAAATTCTTGTACCCTTTCACACTAGGTACCTCTAGTGCCAAAGGAGGATAGAATAAACAGGAAAACCTTCTAGGAGGACAAGTCGAAGCAAAAATAGAATTAGGCTGCAAATAGGTCTCTCTATGTGCAACCACAATTCTCGTATCCTTCTGCCCTAGGTACCTCTGGTGCACAAGGAGAATAATAATACAATGTACGTCTCCTTAGGTTTCCTAAGAAGACGGATCAATATCTAACTTACCCAAGAAATTTAAATTCACTTTAAATTAAAAACTGTTAACAACATTAATTACACTTGGTTTTAAAATCAAAACTGATAATAATTTATTCTATATCATTCCAATTTATAATAAAATCTTGTTTATGTTAGCTAAATCACATACATGGTACCTTGCACCTTGCTTCAAGAAAGCCAAAGTACCATGAATGCTTACAACAGATAAATTTACTACTGAACAAAATAATTATTGATTGAAAATGCATGCTTGGTATTTTTCATACGCATATAGAAAGGTGAAAGTACCAAACATGCTTACAAACAAAAACAATTAATTGCAATCATGATACCTGGCAACTTTTCTTGAGTGAGTTCCAGATATAATAATTGCCTACATATTTTAATTGTTCGTATAGAGCAGTGACTCATTTATACAATATTTATTTATTTTGCTGAAAGTATCAAACATGCCTACATAGAAGAACAATAATCAATAGCTTGCAACTTTCTTGAGTAAGCTCAAGGTATCATAATTGCTTACATATTTTAATTGTTCGCGTAGAGCATTGACTCATTTGTATTTATTTATTTTGCCTGAGCCAATGCACCCGGCAAAACAATAACACTCGTCAACTCTTATGCAATTCTTCCGCGTAAACGATATGTTGCAGAATTGCAACTCACGACTTGACATACGGCAAATGTGCACATGGCATCAACGTCAAACGAGTGGAGAAAATGATTTTATGATAATGATAAGGAATGCAATTTTTTTTCTTATTGTTGGAATGTTTAGAATTTTCTTATCGTTTAAACAGACAGCTTCCTGAACACCGCTGCCACCATATTTAATGAGCTCAACTGGAATTTCATCAAGGCTCAACGCTATATTATTGTTTTGCGCCTTTATAGTCGAACAACCTTCACCCAGAATTGGTGGGGCCAATGGAAGCTCTTCAGGAATATCTATATACTCCAATGTTCTGGAGCAGTATGGAGGATTTATGAGATTCTTGAAATATGATGCCCATCTTTCCTTGATCCTGCTTTTAAATAGTCAATAGAGCCCTTAGAGATAACAACAAAATTGGAAACACTTTGGAAAGCCTATACAAATATTTCCAATGCTGTAAAGTTAAAACTTTGAGAAACAAGATAAAACCGGAGTTGACTTCCATATGTACACGTTGTCGCAATAACCCCTGCGACCGCCTGCCTAACTACGTGTCTTTTTCAACCCACCCCTGGGACCGTGATTCTAAAGCTGGTTAAGGGAAACCCAATGGGTTGTCACAAGAAAGCAAACAAACGCTTATGCACTCGTAAATATGACTTTATTGCAAATAACACTTCACAAAACCAGAAAATAGCATTGAATGCAAATAAAACATTATGGCTACTACTTAGGATAGAAAACACTTTCGTATCGATAACCCATCGTTTTCTAGCAATAACGCACATTCCACTTTTAATTCAGTATCTCACTCCGATTTACAATGTCACTCCTTAAAATGTTGTTATCCCTATACCAGGTGTAATATTACTTTCACTACAGTCAATATGTACCTTCAGACAAGTTCTCGAACCGAAAAAACGACTAATTCCGAATCGTATCTCACGCGCCAGGTAAATTTCGCATCCATGTTTAGTCGTCAAATTGACAATCGGAAATTATGGAAATTATTGGAAATGAAATGACAATCAGGCTCAGAACGTGGTCATATCATTTTCTATGGAGTTTATATGAGCATAGCCTCTCCATTTGTTCCGTTCCTCAAAGAGTTAAAATTAACTTATCGAAAATGAAAGCTCTATATTTCATTAAAAAAGGAAAGCCTTGCCTACTTCCCAATCAAAGTTGAGATTTTTTGGGACAAGCAATTTCTTGGTCGAAGGAAATTTCTTATTTGGGACTTCTTCTTGATATAGAATTAACGTTTAAAGACCATATTGAACTCACTTGCTCCAAGATTTTAAAGGTAATACTAAACCTCTATTCTCTACTTAAAAAGAGATCACTCCTCTGTAGTAAAAATCAAATTCTTTTTAAACTGGTAATTCAGCCCATTATGCTATATGGAGCTCCTGCATGGAACTCATTTGAAAAATATCTAAAAACAAAGCTTCAAGTCGGTCAGAATAGGTGTTTGAAATTTGTCCTTGATAATCTTTTTTATTTTTTAATAGGAAAATTACATCAAATGGCCAGAATTCACACAAAAGCGAAAAAATTATGGCCAGATCAGCTATTCCACCAACCGCCTAATTGCATCACTCTCGGGTGACAATATTTAGCTATATTAAAGAGCATTGGGGCATGTTCATCCCCTTGTTTTAAGCCTGATTCCGTTATAAAGCTGTCCGTTAGTTCACCGTTTACCTTGACCTGGGACTCTGTGTTTAGCATCGTGACCTTGATCATGCGGACTTGTATTGTTGGGACGCTAAAGTCATGCATTATTTAATTAAGCTTTCAGTCAAGCATTTCAATACGAATTTGGCTTTCTAAATGAGAACTTTAACAAATTTTTCAGCAATATATCAGTGACACATTGATAAAATTTGTTCAATTTCTAATGTGCAATAGAAACCTTGTGTTGACATAGCCTAATTTAACATAATTTGCAAGTGAATTGATTGAAATCAGAAGACTTGAGATAATTTGTGTTATCAATTTGTATGGAAAATCATGTAATTTTAATGTTGATTCCTAGGCAAATTGAAAATCTTGGTTAAAATCACATAATTTACTCTGGTATATACGAGTACGTAGTACAGGTATGCTTTTATTAGCTTTATTTAGTAATCTTGCTATTGAATTATAATTATTGTCCGTTGCTTGACTCAATAGGTTCGCAAATTATTCTCGATTTCACATAAGCATTTAAAAATTTTTAACAACTGTTAATATCATAAAGAACTATTACGTTCCTAATTTTTGTTTAACCAACTAATTAGCCTTAATTTGTATGATTTCCATCAAAACGCTATCTATTTTTCTGTTTTGAAATATACTATATATATATTTCGGGCTTTCGGGAGTAAGTTGCTCCCTTCTTCAGTGTCAGTTATGAAGAAGGGAGCAACTTACTCCCGAAATGTATATACGTCAAAAAAGAAAAATAAATAGCATTTTGACGACAATAGTACAAATTAAGGATGGTTTGGAAGCACTAAACATGGGAAAATGCACAGTACAACTAATTAGAATTATATTTTTTTAAATATAGACATCGTTCAATTCAAGTGTGTTTTAAAAAGAATCATAGAAAAACATAGCATTCAAATGACAAAGCGTCGGATGCGTTGTCTTGCGTTTAGTGTCGTTCTTCATCGGCGGCTGTCATTTAGAGAGTTTCGTAGGCAGTGCTGTGTTGTCCAGTTTGAATATAATTTTCCAGTTTTCTGATAATTAAAATGTCAACAAAAACTAAAAAAGACGAGAAAAATTCACGCGAAATCGAGGTAAGTTCTAATGTTTAATAATGCCTCGCAGATTGCATGCGTTCGAAAACATGCCACAACTCAGTTTTGAATTGTGCTCGGTTCATAGTTGCAGAGGGTAGATTTTCTTTAAGAATAGTATTCCGTGAAAATAGATGATTGATAAGCACTCCATGGCTTTACAGATTCATATAATTAACAAACTTAAAAGTGCGAACTATATGTAGCCCACAATTGTTCGGATTTTACGGTTGATGAGCTACCGGTATCAAAGTATGACGTGTAGGTTTGAAAGTTTTGTCGCACATTGCCACTTCAGACAAGTGTAATTTTGCACCCTCCATAGAGAAGGTTCTGTTTGAAATGTTTTCATTAGCCAAAGGCATCTCCATCTAGTCACTGAACTTTTCCAGAAATATATGTGGTCATCTTCAAACTTAATAACATTTCAATCTGCAGAATTATATACGAGTACTTTAACTCGACAGCCGTTCATTTTATTCTAATTTTTTCTAGATTTCAGCGCTGTTCAACTAATTTAAGATTATCAGTTCTAAAGACCTTTGTTTTTTTACTAAGGCAATTACAGTTTCAAATCAGGTCTCCAGGAAATATTTTGATATATTCCTCATAGGACCCAAATCATAAATTCACTGAAAATGTCAACGACCAATCTAGCAGAATGTTCATTCCATAGAACACTATCTTGCTATGCACCTGCTCGCTCATAAATAAGTTCACTTCAGAGTTTGATCTGTTCAATCTATCGTTGTGCTTAATTTGTCCTACATATGAGTCATCTATATCTTTCGCGGACTTTACCTGACAGTAGTAGAGGAATGTGATTACTATTCTTTCTTAAATTATAGATCCAAGCTTGTATTACATGTACAATGTTCCATTCGAAAATCAACTCAACTTTCCACTGAGAACACAGTGTAATATGATTCGTGATAGCCATATTATAATTATTAAGATCGCATCACATAGACTAAACAGGCAATTGCTTGGTTTAATTAGTGGACATAAGTTAAACATCAATCCATTATTTTATCGAAAAAAACACCTTTGATTTACAATTTTTCTTTTATATTTTTCATGCTAAAATAAAAGCAAATAACTCATTTTATCATTAATTTATAATTTTAATATTTCACATTACAGCCAGTCAAAGTCAACAAATGGGATGGTTCTGCTGTAAAACATGCTTTAGATGATGCAGTAAAAAATGCACTATTGGATCGTCCGAATTGCAAGGAATATTTCGGTCTCATTGACGGTCGCCTGCTCATTTGTGGATTAGCTGTCGGTACGGCATTAGTAGCACTTGGGTGGGATCATAAATATCCATTCCCTCAGTCACGTCCAGTTTTAATAATATGTGTCACATCCTACTTCATTCTGATGGGTATTCTAACACTCTACACAACATTCAAGGAAAAGGGCATTTTCGCTGTTGTCAATCAGACTGATAACGATGGGAAAAAAGTTTGGCAGGCTAGTTCCGAAATGAAAAAGTATGACGACAAGTACACATTGGTACTTTCGGTTAAAGATAGCAAATCTTTACGAGAAGTTTCTATATCCAAGTCGTGTGCAGCATTTATCGATGTGAATGGTGTAATTTTAGAGAATTTGGTTGCAAATGAAGTCAACCGATTGTATAATTCTTTGAGCGTAGAGAAAAAAGAAAAATAGTTTTGGTATTATTTAATGACTATCTTTGTGTGGTAAGGTTATGGAATTTTTCAAAATAAAATTCAATTTTGAAAGCTTAATAGATTGTTTATGTGAATTTATATATTTATAAAACTGTATCCAGAAAAACTTCTTAATTTATTACAGCTGTAGTAAAAACAGTTGAAGAGTTTAATGCAAAAGTTTGTTTACAAGCTACTGTTTGCATGAGGATTGCAATGCACTAACCTTTGTGTAAAGACCATCTTATTTTACTCAAGATCCTTCCCCAAGTTTAGCGCTCCAAATGTATAGATGTTTCCCAAATTTTTCCAATGAACAAGCAATTTTTTCCTTTAAATATGATATATTTCGGGAGTAAGTTGCTCCCTTCTTCCATTGAACTGAAGAAGGGAGTAATTTACTCCCGAAATATGTTTGTCAAAATATATCATATTTAAGGGAAAAAAATCGCGTTTTCACCGGAAAATTTGGCAAACATCTATATCATCTTATTTGCGTTTGATAATAATGGCAAAACAAGTTGAGGTAGCAGGAGAGTGCTCCTGCCAGAAGGGTTTTGTGAAACAATTTGTAAATCAAACAATATGTTCGACTAATATACAGATTCCTTAAATTGAGTTTGAAAAATTAAATCCTGATTATTATGTGTTTAAATTCGCCACCATTTTGTTTCGGGTGTTTAAACACCGTCGCTTGATTAGTCATGATGATAACATATCAATATTACAAACCATTTCTAAAATTTTTATCAAAAGATATTTGTAGTGTCTAGGTCCGTTGCAAACGTGTATCTCCCTAGTATCACATGTTAATTGTTAAATATTTTCAGGACATGCACAACTGCTATCTGAAGACTTAAATTGTAGCTTTTGAGAAATTTAAGGGTCCCATTTTGATTTTATAGGGAAAAACGTAAACTATAGAATATACTATTATTAACAAAGTTGATTGAATTTTGAATTCTGAGGTATTTGTTGCCGTTGTACTTCTAAAGGCTTGCCTCCACAATTTTTTTTCTCAGATTTTTCAGGTTAAAGGTGTCCGATCGCGAGGGGGGACACTAAATTTTTGTACATTCCTCCCTCCCTGCACTCCTCGATGCAAAACTTGACATTTTAAGACTTGTTTTTGAAAATTTTCATGAAGACCTTTCATTGGATACCCATATTGCCTACATGCAATGAAAATTTTTTTTCCGGGGGCCACTCCCCTATATGGGGAGACCCCCTTAAACATCTTTTTAGTATTTTTTTGTGGTGAAACTTTGAAGAGGGCATCACTTTACACCTGCTTACAAAATTTAATGTTTCTAGCTTATGTGGTTTGCGAGAAATGTGTTGTGACGCACGGACGGGCGGACATACAGGGCTCGATTTTAGTAAGGGTTTGTAAAATTATTTTACAAAACCCTAAAAAGGTTCTTACCTGGAGCGCAAGTTGTGGATCGATTTCGTAATTGAAACTTTATTTTCTGACGGTGTGATCCGAGATGTAACTAATATCTATACAAGCCGTTTTCTTCCGTTAAAGTTAAAGAGCTATAAACGTTTAGCATTCGTGGTGTTCAGACGTGTTTTTAATTGCTCCTGTAATTGATTTTTAAAAATTAATATTTATAAATGCCAATTGGAAATGAATTTTTTGGTATCGAAAAAGCTCATCGTTTATTACACATTGTATTCGATTCATTTAGAAGAAGTTTCGAGGAGCCAGTCAAGCGGAAAAGTTTCATTGGGATTACCTTCCTCGCTGAAAAGTTGAATGGAAGAGCGCGACAACTTCCACTAAAGCCCGTTGGGAGAACCCTGTAGTACTTTAAAAGGTAGACAATTATTGAAATAACGACTGGAACGAGATTCGAACATCGAGAATCAGATAAAAACGCATGGAATAAGAAGTTTCGAATAAATTTAAAAAACTTCAACAAGAAAAACGAAAGTTAAAACAACACTGGACGAGGCTATAGACTATGATGCAGTAAAGGCCACAGGAACAAAAAATGTGTGCAAAGGTAACAATTTTGAATTCAATACATTCAATAATTCTAATAGTAATCGTGGCAAAATTTTATTGAGTAAAAAAAAGAGAACAAATCAGTCTGCTTCGGCCCTTCGGTTAAAACTAGTAAGAATAAGAAAAACGTAATGTTTTCGGGCAGCGCGGAAGTGGTATATATTTTGGCTCTTGGTGTAAAATAAATAATTTTGAAAGAGAGTAAATTCGGACAAAATAACGATAAGCCGCAATCGCTGGTTGACTTCAACAAAAGACGCGCTAAAATCTGGGGAAGTTCCGCACTTCTCATATACTCTGAAGGCAGACAAATCAGATTTTGCCCTTGGACTGCAGGGAGAATATGGTTGATCTCCTTGAAAAGAAGCCACACCAGCTGTGCAATTCATTGCAGCGAAGAATTTCGCCATAGGGAGCTCAACTGTTGGGAAGAAAAATTTGCTATTCTACTTAGTTCAGATCTCGACTGAGAGCAGTCCACGTGCCCAAATGAGGTGGGAATGACTCCAGGAGAGAGAAATCAACCAGTGCTATCGGTGTCAAAGATTTGGCCATTCGGGTGCCTACTACCCCATGCACTATCGATGTGTCAGATTAGCCGAATATTAACAAACAAAATGTATGTATGAATATATATTCAATGTCTTCCTCGTTACGCGTCTGTCACTCGACTGAGTGACTATCCACTGTTTCCTGTTTTACTCGCCGGTATTGGCAAGTGGGACTCTACGGGCTTGACAGGTCACCCTCTCCTGACATGGAATGGCCCCGATTTCGTAGTCCTCCCCATCTTCATCGTAGACATCCAAGCCCAGGCTCAAATGGCACCACGGTTTGGTTTTATCGCTGGAGTAAACGGAGCTGAACCCTGTGTAGAACTGAAATTTAACTGGAAGAGGACTTACCTACCATGCAGAATACCGACTTCAGCTAGATGGCATGTGGCAAAGTTGCGAATATCTCCAGGAATGAGCAACCCACGTCGGGCGTTTGTGGCGTGTGTACTGAGGAGGCACCTACTCGAGAACCAGGTGAAGGATTTCTGGCAGCCGGATGACGTGATGCCAACCACCCCCCCCCCCTCCTTAGCAAGAAAAAAAATGTGAGGAATTCTTTTCCAGGACAACAAAACGAGACTCCGGCGGCCATTCCGTAATGCGGCTGCCATTCTCCTAAGACGCAAACACCTACGGAGGTGGTTTTCATTGGAGCGCAAACTCACAATAAACGACGCTCTACGGCAACATAAACGAAGTTCATGCAGTAGTACTTGAAGCTCGGAAACATGAAGACTATCAAGGACAAGGATCTACAACGATCATACTACTTCCTGCCTCATCACTGCGTTGTGAGACTAGACAGCACACCAACCAAACTAAGAGTAGTTTTCGACGCGTCGATGAAAACCTCAACAAATATTTCCCTGAATCAAGTACTCAATACAGGACCAGCTCTTCTTCTTCTTCGTAGTACTACAGCCTCTCTCGGGCCTACGCTTCCTGCAAATAGCGCTTCCAACTCTCTCAGTACACTGAACGCGTCCTCCAATTTTCAAAACTGAGCAGCAATGAACTGTCCGTCGACCGAGTCGAACCAGCGTTTCCTCGGTTTCCCCACTGGTCTCCGCCCTTCAGTTCTTCCAACGAATACCTTTTTGGGCATCCTTTGTTCGCCCATACGATTCATATGTCCAGCCCATTACAGCTTCCGCAGTCTCACAATCGTTGACACCTCCGGCTCGTCAAAAATTTCATACAGCCCATGGTTGTATCGAATTCGCCATTGGTCCCCGTCTAGCTTCGCTCCGATTATTCGCCTCAAGGCCCGTGTCTCAAAGGCGCTCAGTATATTTGCGGATGCTTTAGGTTAGAGTCACACCCATTGCATAGCACAGGTCTTATCACAGATTTGTATACTGGAGCTTTGTTTACCTGTGCATGCAGCTGGTCTTCAAGATCGTCATAACTGAAAATAATATTTATTTGCGAGCTGTACTCTTCGACGTATTTCATCTCTTTCATTACTGATTCTCGTTATTTTGATGCCTAAATACACAAATTCGCTCACATTTTCGATATTATATCGCCGTGTGATATTTTGTGTATTTGACGTATTTTTCCTCAACTGCATCATGAGCTTTGTTTTATTCTCATTGATTTGTAGCCCTACTAGTTTTGCTTCGCTGTCGAGTTTCAGGAAAAGTTCTTTGGCAGTTGTTAATGACCGTGACTAAATGTTGATGTCGTCCGCATAGGCTACTATTTGGCTCGATTTGTATAGTAATGTACCTCGTGCATCGACAGGTAGCTTTCTTATGACATATTCCAGAGCCAAATTTAATAGCGATGGGGCCAGCCCATCTCCCTGCTTTAGTCTATTTGCGTCAAGGCATACATATGGGTTGGTTATTGATGCGGACTTGAGAGGTCGTTGACGTTATTGTCATTTTGGTAAGACGAACTAATTTGGCTGGGATGCCAAAGCAAAGCATTATTTGGTACAGTACGTTACGATCAATACTGTCGTATGCTTGCTTAAAGTCAACGAAAATTTGGTGTACGTCTATGTTGAACTTCCAACATTTTTTAAGAACCTACTTGACAGTGAACAATTCGTCTATTGTTGATCTACCAGCTCTAAAATCACCTTGATACTCCCCAATAATATTGTTGGCGTATGCTCCGATTTTATTTTCTAAGATCTTTGAGAATATTTTGTACGCCGTACAAAGTAGTGATATGCCTCTATAGTTTTCGCACCAAGCTTGTCACCTTTTTTATGGATAGGGAATATAATTGATTGGATCCACTCTTTCGGCATATGTTCTTGTTGCCAAATGTGCTGGATGACTTTGTGAATAGCTTTATGAACACTGCTACCACCATATTTGATGAGCAATGCAGGAGGAGTACCATTTGCTGATGGAGATGAAAAATTGGAAGCTGGTGGACTGTCCAGAAGGAGCGAAGCCGATCACTTGTCGTTGCGTACTTCGAGAGAAGGCGGACGGGAGACGGGAGTCTGGGAGGCCAGACTAGTGGCAAGGGGATTTGAACAGAAGCAGGGAGTGGACTACACGGAAACTTTCAGCCCAGTAGCACGCCATGCATCCATTCGCCTGCTCGTAAGTCACGCAGCGTCGGAGAACATGAAGTTGGTATCGTTCGATGTGAAAACGGCTTTCTTGTATGGAAAAATGGAGCAGGGCATCTATATGCACCAGCCTGAAGGGCTCGACGATGGAACCAGGAAAGTTTTTAAGTTGAACAAGAGTCTCTACGGACTTAAAGAAGCTCCGAGGAAGTGGAACGTGAGGGTCACCACCCATTTTGAGAAGAAGATAGGCTTGATCAACACAGATGATGACCCGTGTATATACTATAACAAGGACAAGAGCATTATGCTATCACTCTTTGTGGGTGATGTATTGGTTGCCGGCAAAGATGAAGAAGAAATATACAAACTCCTAGATGAGATAAGCTAGGGATTCGAGATATCATTCAGCAAGAAAGTACAAAACAAGTTAACGTATTTGGGTATAGAAATCAAGATCGACCAGGACGGTATCTTCGTGAGTCAGCCTCGCTACACGGAGAATATCTTGAGGAAGATGAAACTCGAGCAGTCCAATCCAGCATTCACACCTACTGAGCTAGGAATTATCAATCATAAGACAGACTTCAAGAACGACGAGGCGATAGGAAGTTTGTTGTACTTAGCCACAATAACCAGGCCAGACATAAGCTTCACCGTGAACTACCTCAGTTGATTCTGCAACAAGCCCATGAAGAGCCATCAGGCGATGGTGAAACGTGTTTTCCAGTACTTGAGAGGGACCACGACAGCCGGAATTCATTTCGGAGGAGACAACACACTCGTGGCCTACACCGATTCAGACTTTGAAGGAGACTCTGAGACAGGACAGTCAACGAGTGGTGTGTTAGTGATGAGAGGAGAGCCAGTAATCTGGTATTCACATAAGCAGCGTCTGGTAGCGACTTCAACTGCAGAAGCCGAGTACCGAGCAGTAGTGTCAGTGATTGACGATGTGTGCTAGATCAAACGAATCGCACTGGAACTTGGCATTCTAGAAGCTAGCTGAGCTGCCGATCACTCTGTACGTCGACAACACGTCAGCCATACACATGCTACAAAATGCACACGAAGGAAAGACGACCAGAGGAAAGAAGCACATCAAAATACCACGAAAGTACATCCAGCAACACATCGGCAATACTGTGGCACTGCAACACGTCGAGAGCAGTAAGTAGATCGCAGACATCCTCACCAAGCCACTCAACAGAAGAATTTTTGAGACGCTCCGCTGTAAATTGACCAAGAAGGAGTGTTGAGATTTGATCAACTGACAGCTAACCCTATCCTTACCTTGCATTTACTGACATAAAAAAACTAGTAGCCGGGAAATCATTTTGAATTGGATAAGCTATATAAAATAAAAAATAATCAGTCCGTCTGTTTTCCTCGTGCATAAAAGTTGTGTCGGTTAATGGCAAAGACATCTCTGGTTAATTGAATATATTGATGTATAGTTGCGTGTCGATATAATAATATTTATGCAGAAGTTTAGTCCGTGGTATTTTTATGAAACCCAGTTCAATAAATTGAACATTATGTCAACATGGGCTCGACTTTTTCTCAGCTGAAAAACCCGAACCAACTGAAATTAACAACAGTCTTTGACATACAACATCGATAGGTTAATTTGATCAAGTAATGATCTGCTTTACAATTGGCTCCTCAATATGTACCGACGTCAAATATGCTCGAGGCCCAACGTTGTTGGATCAGAACATCATCGATCTGGTTTTGTGTCTTGCCATTCGGTGATACCCAGGTCATTTTATGAATGCGTCGATGTGGGAAGCCATTTAAACGTATGACTAGATTTCTGCTACATGCAAAGTCAATCAGGCGCTGGCCGTTGTCATTTGTTTCATCGTGAAGGCTTTATCCTTCAGTCGTTCCCCGATGACATATCTTATTGCCAACCTTAGCGTTGAAATCACCCGCAATTATTTTTGTGCATTTTGAATCGACATCTTTCTATGTAATTTCGTCCTTTTCTTCTGTCGGGCCGTGAACCTTTATCAGCCAGATTTTGAAGAATTTCACTTTTATACGGATAGCACACAACCGTTCATTGACTGCCTTAAATTCAATAATATCAACTCCCTATCCACAATAAAGGCCTCTCCGAATTCTCGTTTTCTAGCAGGCTTCCCACTTTTGAATATTGCGTGCGATCTCACGTCTTGAATATCGTTTGCAGTCCAGTTCGTTTCTTGGATTGCCAGTATTTTTAATTCATATTAACTGGCCTGTTGTAAAAGCACCAAGATAATTGAGTTCCAGGATCCAATGCGAGGTCATTTCCGTGAGCCCAATCCATTCCGAGACCCTTCTGCAGGTTTCAAAACATTGTAGGGTTTCCAGGGACGGGGAGTTAGTTTGTTACTCAACCTCCATTCCAGCGGCATGGTTATTACTTTGATTCCGTTATCGTGCGCGGAAGACTCGCCTTCACCCTCTTATGCCCCCCACAAAGGAGGTGTAAGTAGGATTTAGTAGCAGAGCTGTAAATGTATTTGCAGTTATTAGCGTTTTTCGGCATTTAATGTCCTATTGTTGGGGAACCAGTAAACCCAATTTGCGACCCCGAGAACATTTACTACCATTTAATCGTGGGGTTTAGGATGAGGAATCATAAAAGCTGTGGGTTGGGGAAACAAGGAGTTCCCTCCTACTTTCACAAACGGGCTTGGGACCGTCTACGGCGGATTTGGACCAGCTCTTTAACAGGACGTATTTTCAGTACTCTTGCCATTCAGGTTGCCCAAATTCATTTTCACGCGCATGTGGAAAAATGTATCGGCAGGCGAAAGTGGATGACAGGAACCAGCCTTAACAACAAATCATTTGGAGAGACTCCCCTGACCAGCCCCTTCAGTACTTCCAGCTTACCACAGTCACGTATGGTTTGATCTCTGCTCTTTATCTGGCCATCAAATGCCTTCATCTATTAGCGATGGAAGCGCAGGGCTCCTGCCCTTATGAAGTCGCAGCGATTAAGCAGAACGCCTACGCTGATAACCTTATGACTGCAGCCGAAAGCTTGCGAGACGCTAAAGTGTTAAAACAGCAAGTCATCGCGCTACTGAGATATGGAGGGTTCCGTCCAAGGAAATGGTGCTCCAACGCGCCATCTTTACTCCGGGAGGTATCTGCCCAAGTCCAGCCCCTGCAATTCAAGATCGAAGATTGTGAGTCCCACGGGAAAATACTTGGACTAACGTGGCTTCCTGCCACAGACGAATTCTGCATCAGCCTTAATGAAGTCCCAAATCAGGCTGTGACCAAGCGAACAGTGTCCTCGGGTACCGCCCATCTGTTCGACCGCTTGACTTCTTGAGTCCCGTTACCATTCAAGCCAAGATTTTGCTCCAAACTCTGTGGGGGCTAAAGTTGGACTGGGACGCAGTTACACCTATGGAAATTCACGCACGCTGATTAGAATTTCGTGAAGAGCTCAAAACCATCAAGTTCCCACGTAATGTTTTCTCCGGGCGGCTTCCCAAGGATATCCAAATGCATGTGTTCTGTGTCGCCTCTGAGATCACATATCCAGCCGGCACATATACAGCCGGCGCAGGTGATTCCATCATCGCACGACTGCTGTGTGCTAAGGCAAATGTAGCCCCAACGGCAGCTATCACTTTAGCACGGTTGGAGCTCCAAGCCGCAACTCTGGCGGCCAGGCTGGCGGATCGCGTTAGATCGGATCTGAATTCAAGAACCATAGCCTGCAACTTTTGGCGTGACTCGGAAATAGTCCTGGCATGGCAGCGGGGACTTCCGCCTCTTGGTGCACCTTCGTTGTGAATCGTGCAGCGGCCATTCAGGAGCTCACTGTTAAATCTCAATGGCGTTATGTTCCTTCCAAACAGAATGTTGCGGACATCATCAGCCGCGAACTGTCTCCAGCCCAACTGCTCAGGGCCAGCACCTGGTTCTACGGATCCGTGTTCTTCCACGGGCGAACAGACGCATGGCCACTACAGCCCGCCAAATTCAAGACGGACGCTGAAAAATGGCCGTAGAAGACATCGCTCATTTTATCAGACCAAGGCGACGATGTTATACACATCATCGCAACTCATTTCAGCATCTTCAACGAATGGTTGCCTATTTTTTGCGTTTCGCCAACGTTATTCGAAAGGTCCAACAACCAGCATCCCGGTTTCTAACAGTACCGGAACTAGATAAGGCCCTCGTTGTTAACACTTTGCACATATTTATAAACTTAAACACTAACTCTATGTGTTTTGATAGTCAACAGTTATGCCATTATTGAAAAACAAATTTCCCATCAACTGAAAATGTAAAACAGAAAATGCCATTTATATCTATAAAACTAAGGCTTATCGATACTTTTTATTTCTTCTTCTTCTTGTTTGTAGCACTACAGCCCCTCTCGGGCCTTCGCTTAGAGATAGTAAGAGTATCTCATTTTCATGACCGTATTGAATTGTTCGGAAGTTGGTTTGGTCAGTACCATGCTCCCGTGTGCCTGCTCAGCTATGATATGATCTGATTAAATCAGTACATATCACCACTGAGTGCACTCATAGTCTGTCCGAAAAATCCCCTGAACTAAATCACGTTGCTCCAACGAGATTTGAACCTGGGAACTTCGGCTTATGGACGATACTTTTTATGGCAGTTTTTAAATTCAGCAGATGTAAAAACATTGAAATGGGCTATTGTCGAGTTCAAAACGTTTTCATTGCTGGGCAGTGTTATTAGTCGTTGTGTGAATATTGAAATTCTTATGACGAATTTAGTTGGATTCACCTGCTATAAATTGTTACTCTTCAATTAATTCTTCAATTACTTTAATAGACTATCGAAATGAAATGAAACGAGTTTTTTTCCTTTAATCAACGCAATTATAAAAGTATCGAACAGCACTGAGAAACGTAACGAAATTCTTGGAAATAAATCTCATGTTATTGTTATTAGAAAATGTAATACGTGCGATCAGTCTTAAAAAAACCATTCTCATACGCTACTATGTTAACAAGCTGGAAAACTTACACACCCGAATAGCTCCGAGGTCCCCCATACATTGATCTTACAGCTTTCCACAGGGGGATTATTCTTGGATGAAACGATAATACCTAGAAAATACTTTGACCTACTTATATTTTTCCTACTTACCCGCAATCTATATTAGTAATAAAAGGAAGAATGAAACGACCCAACAATCATTAACCACAATAAGTACACATATGATTTATTTGAACTTCACTGCATTTTAAATGCATCAATCGGTTAATAATAATAATTAATAATAATAGTAATAATATATAATTATGTATATATAATAATTTCCTTTTTTGTTCTTTAATAATAATCACTTTATTCACAAATTTTCATTTTGTTTATCAATTAATATCTAGTTTCACATTTAGATGTTAATCATTATTATATTTATTATTTTATGTATAAATTAAAACAACTTCGATGTTTTTGTCTAGCCTTGTTTTGCATATGTATGGTATATTTGCTTTTGTTCCTTTGTTTTGTCTCATTTTGTTTTTATTTGCTTTTCACATTGTTTCGTTTGTGTTTTCATTTGTTTCTGCTTTAGCTTTGCTTCACTAAGGACATATTCGAAGTTGTTCCCAATTTTTAAAGATTCCCTATGCGAATTTAGAGATTAAATGATTCATTTAGTTTTAATTAATGTTTGTTTTTTAATTTTTTTCTCTTGTTGTATGTTTTTTTAGTTAGAATTGACACAAATATCAGATAAATTATACTATATAAGTGATAATATTTTTAGTTGTTTAATTTTTTTGGTTTGAAATTTGTTTTTCTTTTTGATAAATATACAGAGTATATGTGAGAATAAATTTTATTGCAATTTTCTGTAAGGTCAATGTTCAATAATGGAAAAAACAGTATTTTATACTTTGCATTGTTTTTCTATCGTAAACGATTTTTTTTTTCGTCACTTTGTTATTGTTTGGTTATATGTGCGAAAGGGTTTTTGTTTTTGCGATTTTCAAAGTTACGTTTTATCTAGCAAAGAGCTTTTATAATTGTTTGTATAGGAATTTTAGTGCGCCAAAAATGTTTAAATAATTCATAATAATAAAGGAGCTTGATGGTTGTGATTCTCATTTGGAGCAATTTACATGTTCTATTCAGTTACCCTTGCTATTATTTACAATTGTCTGAAAAGAACTAAAAGTTTCCACAAAAATTGTCATGAATATGTGCTACATTTGAAGTAGAAAAAATAATAAAAATAAATACTTATAGTCTTTTTAATTCCTATATATATCTATAGAATCTTCATCTATTAGCTATATTAAGAGCTCTATTCGGTTTATCGGAGTATTTTTTTTATTTCTTATTAGACCATTGTTGAATTTTTTATGCTTTTATTTTCTTATCTTAACTGCATTCGGTATCTGCCTAGTCTCATATACATATCTATTAAAATTGATTCAAAGTACATATTTGAAAATGTTCGTTTAACTTTAATTAGCAAATGCACAGATTATATATTTTCCACATGTGTGACTATATAGAAATGATTCTAAAAAACCTACTGAAATTATACTTATTCTTGTCGACTACTCGTAAATGTGTGCAATTAATATTACATTCATAAAAAACTACTCATTACAAAATGACTGTGAGACGTTCATTTAAGACATTCTTACTGGATTTACGGTTTTGTAAAGATTTTATCATTTATTCATACCTACAAGAAAAAAATCACTTTCACATATCGTAGAAGACTGTGGCATAGAAGGCGCCGAGATTGTTTGCTATTAAATTTCAAGAGAACTTGATATTTGTTAACTATTATATACATTTGTTTCTCTATATATGATTTGTTTCATTTTTTTTCTTTCTTATTAAAAAAAGTTCTAATTAAATTTTATGTAATAGCTTTGAATCAACTTTAATTTGTGATGTTTCGTGGTATTTCTTATAGGGGGTACTGGATGAGCTATAGATTTGCACATCAGACAAGATTGCACTCTAGGCAGATTTCTTATCGATACCTCTTAGCAATGAGATTTATATATTTTTTTATGTTTATAATTTTCAACTCAACTTGTGAATAAAATTTTATAATTGAAATGCATATAATGCAAATTGAAATAATATAATAGCAATAAATGGAACAGATACATTTTATGCACTTCAAATGGCAGTTTAATGGGTGGCTCACTTACACTTTGTCAGTTAACATTATTTACTAGTAATAGAAATACGCAAAAATATTAAAGAATAACCCGAAGCATGTAATTGAGTTTTCTAAGGAAGACGATACCAAGCCAATATTTTGTACGTAAATATAAAATTTTCTAAGCAATAGTGTCTACAAAATATTCACTAGAGAAACATATTTTTGCAATTAAATTTTAACTTTAAAGTATAAAACTAATAAAAATATTGTGAATGGTTATAGATTCCTCACCAGATGAGCAATATGTATTAAAATTTCCTATTATGATTGACGCTGGTTAAATGTATGTTATAAATGGCATCGGTAATGCAAATTTATGAGTAAAGCAGTGAAATTTACGGAACATTTACACGTGTATGTTGGAATGCAAATCAATTCAAAAAGCGTAACGCCTCTACAAATTTATGATACTCAATACAAACTAAATATGCTGACAATTTAATCCGGTAGAAAAATTCAGGACATTAGACCATATTCAATTTTAAATACAGTTTTGATTAGAATCGAAAATACTGAATATTTAGTGATGGAAATGTAGTCCAAATCAATCCTTATCCCTATCGATTTAAAATAAGAAAATGAATGAATGCATTCGCGCTGTATTGATGCGTAATTCTTTGAAAATTGGCTGGCAAATGAATATAGAAAATAAAAACGGAGAAAATCCTCCCAGCTTCTGTAATCTCCTTGGTATAAATAATGCTACACTATTTCAACAATCTGATGATTGTAAATACACTACAAAAATGCCAACCTTAACTACATGCTTCGCGATCGATGCAAAAGAGAGAAAACTGTTGCGAGATATACTGAAAAAGGCGAGTAGGACCCTGACCTGAAATACGTGTAAGGTTTGACTGTGGCATTAAGTTTGCTTGAAAAGCACATATTGAAACGCGATCATTCATGGAAGGGCGATTAATACTCGGCTAGTAGATTTAGATCCTTTTGTGGTTCCAAGCCAGCATTATTCGAGCGATTGGTTCTGAAAATCTTAAAATTGTCGGCAGAGAGGAGACACTTGAAAGCATAAACATTAGGAAGGACATTAATGAAGATATGAAATAGGAGTGGGATTAGGATGGACCCCTGTGGTACGTCGAAAATGAGAGAATGATAGTCGCTAATCCATTCCAAATTACGGAAGATGATCTGCTATAGATAAGGAAAAGGAGCAGCTCTGAGATTTCAGGCTCTCTAAGAATTTTAAGATAGGTGGAGTCGTGAATTAGCGAATGGGTTTCAGCAGTAGTAGCTTAGATAACTGATCTAGAACAAGGATAGCTCCAAAGTGTTCCATAGAAGAACGAGGGCATGGACCGAGTAGATCTATATATAGGGGTTGGAATACGCGCTCCGAAATGTTGAGTTTGCTCATGGGAGGTCAAAGAGGCTGGTTGGGACCCTTAGTGCTTTTACAGGTCTCACAGGCGCCTACATAATCCTTGACCTGGGATGAACTTTTTGGCCAAAAAAAGTATTGCTTAAGGCGCTGAAGCATCCGACCGTAGCAGCCGTGGCCACCTAAATGATGTTCGTGTGCACGAAGGATCAGATTGTGAGTCATCTCCTCCGACACCCAAAGCTTCCGAGACTCTTCTTCCTGCAACGAGTCACCAGATGCGTACTCGTTTCGTCGGTAAATATAGCCGCCGACAACTTCCAAATCAGGCAACTGTGTTTGTTGGGCTACGATGGTTTGCCTCAACTCATTGTACTTGTCAGGATTGAAATGCAGGCTGTCCAAATCTATCTCGACGGGACTCGTCATTTAATGCCAGGTCCGCTACCTTGGGTGAAATCCTTCACGATAGAGTATCGGGCACGATGTTTTGTGTTTCTTTCCGATGTTTGATTGGTTTATCAGCCATTGTAGCGAAGCATGATTGGTGATGATCACGAACGGGGGACCTTCTATGTATGCTCAAAATTTCTTGACAACCACCACCGCTGCCAGGCATTCTTGTTCGGATGCGATGTAGTTCCTCTGGGCCTAGTTCAGGTTACTGGACATGAAAGCAATGGGAGCTTCTTCTACTTCCTCGGTCAATCATGAATGGTGAAGTGTTTCTGGAATCCAGAGCTTTGCAAGACTGGTGCTGATGTCAAAGCTTGCTTGAGTTCTTCGAATGCCTTTCGGCTGAGTTCAGACATGGTCCCTTTCCGGAGCATGTCCAACAGAGGTGTTGAAACCATTGCATAGTTCCAAACGAACCTTTGGCATCAACCACACACTCCTAGGACGCGTCGTAGCTGCTAACGGTCTTCGGCAAGGGGAACTCATCAATTTTTGTCTGGATCGGTCTTGATGGTACCATGTCCAATGACATGTCCTAGATATTGGACTTCGTTCATGACAATTTTACTTTTCTGGACATTGATGGTGATTTCTACCTTGCCGATATGTAGGGCTACTTCTCGCAGCAGTAGATGTTAGTCAAACGTTTCTGTGATGAGTAGGAGGTCATCCAAGTAAATGAACACTTGGTATTTAAGGTGAGGTGGAATAACTTTGTCCATCAGCCAGGTCATCGTTTGCGGGGCATTACACAGGCCAAAGAGCAATGTAACGAATTAGTATAGTGGTTGTCCAGGCACTGTGAAAGCGGTTTTATCCCTCAACCCTTCATCGAGTGGAATTTGCCAGAATGCATCTTTTTAGTCGAGACTTGCAATGTAGTTTTCTTTCGGGAGTCTTCCCAATATTCCATCGATGAGCAGAAGAGGGCAAGCGTCTTTAGCGGTCACTGCGTTGACTTTCCGGACATCTAGACAAAGACGGACTTTACCCGGTTTCACCACCAAGGTTCCGGTGAGGACTAGGCACTTTGGGACTTCTCTATAACCCCCAATTCTAGCATACTGTCCAACCCTGCGCACACTAGTTTTTCTATGGCCAGCAAGATGGCGTAGTATCTCTGCTTTATGGGATTGCTA
Source organism: Odontomyia ornata (assembly GCA_963969285.1). Taxonomy (NCBI): domain Eukaryota; kingdom Metazoa; phylum Arthropoda; class Insecta; order Diptera; family Stratiomyidae; genus Odontomyia; species Odontomyia ornata. Next base: position 408,394,483 of record OZ017738.1, read on the forward strand.
TCGCCAACGTCAACAACATGACAAACCACAGCAGTGTGGCCAACGTCTTGCGTAGCGTAAGATGGAAAAGCAGCGATGGATGCTTCCAGGCGTTGTCGCTGGTTAGGAGTTAATTCGTGTCTGTCGGGCATAGAAGTAAGTTCATGGATGTGTCTAGTGTTAAAGCGTGAATCTCAAAATAAATCGGTGGCCAAACCAAATTGTAGGACGAAATCGACGCCAAGGTACACGTTCTGGGCCAGTGAGGGGATGATACAAAATGTGATATCCTTGATTTGACCTCTGAGCGTGACGGGTGTTGTCGACCTACCCTTAAAAGAATGTTTGGTGCCATCAACTATGCTGACGTGAGAGCACCAAGGTTTTACCAACCTAGGGTGTTGATAGACTACCTTTGAGCCGAGGCTCGAGGCAAGGCAGCTAACACTTGCACCCATGTCAACTAACGCAACAGCGATTTCACCCAACACTTTGATTGGTGCGGAAGGTCTGGTGTGATGCTTGGAAACTTCCGAAATGTTACATACGTTCAGATTTTAGCGGCAGGCGTGCACTCTCTTACGGAAGCTCGACCAACGACGCGTTGCGCTAGCGCGAGGTAACTGCTTCTAAAGCAAAAATCCGCTCTCGTGCCGCACGACATTGCTGAAGCCTAATGTGATATGGATTCAATGCACGAGTAAATGGCTGTTGGGGTTTTTCAGATCACATTAGAGGTAGTCGCTTCTTGAGCTCCCAGGTTTACTAGGGCATTGTGCTATGGTTACGATCTGTCGATTCAAAAATCGGTCGATCTGGGCTCCAAACACGCGTGTTGTTTCTGTGATGCGGGTGTGAAGGTGATACATTTGCTCTGGGCCTATATTCTGTGGCTATTCGGTTCATCACTCCGCTGAGCCTTGAAGGTGCTGAGTCACAAGCTAGTGTTAGAGGTAGCTTTGCGTTTTCCGTATTATCTACCCTTTAAGATAGGATAAGAGGCTGTACCTCTGGTCATGGAACAGATAGCTATTCCAATTGTTTCCTCATTTGCTCCATGCTGGCAGCCATCGTTTGCATGACAACCAGCAGCTGAGCCAGCTCGAAAGTCGATGATGAGGCGTAGGTTCGACTTTAGGTAGCGCCCTTGTTCCATCTGTATCGCAGAGCGTTATAGGTGGATTCGATTGGCTGATACCACTTTTGGGCACTGCTCCACACGTGTTGTTTCTAGTGGTTGTCTGCATGGAGGGCATGTTGACGATGTCTGACATAGTTGGCCCATACATAACTGGTGGAGGCGATGACCTCAAGGGAACGTCTGACTGGACAAGTCATCCATATTCTCATGGCATATGGAGCAAAGCAGTGTCGGTCCGAGGCCCGACGAAATTTATCTATTAAATCTATGGTTGTCAATACTGTCGAACAGTGTAGATAAGGTCGATATGACAACTTGAGTCTAAAACATGAGCTTTGAACGTAGAAATCTCCAGCGATGGTAACCTTTTCTAAACCTATAATACAAATATTCGATTTAAAAGCCTAATAAAATCTCATTTGATCAATTCGTTCCAAACTTTTACAATAAAGTTGGGAGTCGAAATATCGGCCGGTAACTAGAGATAGAATTGCGTTCACCGGATTTGTGGATAAAAGACGCATTGAAAATTTTCAAAAAAAGAAAATAAAGAAGAGCATAGAGGCTTCATAAAAAGATTAAAAAACCATCAGACCCGATAGCTCCATTGCATCCACTGGGTTGATGATACAAATATGCAATTTCTGTGAAATAGGTATAGAGATAGTTGAACTGGCGTGAAAAAAAAAATACAGGAGATTTTAAAAATTGGAGAGGAGGGGTAAAATAAAATGAAAAGTCAGTGTTATATCCTGTAACTCCGATTGTATGGGTATAGTAGAAACTAGAGCCACAGGAATATTGTCTGACCTTATAAGTAGTTTTTCTTGGCCAAATAAACTTTCCGCTATCAGTGATTCCTTACGCCAAGTGACGTGCATAATGTTTGCTTCCGGTGTCGCATATTTATAACAAAGCAGCCATTGCCCGCTTGCTGTAAATCAAAGCCAAAAAATCGATTTGTTACGAAAGAATTCAGAGCAGGGATTTGAAAAATATGACGTCTTATTTAGTGAAGAACATATTTTTACTCTCTATGACTATCGTCTACCTTATTAAGTGCATACGAATTCGAATGCACTGGGGCCAGCCCGCGTTGTCACGCTATAGTACAATGAAGGAGAAAATACACCAGTGATGTTATTGAGCCACAAATATACCGCCGCTGAACCAATGTACATCAACATTTTGTCACGGCCGCTAACAACCGCCAAAAAACTTTTCCTGAAACCCGACAGATAACGAGAACCGGTAGTGGAAGAGACGAAATACGCCGAAGAATGCATCTCGCAAATAAAATATTATAATACAATATATTATTGAAATATATACACAGGAAAACGATGCTCCAAGTTTACAAATCTGTGATAAGACCTGTACTGTAATATGGGTGCTATGGGTCCTGATGCGAATAATTGGAGCGAAGCTAGACGATGACCAATGGCGAATTCGATACAACCATGAGCTGTGTGAAGTGTTTGACGAGCCGGAGGTCTCAACAGTTGTAAGACTGTGGAAGCTGCAATGGGCTGGCCACATGATATGCACGAACAACGGATACCCAAAAAGTTATTCGTTGGGAGAACTGAAGGGCGCAGACCAATGTGGAATCCGAGCAAACGCTGGTCTCACTCGGTCGACGAAGAAAGTTCACCGCTGCTTGGATTTTGAAATTGGAGGACGCGGTTAGAGGAGCCAGAGAGTTAAAAAATGGGTGATATTGGAGTAGGTTCAATTATATCGGTTAAAAGTTATGATTAAGCTAGACGGGGACCAATGGCGAATTCGATACAATCATGAGCTGTATGAAATTTTTGACGATCCGGAGGTCTCAACGATTGTAAGACTGCGGAAGCTGCAATAGGCTGGACATATGAATCGTATGGACGAACAACGCATACCCAGAAAGGTATTCGTTGGGAAAACTCAAGGCCGGAGGCCAGTGGGGAGACCGAGGAAACGCTGGTCTGACTCAATCGACGAAGGCAGTTCAACGCTGCTCGGATTTCGGAATTGGAATATGCGGTCAATGGACCGAGACAGTTGGAGGCGCTGTTTGCAGGAAGCGAAGGCCCGAGAGGGGCTGTAGTGCTGAGAAGAAGAAGAAAAGTTATGATTCGCAAATATGAGACGTTTCGCGAAATCCTACATAGTTCTGGCATAATAAGTATGGAGGAGGTGCATTCAAGGTATATATATTTTTGTTTTACATAAGCTCGCTTGCGGTATTTAATTTCCATTTGATAATGCGATTAATAATTTCTCAGAAGTTACTTTTGATTGTGTTATTGCATAAGCTCTGAAAGCTCTCCTGTCCTAGGGAAAAATTGGTAACCAATGACTTATAAATAAAGTGAAACGTAGCTACTCTACAACTGAGAAGGAGGTATTAGCGATAGTATAGGCAGCCAAAAGTTTCCATTTTTAGTTGCATGGTCGGCGGTTTATGGTATATAGGGTGCCTCGGAAAAATCCGGAGGAACTTCACATTAATTTGTCGCTGTAGTGGATCTCAACGACAGCAGTCATTTTTTGTCATTTCAGCTGAGTAGACGTATGTGCATTGCAATTGAGTGCGGAATACATGCGACGAGCGGCGGTTGTTGAAAATCTTCGGACTAGACGGTCGCCTACAGAAATTATTAGGTTTTCGGGAATCCGAAATCCACAGTTTACGATATTGCTCAGAAATATATGGCCACGGAAAATTGTGAGGAAGGTTCTCTTAGTCCAGCAACGAAACATCATGTGAAGGAAAAGACGGCAAGGGCCCCGGAAGTTGTCCAAAGGGCCTCATTTCGGAGGATGCTGAGAGCTCGCTCAGAAAAATGCAGCCATCTTGGGTGTAAGTGAGGCTTCCATGCGTCAAATCGCCGAAGAGGACCTGAGGTACACGTCCTACATAATAAAGGTGCGACAGATGCTGTCTGAGGTTGCTAAAACAAAAAGAACTGCCCGCTGTCACTTGCTTCTGTGTTCACTGAAAAATGAAGATGCGGGTCGCATCCGGTTTTAGCCTCCGAACAGCCCAGATTTAAACCCCATGGACTATTACCTGTAGAGCTTTATTGAGCGGGTTACTAACAAGTTCAGGCATCCTAATATGCCATCCCTACAGGCCGCTGTTGAAGCAGCATTCATCAATTTACAACGAGAGCAGTTAAAAAATCCGTGCTCGCGATTCAGGTGGAACCCATCTCCCTGTTTTAGGTCTGAGTTCGTTGGATACACAAACTTCAATTGGCAGTTGGCTACGCACGGCTACGGTTCGTTGGCTACGCAAACTTCAATGGGCAGGACATGTGGAGAGAAGGGAAGAGCATAGGCTCCTCAGACGAACGTTGAAGGGTAGAGTACATGGAAAAGAAAATTGAATCGATGCTGACAGCAGATCCCTGCTTGGTATTTTCAATTGGCGAACGAGCTCAAAGAATCGCGATGATTGGAGACGATTACTACTGGAGGCGAAAACCCGAATTGGAACTATGTCATAAATGATGATGTAACAAATCCCAGCTCGACGAAGGCAACAGCTTATTTCCCAAATATGTTTAGCGTCGAGCAGATTAGCCTAGAAGGTCATAATTAGAAGAAGCTTAAAGCTATATCTCCATCGGCAGGGCGATCTCATCTTTAGAAAAACACATCCATAGCCTTTCGCAAATCGACCAAGCAGAAATACGGAAGCTCAAACATTTTAAGAATGTCGTAAAAGTAGACTGCCATCTGCACGCGAATCTAGACGATGGAGCTCGACAAAAGAAGTAAATCCTATGCAAGTTATCGTATCGGACATAATTGGGCAAAATGGAGATTCACCATCAAATGAAGAGGAAACGGGACAATTCCGTTGGGAATGAATAAACTTGCAACCCAACCATGTAACTAGCCTATATCACAACTACAATTCTGAGGTATGGGTTCTTATACAAGTGTCGAGAAACACTTTAAATTGAATTATAAGACTGTAGTAGTTACACCGAGCTAGCCTCATATAGCAAATGGCATTACCAAACGATTATCTGAAAAGGGCTAATGGCACCCAAAAGAGCCCAAAATTAGCCGATCTGACTAAAGCTATAGAAATTACATAAAACTTTACAAATTCTGCAGTTAGAGAGCACGATAATATGAGAGAGATAATTAGAAACATTACATGTAGGTAACCAACGTCTAATTTTCTCCGGATAAAAAGCCCAAGAGCTACTACATCTAGATACGTCATTTATGCACAGATCAAATGGGTCCTTTGTAAGAAGCGAGTAGTCACGGCATATCTCGACTTTAATGAAACTCTGCTGGTTGGAAAAGGAAATATTTAAAAGAAAAGAGGACAGTTTATAAGGAAATTTATATTATTCCAACCATCACACGTGGTCTGCTAAGGTTCATTTTCACTGATTGCCGGCTACCGGCTGAACAAACGAACGTAATTTCTGCATTTATTCATGGTGAACTTGACGAAGTTAATACGGTTCTAGTAAATATTTCAGTAGACAAGAAGGTTAAACACCCACCGAAGAGATAGAGAAAGTCAAAATGAAAGACAGAAAGAATTCGTATGAGTTGTTACATTAATAGAATTCTCAAGCAATAAGGTATGGAAGGATTATAAGGAGAATGACTTAAGTTCTGTGTAGAGAGGCCCTTACCACCGAAACTACAAAACACGATATTGATTTTGCAATTTATCAGCTGAGCTTTTCCAATCAAAGTCCCGGGAAGAAACATTAGCAAACAATTAAAACATGTTTTGCGATAAATGAAAAGAACTGCTAACTATTGTCTCATGTACAATGGTCCCGAACAAAACAAATCCAAGTCATTGTGATACTGATTTTACTACCGACTATGCAAGACGTAAATCAACATGACTGTCACTTCCATATTATTTCAGGTTACTAAAATTGAAGAAACAAATAAGAAAGACAAGTAAATACCTCAAAAAGTTTTAATATTTTATAGTGAAATTTAATGAAAAGACTTTGTTTAAAACCTTTATCCTTTTTGTAAAATACGAGTCAAGAAAATATACATAGAATGGGACGTAGCAAAATACTCGTACACCATCAAACAGATGACAAAATAGAATAATTATATATTGTAAATAAATTATTCAAAATCTGATCAAACTTTATTAATTATAACTAGTAAATATTAACTTCACATCGAAGTCTTATGTGAATAAAAGCATCGGTAAATAAAATATGTTAGGAGTAAAATGCAGCTTCTCATTTTGATTCTCAATTTACATTTAGTTAACTATTCGAGTTTTATATTAAGTGTATATTATGGTGTTTATTTGGTTAATTGTGGTAATTCATCAATTTATCTATGTGTAACTGTGTTACGGCGCATCTGTTTCTGCCGAAGTTTTCAAATATGGAAGATTAATTTCAACCAATTACCTATCTTTTATCTTAAAATTATAGTGGCAATTCAAATAAACAGTTTGATATATTTCTAACTGTTAGGAGAATTAATGTAAATGATTACCTAGAGGAAGTTCGCAATGTATAGAAACTGCTAATCGATCAAACAAGATAACACGCAATAATAGGTAATAGAGGAAAAATTTGCTAATCGATTTCTAATAGTGATTTTTGTGTGATCTCTGAAATCTCTATCTCGTCCATTATTTTTAATTTAATTATTTTTTTTGCTTTTCAATTATATTATCTACAATATAAACAGTTTTAAATTACAATTGTTGTTTTATTATTGCTAAATAAATTTACAATAATATCATAGCTTTTTTTTTGTTTTAATCTCTTTTTTTCCTTTTTTCATTTATAATATTGCAATTGCCATGATAAACTCCTAAAGGCTTTAGATAATATCACTTTTATTTAATAATTTCTTTCTGTTTTCACTTACTTGCGCTCCTTTATATTCATTTCAATTTCTCATGCTCCTATAATCACCTTTTCTTCAATTAATTTTAACGTTCATTACGCTCAATTCATGTTTCCATCAATCAGCCAGTTCAATGACTTACAGCTTGATTTTACACAATTTAATTCTTTTAATTGCATCTTGTCATCAATGCGTCCTTGTTTTGTTTTTAATATAATTGCCTACATTAGATGCGATTTTATGCAAAATAATTGCATATATTCTTGTTTTAAATGTTTACGGGTTGATATTGATCACGTTTTTAATGTTTTCTTCATTTAATTTTGCTCTAGCTCTATTTATAATTTTGTTGGTGTATGTAAATTTCATTAGGTATTAGTCGGTAGCAAGAAGTATTTATAAGGAAAGTCACAGTAAATATGTATTCAAAGAACGGAATATTAACAATGGAAAATATCTTTTTTCGATACATGTATATTTGTTTGAAATGTTTACTAAATCATTTTATATTCATCAATCATCTACAGTATCTATGTAATACTTGAAGAAAGCAATTACAGAAGTCTTTAGAAATTTTCATTCTATTTTTTTTCCTCAAACGTTTCAAGTTTTATATTCTTTTCTTTTTATTTCTAATTAAACGAGTTTTTATATCCCTACATACAGTAAAAAAGCCAATTGAATTGATTCTACTGATTGGAACCTATTTTTTTATATCTCTACTGATTTGTTTTATTTTTTGTTTGTTAATAAAATATACAAATATTGTTTTTTTATCAATTTTTACGAAAGAGAAACTACGAAAATTCCCGACTCTTTTTGAGTTTTCTTTTTTTGCTAATTTATTTGTACAAAAAGTTTTGAAGATTTTTAGATTATTTTCAAGTCATTTACGAATATATTTCGACAGAGTTTCAACTTTTGTTCTATGTTCGTTACAGCCATTTCCGTGAAACAACTTATAGAGTGAAATGAAACTTTTGAAATCTACTGAATTCTCTTTAATGTGTGCGTATTTGTTTCGTAGATATAACTTTGGATGGCTTAAAATTCTACATCACAAAATCGAGAGTAAAAGTATGTGGCGGATAATGAATAAGGAAGGGAAATAATTACATTAATACCCAAATCAAGAAGTTAATCCTTTGAGAATTGAGTCTTAGTTAGTAGTTAAGCAAAGAACTTGTAAAATGAGATATATTAAATCAAACGGTCGATAAGAACAGAGCTACAGTCGACTGATTTGTTAGTTTGAGAATTTTGATACTTTTCCAGATCACAGTGAAAGAGCCTGAAAACAGACTGATATTGAAAAAATAAGTTTCAGATTCCACCATGAGCCTAGCTCCCACTAATGTCTACAAAATTGGTTACACCCTCTAGCCAAGGAAGGACTGGTTAAAATGATATTCGTGAGAAGATACAGTAGACAATAGACAATGAGCTGTGAAAAGATCACTTATAGTCTATCAGTTGGTTACTTTCGTTACAAGCTGATGAAGCTAGGAATATTGGGAAGGATCTGAAAGACTTCAGTGATGATCAAAAATATATTCGAACGTAAGAAACTAGAAAAGCTTCAATGGTGTGATGATTGAAGCAAAAAACATAGAATGAAAATTGCAAAATACACCACAATTGTAACTTTGGGACGTCAAATGAATTTATTTTGCCACCTCGAACCAACCTACAAATTTTTAAGTCATTATAAACTTAATTTTCCAAATGCAAAATTATGAAATGTTTCGAAACCTGGAGATGGCCCTCGGAATGGATTGGATTTACGGCAACGACCTCGAAATCGGAAAAATTACTATGGCATTGGATCCTAGAATGTCAGATCACTCAATTACCCTGGCGCTGTTAACGACCTTTTACAACAGGCCAGTCAATATAAATTGAAAATACTGGCAATCCAGGAAACAAACCGGACTGGTATTATATTCAAGACATGAGATCGCACACAATATTCAAAAGTCGGAAGCCTACTTGAAAACGAGAATTCGGAGTGGCCTTCATTGTGGATAGGGAGTTCAAATCGTACGTTATTGATTTTAAGGTAATAAACGAACGGTTCTTTGCGATCCGTATAAACGCGAAATTCTTCAAAATCTGGCTGATCATTGTTCACGCCCCGACCGAAGAAAAGGACGAAGAAACGAAGAAATTGTTCTACAATCACCTGGAAAGACTAGTCGACTCATTGCCTACAAACGACACAAAAAATATTCTGGGTGCTTTAAACGCTAAGGTTGGCAATTCGATATCTCATCGGGGAACGACTGGAGGATATAGCCTCCACGATGAAACAAATGACAACGGCCAGCGCCTGATTGACTTTGCATGTAGCAGAAATCTAGTCATACGTTCGACTTGCTTCCCATATCGACGCATTCACAAAATTACCTGGGTATCACCAGACGGCAACACACAAAACCAGATCGATCATGTTCTGATCCAACAACGTTGGGCCTCGAGCATACTTGACGTCCGTACATACCGAGGAACCAATTGTAACTCAGATCATTACTTGATCAATATAATGTATCGTTGTCGTATGTCAAAGGCATATTGGGCGAAGACTAGCCCGCTACAAAGATTTGACATCAAAAGGCTCCAAACGGCGGCTGTGACCAAAAATTCCACAGAGACCCTCACTAACCAGCTGGCTCCCATCTTATCAGACGCCTCGTTAAAGACGAGAAACGAGCTCAGGATGGAAGTGAAAGCGGTTATTAAGACCGTGGCAGAACAGACAATCGGACATCAAGCCCAGCGCAAGAGAAATGATTGGTTCGATAATGAGTGCAAGAATGCGGTAGACAAAAAGAATCAGGCATACAAAGATTACCTAGGTAGGAAAACCAGGACGAAGAGAGAACACTATGAAAATCTCAGAAGAGTAGCAAATAAAATAATTAAAAGTATAGATGTTAGCCTAGCGAGCAACAACATAAGACAAGCATACAAAGTAGTGAAAAGTGAAAGATGGGCATCATATTTCAAGGACCTCCTTAATCCTCCGCACAGCTCCAGAACATCGGAGCCTTAAGATGCTTGCGGAGAAACTCCATTGGCCCCACCAACTCTGGATGAAGTGTGTTCCATCATCAAAGCCCAAAAGCATAATAAAACGCCGGGCATCGATGAGATTCCCTTGGAGCTCATCAAATATGGTGGTAGCAGTGTTCATAAAGCTATTCACAAAGTCATCCAGCACATTTGGCAACAATAAAATGTGCCGCAAGAGTGGAACCAATCAATTATATTTCCTATCCACAAAAAAGGTGATAAACTACAGTGCGAAAATTATAGGGGCATATCACTACTTTGTACGGCGTACAAAATATTTTCAAAGACCGGATCATACGCAAACAGTATTATTGGAGAGTATCAAGGTGGTTTTAGAGCAGGTAGATCGACAATAGACCAGTTGTTCACAGTCAAGCAAGTACCTGAAAAATGCTGGGGGTTCAACATAGACGTATAACAAATTTTCGTTGACTTTAAGCAAGCATACGACAGTATTGATCGTAACGTACTGTACTAAATAATACTTTACTTTGGCATCCCAGCCAACCTCCCAAGTCCGCATCAATAACCAACTCACCGATGCCTTCGACACAAATATAAGAATAAAACAGGAAGATGGGCTGGCCCCATTGCTATTCAATTTGGCTCTTGAGTACGTCATAAGGAAGCTACCTGTCGATACCCGAGCTACATTACCATACAAGTCGAGCCAAGTAGTAGCCTATGCGGACGACATCAACATTTTGTCACGATCATTAAAAACTGCCAAAGAACTATTCCTGAAACTCAACAGCGAAGCAAGACTAGTAGGGCTACAAATCAATGAAAATAAAATAAAGCTTATGACGCAGTCGAGGAAAAATACTTAAATGCACAAAATATCATACAGTATCGAAAATGTGAGCGAATTTGTTTATTTAGACCCAAAATAACGAAAAGGGTTAATGAAAGAGACGAAATACGCCGAAGAATACAGCTCGTAAATAAAATATTTTATTCAGTTTTGACAATCTTGAAGACCAGCTGCATACACAGGAAAACAAAGCTAGAAGTATACAAATCTGTGTGATATCTGTGTTATGCTATGGGTGGGAAACATGAACCCTAACCCAAGCATCCGCAAATATATTGAACGCCTTTGAGGTCCTGAGGCGAATAATCGGAGCGAAGCTAGGCGGGGACCAATGGCGAATCCGATACAACCATGAGTTGTATGAAATTGTTGACGAACCGGAGGTCTCAACGATTGCAAGACTGCGGAAGCTACAATGGGCTGGACACATGAATCGTATAGACGAACAACGGATACCCAAAAAGGTATTCGTTGGGAGAACGGAAGACCATAGACCAGTGGGGAAACCGAGGAAACGCTGGTCTGAGTCGGTCGACGAAGACAGTTCATCGCTACTTGGATTTCAATCGCTGCTCGCATTTCAATGGACCGAGACAGTTGCAGGCGCTTTTTACAGGAAGCGAAGGCCCGAGAGGGGCTGTGATGCTACGAGGAAGAAGAAGAAGGAGGTAGTCAAACGTGTAACAATGGGAATCAATTGCAATTTATCAACTTGCCTTTTATGCTATCAAAAATTACAAAATGAACGAATTAAAAAATTTTTTATAGCATTGCAAGAGAGTGGGAAATCCATGATATTGTCATTCCATCAGCACACTTTCTAGAAGACAAACCGTCTCCTTCAAAAGAAGAACAAAGGCTGGTGTGACATCGTGAGAAGGAGGTGTAGAGTATTAAAAGAAACGATGCCAAAAGAGAAAGATTCGCCCAAAGAAGAACTAAACGCGGCCCAAGTAGTGCCTGTAGGCAAAGGTGTTCAATCTGCGCCGTGCAACAAGAAAGGAAACTTATGGTAGTTTTACGGAAACTGCGGAAGCAATAGCGGCTTTTCTAATAGACATTAAAAGTAAAGGGATTGGCTTGTGGGACTTGTTATTGATGCCCAATCACTTGGCATGGCTGCAAGCAACGACCTTCTGTGCTCCATGAATACATGACAAACAAATCTACAGAGTACAAAGTAAGGTGCCTGTTTTGATATACCAATATAGACGATGAAGCAGTCAGAGTTCCAATTAAAATGCATGGACCCTTTTTACCTAATTGATTGACAGAATCCCTCTTGACAAAAACCATCAAGTATAAGGTGAAAACTAACCTGTGTATAGCCTACGTCCTGAAATTGCCGATCACTTACTTGTGATAGAAGACATTCTAATTAGACTATCAATATAGGTCGATTGTGTTCAATTTCTTAGTTCATAGCCCTGGAAGATTATTGTATCAATGATAGAGAAGAAAGCAAGACCCATAAGGAATAGGATCTTCAATTGCGACAAAGCGGCTTTATGAGTGGGCATAACGATTAAATTAAGATATCCAAGCTGTTTGATAGGCGATTGCGGCGTATGATGGCATGAAGATTCAGTTTGAGTTTGAAAAAACGTTGCGTACAAAGTTAAGCAATAAGACGGAATAGGGCTCTGAATTCACTGCCAACGTCATAGAACTATATGCTTTTAACGGTACATGGATAGATCTCAGACAGCAACGCAAGTATGAATCGAAGGATTGAGCCTGGTAACGAATTTTGCCAACCACTGCAAATAATCCCAAATATCTCCCTGGCAACGGTCTATGCATAACGTTGCATAGACAAAGGGTATAAGGACAACCCCATACCCATATTCTCTTATAGCCAAACAGCTATTTAAGGCTTAGAATTGTCAACAATACAATTATTAGTTGTTCCAGAATGTTTTATGAAACTGATGAAACTGAGTGAAAACCACAAATTGACCCTGATTTGTGCGCTAGGGCACACAAGAATTGAATGTAAGGAACAAGAAAAGAAAGGACCAATAACTGCATTTTCTGGTTTTGAACCTTTCAGTACGGTTGAAATCAATTTAGATCGTAGACACTGGAAATAGTATAGAAATAAAATCTAATGATTGCACTGAAATTTAAGTGCGCTGAGTGCAGGTTCCTAACAGTCAAGCAGAATACCTTCTGATGTAGTGCAGAACTTTGTTCCAGGAAAGATGAAATATTCTGGAAACCTACCTGTTAGCTCAAAAACAACTTGGATGCCGGAAACATCACTTTTGGCGAGAATTTGGTGTCTTGCTGACAATTCTTACAACCTTAGATGTACTTGATGTTAAAGTAAACAAATTAGTGAGGTAAGGCTTAGCGACTGCCTTCTTTTTTTTGCGAATATTCGTTTATTCTAACGAATACTTGCAAGAGAAGAAGTAAGTTGAAAATAGGAATGGTTACACTCTTGAATTTTCATACGTACCTTTAAACATAAAGAGAATAGTTCATCCCAGGAAGAATGGTACGTCCTGATTGTGCACGTATATTATACAATAGAAATTGTTTCAAATCCAGTATCACATTCTGCAAGTATGGACTCACAAAGAAAAATAAATGATTTGTGGAAGCATCACTTTTTGCTTTTTGCTATGACCAACTTAATTTTAAAAGCGTCTCTCCTTCTATATGTCTATGAAAAATGGACAACCCGTTCTGCATCTCGGGATTTGGGAGTTAGATATTCTGATAGTCTCTACTGAGTTATTAAACGCAATATCTGAATTTCATTTAGAGTGCAAACATCAAGTGATAATATTCCATTGAAAATGTTTGAATTTAAAAGAAACAGCCTCTGTGGGAAGTTTTAATCCACTACTGTTTTTTTTAGAAGAAACGTGTTGCATAAACGCACTGTTTCTTATTGGACATTTACGGCAGTCGTCTATCTTCAGATGGACGGAGATATTGGTTCGAAATCGCAGATATGATTTGGACGTAAAGTATAAAGCAGGCGATGGTGCCCCAAAAATGTGAAACCCAGAAAATTGCTTGATATTGACCCTTGCCAGCCATCTCAATAATTACCGGCAGCAATGAAAGTTGATCGATTCACCGTTGAAAAGTGCCTTTATAATATACGATAGACATGATTCAAAGGCAGGGAATCGGGTACTACATGAGTTAAAGAAAAGGGACATTGAAAGGCATTTGTGCACTTGAAGCAACATTTCCTTCAAAGACAGAGAAGAAATTTTTACATTGTATTAACACCGGTAATTAAAAAATGAGTTCATTGCGACACTCCTAAAAGAAAATTAGCATGAGTGAAGCCACGGGAACAAGGTCCATTAAGCCCAAAGCGCAATACTCACGTGTTAAAAATTAACGCTCTCTATTTATGTGAAAAGGAGGGGCGCTGTCTACTATGAGTTGCTAAAGCTGTCAGTAACAATTAACCGCCAGAAACTATCAAACTGTAAAAGGCATAACAATTCGAAAATATTTAAACCTTCACTATTTATCCGCAGATGAAAATAATTTTGAGTGAGTGGAAACATAAAAAAAACCATCAACAGGTAAAATGAACAATCTACTTAAAAAACTGACCCTCCCACATATTTCTATGAAATCTTCTTTTAGAGGCAAAACATCTTGGTAGAAATGGCATCATGAGTATCTAGAGAGGAACTTATCCAACTATTGTAAAACTTATGTTGAAACATGAAAAACAAATATGACATTGATTTATGTTTAGTACAAAAATAAGTTGATGAAAGTAAAAAATTGATTTAAATCACAGATAACAATTATTTCAAGAAAAAGGTTTGAAATTAATAATGACATGTGAAAACCCCAACTATGTAGTGATGAAATTAAAAGCAAGAAAGATTAAATCTTTTTAATTTGTTCACTGAACAGTTACTTTTACTAAAGTAAGTCTAATTATATACGTATTTCACTATTTGAATCTTCGACTCACTGGATTGCTATAATATCTTTCTAAATACAAAACTAAAAACACAGGATCTTAATTCGCCTTAAAAATGCTTTGATGCAAATTTAAAATAACTTACTACTTACCGAATAAAAGATTGGAGAGCTGCATTGTTGTATGATGTCGACAAAGCGTGCTTTCGAGAGTAAATGGAGATGAATAAATATAAAAATTCAAATACAAATTAAATGTTGCATGAAACAAATAATTCAAAGCAGTAACCATCCTAAACTCAAACATCCGTATTGTATAATATATAGCTTTTATTAGCTTTGACTGAAATATCAAATGAAATTTCTATTTAAAATTTATAAAGTCCACCAACGAAAAAATAAATTACTGATTCACATTATCGGAAGATTTTCTCTACAATTTTAATGTAATTCTTTTTTTCTTTACGCATCATCAAATTTATCCAAATTCTTTTAAGCTAATATTTATGTAACTCCCAACACGATTTTTTTTTGTCTTTCAAATATCATTTTTATGTGAATGCAATCCACTCCTTTTTTGTTTCTATTTAATTAGTAAAAAGTATCTAAGTTAGCTTTGTAATAAGAAATTCAATAATGTTTCCAATATCGTAAAACACTCTTGATGTTTACAAATCATTTAAATTAACGAAATTTACAACCTTATCTAATTATATGTATACTTAAAATTTTTTTTTGCATATTTTCGTGTATTTTTTATTTTGTTCAATTATCTTAATTTAAAGTTATAATATTATTTATATATTTGAATGTTTGATTATATCACACATTTTCTTGAACAATTTCTTATTTTTTCTTTTTTTCATTAGATTAAGAAGAATTTAATGGAAAATAATGATTAGCGATTTTTTTGCTGTTTTTTTTCGTAAAGTTAAAGGTAGGTATCTGTTGCTATTGTTTTATTGTAGTTTTTCGTGTAGTAAGAGCTAATTGTTTTTCTGTTATTTGCTGAGCTTATAGTGCTGTTTGCTATTCATATGTTTGTGTTCACTTTTTTTTGTGGTCAGATTATGATTATATTTTTCTTTCGCGATTATGATTACAATGTAATTTGTTTATTTGTCATGGGTTACATTTTGTTGTGATGAGTGTGTTTTGAATGCTTCTAATGGTAGTGTGAGTTTACAATTTGTCCTTATAGTTATTGTTTTATCGTGTTCGTTTGATTGAGTAAATATAACAAATCATGTTCGGTTGTTGTTTTATTTTGCCTCTATGAAAAAAATTATTAATCTATCAGAAAATGTGATTTTACCTAAATCTATATAACAAATTTAATGAAAAATGAGTATTTGTAACGTACATTATATGTATTTGTTGTTTTTAAGTCTCTTACCATTAAACATTTTTTAAATAACTTATTATATTTATCAACAATATGAAAATCTCATTTTCTGATACAATTGCTTAATTTTTGTTAGTTATTTTAAATTTCATACAATCCTTAGCATTTCTCAGTTAATTGATGAAGTTTTAAATTGTTTTGTTTGTGTGAGTGGTGGTTTAATTTTAAAATTTTGCTGTTTGGTTCAATTTCTATGCTCAGAATTATCTGAGTAACAAGACAATATTTTGTATGAATGTACGGATTTCGGGATAATTTTTTTGATATATTTGTTTTCGTCGCCATAGTGGCATAATTGTTGAAGTAGTTTGTTTTTATTATTTCTAGTTTTTACTAAGTCCTGATTGGGTGGATGGTAAGTCGATTCTGTATCGACTTGCGTTCTCCTGTGTTTCTTGGTAATATGAAGCTTATGTAGAGTATTGCATATCATCTGTAATTAATTAGAATATTAGAATATGATACGGTAAGTTTGAATAAAAAATTGAATATGAATAAGCAACGGTGAACAGATTTGTTGGTGATAATCATTACTCGGAGTGTCTGTGCATTATCTAAATTGAATTTTAAATAATTGTGTTCGATTATGTATCGTAGCTTAACAAAATTTAAAGGGGAATTTATGCGTTTAGATCCTATTTACAAGATATTTGTTTTGACTGATTGTTAATGGGATTGAGATGTTTAATTCTTGATTAATAAATCAAATCAACAATTTTTCATCGGAAGTGGACTCTAACTTTGAGTTTCCGTTGATGATCATTTTACTGCTGTCAATGTTGAGTTATGATCGATATGTTCTATTGCATGAATAATTTTTTTATATTTTTGCTAATTTTTGGCATTTTTTGATATTTTGTAATAAACATAAGCAGTCGAGCAGCCCCGTGGTGATCAGGAGTGGCTGCTCCTGAAGAGATAAGGTGGTCAACCCGTCGAAACTGCTTAGTTTGTTGTTTTACTAGTGTAAAGTAAACTACATCCGTCAAGTTTCCATCCTTTAGGTAGAGATGAGTGGTTCACTTCAACAACTTTAACGTGAAATATGTGAGTTTCTAAAAATTTTACAATAAGTGAGGTGGTAAATGTCCGGATTGGTTCCACCAGAGGGAACTTGGATAGGTGATCTACGACCGATAGCACCAACGTGTCCTGTTGAACACCGTGGATAAGGACCGAGAAGATCTATATACAACCGTTGGAACACCCTGACTGGAGTATTTAATTTACCCATTGGAAGACGGAGAATCTGATTTGGAGCTTTGGTGCTCCTACAGATGCCACAAGCAGCTGTGTACTCTTTGACCTGCAAGGACATTTTCGGCCAACAGAAATGCTTTCTGAGACGCCGAATCGTCCGTGCGTAGCCACCATGTGCGCTCAGTTGAGAACTTGCGTAATTTCTTTAGGCGCCCAAAGCTTCCAGGATTCTTCCTCCTGCAATAAGTCTCCGGTAGCGTATTCGTTCCATTTGTATGCATATCCCTTCAGGTCAGGTAGCTGTGGCTGCTGATTTTCGATGGTTTTTATCAACTCGGTATTTTTGTCTGATCTAAAGTGTGGGCTGCCCAGATCAATTTCGATGGTACTATCATCTTTTTGCACTAATTCAGATCCCTTAGGAGAAAACATCTGGTATAAGGTGTCCGGTACCACGTTTTGGGAACCTTTCCGGTGTACTATGTTGAAGGTGAAACCCTACAATTTCAAAGCTTCAAAGAAGCATGATCCGTGGTGATTTCGAATTTGTGGCCTGTAATGTATGCGCGAAGCTTGACTGCCATCACAGCTGCCAGACATTTCTGCTCGGAAACAGTGTAGTTCCTCTGGTCTGAATTCAGCTTACTGGACATGAAAACAATAGGAGCTTCTTCCTCATCTTCCGTTAGTTGCACTAAACCCGAGCCGACTCCATGTTGGATTGCGTCACAATGAATGGAGAAGGGCTTGTTGAAGTCAGGGCGGTATAACGCTGGGGCAGATGTTAGTGCGTGTTTGAGCTTTTCAAATACTTTTCGGCTGTGCTCAGTCCAGATAAACTTATCCTTCTGCAGCATGTCAGTTAGAAGGGATAACATCATAGTATAGTCTCGAAGAAAACACCACAAATTCACAAAAATCATCGCAGCTACGAGTACTTCACGGATTTGAAGAATGGGAATTCAGAGATGTCAATTTTATCAGGGTCAGACATGATGGTTCCGTGACCTATGATGTAGCCAAGTTACTTGACTTGTTTCATTATTAACTGACTTTTTCTCTCGTTTATGGTGAGTCCTGCCATACGAATGTGTAAAGTGACTTCCCGGAGTAAGCTAAGGTGTTCTGTAAAAATTCCGGTAAACAACAAGAGATAATCAAGATATACAAAGACTTGGTGTCGTAGATATGGTCGTATCATTTTGTCCATGAACTGTTACATCGTCTGCGAAGCGTTGCATAATCCAAAAGGTATCGTCACGAATTTATGGAGCGATCTTCCTGGTACGGTGAATGCTGTTTAGTCTCTGAACGACTCTTCTAGTGGTATTTGCCAGAAGGTATCTTTGAGGACAAGGCTGGAACGTAATGGGTCTTAGGCAATCGACTCGGGATATCGTCAATGAGCGGTAATGGGTATGCATCTTTGGTGGTGACAGCATTTACCTTGCGTAGGTCTGAACACAGTCGAACTTTATTGGGTTGACGATAAGAGTAATCGAGGATGACCAAGCGCTTTGTGATGCCCCGATGACACCTAATTATAGCATCCGATTGATTTCGGCGTATAGCAACCTTCCACCGCTGGAGACACAGCGAAGTGACGCTGTTTTATTGGTTTGCTATTTCCAACGTCAATGGCATCGGAAACCAATGTGATGCATCCCAGGCCTTCATATGTATAAGATGGAAAGGCCGCTATAGCTGCGTCCAATTATTGTCATTGATTCGGGTTTAGCTCATGCTGGGTAGTGAGAGAAGTGAATTCGTTTAGATGGTTAGTGGGAAAACGTGAATCCATGCATAGGTCCGTTGCCAAACCAAATTGCCGAATGAAATCAACGCTGAGGTAAACGATCTGCGTTAGTAAAATGATGATATAAAACTTGATTTCCTTCGTTTGACCCCAGAAGGTGACGGGTTTGGTTAGCACTGCTTGAATGGAATGTTTGGTGCTATCAGCTATGCTAATATAGTAGCACCAGGGCATGTCTTAACCAGCTCCGGGTGTTGATTTAGAACCTTCTTGTCAAAACTAGAGTCAAGACAGCTGACAGTGTCAATTAAGGCGACGAAAACTTCACCAAACAATTTGACTGGTGCATACGGCCATGTGTTTTTTTTAGTTACTTCCGAGATCTTACAGCATGGCAAGTTTTGACGGCAGGTGTGTACTCTCTTCCAGAAGCTCATCTACGGGTTGACCATTTAACTTGCGTGTGTGTAATGTGACCTTTTCTGTCGCGAAAATTCTAGCACGCACCACCTGATATTCCCGGAGCCGAATATGATAAGGTTTTATTACGTGACTTAACATAAATTCGAGCTCCACTGGTATTTCTATAAATGTACTTTTCAACAATGTCTTTGGAAACACCTCTTAAAGAGAGGGATCGTTTAGTCTTTGTAGAGGTGGCGTTGTCAAGATTTGTTTGGTTGTCATAATTAGTGATGGGGCTGGACTCGCTCTACGGATGAGCCTTGGACTACCTCTGGTGTGTACGGGTACTCGTTTTTCGAAACGGCGTAGTCAGGGCAGTCTGGGGAATTCGTATTTGCCTTGCCGCAACCATAACAGAATAAATGATGGACCTCAGTCCATTCGGGGATGCTAAAATCAGTATGGGCTACCAGAATAGCTGCATCTAGGACGTCCAATGTAGACTCTGATGCTGGTCGTGCCGTAAACGCTGGTTTAACTTCATCGATTGAGTGCCGGCCCGGTCTGTTTCGACGATTATGTGTATGGTTCTGTGATGCCTGATACGGCATGTAGCGGATCACCTCTAAAGCTCTTGTTGAAGCCCGAAACAAAGAAACGGTGCATCGGGGAGCATAAAACATCCGCTCCAGGAATTCCTGCTCTGAGATGGGCCTGGCGGAGTGCTCCATCAAGCAAAACAAAGCTTCATAATAGTCGCCCACTGTCTCGTGTGCCCACTGACACCTACTGCGGAGCTTTTGCTCAAGCCCTTTCATCTCCCAAATGAACCGCCAGGATGTCATTTAGAGCAGTGCTCCGTATAAGTGGTTGGACTAGTCTAAATACACAAAGTATAATGCAAAGGTTCTATTAAAAATATATTTTTTAGTGATTTTCCGCAGATAGCATTTTCTAAGGCATTTCAATACCGGAAATCATCTTGTAGACGTTGATTTTCTGCTACGTATGTAGGCCTAAATAGAAGTGAACAGTACGAGGAAGATAGCTGATTATCGTTTTGGCCAAAGTATTACGTGAAATCGCCTTTTGCACGGATTAGTCTAATTTATCCCTGATATAACCGCGAGGTATGATCTACAATCAGCCAGAGGGCAATTATCAAACCCTAATTTACTGCCACCAATTTATAGCGAGCTTCTACCGTATTTTTACAGGAGTAATAACATTCAAGGATTAATGAAAATGTTCAACTAAATCTCGGCCAAACGTTTTAGGGTCAATATTTGACCGCTAACGTGGAGCAAAACTTCACCAATCATGATTATAAAGATAAGCTTATCTTCGTCTAATTATATCCAAAAAAAACTTTTACCAAAGGATCATATCCTGATTTTTACTCAGCAGGGAGAATAACGTGATTAATTCAGTGACTTACTAGCCTCGTTCAATTCTACTTGCTCTCGGGAGTTCTAAGGAATGATTAAGGTTATCTTACTTTTAGCTAATTTTAATGCTGCGTCGCGTATGTACATTTTTATTGAGTCAATGTTAATGTCTTCCCAAATACGAGTATTATTTCTTATGTAATATGAAATTCGAAAGATTCTTCATAGAACCCTATTTCATCAAAGTGCTTGTCGTTGATTCCTGACGTACACCAAAAACCGACTCTACCGTAATAGAACGTCGATTACATTGTTTGTAGAGGAGAACTTTGTTTTTGTTATTGAGCAATTAGATTTGGAACTGGAATATATCGTTTGTCTTGTATAAAGTTGTTTTTTCCAAACTTGACTTGGTAGCTCATAAGGTCATTGCGGGTATTTTTTCATAATAAAGATAGCGATCATTTTTATTTTCAATATGCGAAAATATTCCCAAAATCTCTATAGGACATTGCAGTCTTAAAAAGAGCCTTTCTGCTAGGATATTTTGTAATAAACATAAGCAGTCGAGCAGCCCCGTGGTGATCAGGAGTGGCTGCTCCTGAAGAGATAAGGTGGTCACCCCGTCGAAACTGCTTAGTTTGTTGTTTTACTAGTGTAAAGTAAACTGCATCCGTCAAGTTTCCATCCTTTAGGCAGAGATGAGTGGTTCACTTCAGCCACTTTAACATCTTTAGGTTTGACATTCCCCTTGGAATGCAACGACCTTCTTCGGTGAAAGTAACGGTTGCTTTTTGTGTAATGTTTGCGTTTGTCTCAAGCCTCCGTGTCCGCTAACTTTAACGAGGCAAAAAAATATTGAATTGCTGTAGAGTAGCTTAATTGACACCTAATAGAACTTTTCTAAAGACAATAAAAATTGATCGGTGCGTCTTGTAGAGTAGAGTACGCGTGATAAGTATTTTGTAGTGTAGCTTCGTGGCTCGACAAGAACCCGCCTCATATGATCCCGCAAATGCTAGTCGTCAAGCACGCGTACGCGGTCCTTAAGCGAAGCTAGTTAGCTGAGCTCGGTGTTGTTTATAGCTCGCTGACACTTATGCCAGACCATCGGCACCCGTGTCCTACACGGGCATAGACTTAAAATCATTACAATTTCATCATTAATTTGCTGATATTTCGTCATTAAGTTGCTGATAAGACAAGCCTACAGAATTTTGTTGAGAAAGTATCTGCTTTGTAAAAATAAATAATTCTAGCAAATTCACATATCTTGTAAATAAATAGTACTACAAATAAATTCCCCCTTTGATTTTATTATCGATTACTGCAATAAATTTATTAAATGATTAAAGCAACTAAAAATTAAGTGTTCTACTAAATCGAATATGTGATTTATTAAATATTCATTTCTATCAAAGACTAGCGGAAATCTTTCTAATATTTTTTTTGTGAAATATAAAAAAATTCTTGAAAATTTGTAATGTTTACCCGTTTCAATTGATATAGAATTTTATAATTTTGTTTTTTGTCTCGTTCTTTTCTCTCGCATTTCTAGGCTTTGATTTGCCTATGCAGAATATGCTAATGTTAAATGGTCTGAAAACGATTGATTGATTTCTTGTTTTTGATTATTTGTGTGTGTTTTGTTTAACTTTAAAAAACTCCAAGATATCCAGCTAATGTTGATCCTGCTACAATCAGTAGAATACTCAAACACACCAAGATAATGATTTTCTTCTGCACAATGTCAAAATCAATATGAATTTGTAGTGTTTTATTATCAATATTTTTGATAAGTTTTATGCAAAGAGAAATAGAAAGAAAAGAAAGAAGAATAGAAAAAAATTATTTACGTTTTGAAAAGTATAGATGAACGATATAAAATGTTTTATTTTGACGATTATTTATAAATATATATATCTTACTTTTAGTAATTTTTTTTGAAAAGAAAATTAATTTGAAAAATGTTAATAGGAATGAATAAACATATTGAATTGAAAATTATATAATTATTGATATTAACTTTTGGATTTTGAACTAATAAAAGGCAATGAATCAAAACTAGTGTGAGGCGATTAGCGCTGATTGATAATATGAATTGGTGATAAAAGTCAAGTTCACAGTGTAATTACTGTATTACTCGTCAAAGTACAACATTTTTTTCTAAGTTTAGAGAAATCAAGAAAGGTGTTGAATGCATTATGAGAAAGTTAAATAAATGCGAAATATACATCTAATACATAGGATAATAGCGATACCTGTAGCCAGTTACTGTGTTGCGTTGTTTCACTTTATCCTCCTATTTCGATATTTTTTTATTTTGATTTATTTGTAGGACCATAGCATTGTATTTTTTGTCACTTATTCTCTTTGAGATTATTTTGCATTTCATTTTTTTTTTCTTTGAAATTTTATTTCTGAGTATGGTTGTTTTACTTTTTTTCACTAATGATTTTGCTTGAAGGTGGTGATGGTGGTGGTAGTGGTGGTGGTTGTTCGTGTTTACATAAAGTAACTACTGACGTATGCGGCCACAATTAGACCCAACACAGTGAGACATATCAGAATCATGATCTTCTTCTGCAGGTTGTGCATAATATTGTGCAAAGAATGAATGAATATTACAATTAACAATATTATGAATGAGTATGTTATTTGATTAGTTATGTATATTAAGTTTCTATTACAAAATAACTAAGTATTCTTAAAGGTGAAATAAATATAAATGATTGGGTAAAGTTTATAATGGTAGAAAACATATTAAGAATCAAACTAAATTTTAAGGGGATGTCATTTAAGTGTAACTCAAAGACAATATATTTTAATTATTGTACTCATGCTAACAAATAACTAAACATAATTATTAGACAACCAAGTAGAATATACTATCATTTTCTTTGTTCATTTCTACGATAATTTCATTCACAAAATTGTTATATTGTCAATATTATCTAAACAAATTATTCCTCGAATGTTGAATTGTTTAGTTAAGAATTCAACAGAATATTTAATTACATTATTAAATGCTATCAATCTGATTTATTTGAAATGAAGTGAGATTGACGTGGGGGTTAAATTAAAAGTTATTTATGACGTATAATTTTCCAGATCGGTGCAAAATGCCTTCGTTGGTCCACGCTATGAATGAGAAAATTTTATGCATTTAGAAAAACTTACATGCCCCGATAGCTTCTGGCAAAGTCGTAGCATGGGCCTCAGGGCGGAGTCGACTGCTGGCAGCATACGAAGCAATCTAAATCTGGAGAAATGCCTGATGCAACAACATCTACAGCTTCGCTACCTAACAAATTTTACCTTCGTATGGAAAACAGTAATACGACTGAGTTGTGCAACGAGTTAAGATTACATTTCCGCAGAAAAAAAAAACTTTTATTTATGAACCTTGTACTTCGCCTTGAATAATTAGATTGGATCAACGGAAGTGAAACATGCACTGCCCTTATGGAACGAGAATAGTGCAAGCTGTATAGAACTGTGGCCATTAAGGCTTTTCTGAAACAGGTGATGAGATACAAATCAATATTCTCTCTGCGTGGCGCTCATACTATGCACAATTGCCCAAATACATTCTTTAAAAGTGCATACTCATCTGGAAGTCACACTCGTGATGGCCTTCATTGTGGACAAAAAGAAGCCGCTAATTATTAAATTCAAGCCGGTCAACGTAAGACTAGGTAGAGGTTAATTATTTAATGTGTGGCTCATAAAAATTAAAGCCCCCACAACAGGTAAGAATGAGGCCTTGTAAGGTGATTTTCATAACCTTCTTGAAAAGCTTTTTGATTCCCTACCATCAAATGATGTGAAACGAAACTACTGGCAAAAGGGTTCAGCGACAAAAGGAATTGACTTGTTAACTCTGCAGGCAGCAGGAATATGGTACTAACCTTGACTTGTTTGTTGCATAGTAACATTCACGAAAGGGCATGGGTACCAAGTCAAGACATAGGTTTGATGTCGACAATCTTGGGCTCAAGACAGCGGACACCTACTATATACCTGTTCTGGTAATAGAATTAGCTTCCAAACCTAACATCACCTTTATAAACGAGGTATGGACCGCTTTCAAATGTGCGGTAAATAAAGTAAAAAGCGGAATATACACTCTAAACCAACAAAAATTAGAGGTTAAATAAAAATTGTCAAATTCCACTGGACGAAAAGAATGCTGCATTCCAATTATAAATAAAAACAAGACCCAAAATAGAAACATATCAAGATCTGCGGAGTGGACTGATGAAAAAGAGATAAGCGTTTTATTTCGAGTAAATACTAAATGAGATGAATTTATACAGGCAAAGGACTGCTTGAAATCAAATAAAATACTAGGCATTGATGGGATCCATGTGGAATTAATGAAGAAATACAGAATCAATGCCTTAAGGGAAGTTCTTAGTATCTGAGAGCAACAAATAATGACAGATGAACTGCTAAAAAGCCTAATCGTATGTAAGAAAAGCTTATCGGAAAAAGGATACTCTAATGTTGTGCGGCATCGACATCACGTCGTTTTGGAAACAACAAGCAATTCTGTCATAAATGCTACTGTTCAAGATACATGCTTGAACAACTTTGCAGTAAAAAAATAAAAGAATCGATTCAGAGTTTATCAGGAAAAATTAGTTCCCGACTGACAAGGAATATATTTATAATCAATGTTGATATTTCTGCTGGCCCATCATAGAAGCATGGTCAATGAAAAATGTCAATATGTAAAACAATATCAGTTTTCACATTCTCAGTACACTCAAGTTCTAAGATCTGAGACATATAGAGAAGCTTTGTTGCTTTATTCATTGCTTAAAATTCGACTCCAGAATGCAATACTTGTTTGAGTGAATAAACCGGTCAATCAATACAATGAGGTAAGCAGTTTTTAAAGGTACGAGAAAAAGTTTGAAGCCACTTGATGTTTTCGCTTTATGATCCTCGAGGGTAGATAAGGCAATAGTATGCAAAAATCACTAAAAAAAAACGATTTGTCCTATCATTATTTATTATCAATTTTAAGCGTACCCAGATATTCTAAAAGTTGCAGAGTGATCCAAACTAGGTGTTTCAAACCCGTGTTAAACAATTGAAACAACTCGTAAATTTTGATTATCTGATTGATAGCAAGTTAAAAATGAACATTTAGTTGAAACACAAAAAAAAAAAATCTGGAATAATTCGTTTATCTTTATCCTATGGTAAATTTCATGCTAGTACATACGTATTATGTTATAAATACCAATGGACGAAATATTTAAAGTAAAGAGACATGCACCAAATATATGTATATTTTCATTTATTAGTCTAATATTAGAAAATTTGTCATATCTTAAAAATTATAAAACAATTCAATTTCTCGAATATTGATTAATTGTAAAGTAGATTGAAGCATTCAAAACATTGTCATTAATTTTAAAATGTTATTTTAGTTTAAGAATATTACCCTGAAAAGAAGATGCATTGAAATCTTAAAAAATTTCCATTTCGATGGCAAGTTGAATGAGTTTTTTCCTCATGAATTAAAATGTTTATTGAAAAAAAAATCCCAAATAAGTAAAGAAAAAAGTAATAATTCTTTAAATGCGAAAAATAACTTCCCAGAATGGGTAAATTTTGGTAAATTAATAGAAACTTACTTCCATAATTCATCGTTTGTAAGAAAATAATTTCACAATTTTGAATCTTGTAGAGGTAAAGTAATTTTGTTCACAAAAGATTTATGTTTAATTTATTGTTAAAGAACGCATGTAGAAAGGTGAAAGGTATTCGTTGTGAGAACTGAAGGCAAGGTATTCGTTGGGAGAATTGAAGGCCGGAGACCAGTGGGGAAACCGAGGAAACGCTGGTCTGACTCGGTCAACGAAGACAGTTCATCGCTGCTCGGATTTCAAAATTGGAGGACGCGGTCAATAGACCGAGACAGTTGGAGGCGCTATTTGCAGGAAGCGAAGGCCCGAGAGGGGCTGTAGTGCCAAGAAGAAGAAGAAAGGTGAAAATACCTTCTACAATAAGAACTGTAGTGCTACGAAGACGATGACGATATTATTTCGAGAATCATTTAAATACTAACCGATATTTTATACATTTGAGAAAACAGCGCAGCACGCTGAAAAATCAGTGATATAGAACTGAGATGACTAAGAATTAGTCGGAGGTAACGGAACTAATTGCATACCAATCAATATTTTTTTATTCTCGCCAATGAAGGGAGAGTCGACTTAGAGACTCTATTTTTTAGTAAACATTTCGCTGAGTAAAATTCAGGTAACTTAGGTTATTCAAAAGTTTTAAAATTATCTGAATTAAATTTAACGTAGTTTAGAAAACTCGGTTAATAAAGACAACAGTTGGAGCATGCGTGAAATTGAGGAAAGCAATGGTCGCATTACAATCCAGATAAAAACTTGTCTTTAAAATTTTTTATTTAGCGATTATCTTGAAGGTGATATCCTTAGCGTCACGCCTGACTGTATGATTTTTATTTGATTTTCAGTGAGCTATCGTCACTGGTTAGACTTACATTTCACAGTAAAATGTCGTAGCTGTCCTCAGTAAAATCGCCTACCTTATGTTTTAAACCAAAGCTCACGTAAGATAGGAAGCCATTTGGTGGCCATTTGCACATATTAGTCGGCATACTATTTGACAAGCTTCCGTGAGCTGTCAGCCAAGTGCAGCATAAGCAAATGCTTATATCGTGTAATATATACTATTTTTCGAATGAAAACGTAGGAAACGCTTTTCGTGCATGCTTAAAATTCACCTTGTACTGCCCACTATACTCCTACTCCTACACTTTTCAAGACGAGCAAATGAAGCACATGCTTTGCACCTTCCACTGATAGCTAAGCTTTGAGTAGTAAACAAAATCCTATTCATTCACTTTGGAGGGCGATAAAAATTAAACGGGAATAAGAACTGAAATAATTTTCACTTCACTAGAAGCGCTATTGTGTTCTCTGCGGAGCATCTGGAGTTCACTGTAGAAATCCGTCTTAAAACCGTGCAAAACCTCGAATTTCCGTTGACACCTCCACAATTTTTCATACACCGCCATGTAAGCTAGCGAGCAACGTCGGCTTACTATGTGTGGTAGTAAGCGCTGCTGGCATGTGGCTTCCTATCTTACGTGAGCTTTGATTACAACGCAATGGCATACAATGGGACTCTTGTGAGAAAGTGACAAAATTACATAATCTCCAACGTCACCGAGCGCCAAAATAAAACGCATTATCTACTAGTTGTCAAAATTTTCAAGCGCGAACATTTTCAAGAAAATACCAATGGACATGGATATGGACGAAACAGCATTGCATAAAGTAGTGCGAGTTTTCAATGTATTTCAGCAGTCCCGGTACGCCTCCATGTCACGACATTCTTTGACAACAGCTCTTCGAATTCTATAATAGATTATTTCCGAAAAAAATATCTTAAAGTCATTTTGAATTCGAAGGCCTAGGTAAATACTTATATTTACCCTTAATTTACTCAGAAACTGTAGATTTCAAAAAAGTTTTCATTATTAACCAGATTTTTATTCTAAGCCCGGTAGTTTGGCACCAGAATCTTGGCAAAATACGATTGCCATTACATAACCATTGATCATGGGCTGAGTTCTTACCTTTCTATATATATATATATATATATATATATATATATATATATATATATATATATATGCTCGTATACTTAAATAACGAGGTTGAATCTGTTCCAAAGAGCATAGAACTGTAATGAGCACAATTAGGAGGGACAGCTCTCCGCAAATCAAGAATCGAAAGATTCTCCAAAAATCGGTAACAAACTTTTTCTAACCTCCTAACGGTTACCCGAGGGGCATATTAGCTGCAATGAGGCTTGCGGCTATATTGTAGGAGACCATCTTAATGGACTCTAAGCGTTTAGCTCAGCAGGTAAGCAAAATGGGAGTATTGAAGCCAAGTGGTAGGTACAACAAAATATGGAAGTCAACAATTACAAAGTACTCTCAGTCTCCTACAAACGAAGGGGCGAAATTTCTGAGGACAACCAATGTGACGGCATTAAGCACGAGCTGCTAAAAGCGATTGGGCCAAGAATGTATACTCCGGGAAAAACGCATACACTTGACGATCCATTGCAGCAAACCAAACTTGCTACTGCACCTCCTGTGCAATAGTCGGAAGAATGGGCCAGGGCGCTTAAAAGGAAGACCCAAAGTCTATTCTGGTAGAAAACGAATATTGCTGCTAAGGTACCTCCACCGTTAGGGGTAAAATCCATGATGACAGTGAACAACGCACTGGCAAAAGGGAACGAAAGTTCAGTCCCAGATCAAACAGATAACAAAGGAAGTCATACCGGGACGCTGCTACCCCGGCAGTCAAGATAGCGATGATAAGCTACTCCCACGAAACAGGGGAGATTCAGGGAGATCAATTAGCAGAGCTGCGGGCGATCCTGAAGGATTTTTTTGAAGATCTCTACTGCAAAGCAACTTTGCGGGGTATGAGATCGAAGCGGGCAATTTGGTTACCTGAAAACTGCTGTCGCCAAAGAGGGCAATACATTGGACAAGAAATTGCGAGTAGTTACCATGAATGAGGTACCCAGGAAGCGATCACCAATTTAGGGACGACTCTAGTAATTGGGAGTACAACAAGACGACTAAGAAGCACTGAAGAGAGTAAATGGGCAACTTAACTTTATCTTCACTCAAATCACTGCCAAATTTTATGCGACCGACCCCGTAGCGACATATAACAAAAATACATTGGACAAGAAATTGCGAGTAGTTACCATGAATGAGGTACCCAGGAAGCGATCACCAATTTAGGGACGATTCTAGTTATTGGGAGTACAACAGGACGACTAAGAAGCACAGAAGAGAGTAAATGGGCAAATTAACTTTATCTTCACTCAAATTACTGCCAAATTTTATGCGACCGACCCCGTAGCGACATATAACAAAAAGGTGGTGAATGAGAATGACTCAGATAGACTTGTACCATAGCAGAGCGGCAACATCCAATCTACTTTCACATTTCACTCGAGAACACGGCATAAAATTGACCCAGGAACCTTGCCAACATAAAAGGAAGGCGATGAGATTCAGTACTACTACAAGTAAACTGAAAGTATTTGCCTCAAGCGAGGTAAATCGGTAACTTAATCTTTCTACCACAATACATATAGCACTAAAGATCCTACAGCGGTGATGTGCGGAGGGGGAAAGAGTGGCAATAGAATTTGGGGCTTAGTATATCCACCATTTCACCATCCAGAGGTACCGAACGCGTACTAGCGTAATACATACGGAAACATTCAAACACATGGTGACTTATGGCAGCGCCAATTGAAACAAAAAAGGTGAGCAGCTAATTGATTTTCAATCATACGAGAGGCATTCAAATATAAACGAGCCTTCTACTTTTGAGGACTTAGAAAACATTTCGCAGGGGGGGGGTGTCTAGATGACTCAAGGTCAAGCCGACCGCCTGACCGGTTTGCTAATAATGACAGAAAAAGAGGTACATCCTTCGGTTGCGTAACGCATCATTGTAAAGTTTTTAAAGAACAAAGGCATTAAACCAGCCGAAACTTGAGACCAAGTGAGCACACAGTTGGGGGAAAATGCACTTTTATGGCCATGAAGTACTACACTCTCGATTCAAAAAGGGCCTGATTTTCTTCATGATCGTTACACAATAAACGCTGCTTACTACTGTGAACTTCTTGACCACTTTCGAGCTGCATATGGATCAAAAGGCGCCGCCAGTGCATTTGAGACGTCCTGCTTTTGCATGACAATGCAGACTAGCAACCCAAACATTGGATGAAATGCATTGTACTAGACTTGATCACCTTCCCTACAGCCCTACAATTCCCATATGTTTGGGGCTCTCAAGGAAGCATTTGGAGGAGAGAATTTTGCAAATGATCAACCTGTTGAACAGTTTATGCGCAAGTAGTTGGATACCCGCCCGAAGTCACATTCCGAAAAAGGCATGAATCAACTACCTGTTCGATAGGAAAAATACATTACTAAGGAGGGTAACTATGTAGAAAAATAACTATATGTATTTTTTCTTCTTAAATGTGTCATCCATAAATGTTTTGCTACCGAACGTCTATATGAACTATGGCAACACCATTTATCTTCATTGTTGTATGCATGTGTGTAAAATGGATAGGTGGTCGAAGTCGGTCCTTGAATAAAGTAAGACGTATAATCGAAGACCTTGGTGTTCGCGTTTTAGTTTAAACCCTGACTTTTGATAAATGTCAAATAAATTTCTCTTGCAAAAGGGTCGTTTATGTATATGCTCCTCGGTAATAACACCACCATAGCTACTAAGGGTAATGTACCAACTTTTATAAATAAATTTAGAGCAGAAGTTATTATATCTCTCTAATAACAACGGTGGCATTTAAGGACCTTCATGACTGGAATTTGGCTGCAACACCAACCCAGCCTATCAGGCCACTAGTGTATTATCATTGAAATGATACCTCACTGGATTTGAAGAGATGTACCAAACCTACTAACAAAGAATTCAGCACCAAATCACAAGAATATCGACAAAGAAGTGAAATATGTGAAATGTGTCACCAGAAAAATTGATTGCTTTAGTAAAGTGTGTCTAACCACTGCCAGCACATACAAGAGGATAAGTAGCTGGAAGTAAGAACTATTCTGAATTGTCCGACTAAGACCCGGATTGGGAGGAGTACAAGCGGATTCTAGAGATTTTTAAGATAGCTCTATTGCGGCAATATCGAGACAATCAACAAGAAATCCTGGGTAAGCAGGGCTATGATAAGGGACACGCTACGGACACGCTGCTTCAAAGAGACAATGGATCGTGGCCCAGCAGCAGCAAGGAACGACTCGAACTTCAAATACATCAATACTTTCTGGGTGTATCAAGCAAGGAGACAGAATCGGAAAGCAACAGACTTCTCACTGAGGGCCTTCTCTAAAGGAAATTGTAAATGACGAAAAGGCCTTATGGGCCATCAAAACTTTCGATATGTATAAATCACTCGGAATTAATAATGTTAAAGCGGAAAGTCTAGTAGAAGCCATCTAAAAAAAATTGATTCATGTCTAACCGAATGGATGGCGGAACCATTTACAGCAAAAAAATCATGGGTGGCATCATATACATAATAGCGTGGGTACTTACAGTTAACCACATAGTTGAAGATTATAATAGGAGTTTCAAAACGATTGCGTAAACCGACGACATCGTGATACTGATTAGTGAATAGTTCCCCGAGATACGTCCGGCTACAAATGATTCAGCAAATAGAGAGCTATTAAATGCTAGATTAAGATACAGCTAGGGTGGATCAATTAAATCCCACTAGCAACAGTGAAAAAGGAATTGTCTGGGAAAAAGGAATCAGAGAGAACCCTCTTGAAATCACAGGATTGGCTTCAGAATAATCCCAGGCATATGGCTTAACTCTAACACAACGAGGACCAATGGCGAATAACGTTAGAACCCTAGCGACATTGGTAACTGGCAACAACCTTTGATTCAGCACGCCAAACGAATAGGCATTCAACTTATAACAACTGCTGTTCTTGCGGCGAGGAAATTCATGATGGTTCATGAGCGCCTGGAAAAGCTATGTTGGAGTCACGCGACAAAATCTGGTAACTACTTATTAAGGGCGACGAACTAATATAAGACAGCACATGCCTGTGAGAAGCAAGAGAGTAATTCTTGTAGCAAAGAGGCACACTTAAGCTAAATATCACGGAGATGGTAATAATCGATAGGTTAACGACGGGCTTGGAACACACACACAATCACAATTTTTCCTTACATTTTCCCTCCCCCTCAACCGCTTGATGCACAAAATGACTCTTTCAGCTTCTAAAAAAGACCTTTCATTTGATACCTCACTCGACTACCTTTGATAACAACATTTATTAAGGGTCACTTCAATATAAGGGGAAGTCACCTTAGAAAAATTTAAAATGTTTTTGAGAAACCAAGCTTTGTAGCTTCAATAATTGTTGAGGAAAATTGTTGAGGCTTACGGACAGTTGGAAAGACAGGATGCGAAACTAGCAGGTCTTTGTAAAATTCGTTTTAAAAGCCCTAAAAAGCGAAATAGCTGATCCGATGCAGAATGCCGTTAACGCAGCGAAATGTATTAAATAACCGAGGACTCGGAATTTGAAGGATAAAGCACCAAAGAGAACAGAAAATAGGGATGCATTGGACGCAGGAAGTAGACCACAATAAGCCGTCCGTAACTAGCGACTGAAGTTGCAGAATCGTAAACTTTAGCTGACGTGGCGTCGTTATGATGGCTTGTCGATGTGAATTACATAATGATTAATCTTTGATCTCTATCCTGCTCAAACCAATGAAGAAGGTAACTAAATGTTTAATTGACTGACCCAGGCACACTATGATTTTCCACAGGATTGTTACACGATTTTATAAATAATACCGATGATGATATATAGGTTGGGGATTTAAGGGATTAACGCAAGTGTTTTAAATAAGACAAAATCTAACTTGTTTTTTTTAACGTCTGGAAATAAGTCAACAAGTTGAAATTAATTAATTATTTTCCTAGAAAATTAAAAAAGTTGTTATGAATTTCATAAATTTATTTGAAATTGGTCATTTATTTTAGACCTTTAGTGATACAAATTAAAGAGCACCATAGCAGCAAGTACTATTGAGTACAATCGATTTTCGTATAAAATTCAAAGTTAAATTAAATAAAGGCAAAATTCAATAGTAAAGAAAAGTCAAAACTTAAAAAGTATGATTTAATCCGCAAAATTTTAAAAAATTTCTCATTTAATAAGTATATTTTCGGATTTCTTCAAAAATTTTAATACAAGACGTAGATCTTTTTTAACTATCAATTTTATATTACTTGCCATATTCTATGCGGGTGCCAGATCTTCTTAGTTATCGTTAAAAAAGATGAAAACATGTCAAATACATTGCGGCAGTACTTTGAAGGAATAACAAAACCAACTGGTGATTATATAATACTCAAAATTCAAAAATTATCTAAATGCTACTAATAGTTGTATTAAAATTCTATTTTAAAAATTAAAGCTTTCATGTCCAATTTAGAACAACCAACTACATCAAATCAGCGAAACTGTATAAAATTATATTTCTAATACATCATGAAAAATTTAGTTTAAGCTTCAACAAATTTTGATTAGGTTAAGGATATTTAGAGAGGATTAGAAAAAATGCACTTTTATTTCATTCTTGAGGTACCTCTTATCATTTTGTGTTTTTATAAATATTTTATATAGGAAGTATATAAGAGAATTCGCGTTACTCTTAATATTATATCTAATATAAAAATCAAGAGGCATATAACATAATATAACAATCAACTTCTATAATATTTAGTATTTATATCTAATAATGTGTTTATATAAATAAATTAAGCTCTGTATCATATGAAAAATCTTTTTTTGTTGTTTTACATAAACCTATTGCGCTTAATAATTTATTTGAATATGCTTTATTACACTTAGTTATTAAATTTATGTGTTAAAGTTAATATTCACAAAGAATTTAATTCAATCATGAACATTGCATTTTTTAAGTTGCATATTGTATTATATATGACTAAATTTTGCATATTGTTAAGTAAAACTACTTATAGATGTAGTTCGAATGCTAGAAATTTTGAATCGATTGAACACTGAATTATAAACGTTTTATTACAATTATTCAACTGAATAACCGTTGTTTTAGCAAGAAATAAATTTATACTTTCAAACTTTATTGGGGATTTTTTTTTGTTCTTGGCAATTTGTAATTTAATTTTAAACAAATATGCGTATGCTTTGTAAACGTTTCTTTTAAGAGACTTATACTCTTTCTTTATAGAAGCTTCATAGCCACTCAAAGGAATAATTATTCAACAATTTAGCATGAAAATAAAACATGAATTTGCTTTTTGTCTTTATATCGTATAAGGTTTATTATCTTGTTAAGACTGATTAGATTTGCTTCAAGTATGTTTCAGTTTTATATTTTATTTCTTGCCTCATTGCTAGTACATATAGTATTCATATAATCCAAATAGAAATCACTATTTATTATTACTATTTAGTCAGCTATTGTTCCGCTTTATTTGGATTATGAAAGGGTGATGGCCAAGACAATTATTAAAACAACTAGAGCTATTAATAAACATATGGCTATCATGATCTTTTTCTGAAAATAAAAAAGAGCGAAAAACAATCTTTAAAATAAATATTAAAGAAAAAATTTAAATGAGAATTGAAAAAAAAATGCAACACGAAGCCACATTTCTTTGTTACTAAAAATATACTTATGAATATATGAAAAAGCACTGTGATATAAATATTAAAAAATGATTAAAGCAAAATGTATGATATATACAGATATACACAAAATTAACTATGTACAGAAATTATATAATTATAAGCCACCCAACAACAAGTTAAACTACTTACAATTACACATTCACATTTTTTTTACATTTTTCGGTGTTAAACATCAATAAGCCACTCAAAAAATAGACACATTTTTTGTATAGAATTCACATTTACATTGACATTGCAGTGCACTAACATAATTTATTTTGTACTGCCTTTTTGACAACACACTCAGAAACAGGCAGGAAAAATTTGCGGTGTTCCGTAACCTAATAATAATAGGCTACGTTTGAAATTGCTGCACAAAATTTTAGTTATTTTCCTTTGCACCCCTGCAGAAATGGTCTTAACTACCAGCAATCAATCAAAACTAAATTTTTTTAATATTATTGCATATTGTTTTGTCTTAATCCTGATTTTACCTGTTATTGGGGGCGATGTATGTACAAGCGATTTTTTTGATTAAATAGCACTAGGCCTATTGTATCAGTTGTCCGCAGTACCATATGCTTCAAACCATTATATATCATAATACTTGTTGTAACAAATTTAAGGTACGATGCAGAAATCGACCAAAAGTGTATAAATAAAACCTCTTACTTTTTTCACATAAAAAGCGACGTGAAGAAATTCAGTTGCATTAAGCTTCTATTGGATACAGTGGAATCTTCTATATTGATTCAATGGATTCTTGTATTACGCAGGAGGCATTTCAAGAAATAGCTTAGTCAGCAAAACACGTGGAACTATGGGTTAATAAAAATAAAATCAAAGTAAGGATCCTTACAAGACAAAATATCTCATATTGACTCGAAAGTATCCTGGAGGCCATGGTCCGATTTCGACTGTAGCAAGAATAAAATAAGGTGAATAAAATAGTGGATAATGGAACAACATGGACGATGCAGTTCGGTAAGAGTAACAAATCGTATCGATGTTTGAAAATAAAAGAAATATCTACATTGTTAAAATAAACTAAATTTGATCTTTGGTGTATAAGCTTATAAAAAGTGTTGGACAAAGCAAGTCGAGCAAGCAGTAGAATGTTCCTACCAGAAGAGCTTTGTAATCATCCTAGTGTTCGAAACAAATTTTTTGATGGCATGAATCGATGAGTTCAATGATAAGAAATCGCTCAAATTTATTCAAAACTTGCAGAGTGGCTTTCATAAGCACACAACAGCCGCTATTTTGTTCCAACTTGAATAATTTTTCTGAATACTCGGCCAATTGAACATATTCAAATTAAACAATATTCCTTAAATTTTCATGAATACTCTAAGAAAATAGGAGTGCTTAGGTCCATTTGAAATGTGTATCAACCATCAACACGTGTTATTTTTGTGGTAACTCCATACAATTGAAATGGCTATAACTTACTTGATTATGATTTGATTTCCCATGGACATGAGGGCCTTATATTAACCGTAAAATTTTAAGAATTTTATGGGTACTGTTTCTAGTTTATGGGGGGAAAACGTAAAATTTACAAATCATACTATTATTGACAAAGTTGAGTGAATTTTGATTTCTGAGGCATTTGTTGCCCTTGTTCTGATAAAGACCTACCTCCGTGATTTTTTTCAGATTTTTCAGCTCAAAAGTGTTCAAACGAGAGACACACAAATTGTTCGTGCATTTTTCCTCCCCCTGGGCCCCCTGATGCATAAAATGACAACACCTTTCATTTGATATGCCACTCAACTACAGACCCTCTTAAAAAATTATGAAATGTTTGATAAAACCTGAACTTTTGGGAGACCACTACTTCTGACCTTCCCACAAATTTTGAGCTTTTTAGCTTCTATAGTTTCCGAGGAAACTTGCTGTGACGCACGAACAGACCGACGGGCAGACGGACGGGCGCATGAACAGACGGACAGACAGAACGCAAAACTGATAGGCCTTTGTAAAATTTGCTTTACAAAGCAATTTGACGGAAAAGTTAAACTGATGGAGTTCCTAAAATATGATATCATGGCAAAACGCAATCGGATGGTGAGCGGCAACAGCAAAACATTTGTGAACCGAAAATACAATTCGTTGGAAAAATTGCACCACAAATACCAAATAAAATTCCACACAAGCGAAAAAAAAAACACTTTGAAAAGAGAATTTTAACAAAGGAGCCCGAAGGTATCAAGTTAGTCTTTTCAGAACAAATTAATTAAACAAAAAATTGGAAAGACAGACCAACGCTAATGTCAGAAGGGTTTTGTGCTCAACTTACAAAATGCAGTCACCAGCAACGAATAAAATCAAGAAACATCTCAAAGACGATTTTATTGGAGAAAATATGAAATTCGATATCAAACTATTATCAACAAAGCTGAACGAATTTTGACTTCTGAGGTATTTGTTATTGTTATACTCATAAATATCTCTGATAATTTTTTCAGATTTTATAGATCATAGGTGTCCATTCGCGAGGGAGGAAGCACAATTTTCATGTATTTCGCCTCTGTGCCCCCACTGAAGCAAAAGCTGTCAGTTTAAGAACTGTTTTGAAAAGCTCTTATAAAGCACTTTCATTTGATAATCATATCGGCTACCTTTGATGAAATTTTTTTCCAGGGGCCACCCCCATGTACTGTAATTTTTTCGAATCCTAGAATGGTTACAAAGTCCTTTTGCTAGGAGCTCTCTCCTGCCTCCTCGGCTTGTTTCACCAATGAGTATTAATTGTAGATACTCATCTTCAGTCATTCATTATATTGAATCAAGTGTTCAAAGCATGCACCTTAAACGTTGGTTGGGGAAAAATAATTCAAAATTATTCAATCTCCTTATTTATAACAGCCACTATTTTATTTTACGATTACTAATACCACTAGCTGAACCGATTCTCAAAGATATTGATTCCTATCATTCCTGAAATTATCACGCAAACCCCAGCAAAGTTGTAGTGTCTGAGTCGGTAAAAAGCGCATATTCTTCCATAGCCAGATGTTTTTATAGTAATAATGCGCATATTGTTCCATAGTAATGCAGAAAAATTCAAATCGCTATAACTTCGTCAATACCAACCTCATAAATACATACATACAGTCATACAGTCTGCACACTGAATTTTATTGAATTTGAGGGTACCGTTAAGATTTTATTCAAGAAAACATAAAATCAATAAATCATACTATTACTGACAAAGTTGAGTGAATTTCGACTTCTCACGTTTTTGTTGTTGTTGTACTCATAAAGGCCTACATTCATGATTTTTTCAGATTTTTCGGATAAAAGGTGTCCAATCGCGAGGGGGGATACGCGAAAAGTTCGTACATTTCCCCTTCCCCTACCCCCCTCGGTACCGATAAGGCAATTTTAAGACTTGTTTTGAATAGATCTCATTAAGACCTTTCCAATGACAACCTACTCAACTACCAATGTTGAAAATTTATTTTTGGAGGATCACCTTCCCATATGGAGAGACCCCCCCCTTAAGCCCCTTTGAAAAAATTTTCCACCCCAAAAACTTTCAAGAAGTCACCACTTCTGACCTTTCCACAAAGTTTCATGGCTGTAGCTTCTATAGTTTCGGAGAAAAAGTGCTGTGACATACATACGGGCGGACGGACAGAACGGTTGAGCACCTCAGGATAAAAACATGTGCGAGGTTAAAGAATTATTATATACTTATAAGGCACGAGAACCCATATTCGTGTTGAGCGACTCCATACGACTAACGATGTCGTAGCATAAATCAACCGAAAGTCTGACACAGTATTTTACATATTATTGAATAATAGAACACTCTCCTGATAATCCAGAAAACAAGACTGGTAGCAATGTCAACAGCTGAGTCGGGAAAAATACCTTTGGCTGATACATGGAGGTAAGTGCTATGGTTTCTTACCCAGCAGCGGCCTAACGGTCATCTTATCCAAGAGACTTCTGACGGAAATTTTCTCCAAGGGCCTCCCAACCACCACATGGCCCAATTTAAAACAAAAAAATAGAAAAATAGTAATGTGATTCAGGAAACCAGTAAAAGGCTTAAATATCAATCTGAAAAACACATCCATTGTACTGATCAACTAGTAGCGTATGTCGACGACGTTAACATTATGTCCAGAATAATTCCAAATGCGAACGAAGCGTTCATACGACTGACACCAGAAGCAAAAAGTCGATCTCCTGGTCAATGAAACTAAAACGAAAGTCATGACCCGAACAAGGAAAGGCTTACCTGTATGACAAAATCTAACCTTAAGAGACTATAACCTGGAAAGTGTTAGCTTCCCATACTTAGGGATTCCATCTTGATAGAAATGGTACAGAAAAGAATGAAATATGGAAAAGGCTAAACGCAGCATAAACAGCCTACTTCTTAGTACTTCCTACACCAAGATCCAGAGATGCTTACAGGGCAAATTAGATTCGCCAATATTAGTAAGACCTGTGCTGCTATATGGATGTGAAACCTGGACTCTTACAAATATTTTCGAAAAGGCTCTGAACGTATTCGAACGCAAAGTGCTTAGGCGGATATACGGCTCAGTAAAGCATGGAGCAGAGTAGAGACTTCGTTACAACGACGAGTTGTATAATTTGTATGACAACTCACCTGCAACAGCATGCGTAAAGCTACATAAACAACAATGAGCAGGACATGTGGAGAAAATGGAAGAACACAGGCTCCCTAGAAAAACGTTGAAGTGTAGAGCGCAAGGGAAACGTCCAGTTGGGAAACTGAAGGAACGACGAGAAAAACTCAATCGATGCTGACAGCAGATGCCTGCTTGGGATTTCCAATTGGCGAACGAGGTCGTAGAATCGTGACCATTGGAGGTAACTGATATTGGAGACCTAGGCCCGAATAGGAGCTATGCCATAAATGATAATTACTCATAGATTATTTGGTGTTATATCGCACTACTTCTAACCCAAAAGTGCAGCTAACGTATTGTAATGATTTTCAACCTTTTAGGTTCGAACGCGGTTTAGGAGTGCCGACGGGTGGTCGCGGCACTCGGTGGCAAGTTTTTTCGTCCTTTGCAATTAGTACAGTCAGGTGCGTATGTGTCGGCCTTCCCGCATCGGTAGCAGAAAAGCGTCGGCTCCGCTGGACATGCATAGAACCGATGTCCCGGTTGTCGGCAGTTCCAACAGACCGTCGGGCTTGTAATTGCTTCAAGGGAGGGTCGATCAATCAAGGCTGGGTCCTCAAGCTCCGGTGGTGCTCCGCTCCTCGGTACTGGTACTGGATCAGCAAGCAGGTGGTCTGCTGCCATCAACTCCGCGGTGTGATGATTTCGGGGATTTGGTCCCGTTATGCGAGGTTGTGGACGGAAGGTACCCCGTCGCTCATCCAAGTGTTCTTGTCTACGGGCATGGAGGCGCAATCCCTGTATGGTGTTGATGGGAAAATGTAGAAGGCTGTTCTGGAGATCCCAGCGCATGTTCTCTCTGATAATTTCTACCAGTTCGTCCTCGGGCATGTTATTTCGCAAGCGAGTGCTCAATCTCACTATACTGGTGTAGTACTGGTCGAACGGTTCGTGAGCGCCTTGTTTCCGTTTCTTTATTTGCTCCCTTAGCTCTCTCTCAGTGAAGCCATCCTCAAATCGATTGCGGAAGGCTGCACTGAAAGAGTGCCAAGTGGGACGTGGCGTTGATTCTTTAAAGCTCCAGTACCAGTCGGCAGCGTCGCCGCTGAACAAAAGATGTGCATGCCGGAGGAAGGCCGAGGAATCACCTCCCAGGGTGCTGGATACCAACGCCTGAATCCGGAAAAGGAACCGGTCCGCCGATATCATATCGTTGAACCCTGTAAAGTTCAGGCGCCAACTCTCCATGATACGAGGCGTCGGGTCTCGAAAAAGTGTCAATGCGTTCCCGGGGGGAATCACATCCTCTGTTGACCTGTTGTACTATACTGCCTCGGGGGCTAGAGGTACCAACGGAGGTCCGGTACTGTGTCGTGGTCTATATTCGGGAGCTCTGGGATCAATTCCTGAGTTCCTTGGAGGTGGGATCCATTGCTCGGATTGTCGGGAGTGGGGCATCGCCACACTGGGATTGGGCTCCCAGCCAAGCGGAGTTCTCACGCGACTGGGTGGTTGGCTTATAGGGAGATTCTGGAGCTTTCCCTCCAGGTTGCCAATCCTCTCCGACATATCCCTCATCAACGCCACGAGGGTGTCAATGGAGTGGGCGGACGGCATGGGTGTCACCTCGGACACGACACTTGCGCCTACTGCTCCTTGCATACCAATCATCTTCACAAAATTAACGTTCTCTTCCATTTTAATCTTTGTGGTATTGATTCCAATTTATCATTCCTAACAATTATTTCAAAATATCGAGCTTAAATTAAATTTTTAACTCTTTAAATATGACTAAAACTTAAGACTAAATCAGTGGCCGAAAGTGGCGAGCTATTTCTAATGAGTGGAAAAAAAAAAGATTGTTTAATACACACTTTCCCTTCCAGTGGTCGACTCCTTCAACGGGAAATGAGAGTGCGTGGTAATCTGCCGAAGAAAGGGTGCCTTCGGTCGATTTACGAAATTTATCCC
The DNA here is from genome assembly GCA_963969285.1 of Odontomyia ornata. Lineage (NCBI taxonomy): Eukaryota > Metazoa > Arthropoda > Insecta > Diptera > Stratiomyidae > Odontomyia > Odontomyia ornata. The sequence goes on from OZ017738.1 coordinate 408,436,327, forward strand.
CTAAACCCACATACATTACAAAAAAACCGTCTCTAAACTACGTTAAAGTGACTCGACGAGACAAGTGGTAGAACTACCGTAACGACTTTGTACGCGGTCAAAATTCCCGACGCGTGGAAGCATTCCGGGCTTCGCAACTCCAGCATACGCCACCGAACGTTGAACCGATACCACTCGTCTATCACGCATACGAAATAATTAGAATCCTTCCGCGACATAAAGGCAAGGTAGCCTACTATTTTCTTGAGAGTCCATGCTGATAGGTAAACCCATCAGACTGGCAGTTCCATCAAGAAAATAGAAGGTCCTTACAGGGGTTAGCCTAGGACAACACATCGGAAGGATTCTGTCGCGAGAAAAAAAAATCAAACAAAGGAGAGCGGAAGCTACAACTCACGTGAAGCGACCTCTAATGTGTATCACACAACTCCACTGCTCCTGATAGTGGGACTCGAGTACCAAAGTACCTTACATCCTCCGTAAAGGACCAACTCGTCAGAAGACGCGAAGTTCTTTCCCCCTTAGGATGTTTTTGGGCCCCACGTTGGGCGCCATTTGTGCACTTGCATAGCTCACAGGAGGCTACGTACGCTTTTATCTGTTGTGCCATCTTAGGCCAAAAGAAGCAGGTTTTCAACCGCCTAAGTGTACGACCGTATCCGCCGTGCGCACTTGATGGGTGGTCATGGGCCCGTCTGATAAGATCAGTGGTTAATTCTTCGGGCACCCACAACTTCCACTGTTCTTCTTCTTGTATGGGGTCTCCGGATGCGTGTCCCATCCGCTTATAAATAAATCCATCCGTCAACCGCAGTTCAGGAAGCTGGGGCAGTTGATTCTGGATAGTGTGAATCAGTTGCGTGTAGGTTGCTGACTTGAAGGCAGGATGGTCCAGATCGATCAATTGGGGGCTGTCGTCCTCTTGGACCAACTCGGCTCCTTCAGGGGCGAACATTCTGGATAGGGTGTCGGGGACTACATGCTGGCTTCCTTTTCGGTGGCGAATTGTGAAGTCAAATGCCTGTAGTTTCAGTGCCCACCTGGCCAATCTGCCGTTGAGATCAGTCTGGCTCATTAGCCATTTCAGAGAAGCGTGATCCGTAACGATTTCAAAGGTGTGTCCCTCCACATAGGCTCGGAAGCGTTTCACTGCCAACACCGCCGCTAAACATTCCTGCTCGGAGACCGTGTAATTTCGCTGGGCTGGGTTCAACTTGTGAGACATGAAGGCTATAGGTCTCTCCTCGCCGTCTTGTGCAACCTGGACTAAGACTGCTCCCACCCCATGTTGACTCGCGTCACAATGGATTGAGAACGGTTTGTCAAAGTCCGGGCTGTGCAGTACGGGGGCTGTAGTCAGACTCTTCTTTAGCTCTTCAAAGGCTCGCAAGCTGGACTCTTCCCAGACGAATTTACGTCCCTTACGCAGCATGTCGGTCAAAGGAGTGGTAATGGTGGCATAGTCACGTACAAAACGCTGGTACCATCCGCATAAGCCTAAGAATCGGCGTAACTGTTTGGTGGTCTTGGGTAGTGGAAAAACGTCAATCGCTTGAGTCTTTTCCGGATCGGTCTTGATATGGCCATGCCCAATGATGTGACCTAAATACTTCACCTCCGTCATCACGAACTGGCTCTTCCTTATGTTGATGGTTAATCTTGCCCTCCGGATGTGTAGAGCCACCTCCTGAAGCAGGTCGATGTGTTCGTCAAAGGTCTCGGTTATAAGCAACAGATCGTCCAAGTAAACGAAAACTTGGTGCCGCAAGTGAGGTGGTATTACCTTATCCATAAGGCGCGTCATTGTTTGGGGGGCATTACACAATCCGAATGGCATGGTCACGAATTGATATAAGGGCCGGCCTGGGACTGTGAAGGCTGTTTTCTCCTTTGAACCGGGGTCTAAGGGAATTTGCCAGAAGGCGTCCTTGAGGTCTAAGCTCGTGATGAAATGGGCTTTAGGCAATCGACTCAAAATGTCTTCGATCAACGGTAGAGGATATGCGTCCTTGACTGTGACGGCGTTCAAGCGTCTGGCATCTAAGCATAACCGGACCTTGTTCGGCTTGACAACTAAGGTGACTGGGGAAGCCCACGCGCTCTGTGATTCTTCGATTACGCCTAATGCTAGCATTCGATCCACTTCGGCATATAACGATTTTTCCTTCGCCGGAGATATGGCGAAATGTCTCTGTTTTATGGGTTTAGCATCCCCCACGTCTACCGTGTGGAACACCAGGGCAGTCCGCCCGAGACCTTCTTTCTCATGCGATGGAAAAGCCGATATAGCCGAGTCTAGACGCAGTTGCTGATTTACATCCAGAGTATGTCGTAGTAAGTTAGTGGGTTGAGATTGGTCAGGAACGGTGGTGACGGACTCCAGGGTCGAACCGGAAAATAGTGCCGGGGCCAAGTTAAATTTTCGAACGAAATCCACTCCTAAATAAAGATTCTGGGTCCCACTACAGAGTGACGAGTTCCGTCCGCCGTGCTTAACCAGGAGGTGAAATGACGGATTTGGTCCGCGTGCTTTGCCAGTACCTCCCCTGCAAACTCGGCAGATATGCAATTCACACTGGCTCCCGTATCGACTAAGCCTGATACTCGTTTTTGCAGGAGGTGTACTGACGCATATGGCCGAACATCATCCCTCAATAATTCGTCTAAGTATATGTCCTTCAACACTTTCCTCGACTGCCTGACTTTTCTCCAGAAGCTCCGCATCCGACGCGTGGCTCGCTTGCTTCGCGGTGGGACAGTTGTGGCCAATTCCTCATGGAAGATGCGCTGTCGAGTAGCCAAATAATTCCGCAGCCTGACATGAAAAGGTTTTACATGCCAAGGAACTTTCGCCTCGCTATCATTTCCCTGCGCGTTGGCCTCGGCGAAGGACGGCGTCGGTTGTGGAACTTCGGGAGAACTGTGGTTAGCGGTGCGAGTCAGCAGAGTTGGAGTCATGTTGGGAGCTTGGTCATAGCTAGTGATAGGGTCAAAATTGGTTCGTCCGGGGTTTAGGATTAATTCTATATTTCGAATATTTATATCCACAGATCTAAATATTTGGACAGAAAAAAAAATATTTTCTGCGCAACGATATCCGCACGACAGATGAAGTCCGCTGGCACTTCGAGGACATATCCATCTGGCCGGTTGCAAGGGTTCGGGATCGGAATCACTTCGATTCCCGGGCGTAGGCGTCACATTACAGTATAAAGCATTTTGATATACATTTGATTTAGGACCACATCATGAAGGACAGCTTCCGGGTAGACTGCGTCTTAAGAAATGAAAGCATCGAAGGTTTACTCACAAAGTGTTTAAGTGATATTATTACAAAATAGAATAAAAGTGGGATTGATCTGAAAGAATAGAGATAGTGCGACGTCAATGAGAGATGACACATTTGTTCAATAAAGATCATTTAAAATGTAACCTTTGAATTTTAGTTGAAAATATACAAATTTTAATAGGTCCAATACCGGTAAGTAGTAGAGAACAAAAATCCCAATTGTTAATCCTGTGAGAAACACGAATTTAAAATTATATATTTGAAATGCTTTCTAAATTTATTATCAATGCCACATTAAAATGGCATTCCTGGAAACTGATTGGATTAATGGATTTTGTTTCTGTATAGTACAAGTGTATTTATAATTAATTTACAATCATTGTTAAAACAATTGCTCAAAACCCTAAGCAGGTTACAAAGGTTTTCTGGGAAGAGGCCATTCAAGACATTCAATTTCTTTCAATTAATATGAAGAGCGTACACACAGCAATTTATTTAATCATTTAATATAACCGGTTGCTACGGAAGTAATTTTAGAATTAAGATAATTAATTTAGCCGCTTTTTCTTTAAAATCTTATGATTTTGCTCTGGTTCCACTTTGAAATGTTGCTCGAACACTAGATAGTAACTTATCCAAAACAATTTCGTAAAATAATCATAAATATAGTATAATAACGTTTCATACATTTCCTCGAAAAAGCCTGTACCTTTCAAGTATCCACTGATTCCAATCTTAATCCCACACTCCGACTCAAGTGAATTTCAGAAAGCCATTAAACAACGAGGAAAATTTCAATTTTACAGCTAGCGGCAATTACCCGTGATATTAAAAGAAACGAAAATAACACACAAAATGCCGAGGATGCTGTAATCATAATGCGAAAATCTCTAGAAGGAGCAATAAAGAAACGATTTTCATCTTCTTTCCTATTTTAGTAGAGTGTACGAAGTAAGATGATTTTCCTTGGTTTAAAGGCAAAATTATTATCGCAACTTCAATAGCGAACAAATTACCGTTACCGGTGTTCAAAAACAATACGAACTTCTTCACTTAAAGTATTATTAAAGAGCAAAAATGCTTTGCTAGCAAGTACAGCACTATAGTGATGTTTGAGAGGACATCCTCAACAATACAATGCACCTTATTATAGCATAGATGATAGATCTTCTCTATTTTTAACACAAGATACAAAAGATAGATAATGTGCTCGAGATGAACAATACATCTCCTAACAGTTTTCCACTTAGATTATTACGTAAACTATAATCCAACAAACTTTACCGTTAAAATTCATCCATGAACAAATAAAAAAGGATGAAATAGTTTCACCTTAATTGCATTACAATGAAAATGTTTCTTGTTTGCGATTTTTATCACAATATAAATATCTGGAAAACTTCAAGTTTGAATACAATAAACTTTTAACCTGAACAAGCTCAGGCTCAAAGTTGCTGGTATGAACAAAAACCATTTGTTATCCGTTTAGAGTTTGGATCACATAAAAAGAATAGTAGCACTAGAAAACTTATTTTCTCTCAACAAAGGCAGAAAGCATGAAAGTGTGCAAAAACTAATCTAAATGACATTTTCCATTTTCGAGGGTGCTTCTCTTGCCACTTGTTTTTTCCAGTCTGCTGATATCTTCCGTGCCTACTGTAAAAGGATAAAACTTATCGTAGTGGTTATCTGATAGATGCATCACATTGTGTAGATGTAACTATGTAATTTTTTAGTTCTATCATTTGAGTAAATTTTAAATATTTTTCTTAATATGTACAATCTTATTTTATTTAAATTCGATTATTGTCACCCTTTTGTGATAAGCAAGTAAACTCTGCAAAATTATTTTAATGAAAACGATGTTTGAATTTAATTTGGACTGATTGCTGGTGTGCTGTTATGAATACTGAATTTGGTTTTTAAATTTTCTGAAAAGCATATTTACATACATATTTAAATTCTGTTATCGTCACTTCAATCAAATCAATCCATTCCTTTGCAAATTCAACTATATAAAAAATAAAACAAAAACATATCTTAACCTTAATTCCAACAGATATCTGCAAGATTTTGTTTACATTAATAAGGATTTATTTCACGAATTATTTTCAAAACAATATGACATATTTTAGAATATCTTTATGCGAGTCTCAGTAAAGTAGGAGTAATAGAATGCTTGTTTCTGGTGCAGATGGTTGCTAGAGCTAATCTCATTAATGGTAGTGAAAATTCGTTTCGTGTTGTTTTGTTTTTTGATGGACTATGCGTTACAGATACTCAGTTAAATCTTTTATTATTCAAACAATCAAGCGTGATATTGATCGTCCCAGAATTTACTGTAGACAACACTCCAGCGCAATTGAGCCGAGTTCCGTTCAGTGGAGCCTGAACAAAGTGGAGGGCTGGAATTGCAACAAGCTCTGGAGAAGTGATTCAGCACTTCGAACATGGAAACTGTATAAGTTTCGAGCTTATATTCGATACCATTGCATCACACGATGGAGTACTATCTCCCAGAAGAAGAGATAGTCTAGGAATAAGAGAAAGAACTGAGATTGTTACAGGTAACTAGGGCAAAGCCAGAGCCTCGCACTATTTTCGGAAACGAAATTAAATTTGTATTTATTCCAAATTTTAGTACTTATATCGACGTTATCCTGTTATATAGAGGAAGCCGTCTTGATGGACCCAGACATAGGGCACGGGAAAAGATGCCCATTTAATCGAGATCTTGGTCTTACTTTGAAGTATGCTATGAAATTGAAGCAGTAGCACCTCCTAGCCATACCAATAGATGCATGTCATATACTATTATAAGATTAGTGTTCACAGATGATATTTAGTCAGGGCGAATGTGCTTGTGCCAAGATCTTACAATTCTGCAATATATTTGTTAATCTAAGCTCAGACGAGAAATTGGAGCTCGTTATTTATCTAGTACCTGAGACTGAATCTTCATTGAAAATTTCAACAAGTGTGATAGAAGAAATCAAAAATTTGCTTGGAAAAGACTTGAAATGCTTACCTTTAGATTGAACATAAGGGCAAGCCCCATGAATCAAAGAATTGCTGATGAAATGAATCGAATATCAATTAGTCGCCAACCCCAATCGTAGTTGCGTTCGACGACTCTCATAGGGAGCGAGTGGCGTCCACGCCCATCTTCGACGAGCGACCCAGCACCGAGTAGCCTCGCCATAACCCTCCGACTTTAGGTGCAGAACCATCCCGTGGTAAGCATTTCGTGGCTAACATCTTTCATTTCACGTTTAACAAGATGCCTGTAACTGAAGTAGATTATTTTTCTGCGGAAAACTGATCTGCTATCACACCTCTAGGCACACCATAGGAATGAGAGCACAACAAGAGGTTGTAGTCCTGCTTCTTTTTTCTTGCGATGCGGATAAATGTGAAAAAATTAAAGTTCAATGGACGGATGTACTTCTACTTCTTCTTTGACTAACGACAGCCCTTTATCGCTAGTATTAATGGATGCCTGACTCTCGGATGTAGAGATTACGGTCACTATGGAGAGCATTTATTTACATGGAACCAAACCTGCAAAATACTTTGTAGTCTCGATCTATTCAAACTGAAAGGTAATCCTCATTTTTCACAATAATTACGTTCATCGCAACACTGTATAATTTTCAAGATACCTTCCGGTTTCGAAGGAGTTGCAAAGATTTTCGCTCTACGAGTATATCTTGGTTTGTTGGTTTTTCATGGCTTCCTGAGCTGAATTTTCTATTTCAAGACTAAATAGAGCAACTTGGAGCATTGCAATTCTCATTTCTAGTCGGATTAGTACATCTTCCACCTTAGCACTAGGCCAGATTTCGCCCAGTGGATCCTGAAACGCTATTAGTTTAACCCAGCCTTGCTATTTGGATTCAAGGTACTTCAGAGCCGGCCCTGAGTTTTCTCTTATCAAGTTCATGAGCCCAGTCTGTCAAAATCCTCGGGACGAACGAGTAGACAGATGAATAGACAGGCAGATAGCGCAGAATACGGTCAGTTTCAGCGTAAATAAACTATAGCGTTAAATTAATTTTAAGGAAGCAGTCCAGTTACCCCGAGGTTATTGGTTGTGGCAGTTCCTGATGAGGAGAGATGGCCACCTCGCCGAAACTGCTATTTGGTCCTTGTAATAAAGCGACCTCCTTTGGAGCTTCCGTGTCCGTACACCAAAGTCTCTTAATTAACAAAAGCAGTTGAATTGAAGATTTTTACTGCATAATAAAAATAAATCGGAATGCCTTTCATAGTTTAGTGTAGCTTCGCGGCGCGATGAAAAACTCCGTCCCAAATGATCAAACAAAAAGCAAGCCGACCAGCATGCGTACGCGGTTTCAAAGCAAACCTGGTTAACTAAGCACGGTTTACTTTTTTAGCGCGCTGACCCTTTGTGATAGAACATCGGCACCCGAGTCCTGTGCGGACCTTAAATATTCTGATTCATTACAAGCCTCTGACACCTGTTACATCAACTTTGATTGTTCAGTGAGAGGACACCGTCATTTCTGTTTCCATTCAAAAATGCAAACATAGTGAGTTTTTCAGGTTTGGGCAGCCCGCAACATTTTAGATACGCTGTGGTTATGAAAGTGGTTTTTCAGAAAATTGTGTTACAAAGGAAGGCTGAATAGGACCTCGTGCGAGGATTAGATTGGAACAAAGCCAATTTGAACTGTTTTCAGAACGAAAGCATTATACAGAGCGGGGCACGGGAAACTCCCACATTTTAAAAATTCGCGGTAGGGGAATAGGTAATCCTAAATGGCCTGAGTTGGGCTTGTTTGGAGGGGTGATATAGTTTTCAATTGTCACTGTGCCATGATCAGAACAGAAACGTGCGATTGTTGTCGAGGCTTTTATCAAAAATGGCGTATATGTGACTGCCACACTTGAGAATTTTTCAACGCCAAAAATAGAAGAATTTGGTGAAGAATATGATACAGAGTGTTTCTGGTTCCAGCAATATGGTTCTACAGCGCGCACAGCCCGTCGTCCACGTGTTATACTCCAGCAGATGTACCCGGACAGGTAGCCTCCTTGAGCGAGACTGTTCAGTGGCATCCGCGCTCTCCAAGTTTAAGCCCTTCTGATTTGAAGAAGAAATCGTGCAGATAACCTCCGCCACGCTCGAGAATGTCATGCAAAACTTCCACGAAAGTCTCAATATGTGTATTGCCGTATTTTTAAAACATAGCTTAAAAAACTACATTACATAAATTTACTAGCGAATGAAATTTATTTTTGATCTCTTGTTTAGTTTTTTTATCAGCCTTTTGAAATGTGGGAGCCTTTTGTGCCTCAACCTGTATAATTGAAGAATTCAAGTTCATTAACGCAAAGATGTCTAGCATAGTATGGAGTATGGATCCAGATGACAACGAACTTACAAACAAGAGCAAGTATGAAGCAGCAACCGGGTGTTTGATGTTTGTCAGCACGGACATTGAACACGACAACAATTTTGTCACAAAAGGTTTCCGAGCCAAAACCGATAGAGAGGTGAAACGAGTGATCCGATATCTGAAATTGACGGTACAATTATTTCCCATTTTTTGTTTGAACACGAAGGAACGAATCTCATGGGATATTCGGATGATAGCTGGACGCAGCGTAGCGGCACTCAAAGATTCAATTCTGGCTACATGATGATGGAGACATTGCGAGAATCACTGCAAGTAAACGGCTCGGTGATCACCCTCACAGGGTGAATGGTACTATTATAGTAGTGTGAGATTTCGAGATTTCGAAACAGAGTGCTCCTATCAGCAGCTCAACTTTAGACTGAAAAAATTAGTAGTTGAGAAAATATGTATGGTCTAGCGGTTATATTCCATGTGCGAGATACTGAGTGTAAAAAGGACCTTCACATATCAATGGAGAAACGCTTCAACAAAAAGGGACAAAAACGATCTTATATTATTGAAAATAACTACGACACAAACGGTAAGTTTAGATGGAGGCCTTGTTTATTTGCAGCGTTGAATGAGGGATAACATAGATAAGCCGCCTTTTTGTAAAAAATATTAAGAAATAAATTGGCGGCTATCTTAACAAAGAATATTTCTTCTTATGTTTTTGATTTGAAATCCACCTTTCGTTTTCTATACGTGAATTTTAATAGTCAAATTCTTACGATATCCGATCCTCTTAGCTCTCTTCAGGCTGTGCGAAGAGAGATTTGTATGCACTAGTGACATCGCAAACATGCTTCTTTCGAATATTTATTTAGATTTTTGTGGCGTGACGGAGATTCAAAAATAACTGCATGAAGAATACGTCCTGAACGTAATAATATTTGTGTTAAAGTTTTTTTTAAATGAAAATGTCGAGCCGACTATCAACGAAACAGCACGGACTTCTAAATGGATGATTATCTAAGATATTTGATGTCGGGGATCGAGGAGCGATAAACAAAAAGTCATTGAAATCAACAAATTCACCTGTATCTAAACGTAAGCGATTTCCAGAGTCTAAAGAGTTCTATTGGAAACAAAGTTCTTAAAGTGCCATAACTTGAAAGGTTCCGAATTCATAACTAATCAAGTTTTATGCAAGGTACAAAAAAATGTTCAACACGAGGCAACGGGATTGCTTTAACCATTTTTGCAAAGCTTCAGAGCACCAAGAGCAACACAACTTCACTTTCTTGTTTTTTTACAATTCTTGTCGCGAATGATAGATATTGTAAATAGATGACTCGGCCGGCTACAGCCCTCCTCTACATCAACATTTTTGAAGAGACACAGAATTGACGATCGTTTCATCTAAATATATGTAGCTTAAATTCACAATTGAATTTATTAATGGGTTTTGTATAAATTGTTGAAAACGCTTTTTCATTTGAACACTTTGTTTTCAAGTAATACGAGTATAAAGTAAAGTGGAAATGCCTTTATTGGTGACCTCAACTTTAGACGCGTGTGAATTATCGCCGAAATACTCGTATACTCTACTGGTGACGGTATAGACCTAATGTGAAACTTGGACTTTTTGGGATTTTGGTTTTGGAACTGCCGGTATGATATTGTTTGTTCCATTCACTATTGGGTTTTGAGTAAAGTGAGCAAGTGAACAGTGCGTTTTTGAAAACTTTGTGGACATCGACCCATCACGCGTTCGGTCAACATTTTTTACTGGACTCCAGATATATTTGCCTGCTAAGATAGATGTGCTATACAAATTCTCTTCCGTGAAATTCCGATTTCAACGAGAAATGCTATCTTACACACACGTGGGCCAAGGAATCGTTTAAATTAAGCAACATTCCATCCTACAAGATTCTAACAGACACAACGGTGAATCGCATTACCAGTAGCAGACTTTTCAAGGTCATTGATACACACAACATGATATCAAGGAGGACAAACTGTGTTTCTTTCAACCGTACGTGCGATTTATAATATAACTGGATTCATACGCTTTATTTCCTCCTTGAATTTTTTCTTATTTGTTCCTTTCTTGGTTCGCGATTACTTGAACGTATTTAGATTGCTACAAGTTAAAATCAATCCTCCGCGTTTATATTTCAATCAGATGTCAACACAATTTCTCTTAAGCTCCCATAATTTTGCAAGGAAGTATGATGCATAATTCATTTGGCGGAGCATAAGAGTACAGTAAACTATTTTTGACTATTTTCTGACCATAATTACTGAAGATATCGCTGTTGAAATAATTAAAGTTTTTAAATCAACTCAAAACGATAACCCGAAAAAAGGCTCTGTCAAAAGATTTTACTTATAACAACAAGACCAAATTAAGGAACTTTTACGGGATACCGGATTTTGGGATAAGTCTTCTGAATGTTTTGGAATAATTTCTGGAGACTTTTCAGATTTGTCAGATACTTCCTTCAACTTTGTATGAAGATAGGCTTTCACCAAATTTAACTGCCATTTTGAAATCAACGAGAACCTAGGATACTAATGAAATCCTGAGAATAGTTGACAATGTTTTTGAATTTCTCCAATTTCAATCCAAAAATCCTCTAAGATTCACCTAGTTGTATCTCACGTCAGATTTATAAATGATCTTTGGCGCCTCAGTTTAATGAATTCAATGAATTCTAGCGTCATTTCCACGCTCTAAATCATTTTCTTGATGTGTATCTACAACTCGATCGTAATAATTTTCTAATAGTGATCAGAATCTAGACATTTGCATTCATTAAAGCCGTTTTGAAATAAGCACAAAAATGTAAGAAAACCCGCAATTTTAATGAAAAACCTTCGTTGCACTCTTAGAATAAAACGTCCCACGGCGAGCAAATTTGATGATTCTAGTCATTTGTTCGTGTTCTAAATTGACTCTGGCGACTACTTTTCCCTTCTGATCATTTCTAGTTGGTGCAACATACAAAATAGCATCTGCAACATACAAAATAGCTCAATGGAGCTCAAAGGATTTGTGTTGGATTTGTTCTTGGAAAAATCTTCTCTCACATACGAGTATTAGCTTTGATTAAATTCAGCAGTTTAATTATTTGAAAAAACTTTTTGGCCATGAGAAAGCTACAATGGGTGTAAACTGGAAAGCGAAGAGAGGCTTCGAGAGCAATTGACTTCTTGCACCTGGGCCGCTAATAATATTTACCCCAATTGTTCAGGTGCATAGCGAAGCAGGTTTTACAGCTGTCTTTGTAAACTTTATCAAAGATTGATTATTTGGCAAAAATAGATTTTTGATGGCAGCTATACGAGTCTGTGGCAGCATTACCACAAAAAATAATGTGACACAAGTAAACAAAATAACTGAGTATGACACAAAACACTCTAAACAGAACAAACAGTAGGTTGCATGTTTAGATCACGTTGGGGTCACTAGTATGAAGGAATTATGGATCTCTATTTAAAATACTTTTAATTAAAAGAAGAGAAAATTAAAAATTATTTCTTTTTAACATTTTATTCAACTTTTTGGTGCAAACTGATAAATAGTAATTATGTGAAATTTACAAAGATATATTATTGCAACAGATATATGAATAATGATTGTAAATTTTAAAAAATTATTATTTATAAAAAAATTTAATAACCACGACATACAGTTGTTCGTCGGTGTGTTTAATGTTTGTTTTGTTTAAAGTATTTTGTGTCGCATTATTTATTGAAGTAATATCGCCACAAGTCTTTAAGAATCTTCGAAATATGAATATTTGTTTAGTACTTCATTTTTCCTCTTTCTTATCGGAAGTGCTTTCTTTTTCATCTGAGGCCATGAGTCATGGAATAGTTTGAGTAATTGAGAATTATTCTTTGCATTCTCCATAGATATTATGTTTAAATTCTTGCAGATAACTTTTGTAATTTGATTATTTATGAAGTGACAGGTAATTTAACTCTTTATAAAATGGTTTACCCAAAATAGTTTAACTCATCTAGCTTCAACACATTGTTAAATGTTGAATATTGTACATAGAAAAAAAAATCAATAGAAGTTATCCACTCACTAATTCTACACATTATACATTTTCACAATTTTCTGCAACCTTACTTTTAATTTTGAAGGAACATGCAACTTGTCGCTCGCGTTACATCCTTAACATAAATATTTACTTGTATGCTATGAACTATTTAATTTAAGGGAGAATTCACATTGAAAAGTTTTAAATACTGCCGGGGAAAAACACATTTTTCACCAATCACCGAGTAAGTATATTCTGGATTTTTGGCATTAATTACTTTTTGCATTATTATCTGTTGGGCAAAATTTTCGAGCATAATAAATTCTGAACCTTTTCATAAATTAAATACAAAACAAAAGTCATAAACATAAACTTATTTAATTACCTGTCCTCTATGAAGTGCCGTTAAATTTAGCAATTTCAAATTTATCCAGAATATGCATCACTGAACATTTTACAGAATAGGGGCTGAATTATTCATGCTGGGTTTCAGTACACAAAAGGAATATATTTTACTATTAATGACCGGATCTGGATATCATTATTTAGTTAGGTGTGACATGCATTTTTTATCTTCATTTAAAAGGGCTCATACATTAGCAACAGCATTTTATTTGAAAACACTTATGTATGTAGTAGGGTTTTATTCTTTTTTTGTTTAAATTATATAAACATAGCATTAATCAAAATATATTTGAAGTAGATCCTAAATATCAGTTAATAACTTATTGCTGAATACTTCTCCTGAGATGTAGAACTAACAAAATTACATTTTACACTCGTTCTGAACTTTTTTTTCACTTTGAAGTTTAATAAGTTGATTATAAATTAACTTAGCATATTTTCATTTTTACATTAAAAATAATAAATTCATAATTAATATTACAACGCGTACCTTTCTAGCCTTGGATTGATACTCTTGTGCTTTCTCGAGTTCTATTTGACCACTTGTAACGTAGCCAGCACTTTCGGCCACATGATGTTCTATACGATCCACTAAATCTCCCTTTTTCATTGAACACGAATTCGTTTGTTTCACACATTCACGTGTAAACACCGATGTTCCATTTACATAATTCATTATATCAGAATTTCGATGAGTTGGAACCAATGTATCGTTTTAAGCGTGAATAAACCTTAACGGAAATGGGAGTGTGATTTTGTGTTTGTGCAGGATGAGAGGGATATTACATATGTGTTTTTTTCAAGAGTTTCATAAGAATGATGTAAGAAAGTGAATAGTTTTAAATGGATAACGTTGTTATTAAATTTTTGTTTAAGTATAGTTGGTCGTTTGTTATACAGTTTTAGAGCAAGTTTACGACACATTTTGTAGAAATTAAAATCACAAGAGTGGAGAGATTGTAAGATTTTCATTTCAGTTTTGAAATTTTTCGAATAATATTCATAGTATACAGTAAAGAAATAAATTTATTTATTTTAGAAATATTTTATAGTATTTTAAGCGTGTAAAAATTGAACAATTTAGTGTGTGTATAAATAGTTTCAAAAAGTATTTTGAAATTCCATTAAAACCGTACCGGAAGCAACGTGCAACACCAAGCCAAGCATTTAATCAAATCAATAAAAATAAACAACAGGAAATAAGAACAACAATAACAATTTAAACAACAGGGACATACACAGGCATCATGCATTAAATTCAAATTATAATAAATTGTAATAAAGGAAAAGTTAAACAGAATACCATATTATACAAGGAAACGGATTTAAATGGATATGATTTGGAGAATTGGATAAGGGTAAAATAATTCAAGGATAAACAACGGAAAAAAGAAAAGAAAAAAAATACATTAGTGAATTCTGATAAAGTCAAACTTACCCGACGTGCTTTACTTTGGTATTTGAGTGCTTTTTTCGTATCTTGTGTCGCCGTCTGGACATAGTCCATGGCGTGTTCAACATGATATTCTATACGATCTATCATTTCACCCTGTTTAGCAACAGGTATTGATATTTTTTTTTGGAAATTTCGATATTTTATTGTAATTTGTTTACGTTTTTGAATTATAGAAATAAATAAATAGAATATATTTAGTAATGGTAATTTTATTATAATTCATAATACTAGAAAATAAAATTGGTAAAGAAGGCCATTTCATTTCAATTTTTCATTTTTTCGAACGTATTCTTTGATAAAAGTGGAGATATTAAAAAAAATTGTGCATATTTATTATTCAATTCACTTATTCAATTTGAAGAATGAAGAATTTATAAGTAATAACAATAATCCACGCTGTCTGGATCAAACCTTGGCTATGAGATATGTTAGAGTTTTCAGAAATCGTAAATCAATCAATCACTGCGTGAGCTCGTAGTTCGTAACAAAACTTATAACCAATAATTTTGTTTATTTGGTATCCGCAGGCCAATTCTCTTTTTTCTTTAAAAGTCGTCGGGCCTTGCGTTTTTGTGTGAGCAGACGCGTTTCGACTACTTCGAGTCATCTTCAGTGTCTAAAGGATGTGTTGAAGGAAATGATTTTTTATATAGTCGGAGGATGGGTTGAGCGTTTACTACCTGACCTAGTTCCCCATCCGCTCAACCCATCCTACGACTATATAAAGTCATTCCCTTCAACACATCCTTTAGACACTGAAGATGACTCGAAGTAGGCGAAACGCATCTGCTCACACAACGAAACAAGGCCCGACGGCTTTTAAAGAAAAAAAATCTTATAACCACTGAAAGGCGAAGGACTAGCTATCTGGCGCTCAATCTACTCCACCAGTGGGACTACAAAATTTGAAGTAGCAAAGTATTTTATGAGGAAATCAAAAAGTGTAAGGATGTGATCCAACATAAAGTCGATTTTTAAAGACAATTAAGCTCCAGTTACAAAAACACTCCTTACCTTTTTAAGGGTATTGAATGTAAGAAAACTGAGAGAAACGATCTAGATGGAAACAACATACAAATAGCCCTTGGATGTAATATTCAAAATTTGAACTAAATATGGAAATGCATTAGCGGATATCTGAAGAAATTTCAAGGATGGCATGAGAGCATTATAAATTGAAATCTGAAACCTTTAAAACCCTCGATCAAAATATGCTGAATTTTATCTTGGAATCATATATGGCACCCCCATTTTTTTCGTCTTGTGATAAAATTAACTAAAAAAGATAAATTCATTATAGAGATAATTTAAAGACAATGAGTTGGGTGAAATAAAACTAGACGGAGACCATTGGCGAATTCGATACAACCATGAGCTGTATAAAATTTTTGACGAACCGGAGGTCTGAACGAGTGTAAGGCTGCAGAAGCTGCAATGGGCTGGACAGACATATGAATCGTATGGACGAACAACGGATACCCAAAAAGGTATTTGCTAGGAGAACTGAAGGCCGGAGACCAGTGGGGAGACCGAGGAAACACTGGTCTGACACGGTCAACGAAGACAGTTCATCGCTGCTCGGATTTCGAAATTGTAGGACGCGGTCAATAGACCGAGACAGTTGGAGCCGCTATTTGCAGGAAGCGAAGGCCCTAGAGGGGCTGTAGTGCTACGAAGAAGAAGAAGAAGAAGAAGAAATAAAACGGATTAACCAGCAAATAAGTATAGGAAAGACGACTACCAAAAATTTATTGTTGAAAAAAAAGACGGTGAAGCACAGTTGCAACATCAAAGAAATGCTGGCGTAAGTTTAAGAAGACAGTTCACTAACAAAATTCTAGAATTAAAGGACGCAAACATTGGAACTAGATAACACGACGAGTGATTGTCCGCTAAAACAAATAAACCTTTTTCAACTAAGATCCATTTGGCCACAAAGCAAATGTATACCAAAGGCGCAGTAATAAACTGCTTAAAGTTATATGTAAATTATTGGTATAAATAATTAACGAAATAATCAAGAATTGTTCCATGCGAACTTCTAGGCGAAGGTTGGAAACGAGATGGTGCTAATATTTTACTCAAATAACATTTGAAAAGTTAGAGAGGCAAAGTTGTGACTGAATACGTCTACTCCTCATAGCCTAAGTTTAAAAACTTACGACATAAGATATACAGAGAAATAGATCAGTAATTTTTTAAATCTTAAGGAATCTTCATAGGGATGAGAATGACGTTGATAATTTAGGATTGACGAAACTTTCTAAGTCAAGGATAAACAATAAATTAAAGGAATGTTAATGGACGTAGCGAGAACTTTGAAAAGGAGCTTCAGTAAGATCAATGGTCCAGTTCCATTTGAGAACCCGATAATAACAAGAACATTTGAATGAGCTTCCAGATAATCACTTGAAACGACAATTTTCCATAGATTTTGCCTACGCATGGACCCCGTAATTCATCAATTGAAGTTTTGTTTTCTGATTCTGAAAGTTTTAATCAACACATTTTATTTGATACCCCAAACTACCTCTTGTAAAAAAATTGTTAAGGATAACCTCGGTATATAGCGAAATTATCCTTCTTAAAACCTTTGAAAATGATGATAAGACTTGAACTTTTGAAAGACCACTATTTTCGAACACCACAAAGTTTGATGATTGTAGCTTCTACAGTTTCTGAGAAAATTCGCAGTGACAGACGGACGGACGGACAGACGGTCATGACGCGAAACTGGTAGGTCTTTGTAAACTTTCCTAACTTTGGAGAGAGTAATTATAAACGTCTGCCTCTGTCGGTTTCGCGAAACTGGCTTTCTCCTGCCTGTGTGCATATAAATTTGTGTTGAGTGATTTGCTAGAACCTACGATTTCCGGTGAGTCTATTATCTTCCTAACTATGGGGGCCCTCAAAATACAAATAAAATAGTCAATTATTTTGTTTATTTGATATCCGCAGCGCAATTCTCTTTTTTTCATTTCCTTCCACACATCCTTTAGATACTACAGATGACTCAAAGGAGTTGAAACGCGTCTGGTCTCCCAATAAAGCAAGACCCGAAGGCTTTTCAAAAAACAAAAATACAAATGAAATCTTTAATTGCAGACTATGTAACAAAACCATAATAATTTATTTTTGAAATTTCAGGTTCTGAAATTTGGGAGGCTATGATGCGATATTTTGCATCAATGACGGCGATTTTTTGTTGTAGTACTCCAGCCCCTTTCAGGTCTTCGCTTAGATTAGAGTAACTCATTATCATGATCGAATGTATCGACATCACAAAGTGATATGAATATAACCAAAGCGTGATGGCCGTGTGTCCGTCCACGCACCAGCGATACATTCTGATTTTAAACCAGCACGTATCATAACTGAACGAGCTTATAGTCCGCCCCAAGAATCACTCGAAATAAATCTCGTTCGCGCTAACGAGACTCGAACCAGAGACCTTTGGCTTACGGGTTGAATGCTCTAACCACTACATCACGCGGGCTAGGAAGGTAAAAATTGTTTTTCATTTCCTGTCTATACAAGTGACTGTTTTGCTGTTCAAGTTATAGCAGATAACGCTATTTTGTTACATAATATCTAACATCTAAAAACATCTCCATGAACATTTGTACATTTCGATAGACAGACAATCGGGAGGAACTATTGGAAGTTTGAGTATTTTTATGAGTTGAACACTTAAAAATACTTTTTTAGTTGAACGTATTTTCTTTTAATGACAAATGAACGGGGATCGAAAAAAAACTTTTCGTTGATTCACGAAGTAAGAAAGTTGGGAGTTTTTTATCCTGAATATTTGTTGCATTGTGCAGTTCATGAATCCATCCCGACGTTATTATATTTTTGCAGAGCTCCTTCGACATCTCTTTGATAAAATGAAAGTGTTGGTTGAATTTAACCGTAAAAATAACTCTAAACCATTGCATTACAGAAGCATTTTGCTTCTAAGAATTTCGTCAATGTTGAACATCTGGACACAATAAGAGGCTGCTAGCGATTTCGATCCTGTATTGTTGCTGGATTGAAGATATAAGCGCTACAGGAAATAGCAGGGACTTAGATTAACTAACACTTTGAGTTGATCGGTACATTCTAAGTGGCGTCAGAATGCAAGTTACATGCAAGCTTGGAAGGTCTATCGATAGAGAGTGGTCATTCATTTTATTGAAAAAGGGGTCTCAATATTTTTCTGATTTAGGGAGCAATGATTGGTTTACAGATTTGTTTCTGGTAAAGTAAAGTTTTTCAGATTGGTATGACAGCTAAACAAAGATATTGGGCAGCAGAAAGCAAATGGATACACACTACCACCATTACTAATTTTTATCTTCAAACTATTAAAAATTATGACGTAAAATTAGTATTAATGAAAATATCGGAAAAATTTTAAATTTTTAGTCAAAATACTTTTTTGTATCGGGACAGAAAGCTACAACTATTGTTGTGATCGAAGATTTATCAGTTATTGTATAAAGCGAATTATTTAGTACTGGATATCACAAGTATTTAACTCGATTTATAACATATACAAACCCAACTAGGACTGCATGTGTACGCCATTTTAATTGTAGAGAAAATTGTGTAATCCTATTTATTGCGTACATATCATGCATAGCCATATTTCTCCTTCTAAAGCAAGTAAGTCTACACCACATATTGTATTCCTTTGTGGTCAATTCTTTCTGCTGTGTACATTATGTTATACCGATAGCAGTAAGATAAAATAAAATTAAAAGCTGCTGAGATTACACAAAGCATTTACTGAATTGTGTTCAGTTTGTGGAACTAACGAGAACCCTTTAAAACAAACAGAAACCGTCTAGACAGTTTGAATACAACAAATGCCGTTCTAAATACAACCAGGCATACTAATCATTTCTATTCCCTAATGTTGAGTGTTTAACGTATGCTTTAAACAGTATTGGAAAGCAATATCCACTAATGTTATTTTTTTTTTATTTGTTTCAAATAAATAACAGATAAACAGATGAAATCGTTGTGAGATGAATACAATGGAGAAAGGAATTTATCGGTTTTGTCTTTAGCTTTTTTTATGTTTTGTTGTAAATAGTGCATTACATTCAATGGAAAGGACTTTACCTGCGAGTTATTTTTACATTTGAATGTCACCAATGGCTGAACTGAATTGGTATGACCGACTTATTTAACAAATAGAAAGTATCTTTACAATCTTCTCAGTAAATTTTAGAACTTTCTGAAGTTTGCCTTCAAAAGAAGGAAACAAATGTGAAGGTATTGAGCTTCAGACTATTCGAATTTCATATGAGGTGCATCATCGACACATAGAATCAAGTTTCGTTCCCGAAATAGAGATGTCCTAGGGCAGGTTTAAGACTTTACATATATTGTGATTTGCCGCGGGAAAGTTGGAATAGGAGGCAGCCATAGCGGATTTAAAGGAACATGAAACAAAAAAGACGATTGAATTGTGATGCTCAACTACAAATGCGACAATGATCATGCTTAGTCTGCATGCTTAAAAATTTTCCCGCTAACCACGATGAAAGAATAAATTTAAATGTGAATGCTAGGGAATATAAAGATATAAGGCTCCAGCAACATCCAAATTGTCAATGTGGAATGATGATGAATTGAGCGAGCAAGAGTAAAACTTGATCAAATAACTGGGAAGCATTTATCCTCGATGAAGAAATTGAATAAGTGAGTAGTAATTTCTCGTTCAAGCAGTTATCATTGATTTCATTTGAAAGTTTATCCTGATTGTAGAAAAAACTCCATCAGTAAATGCAGTATAGAACCACTGGCGAAAAACATCAATCTTAATTGGTAAACGTTATAAAACTGAGAAATAAATTCAAGATGTAGCCCAGGTAAACGATAATTTTCTGAAAGAGTTATTTAAAGGCGCTCGATTTCTAGCGCTTCGGAATGGAATTATTAAACATTTAGAGTTAGCCTTATGAAAAATATATCCTTATCACTATATTTGTTAAGGTAAATACTGAACATTTTTTTAACGAAGAGCGATAAGAAACTTTACGCGATATTATTGTAGCAACAAGTAATGATATAGGCTAGAAATAGTTTTAAAACATTGGTTATCGTGTTAATTAAAAAGTGGCTCTAGAGGGACAAGTCTTTGACAATAGAAATAGAGAGATTGTTGAGCAGGAATTTCGAAATCGTTGAAATAATAGTTCCTCATTCAAAAGTTGAAGGCGATGCTATTCATACGGGGCTGTCCAGAAAGTAACAGACGTTTTGCATTTAAAAAAATAAACATAGAAAAAAAAAAGACCGACGCACAGTGGTCAAAAATTCCAAAAAGCTAACCATAATGCCGAAAAAAATTTTTTTCCGTACACATTTCAAGTTTCAAATAGTGGTACCCCTAGCATCGTTTGAGATTCATGGCGGAGGAGCGGTGCTCCTCTTAACCTGCTCTTTCCTGTTACCTTCACAGACGTCAAACGCATCGATATGTGTGCACATCGCGAGTGAAGAAAACAAATTTTTTTAAAGTGTATTGTTGTGGAATGTAGTAACCGAATCCAATGAAACGACATGCGTTGTTCTCGTGAATGTAAGTACTTAAAAAAATAGTAAAACATAAATACATGTGACAAAGACATGCGGTTTCTTGATCGTCATGTTATTTTCAGATGATAAAAATAGACTTTAGAAAAAAATCTTCCTATATCGGGCCCTGTTTTTAATTCGGTATGGCAACTGACACATTCTCCTAAAATACATCTAAAAATTAGCTGCCGAAAGTTTTCGGTTTGGCCTTGAGACATTATTCCAAAAGTAATATATAGATGCGCTCAAAAACGCTCATTGTACAGTGCACGTTATTATTACTATAAAATCGTCAACTTTGTCTTTAACCGTTTAACCAGCTCAAACTAATGAACAAATATCTGTCTGTTGAAAAAAATTTTGTTCAAATAATAAAAAAATACTGTCTTTATGATGTAACAGAACCTGTCATATTTATTATTATTAATCGGAAATTAAGTGTTGTATAAAAT
The DNA here is from genome assembly GCA_963969285.1 of Odontomyia ornata. Taxonomy (NCBI): domain Eukaryota; kingdom Metazoa; phylum Arthropoda; class Insecta; order Diptera; family Stratiomyidae; genus Odontomyia; species Odontomyia ornata. Next base: position 408,457,926 of record OZ017738.1, read on the forward strand.
TTTAGGGTAGTAAATAAGACGATATTTGTAACCTTCATTTTTTTAAGTAGTTGGTTATATTATCAAACTGTCAAAATTTTTCTTATCTGACGGAATTTTCAATTTTACAACACAACCTCAAAAATTGAAGAAATATATTTTTCCAGATACTGATCATGGAAATGGAGTCACAAAATAGCGAATTTGTGTAACCAGGAAGGAATTATTTGAACTGATTCCAGACAATATCTCTGAGGGTTCTGATAGCTGCTTCTGCGTTATTGAACAGTCGTTTTCGGAAAAACACAACATTCCATTCACTTTCGACCGAGACTCAAAAAATTGACTCACAAAATTATTTTTCGACTTAAAGAAAAGGTGGAATAATACCCACAAGACGAACGAGAGTTTTTGAACAAAAATGCTGAATGGCTTAAAACTAAGGTTGTTTTCACTAGTGAAAATTACGATAATGTGGGTGAGGCGCGCAACGAGCGCGATAACTTCGAAGCAAGATCTTCGACAGGAAGCACTGGCCGCTTCTTGTCGAGGACAGAAGAAGAGTTAGGCTATGCTACGCAGATGAGCCTCGGAGCCAAAGGAAGAGTAGACGCAGCAAAATTGGTGAAAGATGCTATAGCACGAAGCCTGTCTAAAGCATCAAAATACAAGAAATATCTTCAAGAAAAACCCGAAGAAACCCTCTCTGGTGACGAAGCTGTCGCACTCATGATCGACAATAATTTATGTAAAGGGCAATATATTTGCCATACGATCTGTAAGTCTTGGAAAGAATTGTTTTTTGTACCCTCCTTACCATCAAGTTCTAGAAGCTAAAAAAGGTGTTATCCTTCACCGTCAGAAATTATTGTCACTGCATCGAGCGCAGAAATTAAATTACAACCATTGCTAGATCACATAGTCGGACGATTGTTATTAGTACAAGCGGACGTTATCAAAAGTATCCCATCAGAAAAAAATGTGATTTTCAATTAATCTGCAAATGGGGGAATGATGGTACATCGGGGCAAAGTACGTTCAAACAAAAGTTTCACGATGATGATGGAACTAAAACTGACGCTAATATTTTCGTTGCTTCTTTGGTACCTCTGCAGCTCGTTTTTGCAGATGAAATTGGGAATCATGTTGCAGTTTTGTGGAAAAATACACGCCCTTCATCTCCACGATTTTGCAGGCCGATAAAATTACAATTTTTACATGAGAGTGCTGAATCAACGAGAGCTGATTTTGGCCATATCAAAGATCAAGAAGGAAATTCGGTGCCTTTTCGAACGGTTTTTGACGGTAAACAAATACACGTTTCATACAAAATTGCGCTTACAATGATTGACGGAAAAGTTTGTAATTTTAATCACACACAACTTCTGCTCAACGTTATTTTCTCTGCAAATGTACTTCGAAACAGTTCAACAAAATTGATGAAATGTTGCAAAAAAAGTAGATTGCGAACATGTAGAATTTGGGATTTCATCCTTACATGCATGGATTCGGTTCTTTGAGTGCCTATTCTATATTTCGAACAAATTGGATATTCAAAGTTGGCAGTGTCCCAAAGTTGACAAAGTGAAAGTAGAAGATCGAAAAACATTCAAACTGCTTTCCGGCAGCAATTAGGATTGTTAGTAGATGTCCCAAAACAGGGATATGGAAGTTCTAATGACGGAAATACAGCCCGCCGTTTCTTTGAAAATTCTCGTGTTTCAGCATCCATTACGGGAACAGACCTAAATTTAATTGAGAGATTCCATGTCATACTTCAGGTCATTTCGTGCGGCTTAGAAATAAATGTAGTGAAATTTGAAGAGTACGCTTTGTTAACTGTTCGGAAATTTGTTGAACTGTATTCGTGGTACTACATGCCGACTAATATGCATAAAATGTTGATACATGGGTCACAAATCGTAGAGTCATCCTTGTTGCCTATTGGACAAATGTCTGAAGAGGCTCAGGAGTCATGCAACATATTCATCAAATGTTCCGACAAGATTTCAGCCGAAAATTTAGCAGGACTAAAACTATGGAAGACGTTTTTTGCAGATTGTTAGTTTCATCCGATCCTTTCATTTCGAGCCTGCGAGAGCTGCCCGCGAAAAAATGAGATCATTGTCACCTGAAGCGATAGAGTTGTTAAAAGAACCGTCAATCGAACAAGCTGATGTTTCAACTTCGTCTACTGATAAAGCAGATCACAGTGACACTGAATGTGAGAGTGATTAAATTATAATTTTAGCCTAGAAAGTACGTGTGTGTTCAAAGCAAATTCAAGTTTTTTATAAATAAATATCAATGATAATCGACTGCGATTTTTCTGTGAAGCTAATATTGTATTTGTAGTCCACGACCGTAAAAAATATTCAATAATTCATTTTGCTGTGAAGTAATTGAAATCGAAGAAAATTTCACGCCATTAGTTATCCGCTATTTTCTGACTTCGAAAACCGATATCAGATTCATGATCAGCGACCCCAAAAACACACAAGTCGTGGTATTACAGATGAAAAAATACAAACATCCGTCATTTTGTATCCACCATTTTGTTTTTGGAAAACCATCATCAGATTGGATATCAGCGACCTCGAAAACCTGTAAGTCATGAAATCAAAATTTGCGGCTGTCCTCCGGCATTTTGTTTTTTGAAAAACGAATTCGAATTCATGATCAGCTACCCCGAAAATTCATCGCAAAATCATGAAATTGATAAATTATGGCCAGCTTTCTGGGATTTTCGACCACTGTGGCGACGCACGGGCGAAAGGAAGGACAGTAAACGGAGGTAAACTTAAACAAGTTGGATAGACAGAACTACGCTCATTTCAGAAGGGGGTTGTACTTAACTTATGATATGCAGAGACCAATAATGAATAAACTCCAGAAAAACTTTAACGACATCTACAACAAATACATACTCGCTTTAAAACAGAAACCATTGTAACTCCAATTTAGTCTGCTGCCATTCTTTTGCAATACTACTAACAATCATTGACTGCTTAAAGATGCTATTGTTATTCATTTTATCTCAAAAATCGGCGAAGGTTCAATCAAAAATGTAGTGTCTGGTGGTGGCAAACCGCAGATTGCTCTTGTTTTAATAAGAGAAAATTCAAACGGCTAGAACTTCCATAAATATGACTTGATTCTATTGAAACTTCCAAAATATAAGTTCCTTTTAGAGGGCTGAATTTACTGGAAAAAATTTTATATTTACAAATCCTAATATTATTTTTAACAAAGTTGAGTGAATTTCGACGTCTAAGGTATTTCTAATTGTTGAACCTATTATCATAATTATATCACCTATAAAATGCATACTTTCATCAAGAGTTAATGACCTTTGCTTTTAATCTTGAAGTGGGGGAAAAATAATACAAATTTACTCAATATTCTCATTTAAAACGGCCGCCTTCTTGTTTTGCGATTACTGATGTCACTCGTTGAATGAATTGTCAAAGAAATTCATGATATATATCCTTCCCGAGACTTTGATGCAAACCCTAGCAAACTCATAGTGTCTCGAGTCGATAGGTAGCGTATATTCTTATATAGTCATGTATTGTTGTTTTTGTAGTACAAGAAAATTCAAACCGCTATAACTTCGTTAAATACTAATTTTGGTACTTGATAGCCATCTGGGTATCAAATTTCATTGAATTTAAGGGTGCCCTCCCGATTTCATCCAAGAAAATGTAAAATTGACAAATTTAGCGAATTCCGGCCTCTGAGGTATTTGTCATTACAGTACTCATAAGGGACTACCTTCATGATTTTTTCAGACTTTTCAGTCAACAGGTGTCTAATCGCGAGTGGGGGAATATAATTATTTGGTGTTCTTCCCCTTCCCCTGCCAACTTCATTATCGGATGTTAAAAGACTTCAGGAAGACCTTTGATTCAATACTCTACTCGACTACTCTAAAAAAATGTTTTGGACAGGACAAACAGACAGCTACTAATCTTAACAGGGTATGGTTAAAAAAAATTATCAAATCCTAATGACAGAGAAGCCGATCACTACACCCGAAACTGCTTGCTTTCGGGGAAACATTGATATTAGAATAGAGACAGTTACACGTCAAGTTTCCATAATTTAGGTAGAGATGAGTGGTTTACTTTAGCCACTTTTAACACCCTTAGGTTTGACACCATGTGTGCTCTGTCCTTTGTCATGCAATGACTTTCGTCGTTTTTTGTTTAATGTTTGCATTCGTCCCTAGCTTCCGTGTCCGGTAACCCTGATGAGACGAAATTTTTATATACTCGTTTATGTAGAGTGGCTTGGCTCACTAAAAGAAAATTTCAAAGATAATAGAAAATGCGGGTGATAAATATTTTATAGTGTAACTTTGCTATCCCGCAAATAACTAGCCGAGAAGCACACGTACGCGGTCGCAAGACACCAGAGACCTTCGGCTTATGGGCTTAGCGCTCTAACTAGTACACCACGCGGACTAGGAAAGTAAAAATTGTTTTTCATTTCCTGTCTATACAAGCATAACCTTATTTGGTGTCAATCCTGGCTTTGGAGTCGTTTGTGGTGATTCACATTTTTTTGACTATGATCTTTTTCAAACGACATTCTCGTATCTTACCAATTTTTCATCGCCCGTAATGTTTTGCTTTAAAAATGGCTAGATTTCGTTGGGTGTTTTTAGTATTTCGCAAATGGAAAATTCGTTCGATCATATTTTTTTGTGTTAATTCATGTGGCACCCAAACTGCGAGCTTTTTTGTGTATCCAGCCTTACGTAAATGGTTCAAAACTGTTTGGTGACGGATATTCAGTTATTTAGCAACATCATGGCTGCTAATGTGTCGGTCTTCTTCAATTTTTTGTAAAATTTCATCGACTTTTTCAGTGATTGGTCGACCTGAGCGAGGTGCATCTTTGACATCAAAATTTCCAGAACTGAAGCGAGCGAACCATCTCTTGGCTGTGGCTTTTGATAACGTATCTTGCCGTAGACACCACAAATTTTTTCACGAGCCTTGATCGTAGTGATATTGTAAAAATAGAATATAAAAATTTTTTTTTCCAAAATTTCACTCATTTTTAAATGAATACAACTTTTGACACGAATGACGAAATACAAAACTGGCCATATGAAAATTGTAGACTGGAATGTCACCTTTCAAATGCATGTCAGTTTAACTCAATCTGATTAATATTGCCCGATATACGTGTATGACAACGAACACCATCTAGTGACAAGAAAGGCTCAATACTTTTTTAGAATACCTAATATTTTATTCAGTTTTGACGATCTTGAAAACCAGCTGCATACAGAAAGATAGTCAACGGAGGTAAACTTAAAAATAGGCAGCAGTGAAGCTACCTCGTGATGATTGGTAGTGGCAGCTGCTGACGAGGGTGAAGTCGGTTCAGGAAAACATTGATATTGAAATAGAGACAGTTTCACATCAAGTTTCCGTAATTTAGGTAGAGATGAGCGGTTCACTGTAGCCACTTTTGAAACCTTTAAGCGTGAAACCATGTGTGCTCTGTCCTTTTTTCTTGTAATGACTACATTCTACGGAGATTTTTTTGGTTTGATGTTTGAATTTGTCTCTAGCTTCCGTCTTCGATAACCTTGATGAGACTAAATTTTTATATATTTGTGGAGCAGCTTGATCGACACTCCGTAAAAGAAAATTACATAAATAATAGAAATTGCTCGGGATGTCTAGTAACATAGTGTACGCGTGATAAATATTTTGTAGTGTAGCTTTATGGCGCGACAAGAACCCACCTCTTAAGATCCCAGCTAGTCAGCTGAGCTAGGTGATGCTTGTGCTGGAACATCGGCGACAGTGTCCTGCACGGACTTATACAATCCGAATCACTTCAACTCACTACATTTATTTATTGTAACGTGATGCAAGCTTTTCAATATTCTCTCTGTAGAAATCTGCCAGTTGTGAGTGCAACCACTGGTTTACACCGGTATTACAGTTGAACGTCAGTGTCAAAGCGTTGCGTAGCGAGCGACGTCTTCATCGCTGGGAACAGGTGGCATTTGCTCGGCGCGAAATCCGGGCTGTATGACGGATGATTGAAAACTTCCCATCCAAGAGCTCTTGGGTACGGTTGGTCGTGTGTGGACGAGCAGTGTTGTGGCGAAACAAAATTTTTTCGCGGAGTTTTCTCCGACGCTTGTTTTGTATCGCGCGTCTTAATTTTCTGAGTGCTTTCGCCAAGAAAAATCTTATAACAATTCGCATTTCACAACTAGCGGGATTTTCAATTACAGCGCTCATTTTAACACTTCACTGTATACACAGTACAATAGGCACGATGAGCAAGCTACCACGGCTGCTTGCATATTGAGTAGAGGAACACTAGGACATCAAGATGACGGCGCTAGCCCCGCCCACTGTTGCGTCAGGCCAAAACGTCTATTATTTTTGAACAGTTCTCGTTATATTTCATCGATATATGGTCAGTGTGCGGCCAGACTGAGCTAACCGCCACAAAGTTAGTTCTGAGCTATTTAATGCTATAGTTTGACGCTTCCTAAGAGGGCTCTTATAAACTCCAATCACAATTATTATTAAGCCATGTAATGGAGTAAGCTATTACATATTTCGCAATAACAGATCGTAAAATAGGTTTTTTTTACAAACAGCCTGGTTTGCTTAACTCGATTTTTCCAATTTTAGCGCTTGGTTCAACCTGGTCGCACACTGACCATATCTGAATAATTCAAACCATCTGATTAATTATAATTAGGCAAATTTTCTTTACGGGAGGTTGTTAATCGTGACTTGAACGGAATCTTTCGTTTAATAGTTTTGTATTCATTTCCATCTTTACGGTTATTTTCACAACAATCGTCGTCGTCAGAAGTAGATGATCAGAATGACATTTCAAAAATTTATCTATTTTACCTAGAATTTTTCCTTTACCTCAATTGAATATTCTTGTTAGTTTTATCTACTATCAAAAATACAAACCAATACCAAACTTTCATGACTGCTTTTCGAACTGGAACATTCCTAATATATTCCAGACCTAAAAATACCAACTGCAAATAAAACTTAAAATAATTCGGATCCCTAAAATTATCACTATATCTCTACTTCTTCATTCAACAAGTTTTGATTTTCTACATTCCCCAATGGAATTGAAAACCGAACGCTTGAAACATCTGACAAAAATATCTGTGTGCATACCGAACGTCCTCAAATTGAAATTAAATGGCCCAATTTCCAATATTAAATGCTCTTCGCTACTGTAAAAAGGAATCTCAATTTAAATATCGATTCTCTTCCTTCTGCATAGTAAAGGGAAACCAATCGATTGTTTCCCTTTCTCACCAAAGCAGATATAGGAAGAAAACGATATCGAGACAACATTCACGTACGAAATCCAAAGATATACACCAAAGTATCTTTCGAATTGAAAATTACCTGACTCTCCACAAGCATCGCCATATCCATGAACATATCATGAAGTTCCCTAATTGAGGTTTCCAATTTAATAATGTCAGCATGTCGTGCCTCAATATCTGCTAAAGTTTGTTTCGCTTGTTGCGTTTCCATTATTATCTACAACAGCAATAACAACAATGTAAAAATAAATTTGAATGAATGCATAAATAATGTTTTTTAAGTCGTTTAGCGCCTTAACGGGCGTCTATTTTTTTGCTGTTCTTGTCGGTTTTTTGTGCTCGTCGAGCTCAAACGAAGTTCCCCATTACCAAGGATCTAAAATGTATATGGAATTTTTGTATGTAGATGGTGTGTGTAGAGAGGTTGGCTTTAAAGCGACAATGATGAATGAGCGAATGAATGAAAAGTAATGCGACCTAATTTTCATAGAAAGTTTCAGACTAGGCAAAAACTGGAATACAGAAATCGTTTATTTGCATAGGTAAAGTTTAATGTGTTCAAGGAGCTTTTAGAAGTGATGTGATATTTTAGATGGTTTTAAACAGCGGAACAGAGTTTGCATGCTTTTTATGATTCACATTTATTTTGGATTATCTTGCTCTCTTATGAAAAACAAATTCAGACATTTCTACAATTCAGACTTATGATTGTGATTCCTATGTGTGAAGGTTAAGTAAAGCGTTTGACGTTGATTTTTCTATTAATATGAAGCAGCCTTAATTTTATAGAGTTGAGAGAGGTGATAACGTTGTGACTATGCAACTGAATTCAAGCTCCAGTTCCTCAGATTCCTGTTTGAAGATAATTTATTTGATTGAATGAGCTAGTTTGCTTGAATCAACATGAACATCATGAGTAAATCAGTTTGCTTAAAACAGCTCCTTCGACTTGGGAGTCACAATGAGTAGGTTTCATGCATGTACTCAATCTCCTTTCATAAAAATCAAACAAAACTGCCAAGTCATACCAACGAACCAACTCAATTGTACGAACATTGTGTCCGTCATGGAAATAAATTTTTATTAATGACACTTGCCAACAATTACTCACAAAGCATTTGCAAACTAAAGGCCGGAATAGCTGAGTGAAAAAGGACTCATTATCCTTCCGTGTAAATAATTTTTACGATTTCTAACTACATATAGCGCTTAGTAACACCAAGATGGATGGGTAGCATTACTTTCCATTCATTCCCATCCTATTCTGTTCTCCCTGCTTTTTCATAGCTTTACACTTTTTGCCACCTTTTGCTTTTCTAACGTGCTACAGTCTTATGGGTCGGTCCTGTATGAACCTATACAAATGTGTATGATGACTTGAAGTACACTTACACCTTGAGTAAACACTGCAGGATTTCCTTGTTCTAACATATCTTCTAGTTCTTCATTTGTTGTAGTTCTGCCAGCTAGAAACGACATATGGGAAAAAGAAATGGAAATGGAGTTTATAATGTTTATTTATGTTCCTTTGCATTAATGTAAATTCGCTTTTAAGGATTTATATATGCATATGTTTACGTTGACTTACTTATTTCTAACTGTCGCTGTATTCTGCCCTTACACCGTTCTCTGTAATCGGTCTGAGTTCTATTGTACTCTGTCATAACTTCTACAAATTTTCGTGATAGTGTTGAATGTTGAGTCTTTCGTATCCGAAGATCAGCACTGGATTTGTTTGCTTGTTCTTCTTGTTCGATGTTTTGCTCAATTCCCTGGAATTAGTGAAATGTGAGTGTGACTTAAATCTGCATTACAAATTCTAGAGTTTGTATGTTACCTTAAGTTTACCCCGAACTTTGTTCGCCGTTTTCTTAATATCAGCCATGAGGTCTTCCAATTCTTGTTTGGTTTCTAAAACATTAAAAATTAAATTTATTGATTTGCATTCATAGAAGAATATATTTGAATTTTTAACAATTGGTTTTATGATAACATGTGCAGATGGAATTTGAGTCAAAAGTTAAGAGTCCATACAAAATAATGAAAAATTATTTAAAAACATTAATTTTTTGTATATCAGATGCATCGTGTGATCTAAATTGGAAGTTTCTAAATTGATGGTTTTTGGTAATGCCTTTTATTTGTGAGCCTTTTTTTTATAGAATAACTTTCAACTAGGATAAAATATTTATTTCCATGTAAATTCAAAATGTAATGTAAATTCAAAATGTCCACATAATACTGCACTATGTTGCTTAAATGAGAAAAACCAGTCTTTTTTCAGCTGTGTCGCTCGTCTTTCATGCTGAATCATGTCGATTGAGCCAATAATCATCATCTCTTGCAATAGAAACTCCTTCAAATATGAGCAATACTGTTTGCAGAACTTTTATTTCAAAATATCATCATTTATGGCGTAACGAGACCACTAATCTGAGTTCTTTGAACTCTATCGCCAGGTTGGTCGTCATATATGTTGTGCAACTCGTCGTTGTAAAGAAATATTTTTTCTTTGTTCTCCTTGCGATCATTCTGAATAACTACATTAACATTTGCTACTTCCCTCAGCAATGGAAATGTGCAAAAATACTCGCAATACCTAAGAAGTCGGGTAGTACTGACATAGTCGATACTCGTCCGATTTCGTTGTTTTCAAATATTGGTAAGCTTCTTGAAAGGGTAATACCTGAAGGCATCTTACAATTCTCTGCCGGGGCAAGAATTGTGCCGGAAAGACAATTTGGCTTCAAAAAAGCTCACTCCACGGTGGATGCTATGGTCATGTTCCGAACCGATATAACGAAAAGCTGGCGCAACAATTAGCTTGTTTTAGCTTGCCTGATCGATGTGGAGAAAGTCTTTGACTCTGAATGGATCAATGGGCTTCTCTACAAAATGATAAATCTTGGCTTTCCAGCCCCTATTGTGAAAATTATAGGCAGCTTCATGAGGGGACGAACTGCCTTTGCGGTGGCTGGTGGAGCTAGGTCAGACCCATTTAGTATTGACTCGGGGTCCCACAGGGATCTGTCTTAGGCCCATTTCTTTTCAACATATTCAATTCTGGCGTCCCGGGCGTAAGAGATGAATATAAGCCCGGAATCCAGGTAAACCAGGTAAAGTGTGGTCATCTGAGCTCAATTTGCGCTTTGCTAGGATACTGCTCCAAAAATGTTTGCAATCTCTTACTGCATATTACCGGAAATGGGGAATCAAGTTAAATGCAAAGAAAAGTGAATTAATTGTGTTCAGAGGCATCTGTGACTCTACGAGTAAGTTGAGTGGGCAGATGGTGCACTGCGCTAGGCAAACGAGGTACTTGGGGGTAGTTTTCGACTAGAAAGCTACCTTCAGTGCTCACGTTGATAATATTTTGAAAAAAGAGATTTATGCGTACCATCTTCTTATACCTCTTTTCATACGACAGCGAGCAAGCGAGTCAGGGCTTTGGCCTATAAAACTTTGAGTTGTCCGATTATCACATATATGGTGATGATATGGATTGGAGCTCCGAAAACAAAATGGGGGAAGATAGGATTAGTGGAGCGAATAATCCTTCGGGCTTGCACAGGCCTATACAGATGGGAGGACGGACGGTTTTACCCCAACGAGGTGCTGTACCAGGAAACAGAAATGGAGCCAATAAAATCGTATGCAGAAAAGCTGGCAGAAGCGGGAATCAGGAGAGCCAAGGAGCACAAGGCGGAAGTTGTCAGGAGAGCGACGGACAACCGCTCAATGGACGCAGCGAATGAGTAGTTTTTAAGGTAGTCTTAAGAAAATAATGTACTTAATTTTAAAGAAATCAGTTTTTAAAACTAGTTGTTAGAGCAAATGATTTTTACAAACTTCTTTTATAATCTATTAATGTTTGATAATGTTGTGGGTGTCAACATTTTAAAGCTTCTTTTACCAAAAAATTAATACTGTAATGCAATTAAAATAAATTATTATTGAACTCCGGGAAAAGCCCTAAGTCACAACCCGCATGTATGTGGTTAGGTTAAGCTATTGATGAATTTTATATATGTAAAAAATTAAAAATCACCAAATAAAGATCTTGAATCTTGTTGTAAAGAAATATCGGGTATATCTCTCATAGTCTGGGTCATGAATTTGGTTTTCTTTACATTTTTCTCATCGCATTTGTTTATGATGCTCAACATGCATTAATGAATTGGAATGCTTAGTTAAGGTGCAAATTATCGAGAGATTACCTTCCATCATTATCACCGACCATAAGAGTATTAAATGGCTCATGTAACAAACCGATCTTTCTGGTCGTTTGGCTCGCTGGAGCTTGAAATTACAAGGGTCTAACTTCCAAATTGAACACAGGAAAGCTACCGTTAACATTTTACCTGACACGTTATCGAGACATTTTTCGCAGAAATAACAGTTTGCCTCGATTATGACTTGTCTTTTAGAGCACAAATAAATTCCAGTCTTATTCCGGAGTCAGCGTGTCTGATATTATCCTATCTAACATGGGTATGAGTACACACTTTTCTAAAATTTGAATAGGTTTTGTGAAGGAGAGGTAACAGTGTGTTTGAAAAGTGATCGATAAGGCTAAATTATAGTATACTACTCAAAGGGGCACAATTTTCGAGTTGGTCCCCGTGAGCTCCAGCGAGTATACGTCAGTAATTACTCAGTGAGCAACGCAACCCATCGATTCGCTACTGTGTTTACTCCACGATTTAATCCTGTGTTGGTTCGTCGTTTTATATGAAGTCTGTTGAAATATGCGGACTGACGCCGTGGATATCACCCTCGCGATAATCAGCACCGCCGACCCAAAGGCTGTCCGAAATGTGGATGTAATCCTCAGCGCTCCTCATCACTGCATCTGTGCCAGGCGTTTTCGGTACAGCTCCTTGCCAAGAATGTTGCGTCATATTTCTGATCTGTACAGTTGCACCGACTGCACCGCGCTTATTTGAAGTCGCCATATTGATGAGGTGGCTCCTCCAAGGTTGGCTATTAATTGACTAAATGCCGATTCCATCCGCTGCAGTCTTATTAGCAGTTACTTTGATTTGCCCAGGCAAACTTCGAGTCGATCAAAACGACCAAGTAGTTCACTGCAGTTCTCCGATATTGATCGTACTTACTGCAGGAATTTTCTTCTTTATCAGGATAAGTATTTGTTTTTTTTTATTCAAGACTAAATCTGCGAGAAGTCACCCAGCCTCTCACTGGGCGCATTAGCATACTTCGCCTGAGTAGCGTTTGTCAAACTGCGCGTTCAGCGACGAACGCTACAAAACCTAGCCAATCCGGCGCACCTCATCAGGTAGTAAGGTCAGTAAGATCTGGGCCCCAGAATAGAGCCTTCAGCAACACCCAATGTAACTTCCGTCGTTTCGCCGACCAACAACAAAGAAAATCGTCAGCAACATCTTGACAATGGATCCGATTTGGAGAGAGTTTTTGGGCCAGTAAGGCGTTTCATCCACTCACTTTTTCTTTGCTTTAGCACAACAGCCCCTTCGGGCCTTTGCTTAGAGATATTTCGAGTTTCCCATTATCTTGATCAAATTTATTGGTACCCGAGAAGTTGATATAGTCGGTACCAAACTTTGGCCATGGGTCCGTTCACAAAGCTGTCCTACGTTCTGATTTTTAAACCAGTATGTTGCATAACTGAACGTGCTTATAGTCCGTCCGAAGAATCACTCGAGACAAATCTCGTTGTTATCAACGGGATTCGAACCAGGGACCTTCGACTTACGCAGCAAATACTCTAACTACTACACTACGCGGACTACTTTCACCCACTCATAAGTATTATTGAACCTACATTTTGATGTCGTAACTGTAAAGCCATAATTCATTACCTATCATGATCCTTGACAAGAAGTTTTCTTCTGAATATTGAACCAATTCCTGACAAACATGGACGTGACTAGCGCAATTTTCTCAGCCACGCGATGCATCAATTTTTCGGTTAAAATCTAGTAACAAGATGCAATTAATGACCTACACTCTTTAGTAAGCTTGCTGATGGTCAGATGTCGATTTTCCTGCACCAGGGTGACGATTCTGTCGATTTGTGGGTCGTCAGCAACACTGAGCCAGCTGATGGATAACTCTGGGGACATATTTCCAGGAAAGGATGTCTGTTCATGAGTGCATTGTATTGTTGGTACGGCTCTGAGTTATTAGTCGAATCTCATAACAGGGAACAGGGCCGTAGACCGCTAAAGTGGTACGTGAGTTACATAGGTCTCTCACTAGGTTTCCAAATAAACGGTTTCCCATGCTAGGAAATGAAATTTATCGTAACTGATTTGAAGACAGAAAAGCTGAAATTTGCGAAAAAAGTGATTAATCACAAAAAAAGCCCAACTCAAATGCTCCAGAGCCACTAATCAAGCCATTTCGTCGATCGATTGATCATTTTGAGCCATGCACATGTAAATAACTGGATATAATATGACTAGTATCTAAGTTGTTGTTGCTAGATTTTTTGTTAACTAAAGTAGGTATAAGTACTGTTGTTTGACTATTTTAAGAATTAGTTAGCACTGAAGAAGGAAGCAACTGACTTCCGAAATATCGGTATATGCAAAATAAACAAAATTCTATGGTTTCAAGGAAAACTAGTGTGTTAAGTTAATATAATATGACGTCAACTCTACAAGCAATTCCCGCGATTATCATTTTTGGCTCAACGAACATACCACGGCTCTGACCCACTCTTTTCATTTTTGGCCTGCTAGATGTTCCACAACTGGGGCTCTTGGTTATAATTTTGAGCCCTATCGATTTAATACGAGCGTGTCTCGATATTATTGTCCAAGGAGTTAGTTATTATTGAGTGGCAGTAACATTGGGAAAGCAAGACGAACAGAAGGTGGACTACTTGCCTCTTCGATAATTTTGAGCCCTGGATTAATCGAAACAATAGTGAGACTGATTTATTCTTTATTTTACTTTTAAGCAGCGATAAGTGTATATAATGGAAAGATATTATTCTCAGACTCCATTTAACGATAAAGATGGAAGAGTCAGTGTATAGAACTGTAGGGTGTTAAAGTAAGCTATCTTCAGACAACCTAGTTGGAAAAACGTCATAATTTACTGACAAATAATAATTGGAGCGAAACTAGACGGGGACCAATGGCGAATTCGATTTAACCATGAGCTATATGAAATTTTTGACGAGCCAGAAGCTGCAATGGGCTGACCAAGTGAATCGTAGGGACGAACAACGGATACCCAAAAAGTTATTCGTTGGGAAAACTGAAAGGTGGAGGTCAGTGGGGAAACCGAGTTCAGAACCTGTTTTTTTCAGACTCAAAACGATGAATCCAAGCCTTATCAGAGTCATGAATCAACTTAGAAATCGGTATGGATCCGCTCGGGAGTTTTCAAGATTTACTATTGAAATTTTAACTCGTTGGTTCCGTTCGGCAGTTGTGATTCTGAGTACCCTATACCCAAAGCTCGTTGTGAAATTTGTCGTTGAGGATCTTTTATCTTGCGACATAAACAAAATATCTGATGATTACATTAGTACCAGTTAGCACAAGGTTGACGATGTTTTTCACATTATCTCCGGTCTGGAATATGAATGTCTGTCTTTCACGATGCTGGTCTTCTCTGAATGTTTTGCCTTCCTTAAATGATTCTATGAAATCGGTAGGTAAGTCTTTACTTGACATGTTTTTCAAGCAGATGTACGTAATGACGGTCTGGATTTCCCTATTTCCACTTCATATTTATCGCTCCGACTGTTCATATTCGATAGTATTTACATGACAAGGTGACCTGCAATGGCTGGTCAGATAATTGAGAATTTAATTACTTCAAATCGATCAGGGAAGCAAATTCCTCTGCTCGAAAAGCTGAAGTTAATAAATGTATTCAACTCCAGATCCTAACATTCAATAAGGCTGTAAAACACTTGAATATTTTGAAGGAATTCACTACAGAAAATGGCTTGGATTAACATAAATCTCGTCATCACTGAACAAGACAAATCATCTGTCCAAATGATAAACACCAACTTTTTTTCGTAATGAAGTATGTATAAAGGTTAATGAATCGTGATTCTAATTCAACAATTAAAAAATCAAACATAACGAATTTGCATAATAAATAGTTGAACAAAGTAACATAGTGCTGCTTTATGTTGTAAATACAAGGTGCCGCAAAATTAATCATCCAATTTTTTTTGACTAGCTTTTTTACTAAATAAAAAAAAAATATTTCGAGTGATCGAAATCTTCATTTAGGCCTTTACATTTTTTCCTGTTAAGTGGAAAAGATTATATCCATCAAGTGGCTGCCGTCAGAGTTGATACACATTTGCGCTCG
Organism: Odontomyia ornata; assembly: GCA_963969285.1. NCBI lineage: Eukaryota > Metazoa > Arthropoda > Insecta > Diptera > Stratiomyidae > Odontomyia > Odontomyia ornata. The sequence goes on from OZ017738.1 coordinate 408,473,578, forward strand.
TTTTATCACATTTTCCATGACTTTCCGCAAGGTTTCCGGTGATAACTGTTCGCATTACTGTCGAATATTCTCCTTAAGCTCTGCGATATTCTGAGGCTTGTTGGCATAAGCCTGTGACTTCAAGTGGCTCCAGCGAAAGATGTCTGGGATGGTAAAATCGGGCGATCTTGCTGCGACCAGGAAACGGTTCCTTCACAATATCCATTGCTGCTTATACTGCGTGTGCGGTTGCACCGTCTTGTTAAAACCAAATGTTCACCAATCCCCGCTCATGCAATTTCGGCAGTAAGAGGTCGTTTATCATGGCCCTGTAGTGTGACTGTATTGCCGATGGCGTCTTCAAAAAATACAGCCCGATCACTACTCCCTTGTGAATACAGTACCACATAGTAGCTTTGAGTGTATTTAATGACTGTTCGTGCATCGCCTGCAGATTTTCAGTGTCCCAGAAACGAAGATTTTGCTTATTGACGTAACCGTTTATGTGGAAATGCGCCTCATCGCTCATGATAATTTCCGATACAAAATCGTCGTCTTCGTCGTTGAGACTGAGGTTGGTTTGACAGTAATTCACACGCGACTGACGGTAAGTAGGCATTAACTGATGCACTGTTTGCACTTTGTATGGGAACATGTGTAAGTCTTGCACTAAAATTCGCTCTAGATTCCGTCTGATGATGCCCAACTGCGTGGCCTGTCGTTTGGTTGATGTTTCATTGTTCTCAGCGACATCGGCAGTCACAGCCGCGATATTCTCTGTCGAATGACCAGTCCGGTGGCATCCACGTCCTAAAAGGTCTCGCGTGGTCTCAGTCTGTTCGAGTCGAGAAGCTAAGCGCCAGATTGTTTGCCAAGTTGGCGCGACACCATTCAAAAATCGACGTCGAAATTCACGCTGCGCGAACACCACCGACCGATTATTGGTCGAAAAAATCGATACAATTATTCTACGCTCTTGCGAAGTATAGCACTCCATTGATTGTCCGTTTGCATACTGCAGCTGTCTAGTTTACAAATATCAAATATGATTCACGTACGACGCCATTTGCAAAAGTTGTAACATCTTCCGTTAGAGTGATTAATTTTGCGGCACCCCGTATAGTTATTTTTTAGGAGTAGCCTTCAATCTCTTAAAAAAGAAGCACCTTTAAATGGGTCGTTCCTAATATAAAGAGATTTAAATCAGCGGAGCACCTTCCAATTGGACCACTTTCCTTGGGTCTTTGGGTGATCCAATTAGAAGAGTTTTAATGTACGTTGGAGCCCAAGTCAACGTCAATTTCAAAGTCAGATTTGTCGTCAAACTCTGAATTAACTTATTCTTAACCCTAATGAAAGTATCTCATTATCTTGATCGAATGTACTGGCACTCGAGGAAAAGGTGATATGGTCAGTACCACGCTTTGGCCGTGTTAAGAATTATGATATGATTATTAAATTAAAGGCATTTCATCCATCATATTACTATTAATGTAAAGTACATAAACCTAGAAAAGTGCATTGAATCATTCTATACAATTTATTAAACTCTAATTTGTTTGCATTTTCATTTTTCATAAGTAAGAACTTTGCGTTTCATTGAACTTCATTGAAGCAACTCTTATGCTCGAAGAGACGGCCAACAATCTTGAGCAGCGCAACTCGTAGCTTGAAGATTTTGAGACCAGCGAGAACCACTATTTGGATCTGCTAGGGGCATTCAAAGGTGGCATCAGGCAGCATAAGGATGGACCGAGCACTTTCATTAGTGAGCCTGCTGCACTAGGAGCTAAAACGGTTCAGCTTAAGCGATTAGTAATTCCCAAGTTTGACGGGAGTAACAGGCAATGGCGGACGTTTACCGATTTGTTCACCTCGATGGTGCATAATAACGAGTCATTATCTTCGGTAGAGAAGATGCAGTATTAAAGACTCACCTTACTGGAGAGGCGACACGTGTCATCCAGCATATAGATATCACCAGCGAGAATTATGAGGTTACATTAGAAACGATACGACAACAAACAATCTATAGGGTGGAGCTATCTGCATACATTTTACAAACTACCGGCAGCCAAGGAGGAACGCGACTCCAACATTAAGCAGTTCATGGACACTACGGCTGAGCTCATTGCCAATCTGAAGAGCATTGGTGTACACACTGAGCATTAGGACATATTGATAATTTATGCGGTCACACAAAGACTAGACCATGAAACACGGAGATTATGGGAAACATCTATTGGAGCATCGTCAGAGATGCAACGTTCATAGAGTTCCTAACAAGTCCTTTCAGGACATTAGAGGCATTGAATGGTCCTAAGAAACTCCAAAAGGTGGATGCACTTACTGTTCGTGACATACCAACTTGTAGCATTGGCAGCAAAAGTCATCACATAAACCAATGCGATACGTTCAATTCAATGAAGTTGGAGCAGCGGCAAGAGGCTGTGAAACGGCATAAACTATGTTTCAACTATTTGATGGACATGTCATCAATAAATGTCCATCTAACTTCAGATGTCGTACATGCTCAAAACAGCACCATACATTGCTCCACGACAACAATACAAAAAAGGTCTATGATTTATACCATTTATACCAACAACGAATTCACTTTTTTTCTGGAGAAAATCATCTTTGCCAGCCAGTGCTATTGGCCACAGCCCGAATCAAGGTTGAAAACGCTTCATCGGAGTTGGTGACATTGAGAACACTTGTTGATTCTGGTTCACAGCGGTCCTTTATGGCGGAATCAGCTGCTCGATTGCTTGGACTGAAGCGCGAATATGCCAAAGTTAAGATTTGTGGTCTGGGAGCAACCTTAAAGGTTCAAACAAAGGGGAGCGTGCTGCAGAATATCAACCCAAGATTTGGAGACAATGTGTTAGCCATGTCAGCTTTGGTGATACCTAATATCACTAATCTATGTCCTTCAATAGTAACTGAAGTGAAGCTTCCAAAGGCATTGTACCGTGGTGACTTAGCGGACCCGTCATGTGGGACACCATCACGTATTGATGTTTTGCTTTTTGCAGACGTTTATAATTCTGTAGTTCTTCCGGGATTCAAGAAAGGATCTTCTTGCGCTGTCAATATTACATATATTCGGATGGATTCTACTCGGGCCGACAACCATGGCATCGACGTCAAATTCTTTAGCAGGACCGCACGGTATGTTTTTATAGTTTTATAGTCCCCCTAGCTGCGACTTGTTCTGATTTTAAACCAATACGCATCATAACTGAACGAGCTTATAGTCTGCCGATGAATCACTCGAAACAAATCTCGTTGCCACCAACGGGGTTCGATCCAGGGACCTTCGGCTTACGCAGCGAGTACTCTAACTATTACACTACTTATTCATTAAAAGCTTAGTCATGGTCAATTATTAATCTTTACTCAATTTAAAAATCGAGTTCTAATTACGTTTTCTCAAAACAGTTTTGATTTCTAAGTAGATTTTGCTCAGGTTTGGTTTTCAAGTAGTTTCATTTCTTCCATGAAAACTTTAACACGATTAGCTTTAATAAAATACTTAATTCAATTGAAGGATATTATCATCATCATCACTACTATCACAAACAATCATATTACTCTTGATAAGTTAGCGAGCGTGCTTTTAATCTTCCACACGATGCAATTTTCGAAGCAATTTTCAAATCTAAAAGATAATTCTCATTTTCGTCACAGTTTCTTTACTCGTATGTTCATTGGATATACAGAAGGCTATACATATACTTGTATGTACTCTGTATAGCCTTTATATTCCCTCAATTCAGTGTGTTCACGTGTCTGTAAATGTATTCTTCACAAAACTCCACATGCCCGAAGCTAAACAAAAGCTTACTGGGAAAGTGTATCTCAAATAAATTAAAGAAAATGAAATGACACTACATTCGTCGTTTCAAAGCCCATTCATTTAAATGTAATCAAATTAAAGTGATATGATTTGAGAAAAGTTAAATTATTGCGGTAGCTAAACAAGCGCTTAAAAGCTTAGCCGGAATTTCATACTCTACCCTTTCGGTTTGGAGTTTTTGTTGTTGAGTGGAGACTGGGACTACAGAAAGTTCAGTTGGCATTAAGGAATTGCCGGATAATTTATGTAAGTTAACAGCAAAGGAAATTAAAGAAAGTATGAGAGTATGTTTGACTTGATGAGATTGTATTTAATCTTAAATTTATACTCTAAGGAATTAATTTTTGTTTGTTTCGTGTCTTGTCAATAAGGGTTGGGGGGTGAAGGTATTAATAAAGATTCATTATCAACTGCACATTGTTTGTCCTTGTAGATGATGAGAGATACAGAGTATATGACTTTACAATATGGTTGTTCATTTTTTCCCCTAGTCAACACTTACGTGAGAAAATGAAAACAATCGACGATTTATTTTCTGCTAGTAATTATCACTTATCATTCACTGGTAGCTGTGAATCATAATGAAGCGGATTTGGGGGGTTAGATGGTAGGTGTATGATATGTTTTTAGTCATCAACTTTTGTAACTAGATATATCACGATTAGGTGGTTTATTAATTGTTCAAGTATCATTGAAAGCAAAAAAACAAACACACAAGCTTATTGGAGTTAATTTTAATTATTTATAGGTAGGTATGTTTCCAAAACTTTGGAGGCTTATTTAAATATTCATTCCCAAAATCGACACGTTTTTTTCTATTCACTTCCGATATGTACGGTTTCTTACGTGCGACTCGGGCGCAACATCCATCTTTTTTTAAATATTTTTCGTACAGCGCCTTCGTGGAGATCCTTGGAAAATTATTTTTTTAACTGTTCCCTTATATGGGAAGCAGTTACTCCCGGGTTCTTTTCCACTACTTGTAATACTGTAAATGACTTTTGATGCAATTTCAGCCTGGAGTAAGGATGCCACATTGGGGTGTCAAGCGACTCGTGCCTAGCAAAAGAGTGCAGCCAGAGTCAAAAATTGATGTCGCGAACGGGGCCTCGAGGCTTGATGGGCCGTTAATATGCAAATGCCGCTGGCGGTAGGTAAAATACTATGGGAAAGAAACCGGAAAAATACCCGGATGATAGTTGAGAAGGAGAAAAAACCTTACGGTGCAGGAGGTCAGATCCCTAGTACCATTAGCAGAAGGCAGTGACCAAGTTGGCTCCCAGCTGTCGTCATCCAGCGACTGTAATGTTATAAAAATGGTGAAATTGGCTTTTATAACAAATATATCTACAAGCAATGTTGGGCCTGCCGGAGAAAATCCATTCAGGCGTGGATTCTTGTTGACGCGAACATCATCAAAACAAGGGACTGAACGCAGGGAAAGCCAGCAAACCCCGAACGTTAAGCTGCAGCAAATGCCTCCAAAGATAACACATTTCTGGCGTCATCTTTAGTAGCAAAAACGTCAGCCAAAAAATCAGGGACAGGCGATAAATGGATGAATGAGCAGAAGTCCAACCGGGCATAGCAACGATTAAGACATTAAAGACTTTACTAGATACTAAAGCTGCACACACACATATCACTCAGATATAATCGCAGGGCTCGGGTGTAGTAAAAAAACTGCGCCTTCTTCAGAACGTTCTATAAGAGCATAGCACGTCATGAACCACCCGGAAGTCGAAAAAAATGAGGAGACCAAAGAAGTACCATTGGACGATTTTGCTGCCATTACTAAAAAAGTCACCGAAGCATTGCAGAACCTGAAGCAGAAAACCTCTCTCCAAGGAGAAAGTTGGGAAATACAATAGCCGTTGAGCGCTATCAGGAAGAAAGGTTAATCCGAAAAGTTGGAAGCATTCTGGACAAAATTAAATTTAAATGTGACATTAGCAGTGTAAGGAACGTGCTTTCGAGCTAGAGAAGCTCCTAACCAAATCACGTAGTACAGGTGGAGCTAATTGAAAGCTGAAGAAGAACAGAAGGCTAAAAAAGAGATAAGGGCTATGTCTACTAAGGGAGCACAGATAGCTGCTCCTACAAACACCATCAAAAGAATGCCCTCTGGTTCAACCGAAGGAAACTAGGCCAAAAGGAGAAAAAGAGGCACTTAATGAGCATGAAACGTTAAATCAGGGCTTTCAGACAGTGCTAAAAAAGGCAGCGAAGAAAGCCAAAAAAAACCCTACCACGAACGCCAGAGTGTCCTTAAAAAGAAGAGTGGGAAATTCTCCAGGATGCACCAGATGTGCGATTGGTAGGGGAAAATATAAAAACATCAAGAATTCGATGGTTACTGCTGCGATCGCTATCGAAGTAACCGAAGCAAGGTTCTTAAATCCTGAAAGAAGAAAGAAAAGAGTGACCATTTCACTGCTACCGTCGAAAATGTGGCAAACGTTCTGGACTCGGGATTGAAAGCCAATAAGCACTCCCAAGAGATGAGGTCACAATGTACAATTCCCGTATAGTGAAATTAGGAAGAAAGACTAAACCGGAAAGCGGGAGACGTTCTTACAAGGGTAAAACCAGCATCCGGCTCACCAAAAATCAGCAAAGATGCAAAAAGCATGGGTTCCTTGAATTTGAGGACATCTAAGAGTATTACTGAAGGTGCTGGTGAAAGGTCAAAGAGAACTAAAAGGCCCAAAGAGAGCAGAAGGCTAAAGAAGTGCTGAGGGCTAAGCCTAAAGCACATGCGAACATTGCTCCACTATTAAAAATAAACAAAAGGATGACGCCTAGGCCGATCGAAGGAGATCGGGATAAAATAAGGAAAGAATAGGCACTTGATGGGCGTGAAATATTAGACTAGGGGTTCCAGGCAGTGCTGGAAAAAGGAGCAAAAAAAGTCACCAAGAAACTCCTTCAAAAAGCGCCAGAAAATAAAGTTCCCACGGACGCGCAGCTAGAAAAAAGAACTGATGCAAAACAGGGAAAAAAGGCCACGATGAACATCTCGGCAGCAGGTACTGCTTGTAAGACTCCAAGATGGCTGATCCAACGAGAAGTTTTGCGGCATATCAGGGGAAATGTAAGGCCCGAGGGCATCAAGACTGCCATTAAAATAGTATGACCAACCCGGCCGGATCACATGCTGGTTGAATTCAGAGAATTGGCTGGCAAAAATGAAGGATTCTGTGACGCAGTAAAGAAAGTCCTTGGTTCTCTGCAAAAGCGCGACTGTAGCCTCATCGGAGTTTGTAATTTTCGAAAGATTATTTAAGCCCACGTAAAGGCAAGATATGCTGCAGTTAGATTGTTTTAGAGTCAACTTGCTTTTGTATAGAAGCGATGATTAATAAGGTTTTAAATTTTATATAAAAAACTAAAATAAAAATAGTTTTTTTAATTTTACAGATATGTACAAAAATTAAATACTTCATACATCGATTACTTGGTTTTAAATGTTATAAGACACCGACTTAGATACTCAATGAATGACTGACGAGTCTCGTGAGCTTTTTATCTAAACAATTTAAAATTTTGTAAAAATTGATATTTCAAAACATAAATATAGCTAGAGTGAAAACGGTAAGAACTAGAAATAGACCAGATTAAGGCAAATTAGGCTTTTCGGGCGTGCGAAATCTAAAAATGGTCCAAATAATTGAATGAAATTGGTGAGTAGGTGAACAGTCAGACTCAATTGGTTTTTTTTTCGCTGGCGAATAAAATCTAAATTTGTTTTTGACTTTAGCTAAACAAAATGGCCAGTCGGGCATTTTTAAAATGCAAATATAAGACTGCCGTGCTCACGGGCAGTGCCAGTGAACATTAATTCCATTTTTGAATATTAAATATTCTTCACAATTTGACCAATCCCCGTGCGGAGCTTTCGGTCCCTCTTCAGATGCGTCTTCTTGGGGCGGATACAGGGGTGCCCGAACCGGTTAGCTGGCAGGTAGGTGGGAAATAAAATACCACTCGCAGACTCAACACCGACTAAGTCGAAGCGCTGGCAACGCTCCACTTTTTGTTTGTTTGTTTTATGTTGGGGCAAGATGACTACTTTTTCGGATTCTACTCGTTATTTTATAATAACGAAGAAGATCCGATAGGGTTTCATCCGTGAGCATATTCCAGCTCATTTGCTATGACACCGAATATCGGCAGCCTGGCATAGGCAGAGGGCGAACATTCACATGCATAGTGCATGCTTTCTCATGGCAGATAGGGTCTTCGGCAATACCTATTCTTCGCAGATGAGCACGAAGGAAATAGTGCCCTGTAATCAGTCCAAACAGATTTTTACACTTTTCTTTATTTGTTTTAAGCAGAAAATCTGTCAACCTCAGATTTGAATCGTTTAGTAAGAAATCTACAGCCGTGACATCCCCGCGCAAACTCCACCGACTGAGTCTTCAGCCAGTAGTTTATCTTGTGAATGATATGAGAGCTGAGGGCTCCTATATAGGGTTCCGGGCTGTAGGACAAAGTCTTAGTCTTCCCTTGTACCCTATATGCCCTGGAACCCAGACAAGCGAGAGCGAATTGTGTTTAGTTCATTAAAGCATTCACGGAAAATTTTCGATGTTACTTTCCATCCCGAGAGGGCAAGCTGTACCGCCTGGCTGTCACTGTAAATGTTGATTTGTCTTCCTTTCCATCTATTGTCCTTGATCCATGACACCATGGCTAGTATAGCAAACACTTCTGCCTGAAACACAGAAGTCAGCATTTTTAGTGGTATCGCTTTTTGGATGTTTTGATTTAAGAACCATCGTGCTCCAGTTCCCTACTTGGTCCTAAGGCCATACGTATAGAAGGTCATGTCTGCCTCACCGAATATCGATTCCGAATGTGACTACTCGCCCGAAATTCTGACAAGACTCCTTCTATAAAAATTGGGAACAGCACCGATACTGTCGGTTGGCATAACTGTCATTTTGAAGATGCTGTTATGACCTCTTGAAAATTTTCCTATGTATTCTGCTACCACAAACGTACGAGAAACGGGTATTTATTTTCTTTTCAAATTGACACCTCCGCGGGCGCCTCTGTCATCCTGAAATCGGAGTTCTGGCTCAGTGGAGTCTTTGTGAATAAGTTTGTTCCTGATAAACGAAAATTTCGGAAGCAAAGATAACAAACAGTTTCGATCGATTAATAGTTTTAATAATATTGACCAATTGAAATGCTTCTCCCAGAATGTTGAGGACTTCGAACCAAGCTTCCAGATTTCTTAATGGCCGGTTCTCTTGCAGATGATGAACTTTTTTTGTGTTTTGGAATCCTGGCTGAACGATTCGGTGAGTGACCTTGAATTGTCCGCTGTACATAATATCTTCCGTCGTGATCGCGATTCTAGTGTGCCTTCTAAGTCAGACGATGGTGGAGTTCTTATTGGTGTCAAGCGCTGTTTTTTTCTACTGCCTGTTGTGAATTTCTGTCCTCACACCCGATTGAATGTATCTTAGGCAGAATTTTCCTTAACTTTGTTTCTTACTTGTAAGCGTCCTCCATTTATACTCCTTGCATATATGTTGAGCATATACACTACCGACAAAAAGTTTGGAAGCACTTGAAATAACATTGGTATTTGAAAAATAATAAAAGACAGAGAATTACTTTAACAGTAACGATTATATTTTTAATTAAATCAGAAACCAAACTATAAAAAAAACAAAATCCTTCTTTATCAAACACTAACATAATCTATAATTGATAGGATCTCCGACAGCTGTTCCAGCAAAACACCCCCAGACCAAAACGTTACCTCCGCCGTGTTTTACCGATGATACCAAGCAACTTTCAGATACTCGTTCATGGGGCCTGCAGCGGACAAACACTCGTCGATTAGAGCCAAAAATCTCAAATTTGGACTCATCTGTCTAAGAACACTTTTCCACTGTTCTACTGTCCAATGTTGATACTGCTTTGCCCATTCCAGTCGTTTTTTCTTGTGTATTGCCCGTAATAATGTTTTTTTATCGCTACACAACCGCGCAGACCAGCAGATGCAAGACGATTCTTTACTGTAGAAATTGAAGCATCTTTGAATCGCGTTTTATTCAACTCCCGGGTGATATCGGGTGCTGTAAGTCAACGATGACGTTTGGAAGTGGTTGCTATAAATCTGTCTTCCACTGCAGAAGTACTTCTTGGCCGACCGCTCCGTTTTCTATCCAGCAAACTGCCAGTCTCTCGATGTTTCGAAAGGGTGTAATGAACTCCCTTAGGCGATATATTAAGTTTTTTGGCAATTTCTCTTTCGGAATATCCTTCACTTCTTAAAATAATAATACCCGATTGTGTTTCAATTGATAATTGTGTTCCTTTTCCCATTTTAAACACAAAATAAAAGAAATTACCGATATCTTTACAAAGCACACGTTAAACAACCAGAAAATAAAAAAATATCAATTTCACAGAGTGCAACTAATGAACGACTATTTTTAATGGAGACGACAGCTGGTAATGTCAACCTGCAATAAACTTTGACGCGAGAAAAATGATTGCAGGGTGCTCAGCAAATTAAACAAAGTGACATTAAGTTATTATGATTTTTATTGGTTTTGTGATTTTCATCAATATCCTTGAATAAAGACCGCAACAATTATTCAAAATGCAGTAGAACAATTCAAAATAATTGTTTTTTGAACTGAAAAATAGATTAAATCGACTACGATCGATTTATTCTAATTTTTCACAAAATTTACAGATGCTTCCAAACTTTTTGTCGGTAGTGTAAGTCACCCTTTTCATTGAACTGTCCAGCTATATTCTAACCAGGTTCCCTCAAGACTGTCTTCTTTTACGCGGTGGTTTTAATGCACCAGTCATTACCTGGAATCTGGAATTTCCAACTATTATGTCAAATAGTCAACTCTCAAATGGTTTTGCGTCATTTCTGTCTTACTACTCCCTCACTCAAATAAATTGTTTCCCTAATATAAATAATTGGTTACTTGATTTAATCTTCATTAGCTTTGCCTTTTCAAATAATATGTCTATTTTGCCTGTTGATCCATGTGTTTCGTCTGACCCCCATCATCCTCCTTTGAGTTTTGAGTTGTATTTTTTCGATATTCGTTGCAAAAAATCGTATCTCCTTCTGTCATTTAATTTTAAGAAAGCTAACTTTCATTCCCTATCTGATGCCCTCAACTCTGTAATTTGGTCTGATTTTTTTTCTGGCCTATCCTGTGACGACGCTACTTCAAAGTTTTATCGTCTGCTGAATCAGTTAATAACTGATTTCACAACGGTCTGTCATCTAAAAAACAGTCAGATGCTCCTTGGCTAACTTCTGAAGTTATGTCATGCTATTAAAAGCAAAGAGTGAGCCAGAATAAAGTTTAAATTAGACGGGTCTGCCGAAGATCACGATGATTATTGTAAGTTACGTTCCACCGCCAAAACCGATATCAAACGAGTGCTTTATAGTTATGCATAATATGTCTGGAATATTCGACTACGTACATTATACGTTATATGCATTTACGTAGGTGAATGCTTACAAACTATGTATAAGCATATGTGTAGGTATGTGTATATAGGGTGCGTCAGAAAAATGCGGAGAAACCACATTAATTTGTCGCTGTAGTGGACCTTAACGACAGCAGTCATTTGTTGTCATTTCAACTGAGTAGACGTGCGTGAATTCTAAATGGCGGAATTAGTGCCATCGAGTGCGGAATACAACCGAAGAGCGGCGGTTATTGCAAGTCTTTGCGCTAGACGCTCGCCAACAGAAATTCTAAGATTATTCGGGTATCCGAAATTCACAGTTTAAGATATTGCTGAGAAGTATACCCGCGGAAAATTGTGAGGAAAATTCTCTTAATCTAGCAAGGAAAACTCATGCGAAGGAGAAGACGGCAAGGACCCCGGAAGTTGTTCGAAGGGCCCAAGACCTCATTTCAGAGAGTCCTGGAAGCTCGCTCAGAAAAATGGCGGCCATCTTGGGTATAAGTGAGGCTTCCATGCGTCGAATCGCCGAAGAGGGCCTGAGGTACACGTTCTACGTAATAAACGTGCGACGTGCTAAAACGGAAAGAATTGCCCGCTGTCATTCACAGAAGAACGATGCTGCGAGCCGCATCCAGGTTTTTCTCGCAACAGTCCAGATTTAAACCCCCTAGACTATTACGTGTGGGTGTGTTATTGAGCGGGTTACTAAAAAGTCCAGGCATCCTAATGTGCCATCCCTACACGCCGCTGTTGAAGCAGCACTCATCAATTAACAACGACAGTAGTTAGACAAGACGTGCTCCCAGTTCAGGTGGAGAATTGAAGCGGCGATTGAAACAAGCGGGGGTTAAATTGAGTTCTAAATTTTAGGAGAATAGTTAGAATTAAGATATAATTAATTTGTGATAAATATTGGTTTAGAAGTAATAAATAATTATTATTATAAACTGCGAGTTCTTTCCATATTTTGCTGACGCACTCTGTATATGAATTTTCGAGTATATATTGGGTTGATCGATAATTAATGTAGTTTTTTCATGTTTTTGAAAGTAAATTTATGTACACTCACAGGCACAATTAACCGCCCGCCGTGTAATTCTTATAGTTTTCCAAAACTATCAAATTTTACACAAATTTGATGAATTGCAGGTTGAAAGCAACTTTTGACACAACACAAATGAAAAAATTAAAAAAAATATTTAATTAAATTTTCCTCCACAAAATCGATTTTTTCAAGTTTTCTTTCAACTGATAGTTTCTATTTAATTCAAGAAATAGTTTATTTTTATGTCACTGACTTCCGATTTAATAATGGGTGTTACCACCTCGGGCTCTAATGATTTCTTGAAGCCTGTTCGGAAGAGCATCCATGACATCCTGAATGTTCGACTGCGGGATATTGTGCCACTCCTCTAAAACTGCGGTGTTGAGCGCTCCTAGAGTAATAGGCACTAGTACTCTTGCCCGAACACATCTTGGTTGTCCTAAATGTGTTCAATAGGATTGCGATCGGGACTACGCGCTGGCCATAGCAGAGTTTGAATTCCGACTCCATTAAGGTATTGTATCACAGATCTAGCGACATAGCAACGTGCATTATCATGCATTAGCCTGAATAGTTCTGCAATAAATGGAGCAAACTGTACAACAGAGTCTTGGAGAACTTCTTCCATGTACCTCTGAGCATTCAAACTGCCCCCATCAAAGACTACAAGATCGGTATGGGCCTCATAAGAGATGCCTCCCCAAACCATTATTGATACGCCTTGAAAACCCACTGTTTCGGCTATAGCGCAGGGAGCAAACCTATCATTTTACCGTCTGTAGACGACGCCCATATGGACCACATAAGGCTATTCTGCTTTCATCTGAAAACAGTACGTCCTTTCACTGCTCCATAGTCCAATCATAATATTCTCGCGCAAAACCAAGTCTAGCTCTACGGTGCTGTGGGGCGCGAGCTGCACGAAAAGCCCTTAAATTACTTTCATCCAGTCTTCTTCTAATCGTAACATACTTTCACGTACACTAACAATTCTGACCTCGAAGAGACGCGTACGAATTTTAGTAGCAGTGCAAAACCGATTTCTCAACACGTTGCTGACGATAAAACGATCGTCTCGGTTGGAAGTGCAACGATATCTGCCTTGACCTGGCCTAAGGGTATATGATTCAGTCTCTCGATATCGTCTAATGGCATCCCGAATCGTGGTTCGAGGTACACCGAGCATTTGGGCCATGCGACCTTGACTGTATCCAGCATCAGCTAAAGTGACAGCCCTTGCTGTATAAATCGCATCTAACGGCATTTAAGAAGAAGATAAAAAAATGACTTATTCGTACAAAATCTACTGCGATACAAATTTTAAAACCAACTCAAGAGTCTAACTGTTTATTTTTCTTCCCAATTATCCACTCAATACAAAACAAAGCCTGAGTTAAGCTATACTTGATGTAAACAAGCAGGCTGACAAAAAGTGTAAGTGGGCGGTTAATTGTGCCTGTGAGTGTATATTAACAACAAACATTATTCAATAATATGATATATTGACCATTTAATTGGATGACCTTTAGCTAAGTTGAAAAATTCCCCGAATTGGTTCTACTCATTTTTAACAGCCTGATCGGAATCGAAAGTTTTACCATTCAAATGGTTTTGAAGGGAGTGAAACAAATGATTTGCTAACAATGAAGAGGTAGAGTCTGCAGTTAAAAGCTATTTTGAGGAGCTTGACGGTTCCTACTATAAAGCGGGTATCGAAGCTATTGAACGTCGTTGGGAAAAGTTTATCGAGCTGAAAGGAGAATATGTTGAAAAATAAAAAACATTTTCGCAATTTTATTTCTATTTTCTTAGTCGGGCCAGGTACTTTTGGGAACGCCCTCGTAATTAAATGATATTCTCACTGATAGAATGCTTAAATAAGCATTTTTTCAATTTTTCCCAGAAGGGGTATTTAATCCCTAAAATGCAAAAAGCGCAAGTCGGCACTGTGTCGCTTTTAACATTTGAGGCATCCTCTAACGACTTACCAATTTTCATAAAAATGGATGGAGGGTCAAAGAATTCGGAGGTTGCATCCTATGTTTGCCTTCATCGACTGGACTAAAGGGGAGGTAAGTTTAATATGGCGTTCAAGGCCTTACCTTGTATTGAGTTAAACGTCTCAGTAATTCCCAGACAACCATTCTTTGCAGCCTGGCTAAGAAAGACGACGTTCAAGAGTGATCTACTTGCTGCCACCAAACTGCAGATGCATAGCCAATCAGTTTCCTGACATTGATGTATACAGCCGTAAGGTCTGCTTGCGCATAACTGCAAATAAATCTACAGTTCTGCTAATAAATCCTACTTACACCTCCTTTGTGCGGACGTAAGGGGTTAACGCGTCTGATAGCAGAATTTAAAGTAATAAACATGCCGCTGGAATGGAGGCTGGGTGACGGGCTTACTCTCCGTCCCTGGAAAACCCTAAATTGTTTCGAATCCATTAGAACAGCATCGGGGTGGATTGGAACTACGGCAATGACCTCGCAACCGAAAAAAGGACTATCGCATTGGATCCTGGAATGTCAGATCTCTGAACAACCCTGGCGCTTTTAAGGACCTTTGATAACAGGCCACTTACTATTAATTAAACATACTGGCAATCCAGGAAACGAACTGGACTGGAAGTGATAATGAAGATATGAGACCGCACACCTTTTTTGTGCATAGGGAGTTCCAATCGCACGTTATTGATTTCAAGGCAGTCAATGAACGGTTGTGTGTGATCCGTATAAAAGCGAAATTCTTCAAAATCTGGCTGAATAAACGAAGGAAATGTTCTACAATCACCTGGAAAGGCTAATCGAATCATTGCCTACAAATGACACAAAAATAATTCTGGGTGTTTTCAACGCTAAGGTTAGCAATGAAATATCTCATCGGGGAACGACTTGAGGATATGGCCTTCACGATGAAATAAATGACAATGGCCAGCGCCTGATTGACTTTGCATACGTTCGAATCGTTTCCCTGATCGAACTGGGTATGACCGGATGACAGCACATAAAACCGTGTTCTGATCCAAGAACGTTGGGCCTCGAGCATACTTGATGTCGGTATATACCGAGGAGCCAATTGTAACTCGGATTACTTGATTGAATTAACATATTGATGTCGAATGTCAAAGGCATATTCGGCGAAACCCAACCCGCTATAAAAATTCGACATCAAAAGGCTCCAAACAGCGTCTGTGGCCAAAAAATTAACGGAGACCCTCGACAACCAGCTGGCTCCCATCTTATCAGACACATCGCTGAAAACAAGCAACGAGCTCTGGATGGAAGTGAAAGTGGCTATTAACACCGTGACAGAACAGACATCAAGCCCGGCGCAAGAGAAATGATTGGTTCGAGAGGAGTGCCAGAATGAGTTAGGCAAAAAGAATCAGGCGTACAAAGAATAAGTAGGTAGGAAAACAAGGACGAAAAGAGAAAACTATGAACATTTCAGAAGTGTAGCGAATAAGGTAATTAGAATTAAGAAAAGAAAATACTATGACGACCAATTGAGAAGTATCGATGTAAGTCTAGCGAGCAAAAATACAAGACAAGCATACAAAGTAATAAAAAGCCTGAAACGAGATTATCGGCCCAAGACCACGCTCTGTTGTGATGACATCGGCGATATTATCGCTGATGAAACTAGGATTAAGGAAAAATGTGCATCATATTTTAAGAGCCTCCTTAATCCTCCACGCAGTTCCAGAGCATCGGAGCCTATATATATTCCAGGAGAGCTTCCATTGGCCCACCCCAAAAAATAATAAAGCGCCGAGCGTGAGCTTATTAAATATGGTGGCAGGGGTGTTCAGAAAGCTATTCATAGAGTTATCCAGCACATTTGGCAACAGAAACATATGCCGAACGAGGCGAGCCATTCAATTATATTCCCTATCCACAATAAAGGTGCAAGCTTCAGTGCGAAAACTATAGAGGCATATGGATTCTTTATACTGCTCGGGGTTCAGTATAAAATATTTTCAAAAATTCTAGAAAATACAATCAGATCATACGCCAACAGTATTATTGGGGAGTATCAAGGTGGCTCTAGAGCAGGTAGATAAACGATAGACAAATTGTTTACAGTCAAGCAGGTACTTGAGAAATACTGAGAATTCAACATAGAAGTGCACCAAATCTTCGTTGACGTTAAGCAAGCATACGACAATATTGATGGCAACGTACTGTGCAAAATAATGCTTTGCTTTGGCATCCCAGCCAAATTAGTCTGTCTTACCGAAATGACAATGACGTCGACAACCTCCCAAGCCCACATAAATAACCAACTCACCAACGCCATTGACAGAAATATCGGGCTAAAGCAGGGAGATGGCTTGGCCACATTGCTATTCAATTTGGTTCTGGAATATATCTTCAGAAAGCTACCTGTCGATACAAGAGGTAAGTTATTATACAAGTCGAGCCAAGTGATAGCCTATGCGGACGGCATCAACATTTTGCATAGTCGCTAACAACAGCCGAAGAACTTTTCCTGAAACTCGTCAGTGAAGTAGAGCTACAAATCAATGAGAATTAAACAAAGCACTTGATGCAGCCGAGGAAAAATACTTCAAATACACAAAATATAACACTTGGCGAATACAGTAATCGAAAATGTGAGCGAATTTGTGTATTTAGGCACCAAAATACCGAGAGCCGAAATACGACTGGTGAAAGAGGCTAAATTCTTATATTTCTCAAGAAGAATGGAAGCAGCGGCTGATAACTCCCGTGAAATATGGAAAATAATAAATGAGGTAAAGGATAACTCTTCAACCCAAAACTTTCAACTGAATCCTGATGAGCCCTCTAATACATCGTGTCCACGTGAGGCAGCGAACTCATTAAATAACTTTTTTTCAACAATTGGTGGAAGAATCACTAAAGAAATCGTTGCCAGTTCAGCAAGAAATTTAAATACTACAAATATCTCAATAAATTCCATCCTTCACATTCATCAAACAAACAAAAGGGAAGTCTTAAATGTAATCAATGAATTGAAAAAGAATACGGCGCCAGGTATCGATGGCATCACGATGAATGAGATTAGTATAATAAAGGAGGACATAGCCCAGATTATGGCAAATTTTATAAACGTGCATAATAGGAATGGGACTTTTCCGGAAGAAGAAAAACTTACAAAAATAGTTCTTATATTTAAGGGTGGTGATCATCTCGACCCGAATAACTATCGCCCGATTGCGCTGCTGACGGGATTTAGTAAGATATTTGAAAAAATACTAAACAAGCGATTAACATCATTCTTAGTTGAAAATTCTATCATAAGCCAACATCAGTTTGGTTTTCAAAAGAACAAGAGTACTTTGGATGCCCTACATTCTGTCACACGTTTCATCAATCTAGGACTTGACAGAGGTGATTATGTCATCGCAATTTTTGTGAATTTGAAAAAAGCATTTTATGCAGTTGATCATGACCTTTTGCTTCGTAAACTTGAATCGTACGGTATTCAGGGTAGTCCTAAGCAGTTGTTTAAGAGTTACTTGGAGGGAAGATCACAGAGAACTTTAATCAACAATGTCCTGAGCGATCATGCACCTACGAAAACAGGAGTTCCCCAAGGTTCAATACTTGGCCCAACTTTGTTCCTGCTATACACAAATAATCTAAATACATGTGGGCTGACGGGATATCACACATTATATGCTGATGACACAGTTCTACTTTATTCAGGATGAGACAAAACTGCCATTGAGAACACTATCAACGAGGATCTAGGAAAATTTCATCAGTGGTTAATTGGAAACAAACTAGTATTGAATGCATCAAAGACAAAATATACTGTTTTTAAGCAAAAGAACAAAGGAGACATAGATGTCGAACTAAATATTAACGGCGAAAAATTGCAAATAGTGCTAGAAATGAAATATCTTGGTCTTATCATAGACAATCGTATGACCTGGTTATCACACATAAATAGCTTAAGAAGGCAATTAGCCCCAATAATAGGGTTGTTAAGAAGATATGAGGATTTTCCAATGCACATCTAGAAACTTGTTCTAAATGCGTTTGTCCTGGCGAAATTGCATTATGGAGTACTTATTTGGAGTCAATCAGCAAAGCAACATTTAAACAGTATTTCCAGGCTGCTGACCAAAGCGTATAAAAACATTCTGAAGCTGCCAATGCTTACTCAAACTAGTTTGGTTTACCAATTGGCAAAATCATTAACATTTAGTCAAATTATTATTATGGAGAAAGCTAAGTTTATCTACAGAAATTTAAAAACTAATGGTTCGGAACGAGCGCCATTAATTAAGGTATCACAGATCAACCCATATAATGCGAGGAATGCAAATCAATTCGTAATACCTTTTGCCAGAACGGATCGACTAAAGAACGATGGAACGAATGATGCTCTGCGTATATATAACAATCTACCAGAAATTGTTAAGGAAGCAAACTCACTTTTGGTATTTAAGAAAAGACTAAGGGAGCATTTAATGAGCACTGATTGAAGCGTGGACCTGTAATTTTGCTTTTACAGGGTGCGGCAGCATAACTTCCTTTTTTGAAATGCCCGCCCTTAAAGTGCTGACTGTTATAGCGCGGCGCTAGTAGTCTCATTCGAGAGAGGTGATTTTAAAGTTTTGCTCATCCCTTGGTTAGTCGCTATCATGCGTTGGAACAGTGCGGAGCGTGCATTTAAACAAGTACCGCTGAAAATTTGTTTTGTTGAATTTTGAAAAAAGGAAGTTATGCTGCCGCACCCTGTATGAGCCCAGTATCTTAGGGCGTTCTTTTTGACCCTATCGGCGAGATTTTCGAGTGGAAGACTTTCTTTTTGATATGTTAACTGGTTGAAAAGAGTCCATAAGATCCTCATATCTATTTATATATTCCATATGTATAATTTTTTTTCTTGCCGTGGCAATAACCCCCATCCAGTCATCAGGAGTGAAAATATTAGGATGAAATTTCTTGTTTTTATTCAATGACTCCAAAATCAGAGTCGCACGGTAAAAATGAGTGATCACTGACCAAGAAGTTATGTCTAACTTCGGTTATGTTGAAGTCTAGAGACTGAAGTATGTACTGAAGTAATACGGCCATTTTAATGTTACGGTTTTGTCCTCCGCAGGCATCTGAATACAGAATAGTTTTGTGACTGTTTGTAAAGTTTTTGAAATAATAGAGTAAACATGAGGCAATTTCTTCTGGTCCTCTGGAGGCCACCGACTCATCTAAAACGAACATTACCACTTCATTATTTCGTAAATTGTGCACACCTAAAACAATCAATATTGGAAATCAGTGATCTTTTAAAGCCGAAAAGTTACAGAAGTGCTATTAAAGGGTATAAAAAACTTTAACCTAAACAGTAAATCCAAAGTTCTCTTTTATGATAAGTAATTCTTGTTGATATAACCGTTGTTGGTAATGTTTTCATTAGATCGAATGCCAGAACGGTTGTATTGTCCTCTTTATTCTCACGATCTACCTTCATTTGAAACCTGGCCTTTTCTGCCTTTCTTTGATGGTGCTCAAGATCTCCTTTGAAAGAAGCTCTCTTAGAAGCATCTTGCTCATTTTCAATCAATTATTTCAACTTGTCGCATAATTTGCAGGAGTCTTTTACTGGTTGGTGAAAATGTAGATTAAATCTTAAAAAAATCAAATTTCAAATTTTACCATTCATCGTTAAAGTATAAGTAAATTATGAACCTCGGGCGGAGTAATTTTCTAAATAAGCTTTGAGAGATATAATCAGTTTTATGCTTTTTGTACTCATTGTACAATATTTTAATATTTAAATCAGGAGACAAATATTTTCTTTTGCTTTTATGCCGGGTATAATGATTGTCGTGTTCACTGGCACTGCCCGTGAGCACGGCAGTTTTATATTTGCATTTTAAAAACGCCCGACTGGCCATTTTGTTTAGCTAAAGTCAAAAACAGATACCTATTACTTGGATTTTTGGGACATATTTAGATTTTATTCGCCAGCGAAAAAAAAAACCAATTGAGTCTGACTGTTCACCTACTCACCAATTTCATTCAATTATTTGGACCATTTTTAGATTTCGCACGCCCGAAAAGCCTAATTTGCCTTAATCTGGTCTATTTCTAGTTCTTACCGTTTTCACTCTAGCTATATTTATTTTTTGAAATATCAATTTTTACAAAATTTTAAATTGTTTAGATAAAAAGCTCACGAGACTCGTCAGTCATTCATTGAGTATCTAAGTCGGTGTCTTATAACATTTAAAACCAAGTAATCGATGTATGAAGTATTTAATTTTTGTACATATCAGTAAAATTAAAAAACTATTTTTATTTTAGTTTTTTATATAAAATTTAAAACCTTATTAATCATCAGGCCAATCTCGGGGGATCCTACCATCCTCTTTCGCCAAGGTATTAGACCATCGCGCGTTCCTTTACGGGCATTTGTACACACGAACTTTACTACAATGCTTGGAGTTAAACATAGACGTATACTAAATATTCGTTGATTTTAAGCAAGCATACGATAGTATTAATCGTAACTTACTGTACCAAATAATGTCTTGCTTTGGTATCCCAGTCAAATTAGTCCGTCTTACCAAAATGACAATGATGTCGATGACCTTCCAAATCTGCATGAATAAACAATTCACCAACGCCTATTACACAAATATCGGACTAAAGCAGGGGAATGGGCTGGCCCATTGCCATTCAATTTGGCTCTTGAATATGTCATTAGGAAGCTATCTGTCGATACAACAGTTACGTTTCTATATATGTTGAGGCAATTGGGAGCCTATGCGGACGATATCAACATTTTGTCAAGGTTGCTAACGGCCGCCAAAGAACGTTTCCTGAAACTTTACAGTGAAGCAAAACTAGTAGGGCAACAAATCAATGAGAATTAAACAAAGCTCGTGAGGCAGCCGAGGAAAAATACTTCAAATAGACAAAATATCACACCTGGCGATTAAAATATCGGAATTGTGGGCGAATTTGTGTATTAAGGCACCAAAATAACGAGAACCGCGAATGAAAGAGACGAAAACATCGAAGAATGGAGTTCGAAAATAAATTTTTTTATTCAATTTGACGATTGTGAAGACCAGCTGAATACACAAGAAAACAAAGCTCCAAGTATACAAATTTTTGATAAGACCTATGCTATGCTATGGGTGTGGAACATGGACCCTAACCCAAGCATCCGCAAACATATTGAATGCCGTTGAAGGAAGGGTCATGAGGCAGGGAATTGGAGCGAAACTAGACGGGGATCAATAGCGAATTCGATACAACTATGAGCTGTATGAAATTTTAGACGAGCCAGAGGTCTCAACGATTGTAAGACTGCGGAAGCTGCAATGGGCTGGACACATGAATCGTATGGACGAATTTATGTATAACCAAAAAAGTATTCATTGGAAGACCTGAAGGGCGCAGGCCAGTGGGGAAACAGAGGAAACTGACTCTGACTCGGTCGACGAAGACAGTTCATTGCTCTTTAGATTTCGGAATTGGACGAAGCGGTTAATGGACCGAAACAATTGGACATGCTTGTTGCAGGAAGCGAAGGCCCGAAAGGAGCTGCAGTGGTACGAAGAAGAAGAAAGTTACGTAAATTGCAATGAGTGAGAAATGTAGAAAGAATGGAAAAAACCGGCTACCAAAGAGAACGTTGAAGGCTAGAGTACGAAGTAGACGTCTAGCGGGAAGATCGTGGCTTCGATGAGAAGACACAATGGAACAGCAAATCGTTGCTGGGAGTGATCAACTGGTGAACCATCTTAGCCAGGTATTTGTTGAGTGTGTCCATAAAACGATTGACCATTCCATCTGACTGGGGATGAAGGGGTGATATGCTTATTTTTAAAGTTTCGCATAAACTCGCATATTTTGCCAGTCCGTCTGATGGATCACTGAATCTCGCGGGCGCCAACGAGACTCGAACCAGAGACCTTCGGTTTACGGGTTGAGTGCTCTAACTACTACACCACGCGGACTACTAGGCCATACTAACGGAACCAATTTATTTATTTAATCTTTATTTTACAGACAAAAAATCCAATTATAAAATAGAAAGATAATAATTAATTCAAATAGAAAGACAATTCAAGAAAATTATAAATTATAATCGAAAGACAATTCATTCAAGATTAAGAAGTAACAACGTTAGGGGATTTTCGGAGAGAAAAGAAAATGTGGAAAAAGATTCAAGCTGAAATTGATGATGTTTACTAAGAATCATAAGCATAGCAAAATGGAAATACGCTTCACTACGCCTAAATAGAATATCAGAAACATAAGATGGGACGAAGAACATATCTGACAGGAATTAAATTGACCAAGCGAGTATTCGGTGTTCTATTACAAAGCCTGAACAGAAAATGCAGAATTTCAACAAGAGGATTCTAGTAAACTTACACTGGATAGGTTCTAAGGAAGACTTAAGATAAAGGAAATGGGCAGACCAAAGGGGAGATCAGTATTCAAGGATATGTTATTTGAAACTTGACTAATGTTATTGTTAGCGCTGTTGCTATTCGAGAACGTAGATCTATGCGCTGACATAGACGTAGAACTCGCACTTTGATAATTCGGACAATTTGACGCTGGAAATGTAGCTGCTAACGTATTCGCGGCCTTGGCTGTCGCTTTGGAACGTTTTGTACTGTTATCTTCAAGAAGAACCTTTTCTAATTCTCTGAGTATTCTTTTACGCGGTGAGACGTGTTGCTGATGACTATAAACATCTGATATTTGAAATTGGCTTATAGCTGAGCGCTCCGTCGCCAAATTGACTCGTAGTAGCGTAGATAGCTAATCCTACTTAACAACTTTCATTTAAATGCATTTCAATTCTATTTCTATTACAAGCATAATGCAGTTACACTAGCTACTGCTTCTTTTAATAAAGTTTAAAATCGTGGATTGTAGTGTTTGGGTCAGCGTTCGTAACCGGCTCCGAAATTTACCCGTGACAGTAGGGAACCCTAAAAAGGACTCACTTTAGCAACCGGGGACATTGCGGTTGGTGGACCACTTTTCTAGTAATCCCTCTTCCTCTCTCACCTCCCGCTAGAGGAGGGACTCAACTTGAAAAAGTCTCACGGCGTAACAAAACGAGGCTTAGCCCGAAGTAAGAGGAGTTCCAGGCTGGGTTGATAGGGAAGGTATTGAGTGGGCAGTCCAGACTTCTTGTGCATCTGGGAGCTCCACACTAAGGGCGTAAATAGACTTCACCTCCAAACCAAAAAAAAAACTGGCGAACTTTTACGCAGCGCCGCGACGTTTGGAGCACTGCACTACTGGAGAACAAGGCTTGGATTAGGATGTTGCGCCATAGGTAACAGGTAATAGAAAAACTAGCTCTTTGATGGTGAGATTAAAAATTTAGCCTAGAAAATAATATATCCCAAAAAGCAAACACAACGCGAAAGAAACAGAAAAATGGGGCAGGATATAGTGTTAGTGGAGCGTATCCTTACAAATGGTTTTAGCTCAAAAAGG
Organism: Odontomyia ornata; assembly: GCA_963969285.1. Classification (NCBI taxonomy): domain Eukaryota; kingdom Metazoa; phylum Arthropoda; class Insecta; order Diptera; family Stratiomyidae; genus Odontomyia; species Odontomyia ornata. The sequence continues at coordinate 408,497,417 of OZ017738.1, forward strand.
CACTGTACGAGAAGTCAGCAATTATCACGACGCACGCCAAATGCTTCATTGAGATAAACAAGCATTGACAGAGCGATGGTCGACAGGCGAGCAATGAATGCGGTCAGCGACTAGATATAAGAATACATGTAAGGGAAAGTATTTCCTATACATTTAGGGAATCTTTTGTAATTTAAATATATTATTTTACACCTGTTTGGCTTTCTAGTTTTTACTTGAGGATTTTTTTTTTAAATGCAAATTTAAATAATTCATCAAAACTTGAATTGAAAGGCATCGAAATTCTTTACGTATAATCGGGAAAAAGTCTGGGTTATTTGCTTATTTATCTAAAATTCCATTTAACAGATTAAACACAATCCAATTACAAAATGGAACAAAACAAACTGAAAAGAAAATTAATGCAAATTAGAATTAAGTGAAAAAGTTAATATATAAAGAAATTCAATGATATTAACAATAGTAAGTACTAAGTTGAAAAAAAAAAACAAAAAAAAAAAATAAAATTAAATCAAAGCTCAAGCAAAACCAATATTTACTTTGAGTTGTAAGGATCAGGTTTCTTAATCTCAATTTAAAAACAAGGTATGAGTCAAAAAAAGGACCAAGCTCAAGCTTATCATGATTTCTTACCATTCGTATAATGGGAGAATGAAAATATAAATTTGTACAGGCATACGGTAGTACGGAAAAATTGTTTGCCCGAGAAGAACGCGATGATTGGCGAAAACGTAAGTCTGCATACAATGTTGATGAAATTTGATTGTGGCAGAGCTGATATAGAAAGCACTGATCTAGATGCATGCGACGGGAGTAGGCAGACGGAAGAAGGATAAACGACAGTCATAGGGTTGATATGGGATTTTGAGTATGTAAAATAAGACACGAGTAAATTTTCGCTGGACATTCTCTAACGAGTTAATGAGGTAGGATTGCCGAGGAGACTAAACTACAGAGCAATATTCAAGGATAGGACGGACAAGACAGATAAACAAGCGAACGGGGGTAGATATATTGGTAAATTTATAAGCATGCCTGAAAATGAGTCCCAATATTTTTGAGGCCCTAGTAGTCGCGATTAGAATGTGTGCATCAAAATTGAGCTTAGGATCGAAAGTAACTCCGAGATCTTTAGCAGAGGTCACAGCAGCGAGTGAGACTTCATTTAACATGTCGGTGAAAGTCAGCGGAGATTGATTTAGATTAAAAGTCATTTTATAGCATTTGGCAAAATTAAGACGGAGGTAGTTAGATGAACACCAGTTACTTAGTGCAATCAGGTCCATCTGAAAATATTGACAATCTTGTACAGACCTGATAGCTCGAAACACTTTGAAACCATCGGCATACAGTTGGCAATTGGAGGCGATAACCGAAGGAAGATCATTTATTAACAATAGGAATAGGAAGGGACCAAAAATGGAACCTTGAGGAGCACCAGAGGATGGATAAAATGGTATAGAGGTAGCTCCACAGTAACTAATACAACATATACGAGAAGACAGGTAAAAATTCATCCATGATAAAAGACGGCCAGAAACCCAAAAGCTTTCAGTTTGTAACAGAGAAGTTGATGGTTCACCATGTCAAACGCCTTCGATAAGTCAGTGAAGATTACATCAACCTGCAATCGATTGTCTAGGGCCTTAGCAATGTAATCGGTGAATTCTGAGAAGTCAGTGAAGATGACATCAACCTGCAATCGATTGTCTAGGGCCTTAGCAATGTAATCGAGAAACCCATCTTGTTCCTTTGACAAGATAGGGGTCAATAAAACTGAAAGCCGGTTATGTACCAGACGCTCGAGTGATTTCGGGAAACAGGAAATTGAGGAAATAGGACGATAATTGGAGACAGAAGAAGGATCACCACTTTTAAGAATAGGAACAATGTTTGCTCTTTTCCAATAAGTTTGGAAAGTACCAGTCTTTAGACTGAGGTTGAAGAAAGACGACAAGAATATTCGGTAAGCGATCAGGACCAGGTGAGATATTAGGATTCAGTGAATTAATGAGGGATTCAACTTCAATATAGTCAGTGAAAAGTGAAGAAATGTCAATGGAGTGAAGTACAGGTGTATTAACTGGATCGGAGACATGAGAAGAAGGAATAAAAGTTGACGAGAAGAACTTTGAGAACAAGTTGGAAATATCCTGCGGAGAAGAGCTAACGACATTATTCCAGTGGACTGAAGAAGGGACAGAAGAGGAGGACTTGAAGGATCTAATGTATGACCAGAAGGGTTTCGCATTTTTCGCCATAAGTGAACTCTCCAAGCTACTGAAGTAGTTTTTCATTGCAGCCTTTAGTTCTTTTTTTTCTGTAACACGCAGTTCACAAAGGCGGGCACTGAATTCTTCAGTACCATAACGCTTGAAACGGCGGTGTGCCTTGCTTTTAGCATTCAAGGCACAATGTACTTGTTTACTTAGCCATGGTTTCTGCTTTACTTTGCGAAGAGCTTGTAAAGTTGTGAACTATTTAATCAACTCATAGAGGTAATTATAAAACTTACTCAGAGCTTCCTCACACTCGAAGTTATCAAAAAACTCCAGCCAGTCAACTAAGTTCAGTTCGGAGGCCAGAGGTTCGTAGTTCGCTTTGAAGAAGTTAAATTTTGGAGAAGGAGCAAAAGGACGATGTGTCAAAGGTGGACTTGAGAGATCGAGCGATAATGGCGGATGATGACTATCAATGGGCACAAGAGGATTCAATGCTAGGGAAACAGATAGACAGTAAAGGGGAAAGCTAGAAAGAACAAGGTCAAGTACCCGATCACTAGAATTAGGGATATTATTAAATTGCTTCTGTGAACAGAGTGATAGAAACAAGGATCGGTGTCTTTGGACACACTATAAGCGCGCTCAGTTATAATACGTCCTGGTTTAAAATCAGAACGTATCACAGCTGTGTCGACGGATACACGGTCTAAGCGTGGTACTGACCATATCACCTTTTCGAGTACCGATATTTACGATCAAGATAATGAGATACTCTAATTATTTCTAAAGCGAAGGCCCGCAAGGGGCTGTAGTGCTTAAAAAAAACAAATAAAAATAAAAACCGTAAATAATCATTAGAAAAAGCAAATTAAGCCTTGTAAATATTGCCATTGGAGATAAAATCATCCGAGCTTGAATATTAAAATCTTGAATCGCTGTAGGTTGGGAAGCTTTAAGAATGGTTCAGGATAAAAGCACTATCAAACGAATTTTGGAAGACAAGTTGTACTCAGCTCAATAACCAATTATATTTCAAGAAACCAGATGCATCTCTAGCAGAGTATCATAGTTTACCATCAAAAATGTTTAATTGAACTATGACCTACATTTGACTAACAATCAATATGATTAACCATATCCTTTGTATAACACGACACGATGCAATATTGCAAATTTTAATAGCTATACCTACATATATTAAAATTTATTGTGGTACATTCAGAATGTTCGCTTCAGGCGAAAGCGTGTACAATGGAAATTTGCATGTAAATAGCATGATCCTTATCATGTAACGTTATTTGACTCATATTCCTCTCTTTCACATTTAGTCGAGAAGTGCATGTTAAACTTTAGCAAGGATACAAGGATATGGAGACATGCAAAATGAGCTTGAAGGCATACTTACTCTCATCGGATTGTGGTGCTGATAATATAGCGCTGTGTTTCTTTTTGACTTCCTCGACATTTGCCTGAATTTTGTCAATCATTTCCCGTATTTCTTCCACCTCGTTGAAAAAATCGTCCATGAATCCATCGCGGCCGTCAACGTTGACGGCCACATCGTCCGGTCCACCATCATCGTCGTCGCTTTGAGCCTGTAAATGTAAAGAATGAGCTTATTAGAATTTTTTAAATATAAGATTACTCAATTTATGCATAATAATTTTAATAAGCATTTGATATACTTAATTCCTTTTAACAGGCCTTAAAAAATACAGTTCATTGGCTCAGCATTTTTGTGAGTTGAATCCCACAGTCATTTCCTTGAACATAACATTAACCGTCAATAAAAGAAAATCGTTTGTATCATAACAATAACTTTCAGACTGTAAACACATTTCGCGCCTTTCAGACGTATCTTATGTAATTTTAATAGCGTCTCGACTAAGCAGAACATAAAACCATGTTTTCAAGAATTTTAGTATTTTATTCTTCATCTTTGATTCACTGCCTACTTCCTACACCCAAGTATCGACTTTTACACCCCTCAACCGAAAACCTTGATTACATGTTCGCGATAAGCGAAAGCTTACAGAACATCACACATGCAAACATGCATGCAGTCATACTCGTGTTTGTAGAATCGGTCGATTTTGAAATGAGTTCAATTACTCACTCGATATCTATGTCGCCCCAAAACATTTAATAATATCATGTTGTCCTCGACATTCATTCATATCTCTATGATAATTTGCTAGAATTATGTCGGAATAAACATACTCGCGCTCGCCTCCGACAGACATAACATCAGCTAAGTATATCTTTTAATGGACGATAAGAATTTTTTCTCGTATGCAACGGACAGACAGGACTAGTATAGACGACGACGGCAAGGATATGGAACAGTTTTTTTACGAGTTCAAATTGTGCACAAGGATCGAATTGTCATGCCAGAAACGTAGTGCTAGTAGTTGCTGGCTTCATTTTCTCACTTTCTCATCCCTTCTGAATTTGTTTGGAATATACTCGTTTGTATAAATTTAATAATGATGTTGAAGTTAGTTCTACGTTAGTTGGGTAAAAAGCGAGTGCAAAAACTTCTTTTTTTTAGGTCAAATAAATGCAATTTTCTCTCAACAAAACATGACAGGCAAATGCAATACGTAAATTCACTGCAAACGGAACGATTTGGTTGAACTTTATCGCTCCCCCAAGATATAAATGCATTTGAATTTATTTAGTCGGTTTGAAGTGTGGTTAGGTTGAGTTCGAAAAGTTGTGTATTTGATTAAGTTTATATGCCCGCAGAGAGGTATTGGGGAAATTCTGTTAAACTTCTAAATTGAGCCTGATTTGGGAGAATTTCATTTTGTTATTGCAACAGATTTTACGGATACTATCGGTTATTCTTTAAGGGGTTTGAAAAAAAACTACTGTTTGTGCTTTCTGTCCGTATGTGTATCACAGCAAATTGTCTAGTGATTGCAGAAGGTACGTTTGCTTAAATTTGTTGAATGGTCAGAATTGAGAGCTTGTAAGAAGATACAACATATTTTTGAATTACTTTAAGAAATACGGAAGACCACCTCTGTATTTTTTTTGGTCAAACTTAGGTAAGTAGAGTATCAAATGAAACATATTAAAGAGAGCTCACGGAGCGGAACTTTATCATCGATTTTTACCGTAAAAACATTGGAATTCTGCTATATCTCTTCAAATCGCAGTGTGTTATTTCGAAGCAGTTAAATGCTTTAATTGAATTCAGGCGTTTTGTATCAACGCACTTTCTCTCTAACTTTCATTCCAATCCGTCGTGTGTTGTGAATTTATTCCCATGAGGCATTTTAGGAGGGAAATGTAGATTTCGTTTCCGTAATCCCCAAATCCCTGGTTTTGGATCTTGGAATGTCAGATTACTCAATTACCCTGGCGCTGTTAAAGACATTTTACAACAGGCCAGTCAATATAAATTAAAAATACTGCTAATCCAGGAACAGGAAATGATATTCAAGACATGAGATCGCACATAATATTCAAAGGTGGAAAGCATACTGCAAAACGAGAATTTGGAGCGGCCTTTATTGTGGAGAGGGAGTTCAAATCGCACGTTATCTATATATATAAAAAGAAGTGTACATTTTGATTGTCACTCCATAACTCGAGAACGGCTCAACCGATAAGATCAACTTCCCCCCACACCCCATGCGCACACTTTGTGATCGATTTGGTATGGTCCCAGCCCCCCCTTCTCGAAAAAATCTTAATTCAACATTTGAGTAAAAAAAGTTGTAATTTCGGTCCGACCTAACGAAAAAAATCGATCCAAACTAATACACAAACTCATAAATAAACACATTCATTTGATTGACAGCATATATATACTCGTATATAGGGTTTTCCTATAAGAGGTGTTATTTTGAATAGATCTTGTGATTTAACACCTTGCGACTTCTTTCTTTGGGGCCACGTGAAAGAGGAGGTCTACGCCAAAAGCCCAGCGTCGATTCAAGACCTCAAAGATGGAATTCGTGAGGCTATCGAGGACATAGGGACATAGAAAATTTCATGAACAGGATACGGTCCTGTAAGCGTGGTCGTGGTAGTCATTACCTGATGTTATTTTCCACTATTAACGGCATACCTTCCTCTTTATAATGAAATAAAACTCGGATCATTTATAGTAAAAATGGCATTTTTCTTTTAATATCAAAATAACACCTCTCATTGGATTTGGTTATGGAAAATTTCATGAAAAGAATATGGTTCTGTAAGCGTGGTCCTGGTGGTCATTTGCCTGGTGTTATTTTCCACTATTAACGGCATACTTTCCTCTTTATAATGAAATAAACATCCGATCATTTATATTAAACAGGTTGGGTAAACAGACCTACGCTCATGTCAGAAGGGTTTTGTTTCCAACTTCTCAGAAATGCAGCCACCCGCAATGAATAACGTCAAGAAATATGTCAAAGAGATGTGCATGTTCAAAAGAAGATCCATTGTTTTTCTATTTTCAATGGCCGCCATTTTGTTGCAAACCAACAAAAATCACTCAAATCATGAATTCTCAAAAATATTAATGTTCTTGACCTTATTGGCAAATTTCAAGAAGATCAAGTCAAAACTGCAGTGACTGGTTCGATGGAAAGTCCATAAAATATCAAAATCATGTGTTGTTGTTGTAATTGGAGAAATTTCAAACGGCTATAACTTCCGTGAGTATCATTCGATTTTCATCAAACTTACAAAGTTCAAGGACCTTTAGTAGGACTACGTAAATCTCGAATTTCGTTTAGTTTAAGGGTACCGATGCGGTTTTATTGGGGAAAATGTGAAATTCGAATATCATACTATTATTAACAAAGTTGAGTGAATTTCGACTTCTAAGATATTTGTTGTTATGTATAGTGTCGGAATTTTTTTGCTGCGGTACGTACAAACGTTAAAATAAAAACCAATTTTACCTTAAACCACAGAATTTATTTAAGAAATAGGTAAATGTACATTTCGGAATCAATCGTGTTCCTTCTTCAGTACCAACTGACTTATTTGTCTAAAACATCAACCTTATATACTAACAATATTCAATGAACGAGAAACCAATTAAATAGTAATTACAAAAGACAGTCATAAAAAAACCTAATTGCTGAGGATATACTCAAACGAACTTAAATAGGGGTGATGACGCGTTACCTGTATCATGATTCATTCGCTGGTTTTGTGGAAGAACTAGGTTTTCTTCCCAGATTTTGGATCCGATACGTTGATGACATCTTAGCTATGTTCAAATTTTTCGTGTATTTCCCCTCCCTGCGCGCCCGTCAAAGCAAAAAGTATCAAATTAAGACCTAGTTTGAAAAGCTCTCATCAAGACCTTTCATTTGATACCCATATCGGCTACCTCAGGTGCATTTTTTTTTCGAAGGCCGCTCTCCTATATGGGGAGACCCCCCCCTTAAATACCTTATAAAATTTTTTGTAATTGAACTTTGAAGAGAGCACCACTTTACACCTGCATACAAAATTTGACGTTTATAGCTTAAGGAGTTTGCGAGAAAAAGTGCTGTGACACACGGACGGGCGGACGGACAGACAGGTCGCGAAACTAGTAGGGTTTTGTAAAATTATTTTACAAAACCCTAAAAATGGCATTTTCCTTTATACTGAAATAACACCTCTTAATGGAAAACCCTATATCAAACAGATGAACCTGTCAAAATGCACATGTTTGCCAATCGCTTTCTTTCACCCTTCGCTTCTGATACAGCCGGTCATACATTCGCTGCTTTCCAATTAGAATTTTATTACAGCTGCCAAAGAACTCTTTCTAAAACTCGACAGCGAAGCAAGAATAGTAGGGCTACAAGTTAATGAAGTATGTATATCGAAAATGTTAGCGAATTTGTGTTTTTAGGCGCCAAAGTAACGAAAACGGGCAATGAAAGAGACGAAATACGTCGAAGAATACAGCTCGCAAATAAAATATTTTATTCAGTTCTGACGATCTTGAAGGCCAGCTGCATACTCTTACACAGGAAAACAAAGCTCCAAGTACACAAATCTGTGATGAGACCTGTGTTATGCTATGGGTGTGAAGCATGAGCCCTAACCCAAGCATCCGCAAATATATTGAACGCCTTTGAGCGACAGGTCCTGAGGCGAATAATCGGAGCGAAGCTAGATGGGGACCAATGGTGAATTTGATACAACCATGTGCTGTATGAAATTTTTGACGACCTGGAGGTTTCAACGATTGTAAGGCTGCGGAAGCTACAATGGGCTGGTCACATGAATCGTATGGGCGAACAACGTTGGGAGAACTGAAGGCCGGAGACCAGTGGGGAACCCGAGGAAACGCTGGTCTGACTCGGTCGACGAAGACAGTTTATCGCTGCTCGGATTTCGAAATCGAAGGACGCGGTCAATGGACCGAGACAGTTGGAGGCGCTGGTTGCAGGAAGCGAAGGCCCGAGAGGGGCTGTAGTGCTAAGAAGAAGAAGAAGAAACCACCCTTAACTCATATTGAATTGATTTCATTGATTTAGAAAAAAAATCCAGCATCGAGACGAACGACACGACTTTCACGGCGTGCTGTGCAAGAGATGGAATATGCTGCTTTCGCTTACAATAGCGTAAGACTGCCAGCATTTGAATCTCTCCCCAATCCACTTCATTCATTCATTTTTGGAATGTCGCAAACGTCTAAGTAATTTTTGTATCACATTCAAGAAGACAATGCGGCATTTCGAATGACTTCTTTTGGTGCGACCAAAATTGTAAGAGACAATTTCATGCCGACGTTTAAGATGATTACTTCATGCGGAATATCATATGAAAAATGCGATCTGAGCAGCAATTTTTTTGATGTGTTCAAGATTCCTGACCCAGCTTCTAATTAGCTTTCACAAATATTACAGATTCAAGGTCAGATTCATCATCAAACTGGTTCCTTATTGCCATGTCCTGATCATCACTTTTTGCAAATCTATTTTATCGGAGATGCAAATTGTGAATTGGATCGGCGCTGTACAGTTGCAGCGCGTGCAAGGCGACAAATTATTTCTGAACTTCAAACATTCTTACATCAGTGCAATGAATTAATTCGATTGTTTAAAACCGCTCTCGTATGCCATCTAATGATCACAGAATCGTTATCAGGGCTGACAAAACACCATTTGGAGAGCTTGTGAGACGATTTAATGCATCAACAATTGATGAAGTGGCCATTGTAATTGTTGGAGACCAATTTTAATCTCGCGATATTGTGCTACATCGAAGAAATGAAGAATTGCGCGTGTTTCAGAGCTTCACCGCAGCTATGATGCATTACAATATCCATTATTGCACTGGAAAGGTGACGACGGCTATGTAGTAATTGAGCACGGAGCGTGCCAGCGTCATAAATAATAAAAGCCCACCACAGCCAAGTCCAAACAGTTGCCATCCGCTTATCGAGGCATCAAGCTTAAATTTCTCATAAAGCAATTTAAATGCATCTGGTGGTCCATCAAATCAAGATGCATCTAAAGCAAAATGGCCGAGTTCTGATGCACTAAATACATACCTAAGACTACGATGGGCTCGTTAATTTTGCTATAAGACGCGAACTCGAGCAAGAAATAGTCGCTAAAATCAAATTTAAAGCTTTTCCTGAATTCCTGTTCAGTTTGAATGAATACGATCTATCTGGAGTTGATATAAGCAATATTGCAGCAGATTCTTTAGCACAAAATCAAAACTACTTAAACATTACTTTAAGCGGATCGAAATACTTTGAATTGCCTAGTGAAATAATTGATTCTGCTCATTTAAAGCGAAATTTGGATATCGGATTAATCAATGGCATCGACGTTTTACACCTCAATCAAACATTTCATCGTTAGAATTTAGTGGCAATTAATCTACAACCGCATGTAACAACAAATAATGCAAAACCTGTAGAATCGCAATCGTCAAAACCAAAGGTAAATCATAAACCGACAAATCAAAATTCAACGATGGCCCAGCACAATTCGTCGTTGCATCATTCGCAACAACAGCAGTCACAAACGCAAGCTCAACAACAACAAACGCAAACTGGGCAACAACCTTCTGTAATGAGTGGGCAACAATTAGTGGGTGCATCGGTTCAAATGCACCCAGCACAGCAGCCAGGTGCCGGTCAATCGGCTATTACTCCGCAGAATAATAATTATGGTGCAAATCAACAACATGCAGCCCATTTTGTACATACAGGCGGGGTTTTCCTACCACCAGCAAGACATGGTCCAGCGTCATATCATATGATGCCACACGAACAAATGGTTAACAATGGACCTATTCAGGTGGATGAGATGGAGCAAATGATCGATGAACAAGAGCGACATCATCGTCATCAACAAATGCACGCTCACATGGATCCAAACATGCTTGCCCAAAATATGAACGATAATGAACAGCTTATTAGCGAAGTGCCAGTTTGAGTTCAACATACAGTTCCAGTGACAACAGGTTATATTCACCTCCAAGATCATATTGTTCAGACCGACACTGGGCCGAAATATGTCCATAACTTTAATAACAACAATAATAATACCTCGGAAATAGTAGATCAAAGTGTAATAACAACAATAGCAATGTAGTAACCGCGACCCCGCCAACAGTGGAAATGCAATTGCTGAATCTTTTTCATGAATTCGTGCCATACATGGCAATTGTATGTTTGAATGTAGTGGTTCCCATTGTGTTCAACTATTTGAGAGGATTTGGAGGAGACTGGCGAATTTTTGTAATCAAGGGCAGTCTGTTTCCAACGAGATTTTTACGATGATCGATAGCGGTGGCGGTAGCGGGAGTATGACCGGTTGGTGTTGCTGGTGCTGTTGCCGGGAGATTAGGGTAGTCTGCTCGAAACCGCGACACAGCGTGGACGCCGCGTGGATAAAGAATAGAAATGTATTGAAATTGTGATTTCCAATCGTTATTCAGGTTTTCATTTTAGCTATAATAACGGCAATCAGGAAAAATTTATGATATCTAAATGAAAATGCAGTGGAATATAACAGGTGTATGGTGTAGTTTTGGATATACGATATTTTGTGGAATCGTTTTCGATAGCTTAATTTACGGTGAATGCATGCCGAAATAGACGCGGAAAGATATATATGGGAAATAATTTGAAATAATAGGAAAAGTTTTTCAGTGGAAAACATTCGCCAACTGTTGAAGTGCCTCTTCGAGGATCCTGCGCCGTTAAATTCTTATTGGTTTTAAAGTTTTATTTGGAAAGTAGTTCAGCGTGAGAAAAATTAACGGTAGTTTGTCCCTATCCTGCGAAAGAAAATAATTTTCTGCCTAATTGTGGTACATTTTGTGAAAACCCGTTAGTTGAAAGAAAAGTGGAGAAAAATTGTAGACAGTGAAATCGAGATAAAGATATTCAAAGTGTTTAAATCGAAATATTGAGACAAATTGGGTAAAGCGCAAAGCAAAAGATCTGTAGATATAACAACAGAAGTTAAGAAAGACGATGTTCTTGAGGTGGGTACTGGTAAAATGGGAAAAATTGAGGATGTTGATCAGCTTAAACCACACGTAATCGGCGATTTTCATGTTTCATGTGTAGGATCAGTAGTTCGGGAAACCTTTACAATTTCTTGATTTCAAAGCAATTCAATTTAGAGCTCGAAAAAGTTAAATCAATTTTATTCATTCTGTAAAAGTGAAAATCAATAATTATTGTTCAAGTTATAATAATAAGTAAAAATTTAATTAAAGAAGTTAGTGCGAGTGAATTTTTTTTTTTTACAAGTATGGTACAACAATTTCAACGAATAGTTAACCATTCAGTTTCAGGCCTTACCCGCCCCGAACACGAGCGCTCGTAGGAGGAGGTTTGGGGTAAGTACCCTTTTTTATTGGTCAAACATTTTTTTTCTTTGCAATTAAAAACCGTAAATATCAAATGGAAAGCACGGTTTATTCTAAATTGATATTGCGATTCTCACTTAACTTCAACAACGTGTTAGTGATTAAAATTTTCTCATGAAACAAAAATTAAGAATTTCTTACCAAACAAAAATTTCCGTTCCGACATTTCGATTAGATATTTACTTGTTTTAGACTGAAAAATTTTGTTTTGCTTTAAGCAATCCAAATTCAAAATAACTTACGTTTTATTGTATTCGGAAGAAGTATTATTTACGGAAGAAATTTTTTTTTGAAATATTGTTAAAGTGCAGTTGAAATAGTACTTTTGTAAAAGCCAAATTCAAGAAATAAAAACTCAATAGAATCCTGTTGATTATATTATACACATTATTATAAATTAGATTAAAGAGCGAAAAGGAATTAAAAATGGAAAGCTAAATTATTAATTCGGTCTTTTCTTTCCCATAATTCTGACCGGGTATAGGACCCGGTACGGTGGCAGGCTGTCCCCTTAAAAATATGAGCCAGCCGCCGGGTACGTGATAATCCTTCTTTGTTTCAGGATACTTCGCGGGTTGAGTGGCCCAAGCAGAGTGCCTCTTTATGACATAGAGTTATGTTATCGAATTGCATAATTCTATGGCATAAATTGGTCACAGGGGTACTTCTCTTCTGATGGGAAAGCTTATGCAAGTTAAGTTGTATGAGTTTTCCACTCAGAAGAGGAATACCTGGCCACTGCAACAAATATGGATTTTAATCCGGTTGGGTGGGTGCGCGGGGGCTCCATCACCACCCGGTTGCCCCTCTCTCATTTATGGGCCATGAGCCTCTCCCGGTAATGACGAGGTCACCCTGCTTCCACTTTTTTTTACTTGTTACTCTTGTTCCAAGAACAAGTCAGTTGCCCCTGGTAGAGTTGCCTACACTTGTTTGGACTTCGGTTGCCTTGTTTATGTTTGACCACAAGAAATTCGTGATGCGAAATTCTTTGTAGTGGGTCCTTGTGCTGGGGGAATGAACCCGCCCCACGACACCGCAATGCTAGCTTGCCAGCGCATTCACGCGTCCCCAGACAAGGGCATTCTCGGCAGATACCGACACCTTCTTCTGCCGAGGCAGCAGACCATCGCTGCAGTCCTTTACGGACATTTTGAAATACCTTTTTCCACTACAGCTATCATATCAATATACGAATGATAGATCGACGAACCGGTAAAATATATATGAATTCAATTTAATATGGATTTCTTTCAAAACAAGAAGAAATGATTTTAATTTTCTGATAATGTATTCATCATAGGTCGTGAGGTAGAAAAAAAAGTTAGTGGGATGAATTATTATTCGTATAGATTTGAGATTCACCCACAAGAAGACAACTTTATTATGCGATGTGGCAAACTTTTCCACAAATACGCTGTTGACATGTATGCGAAAATTGAAGCAGAACGCCTTAATTACTTTCGATTCAATCAAGCCAAATTGCGATCGGAAGAAAACGTACGCTTGCGAGATGCAATAGTGAATGATGGTAATGTTAATGATATCGGACGTTTACCAATATCACAATGACAAAAGAGAGGGCTGCCGCACGCCCACATCTTGATATGGCCGGTTTGTAAAATAACACTCGATCAAATTGATAACATTATATCAGCTGAAATTTCAGATGAAATCAGCGATCCAGAATTATTTGAAGTTGTCACGAAAAATATGATCCATGGACCTTGCGGCCAAATAAATATGAATTCACAAAACGGTAGCCAAGAACATTAACTTTGGATACAATTACAGATGACGACGGATACCCGTTGTACCGACATCGGTCACCGGAAAATAATGGCCATACAACAACAATTAAAATAAGCAAACAAGACATTGAAGTTGATAATTGTTGGATTGCGCCTTATTCTCCACTATTGTCAAAAGTATTTCAGGCTCACATAAATGTTGAGTACTGTAATTCTGTGAAGTCGATTAAATACATTTGCAAATATGTAAATAAAGGCAGTGATATGGCTGTTTTTGGAGTAGCTGGTGACAAAAGTAATGATGAAATCGCTCAATATCAAATAGGGCGCTACATTAGCACTAATGAAGCGCTTTGGAGAATTCATTCATGAGCGATATGCTGCTGTTGTTCATTTGACTGTTCATCTTGAAAATGGCCAGCGTGTGTATTTTACCGATGCAAATGTACAGCAGAGAGCAACACAGCCACCAGCAACAACATTAACTGCATTATTTCAATTGTGTGAATTAGCCCAGTCATATTAGGGCTTTCACCTCGGAATGAAAGATAATAAGCTGCAAATTGGTATGAACCTTTGTTTTGTCATTCGAAATGTTGTCTCAAAAGTCACAATCGTTATCGTGTCCACGTCTCAAGATATTCAAGGTCAAAGGTCACAAAAATCGGTTTTTCGCGAATATCTGGCTTCCTATCGGTTAAATGAGATTTGCATTTATTATAAAAGTTGTAGGCTATAAAATTCCCTACAACTTTTGTTTAAACTTTTTTTTCATACGACCAACCGTTTTGAAGGTAGAGCGCGAAGAGTGCACATCGTACAGTCATATACGGCCTAATGCAAGGTCAAGCGTGAGTTATGGTTATCAGTACGTTATAAAGTCAATTATTTACTTGGAAATTATAATTATTAAACAATGCCTATTATTTATGTACTAACTATTAATTATTTATATTTAATTAAAGTAAGTAACTTGATTTGCAACGGTACAATTTCAAACTAACGAATAATCTTGACTCATACAAAGTGGAGAGAGTGGCCTTGAATACTATAGAACATCTGTCCCGGCAATGAATAGAAAAGGGCATAGGGTAGGGACAAGTATTTCCAGGTATATAAGTATTGAGAAATTTTCGCGTTTTAAAGAAAAGATATATAATGTCGTGTTAACTTAAAATAAAACTAAAATATATAATCCAGAATTAATAATATTTTATACTTAAATAGTTAAATATGAATAATTATATATAAATAATCAAGTTACTTACTTTAATTAAATATAAATAATTAATAGTTAGTACATAAATAATATATATAATTATTCATATTTAACTATTTAAGTATAAAATATTATTAATTCTGGATTATATATTTTAGTTTTATTTTAAGTTAACACGACATTATATATCTTTTCTTTAAAACGCGTAAATTTCTCAATACTTATATACCTGGAAATACTTGTCCCTACCCTATGTCCTTTTCTATTCATTGCCGGGACAGATGTTCTATAGTATTCAAGGCCACTCTCTCCACTTTGTATGAGTCAAGATTATTCGTTAGTTTGAAATTGTACCGTTGCAAATCAAGTTACTTACTTTAATTAAATATAAATAATTAATAGTTAGTACATAAATAATAGGCATTGTTTAATAATTATAATTTCCAAGTAAATAATTGACTTTATAACGTACTGATAACCATAACTCACGCTTGACCTTGCATTAGGCCGTATATGACTGTACGATGTGCACTCTTCGCGCTCTACCTTCAAAACGGTTGGTCGTATGAAAAAAAAGTTTAAACAAAAGTTGTAGGGAATTTTATAGCCTACAACTTTTATAATAAATGCAAATCTCATTTAACCGATAGGAAGCCAGATATTCGCGAAAAACCGATTTTTGTGACCTTTGACCTTGAATATCTTGAGACGTGGACACGATAACGATTGTGACTTTTGAGACAACATTTAGAATGACAAAACAAAGGTTCATACCAATTTGCAGCTTATTATCTTTCATTCCGAGGTTGACCCCTTTTTTTACCTAATATGACTGGGCTAAATTAGCCAGAACGTTGCTGTATTCAGATGTAACGCATTATTTCACTTGGACTGCAAAGAAATGGCAACGACGTAAACAAGGAACACCTGTTGATGGCCATCCGCGTGTTTTTTGCAGATATCATGGGAAGATTATACACAGTTCATCCAAACAATGCAGAATGTTATTATATGCGGTTGTTGTTAGTAAATGTTGTTGGATCACGTTCATTTCAAGATTTGCGAACAGTAAATGGGAATTTATGTGTGACGTATCGTGAAGCATGTGAGAAATTAGGTTTACTTGAAAATGATGCGCATTGGGATTTAACGCTTCATGATGCATCGATTGCTTCTTCTCCACATCAAATACGTATGTTAGATGCCATAATCATATCAACATGTTTTCCATCAATCCAATTGAATTGTGGAATAAATACAAAGATTTTATGGCAGAAGACTGTTAGATTGGAATGCGTCATCACATCAAGAAACGCTGATTGGCTGATTTCATTCGAAATGTATAGTGAGGCATTGATAGCGATTGAAGATATGTGCTTAACGATTGCAAATAAAGCATTAGGGCAATTAGGTGTGTCACCACCCAATCGTCCATTGCATGATTTATTTGATCGAGAATTGCAACGTGAACAACAGTATGATCCCAATGACTTGCAAAGATTTGTGAATTTGAATGTTCCCAAATTAAATTACCATCAAAAACATGTCTATGATACCATCATGCAAGCTGTACAAAATGAAGTCGGTGGATTATGTTTTTTTGATGCGCCTGGTGGTACGGGAAAAACATTTGTGATATCACTGATTTCGATCGCAACGAAAAATTGCATTGGCACTGGCTTCGTCGGGAATCGCTGCTACTCTATTGGATGGTGGACGAACAGCGCAGTCTGCATTGAAATTGCCGTTGATTGTGCAGGTGTGCTTATATTTATTCATTGATCACTTTAAAATTTAATCGATATTAACTATTGTAAAATATAATTATTCTCAAATTAACAAGTGATTGAACATCCTACGTGCAATATTTCAAGAAATGCTGCGATGGCAAAAGTTTTGCAACAAACAGCAATTATTCTTTTGGATGAATGTACAAAGACGCATAGAAAATCACTGGAAGCATTACATCGTACAATGCAACGTCTACGTCAGAATCAACAAATTTTTGGTGGTGCATTGATATTATTGTCAGGCGATTTTCATCAAATATTGCCTGTGGTTCCACGATCAACACCGGCGGATGAGATCAATGCATGCTTAAAGTCTTCTCTTCTGTGGCGATATGTGCAAAAATTGACATTGAACATAAATATGCGCGTTCAATTGCACAACGGCCAATCTGCCGATCGGTTCTCGAAGCAATTGTTAGATATTGGAAATGGCCTAGTTCGAGTCGATAATACAAATGGATTGATTTCATTGCCGAACAATTTTTGTACCATTCTCCAATCAACAGAAGAGTTGATTGAAAGTGTGTTTCCAAATATTGTTCAAAATTACAGGAATCACAATTGGTTGAGAGAACGTGCAATATTGGCACCAAAAAATGTACACGTCAATGCAATCAATTATCAGATTTAAGAAAAATTACCAGGTGCAGTGACATCATATAAATCTGTTGATAGCGCAATGAATGCAGATGATGCAGTGAATTACCCAATGAATTTTTGAATTCATTGGAACTACCTGGTATGCAACCGCATTGTTTGAAATTAAAGGTTGGCGCATCAATTATTTTACTGCGGAATTTGAATGCAACAAAACTGCAATGGCACAAGATTGGCAGTAAAAAAATTGATGCCGAATTTAATTGAAGCCACAATATTGACCGGAACAGCGAAAGGTGAAATTGTGCTCATACCACGTATTCCACTGATTCCAACAGACATGCCATTTGAATTTAAGCGTTTGCGAAACCCAGTGCGTCTATCATTTGCCTGCCATGTCCATCAATAAGGCGCAAGGACAAACGCTTCAAGTATGCGGATTAAATTTGGAGGAGCCGTGCTTTTCACATGGACAGCTATACGTGGCCTGTTCAAGAGTTGGAACTCCAAATTGTTTGTTTGTGCTCGCTTCAAATAGGCAAACAAAAAATATTCTATATCGAAATGTTTTGGTTTGACATTAATAGTTTTGAAATACAATGTATTCATTTCATAAAAAACAAGTTGGGTAAACATACCTACGCTCATGTCAGAAGGGTTTTGTATTCAATTTTCAAAATTCAGTCACCAGATTGAATAAAGTCAAGAAGCATGTCAATGACGATTTTATTGGAGAAACTATGAAATTCGAAGACCATACTATTATTAACAAAGTTGAAAGAATTTCGGCTTCTGAGGTTTTTGTTATTGTTCTACTCATAAATATCTCCCTTGATAATTATTTCAGATGTCCATTCGCGAGGGAGGAAACACATTTTTCATGTATTTCCCCCCTGTGCCCCCACTGAAGCAAAAACTGACTGTTTAAGAACTGTTTTGAAAAGCTCCCATGAAAGCTATCATTTCATACTCATATCGGCTACGTTTGATGAATTTTTTTTCAGGGGCCACTCTCCTGTACTGTTATCATCGATTAATAGCCAATTTTTTCGAATCCTAGAGTTGTTACAAAGCCCTTTTGTTAGAAGCTCCCTCCCGCCTCCTTGACTTGTTTCACTTATGAGTATTAATTGTAGGTACTCAGCTTCAGTCATTCATTAAATTGAATCAAGTGTTCAAAGCATGCACCTTAAACGTTGAAGTTGGGAAAAAATAACTCAAAGTTATTCAATCTTCGCATTTAAAACAGCCACTATTTTGTTTTACGATTACTGATACCACTAGCTGAACTGATTCACAAAGTTATTCATGACACCTATCATTCCTGAAATTTTCATGCAAATCCTAGCAAAACTGTAGTGTCTGAGTCGGTAAAAAGCGCATGTTGTTCCATAGCCATATGTTGCCATAGTAATACATGCAGCGCATATTGTTCCATAGTAATTCAGGAAAATTCAAACCGCTATAACTTCGCTAAATATGATGAAACTTGCAGGGTTGATCAATCTTATAAATAGAGGTCTGTGTACTGAATTTCATTAAATTTAAGGGTACCGTTAAGATTTTATTCAAGAAAACATAAAATCGATAAATCATACTATTACTAACAAAATTAAGTGAATTACGACTTCTCACGTATTTGTTGTTGTTGTACTCATCAAGGCCTACATTCGTGATTTTTTTCAGATTTTTCGGATGGAAGGTGTCCAATCGCGAGGGGGGGACACAAATTTTTCGTGTATTTCCCCTCCCTGTGCGCCCCTCGAAGCAAACTTTGCCAAACTAAGACCTGTTTTGAAAAGTTCTCATCAAGACCTTTCATTTGATAACCATATCGGCTACCTTCAATGAAATTTTTTTTCGGGGGGTCACTCCCCTATATGGGGAGACCCCCCTTAAATACCTTATAAAATTTTTTAGTAATTGAACTTTGAAGAGATCACCACTTTACACCTATACACAAAATTTGATGCTTCTAGCTTAAGTGGTTTCCGAGAAAAACTGCTGTGACACACGGACGGACGGACGGACGGACGGACGGACAGACAGACAGACGGACAGACAGGACGCGATTTTAGAAGGGTTTTGTAAAATTATTTTACAAAACAAAACACAAAATTAAGTGAATTGCGACTTCTCACGTATTTGTTGTTGTTGTACTCATCAAGGCCTACATTCGTGATTTTTTTCAGATTTTTCGGATGGAAGGTGTCCAATCGCGAGGGGGGGACACAAATTTTTCGTGTATTTCCCCTCCCTGTGCGCCCCTCGAAGCAAACTTTGCCAAACTAAGACCTGTTTTGAAAAGTTCTCATCAAGACCTTTCATTTGATAACCATATCGGCTACCTTCAATGAAATTTTTTTTTCGGGGGGTCACTCCCCTATATGGGGAGACCCCCCTTAAATACCTTATAAAATTTTTTAGTAATTGAACTTTGAAGAGATCACCACTTTACACCTATACACAAAATTTGATGCTTCTAGCTTAAGTGGTTTCCGAGAAAAACTGCTGTGACACACGGACGGACGGACGGACGGACGGACGGACAGACAGACAGACGGACAGACGGACAGACAGGACGCGATTTTAGAAGGGTTTTGTAAAATTATTTTACAAAACCCTAAAAATTAGAATATCTCATTTCTTTTTTTCGGTTGGTTGCAACAAAGTGCATCGGGGTCCGCTAGTTGATTTTAAGGGCTGTCAATAAACGGTTGTGTGCGATCCGTATAAAAGCGAAATTCTTCAAAACCTGGCTGATCAATGTTCACGCCCCGACCGAAGAAAAGGACGAAGAAACGAAGGAAACGTTCTACAATCACCTGGAAAGACTGGTCGACTCATTGCCTACAAACGCCACAAAAATAGTTCTGGTGATTTCAACGCTAAGTTTGGCGATGAGCATTCTCATCGGGGAACGACTGGAGGATATAGCCTCCACGATGAAACAAATGAAAACGGCCAGCGCTTGATTGACTTTGCATGTAGCAGAAATCTAGTCATAAGTTCGACTTGCTTCCCACATCGAAGCATACATCAAATGATTTGGGTTCACCAGATGGCAACACACAAAACCAGATCGACCATGCTCTGATCCAACAACGATGGGCCTCGAGCATACTTGACGTCCGTACATACCGAGGAGCCAATTGTAACTCAGACCATTGCTTGGTCAAGTTAACCGATCGATGTCGTTTGTCAAAGGCATATTCAGCGAAGACCAGCCCGCTACAAAAATTTGACATCGAAAGGCCCCAAATGGCGTCTGTGGCAAAAAATTTCACGTAGATCCACGACAACCAGCTGGACAGTGTAGTAGATCTTGGGGTCCACTTAGATAAGAAACGGCGTTTTAATTTCCATTACAATTGGGGTTCTCTGCGAAGCCAATAAACTGCTAGATTTCATCAAACGACGGTCAAAAGAATTTAAAAACTTGTGGGTAACGAAAACGCTATACACAACATTAGTACGCCCAATTCTTGAATACGCTTGCATCGTTTGGAATCCGGTCTTTGATGTTCACTCAGAAAGGTTGGAGTCAGTTCAGAAAAAATTTTTACTATTTGCTTTGAGATCACTCTGTGTTCCAAAAAATTTTCATAATTTGCCACTATATGATAATCGGCTGTTTTTACTTAATATGACATCACTTGCCTCCCGTAGGACCATATTGTGCTCCTGGCTTGCATTTGATGTCCTTAAAGGAATCGTTAAAGTCTAATATTTAAACAACAAAATAATATTGAATGAGCCCATAAGACTTACGAGATATTCACGTTTCCTGATAGAAAGTAATCATCTTACTGTCTATGGTGATAATGAGCCAGTAAATAGATGTGTCAAAATGTTTAACAGTCTGAGCCATCTCTGCTCCCCAACTATCTCTAGGTCCCAATTTAAATCCAATTTATCCAAGCCCCTCAGTCCTTAATCCTAGTATTGTAATAGTGAATGTCTACCTTACCAAATATGTGCGAAAAATGGAAACGACTGTCTACGATACCACATTTTATTCAGTTTGGACGATCTTGAAGACCAGCTGCATACTCGTACACAGGAAAACAAAGCTCCAAGTATACAAATCTGTGATTAGACTTGTGTTATGCTATGGGTGTGAAACATGGACCCTAACCCAAGCATCCGCAAATATACTGAACGCCTTTGAGCGACAGGTCCTGAGGCGAATAATCGGAGTGAAGCTAGATGGGAACCAATGACGAATTCGATACAACCATGAGTTGTACAAAATTTTTGACGAGTCGGAGGTCTCAACGATTGTAAGACTGCGGAAGCTGCAATGGGCTGGCCACATAAATCGTATGGACGAACAACGGATACCCAAACGCTGGGAGAACTGATGGCCAGAGACCAGTCGACGAAGACAGTTCATCGCTGCTCGGATTTCGAAATTGGAGGACGCGGTCCTACAACGAGAACGAGACAGTTGGTGCGCTTGTTGCAGGAAGCGAAGGCCGATTTGTAAGCGATATGCGAAAGAATTGGTTGGCGCGGTTTTCTTGCAACTGTGTAGGGAGAGTACCAATGCTTTGACTTCGTTTGGCGAAAGTTCAATTTAGTGCAGTTGTGCAGAAAGCGTTAAAAATAAAATGTAGTGTTCTGGTTTAGTGCCAAAAAATAGTGAGAGAAAATATGATTTTTTGGCATTGATATTTGACGGTGTTGTGGTTTCGTAGACAGTCGTTTTCGGTGTTCTCAATCTTGGTTAAGTATACTCGTACATAAGCTAATGGGAGTCTAAGAACAGGACATTTCATTTTTTTAAATGCATTTGTGATTTTGCCTAAAACGGTACGGCCTGAAGATTGTCAACATACCTTGAAGACAGCAGCCTAAGATAGATAAGGTTATCATAGGTAAATATTTTCGGAACTATCCTCAAAATATACATACGAGTAATACCATAAAAACTATCCTTTTTCTCTTGGCATTTACAATTAATTCGACACAAAACTAAATGAGGTACAACGGTTTTTCAAGGATATGATCTAACATCACTATTTATGAACGAAGCTTTGTGTCACAAGAGTTGGCCCACTTAAATATCCTCTCAGGGATAAAGACCGTATGATGGAAAATACGGGCGGTAGCATGGAATGAAATGTTCATAAATGATTACTCGTAATATTGTCGGAAGAAATTACATTGCCACCATCCTCAGCACCGTCATCAATGGAATATTAAATAACATCCACGGAAAAGATAGAGAGACTACTGAGAGTATTCGGTATTCAATTCGACCATCTTCTAGTTCATAAGCTTAACCTTCCTTTGTATACTCGTACATTGTGCTCATGTGGTTGGCCCGGCGCGACCAAGGACTCGCGTTCAACAGTAAAGGGATGAAAACTAGCAAAATTATGCTTGGCTGGTCTCATGAGAATAGAATGTGTTTGTAAGCTTGGAGCGAAGATGTGACACGGCATGATTTGGTGACAGCTAAATCATTTCTTGCAACGAGTGCAAAAGAGATTTATGAATATTATAAGTAGCAGCATACGACAACAGAAAGTTGATGGTAAATCAAGCAAGGAAAGACAATGTTAAGGGTTTGGTGGGGGTAAAAATGAGGATTTTGACTGAAGCTATAAAGAACGGAAGCCAAGTTGACTGAATAATTTTGTGGATGATTTGTATGCAAATCGCTTGGTGTATTAAAAATAAATCACATGAAATTGTTTTGCGCGAAAATGAAGTTGGGTAACTAGTTGTGGAGTGAATTTTATGCAAGCGTTTATTTGAATGGGTTATTCAGTGTTAGCAGCGTACATGTTAGTCAAAAGTCCCCATTTGCCACGAAGACTTGGACGAGCCGACCAGCCACGATTTGCCGTGCGGGCATTGGTTACACCAGCTACGGCAAACTTCGTCTGCAAGCCCGCTCTGTCGTCAGCCTCTGGAGCAGACACCCATCATGATAGAACGAAATCCGCCTCCCGTCACTTGTGGAGCAGTGCCCAAAGGCGGACTTCCTCCACCAACTACAATGATACGCGCGGTGATACCAGTGGAACCGAAGCCCTACCAACAGGCAGACCCAGTACCAAACTCCTATCTTCAGCTTAACCCGAGATGTTTCAGCTGCTGGTGGTAATGCAAACTATGACTGCGAGTATGGAATAGATGAGAAAACAACTACAACGACTGTTTGTTCCACAACCGCCTACCTAGCCTTCTACATCACCGCCACGAAAGAATAACGCAGAGAGCGCAGAGCCACTCTTAACTGTAGCTGATGACCCAGTACCTCCTAGACTCAGCGGAGCCATGAGCCCTAGAATACAGGCCCAGGGGAAGTGTCTCAACTTTACGACTGCACCAGCGGAATAATATGAGTGCCTGGAGCCCTGAGCGACAATTGTTCGAGCAGGCAGCTCATGACCGTGGCTTAATGCCCTGGTATACTTGGGATTTACCAACATCAACCCAGCCAGGATTCATCGAACGGGTAGGCCTGCTCATCGCGAAGAGACCGCATCGGGACTGTCCAGCAACGAACGCAATCGTTTGCCGTGTGATATCCCACCATCCAAAAAAGCACACATAGTGGCTAGCTGGAAGTTAGCGTTTACGGGCCAGGACGACCCTACGACTATCGGGGCCTTTCTGAGAAGTGTCGAGAACATGGCTTCGATGAACTTAGGAGGGAACATGAGAGCCGTCACACGCTGTGCCCAAATGCTATTTACTGGCAGCGCACTTCGTTGGTCCTCGAGGTTTGTTGACACGTTTCCTACCTTTGACTGGGAAACGTTGAGGCATGCCGCCTTGCGGGAGTTCACTCTAGTCGAGGGAATAACATCTTGAAGCAGCGAATCCAGAACAGACACCAACAGGTGCAGGAGACCGTAGACGACTACCACGAAGCCCTGTGTTGCCTGGTGGAACGTCTGATGAGCTCCATGCCAGAGTCTGAGTTTCTCAGTCTCTTTTTTTTTGGAGGGAATCAGGCCAGGGCTGCGAGAGCGACTGGTGTTCGCCCCGCGCCACAACGTGAATACGAGAGCAACCAGAACGACGCTCAGTAGCTGAGCTCGAACACAGCGCGCCAGCTCTACTCGCGACAGCTTGTCTCATTCCATCCACAACAGACAGCACGCCGGAGACTCTCTCTCCATTATCCACCGAGCTAGACCAAGAACATCAGACTGAAGTATCTGAACTGGCCTAGGACACGAGTTACTACGTGTGGGAACTGCCGGCAGACGGGACACCGTTTTACAGCATACCAGGCAGAGGCTAACATTTTTTGTTTCCATTGTGGGAAGCCAGATACTTATGCGCTAAACTGCACTAATTGCAAGAAGCCAAAAAACTTGCAAACGAGTGCCCACGACAGCCTGCAGCACTCGCGACAGACTCAGTAACAGAACGGTACTCCGTCCCGTCTACTAACAGTTCCACCATGACAAGTTCCTTGCCAGGAAACCCACTAGATTCAAACACCACGATACCTTTGCTGGTCCACGATGCAGCAGATGCCACATCTTCTCCGGAGGCCTCTCCAAAGACATTATTGAAGCGACCACTTCAGGTACTGCTTGAAGAACCCCGGCAGCCACAGACCCGTGTATTGAAGCCATAACATAGTAGGTTGCAGGAGTATATTGCTGCACGAGAGAGGATTTTTGCCGCAGAAGAAGTCATCCTACGCCAGCACAAAACTAAGTGGTCAACTCGTCGTTGGAGGAGCTTTTGCAGGAGAGTGTGCATCTGTCACCAAACTTTAAACGTATGTAACATTGGAGGTTTCTGAGAATGACACTCGACCTTACGCACCAATCAAAGTGTTAGGCGAAGTCGCTATTGCACTGATTGACATGGGTGCAAGTATTAGCTGCCTTGCCCCGAGTCTCGACTCAAAGGTACTCCATCAAAACCCTACGGCGGTAAAACCCTGGCACTATGAAATCAGTAAAGCTGATGGCACCAAACATCCTATCCAGGGTAGACTGACAACACCCGTGACATTCCGAGGTCAAACGAAGGATATTATTTTCTACATTATCCCGTCACTGACTCAGAATGTGTACTTTGGCGTTGATTTCGTCCTTCAATTTGGTTTGGCCCCAGACCTATTCACAGATTCACATTTAAATACTAAATATGTCCTTGAACTCGCTTCTATACCCGACAGGCGCGAATTAACGCCTAATTAACGACAACGTCTGGAAACATCCATCGCGGCTTTTCTATCTTACGCTACACACGGCCTTGGCCGCACCACACTGTAGCTCTGCATATCAGTAAGATGGGACTCACCATCAACGTCCAGAAAAGTTCGTTTGTTATGAACGAAGTCCGATATCTAGGACATGTCATCGGATATGGTACTATCAAAACGGATCCGGACAAAACTCGGACGATTGATGAGTTTCACTTACCGAAAACCGTTAAGCAGCTACGTTGCTTTGGAGTGTGTCGTTGGTACCGAAAGTTCGTTCGAAATTACGCAACAGTTTCAGCGCCTCTGTCGGACATGCTCCGGAAAGGGAAGTTCGTTTGGACCGGATTCAGTCGAAAGGCATTTGAAGAGCTCAAACGAGCCTTAATATCTACTCCAGTCTCGCACAACCCCGACTTTCAGAAACCCTTCTACATTCATTGTAACGTAAGTCAACATGGAGTTGGAGCCGTGCTTGTGCAATTGACCGAAGAGGGAGAGGAAGCTCCCATTGGTTTCATATCCAGTAAACTGCGGCCCAAAGGAACTACACCATATCCGAGCAAGAATGTTTGGCAGCGGTGATGGCTGTAAAGGAATTCCGAGCGTACATCGAAGGCTACCAGTTTGAAATCATCACGGACCACGCTTCGCTACAATGGCTGATGAACCAAGCGAACCTACACGGACATCTGGCCCGATGGGCTCCTAAACTGCAAGGGTTCAAGTTTTCTATCAAACACTGAAAAGGGACCCAGAAAATCGCGCCCGATACTCTCTCGCAAATGTTTTCACTCGAGGGAGCAGAATTGACAGTGAATGATGATGATTCCATTAAGATAGACTTGGACAGCCCGCATTTTAAGTCAGACAGCTACAGCGAGTTGAGGCAAACCATCGTAACCCAACAAACACTGTTGCCTGATTTGAAAGTAATAGCCGGCTATGTGTATCGACGTAATGAATACGCAACCGGTGATTCATTACAGGACGATGAATCCCAGAAACTCTGGGTGGCGGAGGAAATGACTCACAATCTGTTCCTCCGCGTACACGACCATCCGCTAAGTGCCCGCGGTTGGACGCTTAGGCGCCTTAAGAAGTATTTTTTTTGCCTAAAATGTCATCCCAGGTCAAAGACTATGTAAGGGCCTGTGAGACCTGTTAAGGCACTAACGCTCCCAACCAGACTCTTCGACCTCCTATGGGTCAACTTAACGTTCCGGAGCAAGTATTCCAACTTCTGTATATAGATCTACTCGGTCCATATCCTCGTTCCTCTAAGGAACACATCGGAGCCATCATTGTGTTAGACTAGCTCTCGGAATTCCCACTGGTGGAACCTATTCGCAACTTCACGACTCTACCCATCGTGAAATTTTTAGAGAGTCGATATTCCACGTGTTCAGGGTACAAGAAAGTGTGTACTCGGACAACGGAGTACAGTTCCGATCTCGACAGTTTAAGGGTCTACTCGAACAGTACGGTGTTAAACACAAACTGACGCCCATATACTCTCCTCAATCTAATGCATCAGAACGTCCGAATCATACACTGTTGGCCGCGATAGGTTTTTATGTCCATCCAACTCAGAAGGATTGGGACCGCAGATTGTCCGCCATTACTTGCGCTCTGCGATCGTCTTATCATTTCACCACCGGTGTCACGCCTTACTTTGCCGCCTTCGGACAGCACATGATTTGCCATGGCAAATCATACAGGCTACTACGGCAGTTGAAGTGTTTGGGAGATCCCGTCATGGCGCTGGAGCCCCACGAGCATTTAGGAGATCTCCGCCAACAAATCGGACGGAAGATAAAGGTCGCAGGACGTGCAAATGAGGCGCAGTACAACCTTAGGTCTCGATCTTCCAATTTTAAAGAAGGAGTTGAGGTTTTTCGTCGCGATTTCCGCCAAAGTGACGCCTCTGGGCATTACAACGCCAAGCTTGACCGGCGTTTCCTGAAAAGATTGTGTACAGAATGTTGCGGGACCAAATCGTTACCTCCTCGCCGACCTATCGGGGAAAGAAGCCGGGGTATATCACGCAAAATACCTGCGTCGATAGGTACATATACACATCTGTTTTGTCCGTCCGTACTCAGTTTCAACCACACGTATAGCTTACACACGTACAGCAAAACGAAAATATTTGTGTCAGGTTTTTCGTCGCAATTTCCGCCAAAGTGACGCCTCTGGGCATTACAACGCCAAGCTAGACCGGCGTTTTCTGAAAAGATTGTGTACAGAATGTTGTGGGACCAAATCGTTACCTCCTCGCCGACCTATCAGGGAAAGAAGTCGGGGTATATCACGCAAAATACCTGCGTCGATAGGTACATATACACATCTGTTTTGTCCGTCCGTACTCAGTTTCAACCACACGTATAGCTTACACACGTACAGCAAAACGAAAATATTTGTGTCAATTCGTCCGTCCACTAATCGTTTTCTTCTGTCGTCCCACTCCGCATTTCGACCCCGAACACAATCGATTTTCCACTTGAAGATCCTTCAGCTCCTTTTTCGCCATCCTCGTCTTCTTGGGATGGCGAGAAAATTAGCTACCCTGTAATAATCGAGCAGTCGCCTAAGCAAACCGCTCGAAAACCAACATATTGCGGATCCAAATTTCAGTTGTAAATTTAAAATAATACTCATCATTTTAATTTCCAATTGAAATCTGGGTACTCTTCACGATCGCACTTTCGCAATGATAAGGAAAGTGGATGGAAGGCTCGCCGGCTGGTTTTTGAAGCGGTCCCTTAAGGCGACGACGAGCAACAAAACCGGGAGTTCACGGAAGATCGCGAAACGGCAAGCACGCCAGACGGGCTGTGAGCCATCATTTCACGGATTTCATAGTTTTTTTTCTTAGTTTAATGGTCCAAATGAAATATCCAGCTAGTGGCGCAAATGGCCTAACTGCATAAAACACATCCGCGATTTCCTCATTTCAAACTAAAATTTTTAACCAATTTGAATGTCTTCCTTTCTGAAAACCTGACCGGGTACAGGACCCGCAACAATGACAGGCTCCTCCTCTGAAATGGACTAGCCATCGGACGCGCTCTTCCCTTCTTTTGTTTAACAGGGGTTCTTGCCGGGTAAAGTGGCCTTCCGCTCGCATGCCCTTTTATGGTATAGAGTTATGTGATTCCATCGCATAACGCTATAACATAAATTGGCTATGTTTGTATTCCTCATTTGACGGAAAGAGTCATGCAAATTACGTTTGTTTGAGTTTTTCACTCAAATGGGAAATACATGGCCACGTCTACGTTTGGATCTTGATCCGGTTGGGAGGGTGTAAGGGGGCACCGCATCCACCTGGATGCCCCACTCTTATTTGGGGACCATATGTAGAAGTCTCCTCAAGTCTGTCCGTTTTTGCAAGACCCTATTTTGTCCTCTGAACTAGCGTGTTCATAGTTCTTAGCCGGTTACCTCCTTTCTCGACTCCGGTCGAGAACCAAAGAACTTTTCCAAATTCGTGGATGTAAAAAATGTTTTTGTAGTGGGTCTTGTGCTAGGGGGAAGGAACCCGCCCCACGAACCCGCGACGATAGCCTGCCAGTGCATTCACGTGTCCCCAGACAAGGCCAATCTCGGCGGATCTCACCATCCTCCTTTGCTGAGGCAGCAGACCATCGCTCCAGTCGTGTACGGACATTTCTATCTACTCATTTCACTACAAAAGTTCACGAACCAGAAACGTTTACAAATTATTAAAAATTACTACTGAAATTCTGTGTCGGTGGTCGAAACTTTAAGGGCACTTACTCCAATTTTCGGCCGTAGTAATCGTCCCATCCGACAGGCTGTGCGTGCTATAGAGGATAAGTTCGAATCCAAATTTTCACTATTGGACGTTCCAGTGCCAAAAAGATGTCGCACCGCTTGAAGCGAAGGAAATATCGCAGCCGTAAGTGCATCAGTTCAAAATGAGCCAAATCAGTCGATTCCACGTCGTTCTCAAGAATTGGGCAGCGCTTAAACGACACTGTGGAGTATTTCGTTCCTGCGATGTAGCGACATTGGGTTTCTTTTTATGGCGCTATATGAAGTTACTGGTCTAGCCAGCAATTTTAGACAAGCTCAAAGAAAGCATTCAACACAAAATTGCTAACGTTCCGGTCAAAATGTGTGCCAGAGTGGTGGAAAATTGGGTCAAAAGAATTGACCGCTATAAATGGGCTCGTGGTGGTCATATGACCGAAATCGAATTTCATTCATAGAATGTAATGCTTGCATTACACCCACAATAAATTTGAACTCACTATCTCAAATATTTCTGTGTTTTATTAATAGATAAAATTGTTATATCCTGAATGGAAAACCCTTTATTATTTTCCAGCCACCATTATTGCATGAGCCATCTTTGTCGGGGATTCATATTCATTGAATACCGTCATGGCGATTCATTGACTGTGCTGCCAACGTTGTCTGTGTATACAAGTATCTTGTCTTCCTTTCGTCTGTATATGCGATGGCTTACAGGCAACCCATGTATGTCAACGATGAGATTATCGAAATAAATCTGTTTGCTGCCAGTTAACTTGCTGCATGAGCGACTATTGATTCCTTATGATTGTATCAAAATGTTTCAGAGTGTATTCATCCAAATAATTCAGAATTTATTTTCTGTTGTTTTAATTTACTACAGCATCCAATTCAGACATATTTAGAGGCAGCTTTATTTTTTTGCAAGAAACCCTTCTATTAGGAACACTCTTATTTCTTTTTTCCGTCTTGATTAATTTTTTTTATATGGGTATGGTTACCTACTACCTATCTATTTTTATCTTCTGACGCAAGTTTTTTATCCTCCAAAGAAATGTACTCACATCTTAGTCATTCGTGTTTCCACCTAGCAACGCAGTATCCTTATTTCGAGTTCATCGAAGCATAATGCTATCCTATGATTCATTTATGAATAACACTGTTCATTGTGCAAACCAAAAATAGCAACACAAAAACTTTCTTGTCCACTTAAACCTCATCGTCAATCCTTTTCCCCAATGGTCCTATTAAACTTCACAACACGAAAGTTTTCATCGTTACATGGAAAAACTTGGAAGGAAATGTTTGAAAGCAAGAAAAGAAAAAAACAACGAGACGCTCTCAATTCTTTCTTTCTCTGCTCTCTTATATCACTCCCAATCATTTGCAATGCTTGTTATGACTTTATATTCTTTCTGGATAAGCCACACCAAGTTTTCTACTTTTTTTATGTAAAGCACTCGTTTTTTTTTTTAATTCCATTCTGTCTATTATCTCCATACCATAGGTAGTACTTAAAGTTTCCCGCAAACAAATTCTAAGGCATATCCTTGCTCGCTCATACATAGAAATGTGCGTATTTTTATTTGACACTGGATATTAGTGAGTTTTTGTTGTTTCTATTCCCACCCTTCTTTCCGGTCATCTTAGCTTAGCTTATTTTAGCACTCATCCGCCATGCTGAGGTCAAAAGCAGAGTGTTTTCTCAAAAGCACCAACTGTTTCTTCAGGCATCATCATCTCCATCGTGTGTAGAGAAGTCGTTGTGGAAGCCATCTTATGTATAATTTTTATCTTTTCGTTCCTTTCTAACTTTCGGCTATGGAAAAAAGAAGGCCGGAACGGGAATATGCTCATAGCTTGCGAATATTGCATGTACGAGTATACTCGTATACTCTTTAGCTATACGTATGTACGAATAGTATTTGTACTTTTCGCTCAAAGTCCTTAAACGGCTTCAACTTTATGCGTGTATACTTATCTGAACGCATTGTTACGTATGAGGGATGTTGTTAGGATAAATTTTGTTCTTTCACGCATTAGGTTTATACCAGTACGAGTACGAGTATAGCTTCAGGGAGATAAATGATTGTGCATGATGAGAAAGCTCTATATTAAGATACGTGCATGGATTTTTTTCTTCTTTCTTAATTCACAGAGCAAGTGTTAACCTCACTTTTTATTTGGCCTCTTATTCTCTGCATTCGTTTATGCCTGTAAACTTTGGGGTGATTGCTTTAAATTCAGAGCCTTTTGTTGTATATCATAATGCAGGAATTGTGATATGCATACTAAAAATTTTGCTGATCACCTTGTTTCAATGAAAATCACAGCCCATACAGTTTTATGATGCGACTCTTTGTGTAACTCATCCGGGAATTATTTTTGATATAGAACACGTTGCAGAAATTTTTAGCGTCATGGTTAAACGGGATTGAGGTTCTAAATATTTAGTAAAATTTTAAATTATGTCGCAAGCAATATCTATTTGTTTTTGTTATCATACATAACCGGGAGGCGGCGCTGGCATCGATTCGTAGGAAAGTAGTAAAACCGCGATAGTAAAAACTGCGATAGTGTAAAGCATGAATTGAAGGCGATATTGATTGATAGTGAAATATCGCATTTCGTGATATATTTGAAGACATCGGATATATAAATTGATAGGACAAGTGAAAAATAAACTAAAGTGTGATTTGTAAAATAATGAAATTAATGATTGTGCATTCTTATTAAATAAAGTCTTTTAACTTAATTTAAAAGACAGTGCGTTTCCACTTTCCCGGAACATTAAAATTATCGGCCGCGAACCATAACATGCGACAGTGGTGTCAGAAGTGAGAAAGAAAATTTTGAAATTGAAAACTTTTAAATATTTTTTAAATGCTTAATAGTGAAAAATACCACGAAAAATTAATGAATTTATCATATCGACGCACAAGAGAGAAGCCGAAACACCGAAATCAAAGGAACCAGAAAATGCGCTAATGCAAATGTTGATGCTGATGCAGCAAGAGCAGCGACAACAAGCATTTGAAATCAAGGCAGACATCACACAGAAGCTGGAGGAGCAATCAACGAAGTTAAATGAACAATCAACGAAGCTAAATGAACAATCAGCGAGGCTCGACCAACAAGCATTCGAAATCAAGGCAGACATCACACAGAAGCTGGAGAAACAGTTAACTGATTTGAAGGCAGATTTGCAAAACAGTCAACCGAAATAAAAGTGGAGCTCGGTAGTCTGAACAACCAAATTAAATGCGTTGAGGAAAAGGTATACCAGGTCAAGGAGAGAATCGACCATGAGATCAGCCAGGTCGAGGAGCGAATCGACATGAAATGGAAAAAATGAAAAAGAAATTGGAAGCAGCGAGGGCAGTAATAACCACCTAACCAGCCCCGCTTATAACCGCAGCGCAAAGCACATCCAGAAATGTGAACGCACCAGTATTCGACGAGCAATCGGTCTGGAGTATCTACAAAATCCTGTTTGAAGCCGCCGGTACGACAAATCACTGGAATGAGCAGGCACGAGCAGTTGCACTAATTCTTGCTCTAAGAGGCCCAGCTGCCGAGCTTTTGCAGACAATCCCCATTGAGTTGCACTCAAACTCGGCTGCTATAATGAATGCACTTGACATGCGTTATGGTGACGATCATCTGAAGCAGATTTATCGGCTACGGCATCGGGTGCAGAAGTCTGGCGAAACCTTACAGCAGCTAACCCAAGACATTGAGCGACTGGCACTTTTGGCTTACCCAGCTTACGACCCAGAACATCGAGATGACGCAGCGACAGAAGCATTCATCAGCGCATTAAAGGTCCAGGAATTGCAACAAGCCGTGCGTTTAGCTCAAAAGCAAACGGTTAAGGACGCATTGCCTTATAGTCTGAACTTTGAAGCGAAAAATGTGACTCGCACTACTGCCCGGGTTCGCGAGGTAATTACAGACGAGCGCAGGTATGAGCGCGTGGAAAACGAGAGCCGCAGGCAGTATGGTGCGCCTAGATGCTGGAATTGCGGTGAGAAGGGGCACTTGCAAGGAGATTACAAGAAGCGAAGAAAACCGAGCTATTGTCCAGGGAGGAGGAGATCCAGACCGAGTCAGGAGCCCACAATGGAAGCCCTTTAAACTGATGGGGTCAGCTTCGTGGGGCAAAGGTTAGCTAGGAGGATCGACGTCCCCAGCACCACCATCACCGTGTCAAGTCTACATTGTGGAGAAGCAGACTTATGCCTTTCGGGTCAAGTTGACGGAGAACATTGCACCATAACAATCCACACTGGTGCAACCCGATCGATTATCCGACCAGACCTAGTGAGGCAACAACTACTTTACAAGGGCAGAATTTTCTCACTATGGACAGCTATGGGAGAAACTGCACCTGTCCATAGAGTGGTCAACCTCCAGATACTGCTGGGAGGCCTTGCATTCCGATACAATTTTCTGGTCGCGAACATTATGGATAACTGCATTCTCGGAATGGATTTTCTGCGACCACATGGAATCGCGTTGGATTTGGGCAAACGGGTATTGAAATGGCGAAATGTCGAAGTATTGATGGAGGATCCCAGCGTCCAAATTCCCAAGATGAATGTAGTAGTATGTACCGACACTGATGTACCGAATTCTTCCGAAAATATTGTCTGGGCCAAGATTGATGCTGATTCTGGAGACCACCGATCTTATCTGATCGAACCAACGAAGACGTCTGGATTGCGCAGTTTGATTGTAGGACAAAGCCTTGTAAGATCTATAAGGAACGGATACGTGCCGGTTAGAGTCCTTAACACCGCAGACTCAACCACGAGCATCAAAGCGGGAGAAGACATCGGCAGCTGCCAGCTTGTTTCCACCATCACCTCTTTGGAAGCTACTCACGACCATCATTGGAAAAGTGGCAAGACGCAGACAAAGCCCGGGAATCCAAGTCTGCAATATTGAAGCAGGTCAAATTGCCTGTGCAGCTATTCAAGCGAGCCTCTGATCTGGTCACAAGTACAGTGACATCTTCTCAACAAGTCCGAATGACCAAGGCCGAACGAGTATGGTAACTCACGTCATAGATACACAGGGAGCCAAGCCAATTCGACAAGCACCGAGACGTCTTCCTGTACCCAAACAAAGAGAAGTGAGCACACTGATCTTGGAAATGGAAAAACAAGGTGTTATCGAACCTTCTGTCAGTCCATGGGCCGCGCCAGTAGTTCTAGTAAAGAAAAAGGATGGTAGCACTCGTTTTTGTGTCGACTATAGGCAGCTTAACGAAGTAACTAAGAAAGATAGTTACCCGCTTCTACGCATCGATGACATCATGGACACTTTAGCCGACGCAAAATGGTTTTCTACACTCGATCTCAAGAGGGCTACTGGCAGGTAGCAATCGACAAGAAGCACCGAGAGAAGACCGCATTTTCAGTTGGGACCGGAATGTGGCAATTCGTGGTGATGCCATTTGGGTTTGCAATGCTCCAGCCACTTTCGAACGCCTGATGGAGTACGTGCAACGAGGCCTAACTTGGAAAACCTGCTTGGTGTACCTAGATGACATCATGTTATCGGGAGAACGTTCGAAGAGCATGTGCGGAACTTAGAAGAGGTTTTCTCCCGATTGCGCCTAGCGATTTTGAAACTTAGTCTCGATAAGTGTACCCTTTTCGCAGCTGAAGTAAAATACCTGGGACACGTCGTATCAGCAGAAGGGGCCAAAACAGACCCTAGGAAAATTGAAGCCGTGAAAAGCTGGCCAACACCAAACAACAAGCGCCAACTACGAAGTTTTCAGGGTCTGGCGACCTACTACCGAAGATTCGTCAAAGACTCCATCAACTAACCGAGAAAAATCGTTCGTATGTCTGGAATGAACAATGCTAGGCAGCCTTTGAGACCTTAAAGGAGAAGCTGTGTGAAGCACGCGTGCTGGCATATCCGAAACCTGGAAAAATTTTTGTAGTTGATACCCTTGCATCGGTATCAACTACAACTACGGTATTGGAACTGTACTCTCCCAGCAGATCATGGCGAAGAAAGAGTCCTTTCGTATTACAGTCGAGTTCCATTAAAAAGTGAGAGGAACTACTGCGTGACCAGGAAGGAGCTATTGGCTATAACAGAGGCCACCAAGCAGTTCCACGAGTACCTATATGGCCAGAAATTTGTTCTTGGAACAGACCATGCATCGCTGAGATGGCTACTTAACTTCAAAAACCCCGAGGGACAAGTTGCGAGATGGATCAAAAGATTGCAGTCATACGACTACGAAATTGTTCAGCGGAAGGGCGGAGTTCATGAAAATGCTGACGCTCTATCTTGTCGCCCATGTCCAGCTAACTGCAAGCATTGCCGACGGATTGAGGAAAAGGAGCCGACCGTTGATCTGCAAGTGATAACGGCCGAATTCGAAGAAGGTTGGTCATTGGAGGAGATTCGAAATGCCCAGCTAGCCGATGAAGACATCGGACCATTACTCGTATGGAAGGAGACAACTGGGCGACCTGAGTTGAAGGACGTTTCGATGCATGGCGCCACATTGAAAAGTTATTGGGCACAATGGAATTCCCTTCAGGAGGAGGGTGGCGTACTCAAGCGGAAATGGGAAACGGCGGATGGCAGCTCCCATAGGATGAAAACTATACTTCCCAAAAGCCGAATCCACGAATTGGTTAAGGAAATGCACCTCGGGAGGCCACCTTGCTGTTAACAAGACCTTAGCAAAATTGCGGGAAAGATTCTATTGGCTCCACGCTCGAGAAGACGTAGATGACTGGTGTCGCAGATGCACACTTTGCGCTTCCGTCAAAGGTCCAAAGCGGCGACTGAGAGGACAAATGCAAATCTACAACATGGGTGTACCGTTTGAAAGGATTGCTGTTGACATCGCAGGACTTTTTCCTGAATCCGAATGGGGAAATCAATACACGCTGGTTGCGACCGATTATTTCAGCAAGTGGCACGAGGTCTACCCCATTCCCAACAAGGAAGCAACTACTGTAGCCGAACAGCTAGTATTAAATTGGGTCAGTAGGTAGGGCGTACCTTGTGAACTATATTCGGATCAAGGCCGAAACTTTGAGTCACTGGTTTTTGGCGAAATGTGCGAGCTGCTGGGAATATGGAAAACAAGGACAATACCGCTGCATCCCCAATCCAATGGAATGGTGGAACGTTTCAACAGCACACTCAATAAACACCTGGTCAAGATGGTTGACGAGAACCAAAGGGACGCGGACCGGCACATCCCATTATTCTTGATGGCATATAGAGCTGCCGAGCATGCATTGACGGGCGAAGCCCCAGCCAAAGTCATTTTTGGAAAGATGATTCGTCTGCCGGGTGATATAAAGTTTGGAACACCCCCTGAGAAACCCCAAACGATCTCGGAGTACGCAAGTGAGCTTAGGCAACGGTTGAACCAGATACATCGGACAGTGCCAAAACACCCATGAAAACCGGGTATGATCTAAAGGCAAATTCTACTGGCTTCCAGCAAGATGACTTGGTGTGGCTATTTAACCCACAACGGCGGAAGGGTAGGTCTCCAAAGTTGCAGCATAGTTGGGAGGGACTATATTGAGTTACAAAGCGAATTAACGACGTCGTATATCGCATACAGGAACACCGCAAGCCAAGAGCCAAAATAAAAATCGTGCACCTGTACCGTCCTGCCCCATATTACATCCAGGGAGACTTGACTACAACTGGCGACACATCTTTTCGGGGCGAAAATAACTGAGGAGGGGGCTGTGTTACATGTGCAAATAATTCTGCGAGCTATTGTCGCAACTATTAAGAACATCAAGATCAACAAACGAATGTACTCGAAAGCAAAAGAACCCACCAAGCATGATCAATATCTGAAAGTGATGTTACTGCGGCCATTCAGAATTGTTCGAATATTCCAGGTAGTTCTCGTCAGAACATTCGCCAATGTACGAGAAATGGGTTGAATGACTAGAGACCCTATATAAAGCCGAGCTGAATGAATGGGGGATACAGTAAAACCGCGATAGTAAAAACTGCGATAGTGTGGAGTGCGAATTAAAAGCGACATTGATTGTTACTGAAGACAGTTGTAATAGAAATTTATAGACAAGTGAAAGTTAGGTTAAAATGCGATTTGTGAAATAGTGAAATTAATGATTGTGCGTTCTTAGTAAATAAATTCTTTTAACTTAATTTAAAAGACTGCGTTTTCAGTTTCCGGGAACATTAAATTTAGCGGCCGCGAACCATAGCACGCGACAGTACAATAATTTCTAATAGCAACCTCAGGCAAATGTCGAAGAACTATATTTGGAATGCCGTCAATACCACATGATTACTTGTTGTTTATCTTGCCAAATATGAAACACAAGTCTTCATAGCTGACAAAATAATCAATAAGATTCAAGCTCGGTATGAGGTCAGACGTCAATGGTTCATTGAAATGTAGAATTGATTCGGCGTTCAGGCTTGAATTGAAGTCGGAAACTTTCGCTTCAACTACCTTTGAAAATATTTTATTCCCCCTCTTATAGTCTGGTAGATGAACCAATTCAAAATGTGTTCCATTCAGGGCAAGTTTCTGCAGTCTATCACATATAATCCTGTTTCTATTTCAGTTCGGAGTCGTACTATCCATTTCGACACCAGCCCTATCAAGAAGATTTAGCTCATCACTAACGGCTTCAAGATTTGATACCTGCACTCGAGACTTTTTACGGAATAAGCTATTCACTTTCCTGAAAACGGCATCTGGGTCCTGTGGGCTAATACCCCTCAATTTTCCTGCCCATTGATTGCTGACGTCACCCTGAAGTATGAACAAATTAAGTTCCGGACATTTTTCAGGTGTAATTTCAAGAAAGCCAGCGAGGGATGGTTGAAGTCTAGAAATCGCGGGTAAATATTGTTGACGCGTGTGAGAAGAAGGCTTTTCAATCTTTTCAACTTTGCAACGGTTGGTGTTTCATATCCTTCTATATTGTTTCGATGTTTAACCTCGGGAACTACTTTCCCAACCGCTTCCAACATCAGCTTCTCTAACTATCTATTTCATCGTTAGTTAGATTCTTGTCATTAAGAACCATTGAGTAAGCGTTGCCATCATCAGAAGGTGGACATTGGTTCTGGTAAACGCTGGCCTTCCAGTAAGATAAAAAACGTGTTTTCAAACTTACCAAGGAATATAAATGGATTGAAATAAAGGGTGGTCCAACCATAATGCACGATGTTAATTGTAGTCACACCTTAACGTCAAGTTTTTCGCCCAACTTAATTTGACATTTCATTTTTTCAGTGTTTGACAAATCTAACCACGGAGAGGTACACAATTGAGCAGCACGTTAAGGCTGTTGAAGCCTTTTACGAAAATGGGCGTTCAAATCAAAATACATTTCGTGCACTTCGTGATTTTTTTGGTCAGCATAATCGACCAAACGTGTCCACAATCGGGAGAATTGTGCGCAAATTTCAGCAAACCGGGTCTGTAGGAAATGTGAAATCACCTGTGCATGCTCGCGCAGCTCGTTCTGAGGGAAATATTGCTATTGTTCGCGATAGTGTAGCAGAAGAGCCG
Organism: Odontomyia ornata; assembly: GCA_963969285.1. Lineage (NCBI taxonomy): Eukaryota > Metazoa > Arthropoda > Insecta > Diptera > Stratiomyidae > Odontomyia > Odontomyia ornata. The sequence continues at coordinate 408,536,378 of OZ017738.1, forward strand.
TCAACCTCGACTCGTCGTCGTGCCCAACAATTGAACAACTCACAAACATCACTGATGCGAATTTCGAATAAAGATTTGAATTTACACGCTTACAAGGTTCAATTGACTCAAGAGCTGAAGCCTACTGACCATTTCAAGCGTCGGCAATACGCCGAATGGTTGGTTGAACAGACAGAAGGGAAAGGTGACTTTACAAAGAAAATCATCTTCAGCGACGAGGCACACTTTCACCTCAGTGGAAATGAGAATCCACGAGTGATTGTTGAAAAGCCGATGCATCCACAGAGAGTGTGTTTGGTGCGGTTTATGAGGACGGCGTGAATGGTGTTCGCTATTGCAAGATGATAACGGACTTCTCGTGGCCAGAGATTGATGTTATGGACTTGGACGATATGTGGTTCGAACAGGATGGTGCCACTTGCCACACAGCCAACGAAACAATGGCTCTTTTGCGCGAGAAATTCAATGGCTGTGTTATCTCACGTTGTGGCAATGTTAATTGGCCGCCACGAGCATGTGATTTGACACCGGTGGACTTCTTTCTCTGGGAATATTTAAAAGAAAAAGTGTACGTCAATAAGCTAAGAACAATTCAAGAGCTAAAGGATGAGATAATTCAGCACATTAACGACATTGAACCTCAATTATGTTTCAGAGTCATTGAAAATATGGACCATCGGATAGAAGTGTTACGACCCTGTGGAGACTAGTTCCTCGAAAGTAGCTTTCTCGTTATTGAGGAGATACTGACACATATGAGGATCAGTTACTCCACTTCTAAGCCTTCCTTTTGAAAAATCTTCTAAATGTAGATTGATTACCGTGGTTGCTTGTTCACCATATTTGATTAACGCAGCTTCCTGGCACCGTTTTAGTAGCTGTCTCAGGCGTGATGCAAAAGCCGCGAGAGTCTCGGAGGCGCCCTGTTTAGCTGTAATTGAGCTATTTATCAAGTCTTGGTAAGTCTCTCTTGGTTGGTAGACTTGGTTAAGATGAGGAATCATGGAAGCTATGGGTTGGGGAAACAAGGGGGGTCGCTCCTCCTTTCTCAAACCGGCTTGGGACCGTCTACGGCGGAGTTCTTGGGCACTACTAGGAGAGGGGAACCCCAGGGGCTTTTGCTTTTTGGACGATGTCACTGTCCAACATTTCTCTCAGTTGTCCGTTTATTATGTTCTTTTGAGGTTGAATTAGCCGGTACATCTTTTGGTTACTTGGGGCTTGGTTGGCTATTAGCGGAATTTCATGAGACATTGCTTTTGTAGAGGTGAGTTTGTCACCTGGTAAATGGAAATGCCGTTTTTTCTTCGGGATTTAAATGTTCCTATAGTGAGAGTTGTTGTCTTAGCTTTGCGTTCCGCATTATGACTTCTGGACATAAGTTAGTTTTGTTAGATGCCAACGTAAGTTGGTTTATTTGTTTACTGCCCATAGGTGTTTGGGTTAGAATTGTTTTCCCTTTCGATATGGTATTCCTTCAATGCCAATTGCAGCTGAGTTATTGTAACAGCGGACTCATTGGAGTTAAGGATACTGACCACTGTTTTTGATGGGCTAACCAGACAGTTTGCCAAAAATACTCCTGGCTCCATCTCTTGCGAGAGACAGAGCATTTCCTGTGTTAAATGTATTGGTACCTCTACTATATTTTGGATTCGGGGGTACATAATAATGGCCTTACCGAAAGTAACCCTATGTATCCCTTCTAAATTACCCCTAGTGGGTGCCTTTAGCATTTCGCAGTCACAGTTCTCATCATTTTGTAGCGCTCTTGGCTGCGTCACGCCTGCTATATACGGGAAATTCATTTGTTCGTTTCTGCATATCTAAATTTATTTAAATCTTTAGGGCTTTCTAATTTTTTTTTTACAAAGACCTACTGGTTTCGCGTCCTGGGTGTCCGTCTCTTCAGAAACTATAGCAGCTAGAAAGCTCAAACTTTGTGAAAAGATCAGAAGTGGTGCTTTCAAAAGTTGAACGTCTTATCAAAAACTTCAAAATTTTTAAGAGGGGTCCCCCGTTATGAAGAAGTAGCCCTTAAACATTTTTTATCAAAGGTAGTCGAGTGATGTATCAAATGAAAGGTCTTAATTAGAGCTTTTAGAATTTGAAATAAAAAAGTCATTTCATACATCAGAGAGTCCAGGAGGAGGCATTTATAAACATTTTGTGTACCTCCCCCCCTTACGATTGGACACTTTTGAGCCAAAAAATCTGAAAAAAAAATTGAAATGGGTCTTTATGAGTACAAGCGCAGCAAATACCTCAAAAATCGTAATTCATTTAACTTTGTTAATAATAGTATGATTTATAGATTTTACGTTTTCGTCCATAAAATCAGAACGGTACCCTTAAATTTCTCGAAATTTTGCAATTATATAGATTCATATGAAATATTTATGCTCACAAAGAAATCGGACCACAATCAACTGAGTTATAGCCATTTCAATTGCATGGAACTACAACAACAATAATACGTGTTGATGATTGATACATCTTAATTGGCCAAACATTCAGAAAAATGCTTTAATCTAGAGCAAAACGGTAGCTGTTATGTGCTTATGAAAGAAACTTCACGGTTTTGCATAAATTTGATCGATTTGTTATCCAAGTATTGGACGAATAATTCAAGTCATCGATTCATGCTATCAGAAAACTTGTTTCGAACCCTAAGATGGTTACAAAGCCCTTGAAGTAGGAAGACTCTCCTGCTTACTTAACTTTTTTTTCTTTAGCACAACAATTCCTTGCGGGCCTTTGCTCAGAGTTAGAGTATCTCATCTTGATCGAATATATACGTCACTCGAGGTGGTATGGTCAGTAGCACGCTTTGGCCGTTGATCCGCTCACCCAGCTGCGATATGTCCTGATTTTAAAACCAGTACGTATCATAACTGAACGAGCTTACAGGCAGTCCAAAGAATCACTAGAAAAAAATCTTGTTGTCACCAACGGGGTTCGAACCAGGGACCTTCGGCTTACGCAGCGAGCACTACTACACTACTTAGTTTCGTTTAAAGCTTTAAAGAAGACTAATTCTGACAAATATCAATCTGAAATGGATTATAAATCAAAAATAGAATCATTTAAAATTGTGTACACTTTTAAAATAACCGCAATCAAAATTTAACCACACAGTCAAAAAAATGCGAAATTTTTTCAATGAACAAAAATCCGAGTGACTAGCCTTTAATTTCCCGTCTTTCTTATCAACGGCTATTGTTCTTATGCAACTTTACATCTTTCTTTTATTATAACACATATGGAAAGTAAAACCGTTTGATATTCGTATGTTTACTGCTGACTAATAAAAATAATAATATAAACATGCAATTTTTTTTATCATAGCCTAATTATCATGATTTAATGGTAATTACGTTCAGCTTAGTTTAATAAAAGATTTTTTTCCATAAGACTTACTAAGATGTGAAGTCTTAAGTTTTTTTCTTGTTGCTGACTTATGTGGAGTGATAAGCGTTTTATTATCAGTGCTGTTGATAAGCTTTTAAAATTTTAACTGACCAATGCGTCACTAGGTCGTGTTGCAATTGTCGTAGAAAATTGTTTTATCTCAATCGTTTATGTGAATATGTCAAACGAATATTGACTTTGTTACTTATATTAGACTGGGTAAGTTTTGATGTAAAAATCATTAAATTTTAAAAACAATTTATAGAAAGCCTTACAAGCTAAATGGTTGAGTTTAACCGGCTCGCAAGTGCTTAAATTACGTTATTGACCACAAGATGTGTTTAGAAGGGTTCTTTTGACGGTTGAGTGCAATAGCATCAAATGCAAGAATTTGAAAAAATGTAGTGAAGGGTTCAATAAGACAAGTATCTCCTCACGGGGAAGAAAAAATGTTACCCCCAAAACTGAGGGTGCTCCAGCTCGGACCTTCAAATCCGGTGATCTCGTTGAAAGACGGGCATGAGCGCCACTCACTTGAGCCAATGGTTCCCACATAAACCGCCAAGCGAGAAACTCAGATCGCCAGAACATACTTTTTGTTAATAGCACATATACAGAACATTCTCGCAGCATGACACTCAACTTTTCTAAAACAGAATAAAAGCATCTTTCGTCTCTTCACAACACTTCTGAAAGGAATCTGGTTACGAAAACTGCACTTAGTAAAACGGCCGATGGTTCTAGATTTGAAAGTACGTTTTATTTCTTTCTAACGTTCTGCTCGTAACAAGATACATGTGTACAGTGAGTTCAAAGAAGAGGACAATAGGATAGGTTCAAGTTTGACGTCTGTCGGAGACTCCGAAAGTGCGAAGCCTGTAAACTGATCTGTCCGAGACTCCGAAAATTAGAAGCCTGTCACCTTGATGTAATTTTGAACATTGTTGTTTGAGGTATGAAAATGCCAGAACAGAGCCCTTACGAGATACATACTATCTCAAGCCGCCACAAACTACTGTAGATATAGATGATTCATGTACCCTTATATATAATTTTAAAACTATCGATGCTCGCTCAAGTAAAACTTTATTTTTAACAAATATTAAAAACAAGAAAGATATTTAGGTTATCGTGAATTAAATATGAGATGAGGTGTTATTAAAATGAATTATTGCAAATTACTCCCCTATTGTTAATGGGCCAATACTGTTGACAATTATTTACTATTGGTAGATGGCTTGTCAAAGTCATGAATACGTAAATAATAAGGAGTACAATTTGTAAACTTCAAAGCGCAACTGGAACGAAATACAAGGAGTCATAATTGATACGCTGGGCGGTATTCTTAATCCATCCGTCAGATAACTTTACTTTTAGCATTACTAACTGATAATCCTTTGGGGTCTTTTGTATTTTAGGTTGCTGTTTCATCGCAATATCCTCAGAAATCTCAATGAAAGCTTCTTCATTAATTCAAAAATTTTCACTTCTTGTAGCTTTATTTATTATTATTCAAATTAAATTTGCAAAGTAATATACTCGCACAATATGAGAATATTCTATTTACAGAATAAATTTTACTTATTCCTACCTAATAATCGAAGATTAGCGGTCTCTTGGTTTCCTTCCTCTATGTTGCCAGATGAATGAATTATCAACTTCGTAAACAATTTTATGTTTTAAATGTGCCTCTTCTTTCAAGGTTTGGCCATTTCTAAGAAATATATAGATTCGTTTCCATTGAAGGTCTTTCACAGAGTAGACGAGGCTCGTCCATTAGCCGCTCATCCCTAAATCAATGCACGGACAACCGTTTCACGGTCAAGTACAGATTAGCCGGAGGTTAATGCACATTTCTTAGAAAATTACCCGGCGGATAATGCACTTTTCTGGGGTCAAGGCCTCAAAGATTTTCAGTCGAGCACTACTTTGCCTGAGAGGAGAGTTTCTATGATCCTATATCTAATCCACTCTGTCGTATCAGCTAATAAGCAATGACGTTCATGTGACAATTTCAATTGCTGAGGGGATTTATAGGCGTTGTTTTGGCTTCTTTAGCCTAACTTATTTCATTTGTAGTTTCATCAATTACCGTTTTAATATTGCCGGCCGTATCAGGTGTTTGCATGTTTTCGTTGGCCAGTCTCTCTTGGAAGGCTTCCCAACTTGTTTTTTGGAGGAGTATCAATTAAGATGGCTTCTATTAATGATGCCGATTTGTGATCAGATGATAGCTCGTCGAGAATGTTCAATCTGACGTTATATTGCGATACCTAGAACTGATCTGTTCCTTGGTCCAAAGTGATGGGGCTCATTGGAGATGTGCAGACTTCCGTGTGCTTCTATGATGAATCGGTTGAGCTCATTCCTAGCTCGATACATTTCACAGCTCATCAATCGTGATAATATGCATTCATATTTTCTGTTATAAGAATTGGACCATCAAAATCCAGTAGGAAACGTAGATCATGGGCAAGATTGCCTGACTTAGGATGGTTGTACACAGACGCCAAAACTAAATCGAAGGGGCTCGTTTGCACTTTTATAACTGTAGCTTCTAGGGACTGTAAATTTGGAGTGTTGATGACGCAATGATGCACATTTCTCTTTGCAAAGATCACTGTTCCTCTGCCTCTACCAGTCATTCCATCATTACGATACAGAATGTTGTAAGAAAAGGGAAGCTGAATTCCCCTGGCTTTTGGGATATTTCTTTGTGACGGAGAATATCGAATTTAAATTTATAGTCTAGCATAAACGGTCTTAGCTTTTACGTTTTCTGAAGCAGGTGGTCTGCATTCGATGTAACGAGAGAAATGTGATTTACCTGGTCCATTATTGTTTTTTAGACGGAGGGAGAGTGAGATTTTATGATTAGCTGTACCTATTGTGCTATCATGTCTGTATCATAAGTTGGGACTGTTTTTTATTGAGACATAGAACTGATCCATGAAAAGTTGCTGTGAGCTATTGACGGTTGTATTTTGGTGGGTTGCTTGTTATGTTTTGGGCTAGTTGCTGTTTTTAGCAGCAGCTATTTAAGAAAAAGTATCCCTGAGATTGCTGGGATTCTTTGGACAACCACTATAGTAAATCGGCTGTTCTTCATTGTAGTTGACATTTAGGATTTTCCCTTTTGATTTTTTTCAGAATCAAAAGTTTTGGAGTGCGTTGCATTTGACATATTTTATTTGGGTTGCACGCAACATTTTCTGGCAGAGGGGTCAAATGGCTGGCATTGATGACATTGGGCTCGTTCATTTCTTGATCGTTGGGCTACAACTTGGATAATGTGGATTTATATCTCTATCCTCAGTAGAAGAGCCCCGACAAGTTTGGAAGGACCATAGACGAGCTTTGAAAAAAAAAAAATCCTCCCCATCGGGGGAGCCTTGTCCATCCAAATCTTTAATTTCGCGTATAGCCTCGGATTATAACGACAAAATTTTATCCTCCGGAAGATTGTAAAGATGCTATTGAATTTTGAGGTTGGTTAAGAGTTTTTTTGTTTAAAGGTGGTCAGTCATAGTTTTTGGTAAGATCTGAGTTCCCAAGTAGATTCGTTTGGCAAAACCATATACAGTCTGTCAAGAATGAGTTTTCACACTACGAAACCGTCTAGTTTTTCAACTTACTAAGCAAGAAAAACGCTGGTTTTATTTCTATGTACAAATTTTATTCATAAATTTGAAGTTATTTATGGTATTTAAAAAGGTTTCATCCAAAAAAGTATGTATTGCCACCTTTTGCGTATTTAACGCATTGCAGCCGATTTTTCATGGATCGGACCAACTTTTCAAGGTCATAATTGGTGGGTATCTTATGCCACTCTTCTAGTATCGCAGTTTATAAGGTTGTTTTATTCGTTGGACTTCTTTCTTTGAATGAACCCGCAAATTCTCTGTGAGTTTTATGTCTGGGCCTTATAATGGTGTATCGAGAAGTTTTCCGTAGTTGTACAATAGTCACATTCGTACGGTGTGCTGCTTATGTTTGTGTCATTGTCTTCGTAAAATTTGAACTGTGGCTTGTTGTTACCAAAAACCCAAATTTATTTGCACTGCTAGTTAAGTGGCACTACGAAATCCTCAAACACTGTTGTGCGTCCATAGTTGTATCAATAAAAACCAAGTCTCCAACTCCTTTACTAGGAATACTCTCCCAAACTATAACAGAAATTTTCCGAATTTCGCAATTGGCTTCCTCCACACTTTGTTCGGTCCATCATTTAAATACAGTATGATTTTCGTTTCATCACGGAATATGACGTCATCGCAATATTCGGCCGGTTGAGAAATGTGTTTTGTTGCGAACGCTTCTCCACATTTTGTAAAGTGAGCAGTGATTTTTTTCGAGCAGCAGAGTATTTGTTCGCAAGTATGACCTGCTGAACTGCTTCATGCGAAACGATAATGCGGTAATCTTCCTTGAGATCCATTGAAATTATCCCTAACGAAATTTGAGGGTTTCGATAAATTTTTTGGATTATAAGGCGCTTTACACGTTCGTTTATCTTTGATTTGAGACCACATCTATGCTTAGGCCCCAATCTATTCTTTCTTTTGGCTCGATTTATGTTATAGTTTTTCGTATGTGTCACTGAAAAGTCTTTGAAATCTCCTGATCACTATTACGCAACTGATAATTGTTGTACACCAGCTGTACAACCTCAAAGGATAGGCTCTTGCCTGGCATTTTTAAAATAAACTATTATGTATACAAAACTAATTAGTCACTAACCAATAACAAGTAATACCTGGCTCACTAACCAACACCAACTAACTAATTATAAAGATGACAAGTGAGCATGTGGAGTGAAAATAACTGCAAAACCAAGCTTATTGCTCAGTTTTTCGCATATCTGAAAAGAGTGTCAAGTGTTAAGTAAACTTTTCTAACTACTGTATACAAGTAGAATTGACGACAACAGCTGAGGATATTTTCTGTATGAAAACTGATTCTTGACAAAGTCTAAGGTAGCTCGTGGTTTAAGTCTTCTTGCGAAATTTGTCCATTTTTCGAGTTTTCGTAAGAATTGGGACGATTGGTTGATTGATAAGAATTGGGACGATTGGTTGATTTTGTCTGTCGGTTCTGATAAACGGTCGGAGTTTGAGGTGGTGAACGGTTTTGGGGTAGGAGATTTACCGGGGCATTTGCTGGTTTTGGGGAATCAACAGTTAATAGATGACAGAATTACCACTGATTTTGAGGGTGGGAGGCTTAGCAACTTCTCGTCCTCCTCCAATTCTTGTTTTGCAGCCTTTTTTTAGTCTTCTTCTATCACTTATTGTTGTATTTTTTCTATGGAAGAAGTAACCGTTTTGTTAGAGGGAAGGAGTCTTCATCCGTCTTTTCTTCTTCGTTTTTTTGATTTCTTATTGAGATTTTTAAATCTTTGTGTTTTTCGTTGATTAGACAACTCCGCAAGAGTATCTTGCAGGGGTTGCTGGGTTATATTGAGCAGAGCGATCACTTGTTCTTGGATAGTGTTAGCGTCTTACAGTTGGCTAATCAGCTATTTAATGTCCTTGTTCAAGTTAGTGTTTTCCATCATTCTTCTTCTTCTTCTTTGTAGCACTACAGCCCCTCTCAGGCCTTCGCTTAGAGATAGTTAGAGTATCTCATTTTCATGACCGTATCAATTTTTTCGGAAGTTGGTTTGGTCAGTATCATGCTCCCGTGTGCTTGCTCAGCTATGATATGATTTGATTAAATCAGTACATATCACCACTGAGTGAACACTCGTAGTCTGTCCGAAAAATCCCCTGGACTAAATCACGTTGCTCCCAACGGATTTGAACCTGGGACCTTCGGCTTATGTGTTCATGCTCTAACCACTAAACCATACCGACTACCCACCGTGTATTTACTAGTTTTAATGATTTGAAAAGAACCGTCACTCCAAATGTTACTTTAGTTTTAGAATTTATTAAATGATTTTGTGAACTAAGTTCCTTTCAAACGCATAAATATCGCTTCAATATCCAATAATCAACCCAAACTGTTGCGTGGTGCGGCGTTCAGTCGTACCTAAAATCTCGTCTATTCCGGTTTGAATCAGTCCTCCTGAGTCTCGCATCGAAGCGATACGGAATAACCTGAGAACGTTAGAGAACTGCGAAGATTTCTCTGGACACTTAGTTTTTATAGATGATTCCTCCAAAATGCAGCAAACCTCCAAGGGCCATTAAATGAATACTTGACCAACACGAAGAAAGGCGACAAGGCACCAATAAAATGGACACCCAAGGCAGAAAAAGCTTTCGCAGACTGCAGGGAATCATTGGCAAAAGCAACCCTCCTCGTACACTACCAGAAGAACCAACTTCTGTCTTGGTGCCGTTCTACAGCAACTTTAAGACAGCCGTTGGCTACCATTAGCCTTTTTTCAAGGCAAGCTCTCTGGCACAGAAAAACAGTACAGCGTCTATGATAGTACAGCGTCCATGACAGCATCAAGCACTTAAACATGACCTAGAGGGCAGAGAGTTGTCCGTCCAAATGGATCACGTATGACGTATGCGCTCCAGCAAAAAACCGAAAAACAACACCGCGTCAAAGTCGACAACTAAGTTTTATTTCGGAATACACCAGCAGCATTGTTCACATCCAGGGGAAAAAGAACAGAGTGGCCGACGCATTGTCAAGAATAGAGACAATCAGCCTGCCCCCGGTGATCAATGCTAAGGAGTTCATCCGAGTGTAACAGAAGGACCCGGAGCTTCAAGCGCTATTAAACGCAAACAAAACTTTACTAAAACTGGAACGCCACCCCATCGGAGACCAGGGCGAAATATTTTATGACATTTCAACGGGGTTAGTTCGACCGTTTGCACCGAGAACATTATGCAGACACGTCTTTGAGACATACCATGAACCATCGCATCCCAGCGGACGTGCAACATGCAAACACTGAAGTTCGTTTGGACCAGAATGAACAAGGACATACATAATTGGGCTCGGTGCTGCGTACTTTGTCAATGCTTCAAAATTGCAAAACACACTGTTAACCCAATTCAACTGTTCACCATACTAGACGGCATATTTCAACATATACACATCGACATCGTTGGGCCAATGATTCCATCTAAGAATTTCACGTATTGCCTGACGATGATGGATAGATAATCAAAGTGGCCAGAAGCATTACTAATCCCGGATCAAACAGCAGCAACCGCCGCAGAAGCATTTTACTCAGGCTGGATATCCCGATTTGGCGCGCCACGCACATTGACAACGGATCAGGGAACCCAATTTAATTCCGCCCTTTTCCAAGCTCTTGCAAATCGAATGGAATGCGAATGATATCGTACAACCCCCTATCACCTCGCAGCGAATGGGATGTTGGAGCACTGGCACAGATCTCTCAAGGCCGCTATAATGTGCCATGAGCAGAATCCTGTATGGGCAGAGGTGCAAACAACCGTTCTATTTGGACTACGGAGCAGCTACAAGGGCCAGATCGAGGAATCGAACGCAGAAATCCAATACGGAACAACGCTTTCGCTTCCAGAAGAATTCATCGCGGCCGAGGACAATCACATCGAACCACGCGCATTCATCGAACAGCTGCGAGAAACAATGCGAACACTTCGAACATTGCGAGCGGCGCATCATTGTCAGCGTAAGATTTTCCGTAGCAAGAACCTAGAATCGTGCACGTTTCTCCGGATCAACGCAAATCGCAAACCTCTCTCACAACCACACTCTGGACCGCATAAAATCGTAAACAAGTGATTGCAGGTTGTAAAGGGTGGCCCAACTATAATGCCCGATGTTAATTTTTTCGCCCATTTAATTTAAAATTTCTTTGTTTAAGTATTTGACAAATTCAACCATGGAGAGGTACACAATCGAGCAGCGCGTTAAGGTTGTTGAAACATTTTACGAAAATGGGCGTTCAAATCAAAATGCATTTCGTGTACTTCGTGATTTTTTGGTCAGCATAATCGACCAAACGTGTCCACAATGGGGAGAATTGTGCCAAATTTCAGCAAATCGGGCCTGTAGGAAATGTGAAATCACCTGTGCATGCTCACCCAGTTCGTTCTGCGGAAAATATTGCTGTTGTTCGCGATAGTGTGGCAGAAGAGCCGTCAACCTCGACTCGTCGTCGTGCCCATCTCACGAACGTCACTGATGTGAATTTTGGATAAAGATTTGAATTTACACGCTTACAAGGTTCAATTGACTCAAGAGCTGAAGCCTACTGACCATTTCAAGCGTCGGCAATACGCCGAATGGTTGGTTGAACAGGCAGAAGGGAATGGTGACTTTACAAAGAAAATCATCCTCAGCGACGGGCCACACTTTCACCTCGGTGAATTCGTTAACAAGCAGAATTGCTGCATTTGGGCGAATGAGAATCCAAGAGTGATTGTTGAAAAGCCGACGCATCCACAAAGAGTAACTGCTTGGTGCGGTTGATGGGCTGGCGGCTTCGTCGGGCCGTACTTCTTCGAAAATGGGGACGCCAAGCAGTTACCGTGAATGGTGTTCGCTATTGCGAGATTATAACGGACTTCTTGTGGCCAGGAATTGAGGTTATGGACCAGGACAATATGTGGAACAGGATGGTACCACTTGCCACACAGCTCTTTTGCATCAGAAATTCAATGGCTGTGTTATCTCACGTTGTGGCGTTGTTAATTGGCCGTCACGATGATGTGATTTGACACCGTTGGACTTCTTTCTTTGGGGATATTTAAAGGAAAAAGTGTACGTCAATAAGCCAAGAACAATTCAAGAGCTAAAGGATGAGATAATTCAGCACATTAACAACATTGAATCTCAATTATATCTCAGAGTCATTGAAAATATGGACCATCGGATAGAAGTATGCCACAGTAGCCGTGGCGAGCATTTGGGCGATATTTTATTTCACACATAATTGTTATAGATCTTTCTATTATAATAAAAAATATTAACATAATTTTCTGAAAACTTTTTACTTAATTTGGAATTAACATCGTGCATTTTGGTTGGACCACCCTTTATATACAATTGAAGTCAACGGGAAGAGAATCAATGTTTCCATAGAACGCCAAAAACCGGAATTGCTCGAGGCGACCGTGCAGCAGTGTTTCAGTGGACTCCAATCAACACCTTCCGAACACATCACTCGAACCTACCCACCAGCATCAGGAGCAAACAAAAGATGGCACGGGCTTCCTCACTCAGGGGGGAATCACTGTGCCAGCTCTGCGACCCAGCTGCGCAAACACAGCTGTCAACATTGTGCTGCCACCAAAGGCGACACATGCAATCAGCTGCAGCAACAGTGACCAACAAAAATCACTCACTCACTCTCACTTGCTCACTGACCAATTGTCACGGCCAGATGTAATTTCCTCACCATACACGAAGCCACACGCTAAACTGGCTTCATGACAAGAGAATACTGAATTGAGTTTTCGTCCGCAGATGGTACTTTATTTCCCAACTACCTGCTGGCTAGTCGGTTAAAGCGTTCCTTTATCTGCCATCTGAGGGAGCGTCCGATGGGGGCTTGTAGCGACAAGACAATAACAGCTGAGGTGTCGTACAGAATTTCACCGCTACTGTAACGAAGCGCTGTAATCGTTTTAAGGAAAGCGATAACTTCCTTTTTTTACTGGGATACGGACGCTCAACGTCCTTCCTTCTACCGGGCAGCATATTGTGCGCGTCGCTTATTATAATTATAAAATAAAGTTTATATATTGACTTTTGGATTCTTTTTATTATTAAATGGTGTCAGAACCCCCCCACAGGCTGAAAACCTCAAACGAACATGCATATTACCTTTATATTATACTTTATGTGGTAGCAAAAGTTTCCCTGAAAGTAGCAAAGCAACGCTGGGACAGTATTAGAGCAAGGACTTTGGTCTGAATTCTGCGGCACATGATAAAATTTCCAGGCACAACATTTAGCATTCATATTATTTGGACTTCATATGATTAATACATATAAAGCAAAGTAAAATGGCATGCTGCTAAGTACTCATTACCATATTTACTTTCACAGGATCCTCTCAACCCTCTATAAACCCAAATCAAAGAGAAATCCTCTACTAACTATATCAACACATTCAATATTTTAAATCAATGTAAATCGAAATTGATAAATTATTTAAATTGAAATTGAGCACATAAACTTTTAGTCCTTGGCACGATCACAATTTGTATTTGGTATGACTGAAATTTGCTCCCCCAAAAAGGATTTTCAAGGAATATATTTCGCCATTTCATAAGCTCGAGCTTAAAATGTGAGAACATACAAACTACACATTTCTGCGTACGAGCATAAATAAACTTTCATCCTCGTATGTGCACATCTACATCGTGTCACGGAAGAATTCTCTTTCTCTCTAAAATATTTAGTGCTTTTGGCAAAATTCCTTTTCCTGTGTATAATATCCTGCTGGTCCAATGTAATACAATCGTCAGCAATGACTGCTCCGAAACGAATACGACGACGACAAGGACGATTTTCACATACGGCGCCGGTGTACGAGTATAGTGCAAAAGGGAATTGAATACCATCGAAACGGAACAAATTAAATAATTCATTCCATTTCAACGATTTTAAGCTGAAATTTACATACATTGGACGGCATGGAAACAAGTACTAAAGTGAATTACATGCAAGCATACTCGCATGTAAAAGGTACACATATTCGTACGGTAGAAATTACAGAAAATAAACGCATACTATACGCACATGCCTACAAATTTGTATAAAATAAATATGGAAGTCTTTCACTTTTCGTTGACTGTGGACTATGGGAAATCAGTTGCCGGTTCGTCCTTTTCTGGGATTAATAAAATTTGAAAATTGAAAATTTCATTGATTCAACTCTATCAAGCGCTATAAATAAATTGACGATGATGAAAGCATAATTTATTGATGGAATTCCTTTTGTAGGTGAAACATCAAAGGATCCCTAAGCTGGTTGGAGACATACATAATTATGTATGACTCTGTTGAGGATTAACGAATATACATACCATATCGCAGCATGAAATTTTAAGTACGTAAGATTATAATTGCGAAACCGGATATTGCCGAATGCCCACATGAAGCTTTATATGAGTACATATAAGCATATTAGTCTTTAGGCATGCAATTGGAAACATTATTGTGGTAATGAATTCAGGTCAAGGATTAGGTTATTAATAAATGAGAAAAAATAATGTCAGAATCTTTCTATCTTTATTTCGATTTTTCTAATGGACACTTTACTTGTGCGCCCACCCTTCATCCAAAACGTGGCCAGGTGGTTCAATACACATACAGGTGGATCGTCATATGGAAAGAATAGTTATAGATATAAGAATATTTAGTGGAACTAATTTGCTCAACTGATTTGTGGATCTTGAAGTCTTTAATATTACGCGATCCCATACAAAAATTTCTTTGAAACGAAACCTGTACAAGCACATTACCCGAAGCCTCGTGGTTAGAAATGACGGCCAGGACAGCACTTGTCGTGCTGAGTACCGAATATATGCCAATTTTGCGCCGCATTTCCTGTGAAGGCACATTATCTGACGTGATATTCGCCTCGGAATCCTTAGTACGGTGCTACACAACTGGAGAGTATTAGAGGACTACTCAGCTAGGGATCATCAGAACTGCTTGAGATCCGTGATATTGTCTCCTGACGTCCGTGTTCTGGTACATTAGAAGGAAGGACGTCGAGAGGTTCGTCGAGGTACTAACGGCTGGTGCTCCACTGTAGGGGACAGAAGAACTAGCAACTCAGACGTGGTGAACTCAACTATCAGCATCATCATGTCTATTTGCAGCGCTTCTATGCTCCTTCGACAACCCCGGCACGGCAAGCCCCCAGTGTGGTGGTGGTCGACTGAAGTCGCTGAAAAGCGAAGGGAGTATCACAAGCTTCAAAGTGAGAATAAACGGACACGGAAGCGTAATGAGCAAACAACAGGATAGCAGTATATAAGTCGGCCAGGAAATGCCTTCGCAAACTCATTAACAACAACAACGCTTGCTACTGGCAAGGTCTAGTGGACAATGTGAATAAGGATCCGTGGGGCCTTGTCTAAAAGCTAGTTATGCGGAAGCTTGGTGCCCTACGGACACTTTGTATACAAGGAGCGGAAAAGATGGACGAAATGGTGAGGGCATTTTTCCCCGCCCATCCCATCCGTGTCAACGCTGTCTACAGTGAAACAGCAATCGAGTGTCCACTCTTCACACGGCCGGAACTGGAAGAAGCAGTCCTATCATTAAAAAAAGGAAGGTTTCAGGGCCAGATAGTGTTCCAGCTGAGGTATTGCAACTTATCTATCCCCATTATCCTGATTTACTGCGTAGCACATTCAACATTTGCCTACGGAACGGGGCTTTCCTGTAACGATGGATGATGGCGAGGCTCGTATTGATCAGCAAGGGGAAGGGAAGCTCCAGATCGTTGTTTGCATACCGCCCGTTATGCATGCTAGACATATCTAGGGAAATGTTAGAGAAACTCATCAAGGAAAGAGTCACTAATGCGTTTCGTGATGTTGGGGATCTATCTCCCCGGCAGTACGGCTTTAGAGCAGGTCGATCCACTATTGATGCGATTACAGAAGTAGTGGGCGCGGTCAAAAAGGCGTTGGCACATAGCTGTTCCCAAAGGGTGGTTCGGTTGGTGATACTTGCTGTTCGGAACGCCTTTAAGTCCGCTAAATGGGTGGATATTTTGGCTACACTGAAATTAAGTTCCAGAATATCTTATGCAGCTTTTGAGGGATTATCTGACGGGCTGAAGCCTGTTTTATAATACAATGCAGGGCCGACGAAGGATGGAAGTTCCATCTATCATTGATTCAGACTTATGGAACATATCGTGCGACGGGCCCCTGAGAATAGAGCTGCGGGATGAGTCACGCCTGATCGGCTATGCGGATGATGTTGCGGCGCTAGTTAATGAACGCACCATCGATCAGGCACAACTCAGACTAGGAATACTAATGCGTCGGGCGAGAGACTCGATGATTGCTCTCGGGTTCAATCCAGCACTGAAGAAACCTGAAGTACTCCTGACAAAGAAGAGAATCCTTAGAGTAAGGACGATCAGTATTGGGGAAGTACTGGTTACATGGAAACCATCAGTAAAATACTTGGGGTTACTGATCAACTTGAATATGAGTTTTACTGAGAAAATCAGGGAACGGCTGAGAAAGCTACCTCAGGCGTATCGGCTTTGAGTTGACTTATGGCTAACGTAGGGGGACCCAAAGCATCAAGAAGGCGATTTTTGAAGAGTGTAGTAGAGTCCGTGCTACTTTACGGAGCAGGAATATGGGGCAACACCCTTAGCAAGGAGGTATACCGAAACCGCTTGGCACAGGGACAGAGAAGAGGAGCACTGAGGATTGCACCTTCGTATCCGGCCGTCTCTGATTCGGCGGTGAGATTTCTTGCAGGCGTGATACCTGTTGCCCTCCTTGCTAGAGAGCGCCGCGCTATTTACCACGTCGAAAAGAGGATGCGAGGGAGATAATTGTCCACAAGGAGAGACAGCGCTCATTCAACGATTGGCAGCAGTCATGGGTCAATTGCACGAAGGGTGGACTGCGCGCTTCATCTCGGATGTGAGACCGTGGCTGAATCGAAGGCTGGTGAGATTAACTTCTATCTGGCCCAGCTTTTGAGTGGGCATGGTTGCTTTCAGTGTAACCTGCACAAGATTGGCAAGTCACGGTCCCCCGAGTGTCGGTTTTGCCCAGGAGAGGAGGACAATGTCTGCCACACATTTTTTGCGTGCAAAAAATGGGTCAGGCTGCGAAGGAACCTCTACACAGAAACGGGAGCGCTCACCTCGGACAATATAGTCGCGGTGATGCTCGAATCGGTTGACAAATGGAACCAAGTGGCACATTATACTCGGGCAGTCCTCGAAGATAAAAGGGACTCGTAGCAGCCGGGGGCGTTGGGGCTGGGGAATCGCTTGTCTGGCACTTCCTCTTCCCCTCTCCCCTCCCGCTAGAAGAGGGATCCCCCAACTTGAAGGCACCTAACGGCGTAACAAAGCGAGACCTGGCCTGAAGTAAAGTGTCAAACGATGATAGGGGAGGTGTTTAGTGGGGAGTCCAGTCGCCTTCTTTCGAACATGAGAGTCCCACACTCTGTGTGTAAATGACATTCACCTTCCAACCACAAAAAAAAAACACCTGGGATCTCCCCCACTGACTCAGCCAGAAAGTCGTCGAATAGGAAGATCTACTCACCAAGATGCCCCAGTGCCATGACTACCCAGCTGCGAATGCAATTGTTCCACGTGCACTATTCCATCATCTAAGGTGGCGCCCATAACGGCTAGTTGGAAGTTGGTGTTTTCGGGCCAAGATGATCCAGCGAGTCTTCTTACGAAGGGTAGAAAACATGACTTGGGTGAACCTGGGAGGAAAAATGCGACTAGTTGCGAGACGTGCCCAAATCCTGTTCACTGGAAGAGCTCTCCGATGGTTCTGGCATTTCGTTGATACCTTCCGAACATACGATTGGGAGACTTGGAGGCATGCCGCATTATGTGAATTCACACACGTAGAGAGCGATTCTATATTGAGCGGAAGGCTGCGAAGAAAACGCCGATTGGCTCAGGAGACAGTAGACGACTACTACGAAGCTCTACTTGTATGTTGCTTGTTGAAACGATTAATCAGCCCCATACCGGAGACAGAGTTCTTAAGCCTCTTTTGGGAGAAAATCAGGTCGGAGTTACGAGAAAGACTGGTCTTTGCTCCTCGCCACAACGTACATGCACTTCGCACTTCAGAAAAGGAGCTAGAAGCCGTGCAATACTTCCAGTGAACAACATTCCAAAGCAAATTCTTTAACCGAAGGGAAAACCCGGAACAACGCACGGTGGCCGAGCTCCAACACAACGTGCCTGCCCTACCCGCCCCATCCTGTCTTATAACACTCATAATGGACGATGCGTCTGAGACCGTTTCTCGATCACACACGGAGCTGGACGAAGCCCATCAAACAGAAGTCCATGAACTCGTGCCTAAGACACGCCTCACTACGTGTTGGAACTGTCGGCAGACGGGACATCGCTTTACCGCATGCTAGGCAGAGGCGAACATCTTTTGTTTCTGTTGTGGCAAGCCATATATGTATGCTTCAAATTGCAACAATCGCAAGAAGCCAAAAAAAATTGCAAGCGAGTACCCAGGACAGCCAGCAGCACTCGAGACGGACCCAGTAACGAAACGCCACTCCGTTCCGTGTGCTGACAGTTCCACTACGACGAGCCCTTTTCAAGAAAACACTCTAGATACAATCCAACTGACACCCTTGCTGGTCCATGATGCAGCAGATTACACCTCTCCACCGGATTCCTCTTCAAAGACATTTTTGAAGTGACCACCTCTGGTATTGTCAGAAGAACCACGAACCCCCAAGAACTCGTGCAATAAAACCGTATCACATTAAGCTGCATAAATACCGTGCGGCACGAGAGTGGATTTTTGCTTCAGAAGAGGTCACCTCACGCCAACATAAGACAAAATGGTCAACTCGTCGTTGGAGAAGCTTCCGTAAGAGAGTGCGCACCTGCCACCAAACCCTGAACGTATGTAACATCTCGGAGGTTTCCGAGAATGACACCAGACCTTATGCACCAATAAAAGTGTTTGGCGAAGTCACTGTTGCGTTAATTGACACGGGTGCAAGTATTAGCTGCCTTGTCTCGAGCCTCGGCTCAAAGGTACTCCATCAACACCCTACGATGGTACAACCTTGGCGCTCTGACATCAGCACAGCTAATGGTACCAAATACTATATTAAGGGAAGGTTGACAACACCCGTCACGTTTAGTGGTCAAACCAAGGATATCACATTTTTCATCATCCACTCACTGACCCAGGACGTGTACTTCGTCGCCGATTTCGTCCTACAATTTGGTTTGGCGAAAGATTTATTCTTGGATTCACGCCTTAACACTAGACACATCCACTAAAGCACTACAGTAGAGCATTATAATTTTGTTTTTAATAATTCGTACCTTTTTGCGAACGTATTTCGTCTTCTTTATTTCATTGTAATTTAAAAAAAAAAATTTTTTTCACAAAAATTCCACACAAAAGTAAAACAGAATTTGATAACAAATAATAAGAACCCTAACAATATTAAACAATGCAAATATGATAATTACTCACTTGCATCACGGTAATCGGAGCAAAAGTAAATCTTACATTTGTTTTGAGCCAGAATCGATGTCAGAATGGAAAGTTTTAAAGTTTTTAACCAAACCCGGTCATAAACTGAAGCACATACCCAGTCATATTTCGGGATGAAATTCTCTTGATTTGTCTTTCCAGTATAGGTCGCCCAAAACTTTCCAAGCCTTCTTCCAAATGAACCGGTAATAGTGCTGAGCATTAATTTGCCTCAGTATATCAGCCGTGAAACTCCGCCGTAGACGGTCTTAAGCCCGTTTGAGAAACGAGGAGGAAATCCCCTTGTTTCGCCAACCCATAGTTTCCATGATTCCTCATCCTGAACTTCCCAATCAAATGGTAGTAAGTGCTCTCGAGGTAGCACATTCGGTTTACTGGTTCCCCAATAATGGGCCATTAAATGCCGAGAAATGCTCATAACTGTAAGTACATCTAAAGCTCTGCTACTAAATCCTACTTACACCTCCTTTGTAGGGACGTAAGAGGGTGAAGGCGAATCTTCCGTGCCTGATAACAGAATCGACGTAATAACCATGCCGCCGGAATGGAGGTTGGGCGACGGGCTAATTACCCGTCCCTGGAAAACTTTAAAATGTTTCAAAACCGCAGATGGGCCTCGGAATGGATTGGACTAACGGCAACAACCTCGCAAACGGAAAAAGGACTTTGGCATTGGCTCCTGGAATGTCAGATCACCCAATTGCCCTGGCGCTGTTAAGGAACTTTTACAACAGGCCAGTCAATATAAATCGAAAATACTGGCAATCCAGGAAACGGACAGGACTGGAAACGGAATTCAAGACATGAGATCACACACAATATTCAAAGGTGGGAAGCCTACTGGAAAACGAGAATTCGGAATGGCCTTCATTGTGGATAGGGAGTTCAAATCGCACATTATTGATTTTAAGGCAGTCAAAGAACAGTTGTATGCGATCCGTATAAAAGCGAAATTTTTCAAAATCTGGCTGTTCACGCCTCCACCGAAGAAAAGGACGAAGAAACGAAGGAAACGTTCTACAATCACCTGGAAAGACTGGTCGACTCAATGCCTACAAATGACACAAAAATAATTCTGGGTGATTTTGACGCAAAGGTTGGCAATGAGCTATCTCATCGGGGAACGACCGGAGGATATTTTTTTTTTTTTTTTTTTTTTTTTTTTACCTCCATTCCCTTCCACTCTCTCCATCACACTTTCTTCGTCGCACTACGCTCGTGCGATCTGCACTTCACATTTCGTCGTTTCCTCAGGTGTGCCACCCAGGCAATGTATAACACATCGGTATAAGGGGGCACACAAAAATATGTGAAGTCCTCCGGTTAAACTTGTCTTGTCCATATCGTGATCAGCTATATAGCCTCCACAACGAAACAAATGACAACAGCCAGCGCCTACTTGACTTTGTATGTAGCAGAAATCTAGTCACATGTTCAACTTGCTTCCCACATCAACGCCTTCATAAAATGACCTGGGTTTCACCGGATAGCAGCACACAAAACCAGATCGGTCATGTTCTGATCCAACAACATTGGGCCTCGAGCATACTTGACGTCCGTACATACTCGTACAGAGGAGCCAATTGTAACTCAGATAATTACCTGATCAAACTAATCTATCGATGTCGTATGTCAAAGGCATATTCAACGAAGACCAGCCCGCTACAAAAATTTGACATCGAAAGGCTCGAAACCGCGTCTGTGCCTAAAAATATCACGGAGAACCTCGGCAACCAGCTGGCTTCCATCTTATCAGACGAATCGATAAAGACGAGCAGCGAGCTCTGGATGGAAGTGAGAGCCGCTATTAAGACCGTGGCAGAACGGACGATTCGATATCAAGCCCAGCGCGAGAGGAATGATTGGTTCGATTATGAGTGCCAGAATGCGTTAGACAAAAGGAATCAGGCGTACAAAAATTACGTAGGTAGGAAAACCAGGACGAAGAGAGAGCACTATGAAAATCTCAGAAGAGTAGCGAATAAGATAGTTAGAATTAAGAAAAGAAAATACTTTGACGACCAATTGAGAAGCATAGATGTAAGTTTAACGAGCGACAACACAAGACAAGCATACAAAATTGTGAAAAGCCTGAAACGTGGTTATCAGCCCAAAACCACGCTCTCTCGTGATGACATCGGCAGTATCATCGCTGAGGAAACCAAGATTAAGGAAAGATGGGCATCATATTTCAAGAACCTTCTTAATCCTCCGCATAGCTCAAGAACATCGGAGCCTGTAGATGTCTGTGAAGAATTTCCATTGGCCCCACCAACTCTAGATGAAGTTTGTTCCATCATCAAGGCCCAAAGAATAATAAAGCGCCGGGCATCGAAGAGATTCCAGTGGAAATAATCAAATATGGTGGCAGTAGTGTTCATCTAGCTATTCACAAAGTCATCCAGCACATTTGGCAACAAGAACATATGCCGAATGAGTGGAGCCAATCAATTATATTCCCTATCCACAAAAAAGGTGACAAGTTAAAGTGCGAAAATTATAGAGGCATATCACTTCTGCGAAAATTATAGAGGCATATCACTACTTTCTACGGCGTACAAAATATTTTCAAAGATCTCTAAAAATTAAATCGGATCATACACCAACAGTATTATTGAGGAGTATCAAGGTGGTTTTAGAGCAAGCAGATCAACGATAGACGAATTGTTCACAGTCAAGCAGGTACCTGAAAAGTGCTGGGAGTTTAATATAGACGTACGCCAAATTTTCGTTGACTTTAAGCAAGCATACGACAGTATTGATCGTAACGTACTGTATCAAATATACTTTGCTTTGGCATCCCAGCCAACTTGGTCCGTCTTATCAAAATGACAATGACGTCGACGACTTCCCAAGTCCGCATCAATAACCAACTCACCGATGCCTTTCACACAAATATCGGACTAAAGCAGGGAGATGGCATCATAAGGAAGCTACCTGTCGATACCCGAGCTACATTACCATACAAGTCGAGCCAAGTAGTAGCCTATGGGGGTGACATTAACATTTCGACACGGTCATTAACAACTGCCAAAGAACTCTTCCTGAAACTCGACAGGGAAGCAAGACTAGTGGGGCTACAAATCAATGAAAATAAAACAAAGCTCATGACGCAGTCGAGGAAAAATACCTTAAATATACAAAAAATCAAACTAGACGAATACAGTATCGAAAATGTTGGCGAATTTGTGTATTTCGGCGCCAAAATAACGAAGACGGGTAATGAAAGAGACAAAATACGCCGAAGAATACAGCTCGCGCATAAAACATTTTATTCAGTTTTGACGATCTTGAAGACTGGCTGCATACACAGGATAACAAAGCTTCAAGTATACAAATCTGTGATAAGACCTGTGTTATGCTATGGGTGTGAAACATGGACCCTAACCCAAACATCCGCAAATATGGGTTATCCATTTTACGCTTGGGAAAGTAAAGCTAAAGAACACACATAAAATATTCAGATGGAAATGAAATTTTTTATTCAATATAAAGATACGGTATACGTGAAACACAACATCATTCAAATGTCCGCCGCCGGACCTCTTACAGGCCTCAATCCTTTTGAGGTAATTTTCAATGGCTTTTCGGCACATTTCCAGCAATATCTCGGCCATAACTTCACGAATATTGGTTTTCAATTGCTCAAGATTTTGAGGATTGTTCGCGTAAACTCGATCTTTCGCACAGCCCCATAAGAAGAAATCCAAAGGTGTTAGGTCGCAGGATCTTGCGGTCCAATTGACATCACTCAATCTCGAAATAACGCGTCCTGGAAATTTCTCTTGCAAAAGTGCTCGATTAGCCTGTGTTGTGTGGCTTGTGGCTCCGTCTTGTTGGAACCACATGTTCTCCAGATCATAATCTTCAATTTCTCTTCAAAAATAATCGGTTAACATCCGTCCATAGCGGTCAGAATTGACTGTAATGGCTCTTCCTTAATCGTTTTCAAAAAAATACGGGCCAATGACACCACCAGACCATAATGCACACCAAACGGTCACTTTTTCCGGATGCAAAGGCCTTTCTGTGATCACCTGAGGATTTTGAGAGCCCCATATGCGGCAATTCTGTGTATTTACGTAACCACTGAGCGAAAAATGAGCCTCATCACTAAAGAAAATTTTGTTCGAAAAATCATTATCAATGGCTTGTTGTTCAATCACCCAATTCGCATACATTCTGCGTTGTGTATGGTCTTGAGGCTTAAGTTCTTGAGTGAGTTGGATTTTGTATGGATGGAGATACAAATCCAAATGCAAAATCCGCCACAATGAGCCGAAAGACAAGCCCAAATGTTGAGCACGTCGAGGAATCGACTAATTCGGGTCTTTCTCCACACTTTGAGCGACGACAGCGATATTTTCAGCAGAACGAATGTTGCGATGATGCAGAGGCCTTGCAATATCAATAACCGATCCAGTCTGTTCAAATTTTCTCACTGTGTTTGAAATTGTTTGCTGTGTAGGTCGATTATGTCGACCGTAATCGGTTCGTAAAGCCCTAAATGTTGATACAGCAGAATCACCATTTTTATAATAAAATTTAATAATTTTAACGAGTTTTTCGACTGTTAAACGATCCATATTTCTAAATGGCAAACCTTCAACTAAAAAAAACACGCTTTGGATGACATTTAATTCTGACAGATGTCAAATGGCAGGGTTATACTTTCCTACCACGAAATGGATAACCCTGTATATTGAACGCCTTTGAGCGACGCGTCCTGAGGCGAAAAATGGCGAATTCGATACAACCATGAGCTGTATGATATATTTGACAAGCCGGAGGTCTCAACGATTGTAAGACTGCGGCAGATGCAATGGGCTGGCCACATGAATCGTATGGACGAACAACGGATACACAAAAAGGTATTCGTTGGGAGAACTGAAGGTCGGAGACCAGTGGGGAAACCGAGGAAACGCTGGTCTGACTCGGTCGACGAAGACAGTTCATCGCTGCTCAGATTTCGAAATTGCAGGACGCCGTCAATGGACTGAGACAGGTGGAGGAGCTATTTGCAGGAAGGACCGAGAGGGGCTGTAGTGCTAAGAAGAAGAAGATATCAGCTGTGAATAAGGAGCTTCTGCAAATATAAATATTTGCGGCTGCGGCGCACACTGTGGCTCGCAACATGTTGGATTTGTCATTTGATTGCTGAGTTGTTTTGGTGGAACCCCTAACTGTCTGTTCACCTGTTTTTCTCCGAAATAGGCGTCGCTACGAGTGTCAAACTTTGGAGATGGATCCGGCGTGATCGCCTGTTGAAAATTCTTTTTAAAACTTTTGGAGTAGATTTTCTCTAGAGGCAGCTGACTCTTAAAAAAGATATTTTCATCAAAGATAGTCAAGAAGGGTATCAAATGAAAGGTCTTAATGAAAATTTACAAAACTCCGATATCAGCATCGGAGGTTGACGAAATATGGGAAAGAAATCTTGGATGTGTGGATTCCAAAATACATTCACATAGTCAAGACCGCAATAATTTTTATTTTGGAAATGCACTGTTAGAGTGATTTCTCAAGAATAGTATACTTTGAACCTCTTTACTGATAACACACCCACAACATTATGAAACAAGTTGTAAAATAAGCATTTTACTCTGCACACCCTGAATACCTTAAATTATAACTACCCTCTCACATTCTGTGACTCAATACAAACAATAAATTAATCATAGCGTCAGCGAAACTTCTACACTCCCTTGCCTTCATTTAAAAAACAAAAACAATATTATGCTACTTGAAAATAAGTACCCATAGAAGTAAATACTCCATTTAAATACTCTACCGTGCACAAAGTAATAAAAACGAAGTGATCGCTTGATTTACTTCTTTTGCTTCTTTCCAGCTATTTTCATTTCGTCTATACTTAGCTGGAGTAGCGAATGGGAAAGTTTTCACATTCAGCTGAAATAAATTTATTCCGCCCAGACGCGAGGACGAAAGGGCTCACCGCCAACCAGATTTCAAGTATTTCTTCCGTGCTGCAGGTGGTAATGGTGACTGGCTACCAATTTGAGCTTTGTTCAATGACCTCATTACTCATTGACCCTTCAGGTCGCGATGTGGTCTGTTGAAAGAATAATTTTTCGCCAGGCAGCGTTCCGTCATAGAATTTTTCCCAGAAGCAAGGATAATAATCAATTTGGTGAGTTCCACATGCCACAGCTAAGCAGGCAGGATATCGTGACGAGTTAGCAAGTGGGCAGTGGTTTATCACGATAAGGTTCAAGAAACTAAAGGTCATTTGCGTGCGATTAGCAAGCAACACTGTTGTGGATGTGTAACACCTTTTTCGTCAAAAATAACGAGAAATACAATTTCGACAATGGTTCCTAAAGCATTCAAAAAATAATCCTTATTTCACGCCTCTTTAGACGGTAATTTCTCTTCAAACTCACACCTCGGTGGAGCTTGGATATGATTGATAATAACTTAAACAAACAACACACATTAACCACATTTCAAAATCTTGCACTTGGATATATTTGGATATCATATTCCCAAGATCAGCGAGATAACAATTAAAATTAATACTTTCCACTAGCAAGAATCCACTGCGGCACATCAGATCTCGCGGCATTTCGCGGATAGTCAAGGCTAACTCACTTTACGAGTACAATCAAAAAGAACAATAAAACGATACTTGAAACGAAAATCTTCACCGAAACATGCAACAGATAAAACTGCGAGAAAAAATTTGATAAGAAAAAAATTTCAAAGCGTTTCCTTCCCGAACGTTTAATAATGCAAAGACTTCCGCACTTGAGTATCTATCAGAACAGATATTCTGACGAATCGTATTCGTAAGACGCTGCGAGTTTCTATAGATTTCTTCGCGTGAAGCGAAGATACAAAGAATTGACCGACACTTGTGATGTGTACATTTTCATTTAATTTTACGATAATTATCATCAAAGTAACATAACATACTCTACATTCAGTATTGTGACTGTTATGATACATATATGGAGAAGAGTGATTACGATATAAAGGTAATTGTTGTGACGCTTATAAAGATACAGTGGATGTTAGTTGAATGTATTCGCATGTTTTTACAAAAATATTTAAAATCTGGGAAACATTCACTGGGATTTCTATGAGTAAAACTGAAATGCTTTTTTCCATGATATCTTTTGTATGGAGTATAGTTGTATAATTTCCTAACCAACCGGAAGTACTTACAGTACTTTAATGGAGACAACTTAATTATACGCTAACAACGTCAACAGCACTCCGAATAAATAACCATGGCGGTATTCGTTGGATATGCGTCACAAGCAAGGAAAGTTCAAGCAGTACTGATGACTGTAAGAGAATTTTGGGAGCAGGCACATGAATGTCATTGAGGATCTGAGCAAATCGGCAAGATAAAGTTTAAGATTTAATATTTATTTTAAAATGAATCGCAATTCAAACCTTGGATAGGTTACCCACACAGTAAAATGAGAAAAAAGACATTAAGTTTTATGGGAAAATGTTATGGAACGTACATTTAAAACTATAAGAGGTATGTAATACTATATACTACAGGGTACAAGGGCAGTATTGATTAGTTCAAAGATGAAACATTTAAATTTAAAAATGAAAAAAAAAAAATTAAAACTTTAAAACTGTACCAGTAAGCTTAAAAAGTTTTGCTAGAATCAGAAGAATTTTACAAAAACCTACTAGATTCCTGTCCTGTCTGTCGGTCTGTCAAAAATTTTAAGGGTGTCCTCTTATAACGAAGTGCCCCTTTAAAAAAATTTGTTGATTAAAAGTTGTCGAGTGAGGATGTTCAAGCAGATTTAATGTAGTCATACATAAGTCTCTAGCGCTTAAAATAATTTCTAAGTACTTGAATCCCATTTGTTTATGTTTTTGTTCTCACGTTATTGTTTTCACAAATTCTAATGTAAACTGAATCATAGTCAAAACAAATTCTTTGTCTCAAGGTAAATTCCCATGCAAGATGCATTCTTGTCAAGAATGCATCTTGCAAATGCATAATTTGAAAAATGTTATACATATGCAATTTTTTTGACTGTGATGAGGAATATCGTGAGAATCAAACGTTGGAATGAAATTTTGTTCGAATTCCAGCGTACCAGCTTTCTCCCATTCAACTCCAAATTGCCGCCGTAACATTTGCACCTTCCTTTGGGCACTCCTACCTTTTCCTCGGTGTATTTATTTATTTTTATTAAAATTTTACCAATTTCCCTATAATTTTAATTTCCACATCATCACAATCCTACAACATTCCCTTATTTTCAATTACAAAAAATAGTATATAATAATAATTTTAATTTTCCCACTAACAACATTCCATTCATTAATTCCCACTAACAAAACTTCATTCAATTCATTTTCCCTAACAAAACCTAATTCATTCCTTCATACTATCTAATTCTATTCACTAGCTCCCACTAACAAATTTTATTTTTTTATACTAACGAAAATTCATTCACGTTTCCCTACTAACAAAATTCAATTTCATACCCCGATGCAGAGTTGAAGTTGTTTATTAGATGAATGGGAAATCAACAAAACATAGCTCCGTTGGTAGCGTCGCGGGTTCTCGATTCTCGACCAGGGTCTGCTGGGACCCTGGGTTCAAGTTCCCCGAGCGCAGGGAAGCACTCTTTTTGGAGTATCGGCAAAATCAATAGTTTCCGCATATGTATATGTGACACTTTGCATCTAATCAAACGCTTCTTTGATTATGAAAATTGCCATATATGAAAAAATGGAAATTATTGCGTTTGTAGATACGAAAAAAAGATGTGTGGGTAGCGGAATCGAAGTGTAATGAACTTCGATTACGTTACCCAGATGCGGCAGCGGTAATGAGATATGAAAGGATTGCGGGATCGGATTTGCTGGAGGTGAAATGTGGGATTGGGTGCTTGAATTGAGGGCATTCAGTATTGGACTTAGGGAATACGAGGGATTTGATTTTGTGCGGGGTTAGAAAAAAAAGATGTTACTTTGGAGTGCGGGGAGAAGAAAATTGTGATTTAGGGAAAAAATATTTTATCCAATTGGAGTGCGGGAACAAGAAAATTGTGATTTGGGAAAAAAAGATTTTATCCAATTGGAGTGCGGGAACAAGAAAAACTTGATTTGGGTTATGAGAGAAAAGTGGGACCGTGAGTGGACGAACGTTTTTGAATGGGATTTTTAGTATAGGAAGTTTTGGATTGGAGTTCAGCGGAAAAAAAAACAAAAAAACAGAAGTGAAAGGAGTGAAGTTAGAAAAACATTGGTGACTAGTAAGTAAAATTTAACTATAATCTTGTAAGCTCACCACCCACATTGTGGTGTAAGAAAAAGAAAAATTTGCCGCTAGTAGACGGAGCAGAGGAAACACTTAGTGCTGATGAAAGTGGCCGCTGCGTTTTTTTTTTGGTTTAGTGATTTTAACGTACAATCTAATTTCCAGCGACCCCACGCTTCTTTTGTTGTATTTCACCGGGCGTTCGGAGTTCTACAAGGAAAGAAGTGTTTTATAAGTTATTATATTTTCCAGTAGTTTATTTATTATATTCTTTATAATATTGAGTTGGTTTATGTTGGTATATTTTAGATTATTTTTTTATGTTGTCTTAAATTTCGAAAGGGGTTTTAGTAGTTTTTTTTATATTGTTATTCTTTGTATGATT
Source organism: Odontomyia ornata (assembly GCA_963969285.1). NCBI lineage: Eukaryota > Metazoa > Arthropoda > Insecta > Diptera > Stratiomyidae > Odontomyia > Odontomyia ornata. The sequence goes on from OZ017738.1 coordinate 408,565,623, forward strand.
TGATTTGAAATTATAATTTATGAATTAAAATAAAACGGCTATGTCGTATTAAGACGATTATCTTTCATTTCTCAAGATGACCTCCCCTTTCCCGTCCTTTTCCCTTTGTGTTAGTTATTATATGTAAGGTGGCTCAGCACGAGCAGAGGGTGTCCCGGAAGACCCACGATACGACTGAGCGCTAGCCGGCCTCAGTATGCCGCCCCGGGTTACTCACCCCTCTGCTAATATTTAATGTCTGCAACTGCGGTGACTTCCGTGGTTGCAACAATTAGGACATAAAATGTTAGGGTAAGCAACAATTTATGTATTTAAGAAAAAGATGATTGAAATATAGAGTGAGTTAAGTTCCAACAGCGAAGGTAGGCGTATTGCTACTAGACGTTAATCAATATTGAACATTTTAGGTACAGGACCTTAAATCAGTATTGAACATTTTGGTGACCCCAGACATGGATGCTATCCTGAAACAACAGCTGGGGATCGGACAAGATATTGAGAGAATTCATCGCAACTTCAAAAAGGACCCAGAAGCAAGGAAGACAACGAGCTATTTGGACGCAAGAGAAGAAGTATAACAATCTTCGAAAAATTTCAAATCAACGATGGAATTCTGCAGAACTTTACAGAAGTAGCTCAGGTAGTGTTTGCGTCAGGACTCTTTTGTCCTCCACTTGAGCTGCTATCAAAGTGCTTCTCTATGCTCCGGAAATTGCTATTTAAAATTGAATTTCAAAGAAATACCAATCACCCTATCACAAATACCTTCAAAGGCTAAAAGCATGATTTTTCAATTTCAATTTAATTTGAATTTATTTAAAATGTTCTGAAACAAAATGATTTGATTTTCAAGCAATCCGCTCTCGTCAACGTTAACTTCTGACCTTTAATTAATACTTTGAAATTAATTAATGCTTTGAAATAATCTAATTTGTTAAAATACCGTCCTCATCAAAAGCTGAACCCAGACTACTTAATTGAATACATTTTATGCGTCGGATAATCTTCGAGTTTCATTAAAATTGAATACATTAGCGTTTATCTTCTGTCAAGCGTCAGCAGTTCCCATGCAAGAAAACGCTGAGTCTTGAGCGTTCATAAGTGTCTCTCGCGTTGAAACCGCTGACGATCGCATCTGATGTGGAGATCCCCATTGCATAATATCTGATACACAAGATAAGATCTGAACAATATTTTTCTGACTCGTGCGCGTCAGCTAAGAAATTACACACAGTGGCTTCCAAAAGTTTTAGAGTCACATAAGGTGACAAAATTAATTGTACATCGAAATTTACCGATATTTGAACTGAATTTACAAATTTACAAATTAAGTTAAAGCCACATTGATTAACTGAATTAATGAAATTAAAATTTAACCTAAATTAAAATTCACGCTGCTGGCCGAGTGGGCATTAACATTCCACCCCCCGTTGAACGATCCGTTCAACCTCTTCCAGTGTGTGTGGCAGGCTGTAACTTCTGGGCAGTGGAACTGGTCTCGGTCGTTGCGATGGTGGTTGGCACCTTACATTTTTGGGCTTGCACAACAGGAAGACGGCAATAGCGATGACTACGATGAAGCAAAGATATCCCAGTGCATACTGGTGCACATCATGCACATCCAGCTGGTCACTCCAAGAAAAATCACGCGCCTTGAGTTGGTTTTGCAGGTCGTTGATCTCCGAGGCGTGCGTCCGGAAAGGTGTGGGCGCCATGCGGTGTTGTATATGGTCCCGGTTGTTGTCAGTAGTGGAATAATGGGCCCCGGGATAAGTCGCTTTGATTGAGGACTCATAAATGCGATGACCTTGGATGGTCACTGCATCGGACTTGAGCGTGCAGTCGGGAGCCAGCTGCAGAATTCCAGAGCCCTGCAGTGTCAGGGTAGATGTGTTGCCACTGCACACAAGATGCGCCACCATCTTGTGTGCCATGGTGAAGGCATAGATCCACTCATTGGATTGTAGGATGTTCGTCCACGAGGAGGATGTAGGCAGCTCAACCAGGTGACAGTTGGTCGCCGCCGACATTCCCTTTAGCAGCGTTACCTCGCAAGTGTTCACATTGGCGTTGTTGTTATACAACGGATGACACTGTCGGCATAGGTGGATGTTTGGCTCCATCCGGTTACAAGCAGCGTAGCCTATCTCGTTGAGCGGATAGTATACGTCGCGATGTGGGCTGATGATCAGATAAGAAGCGGTAAGCTGTATGGCGATGAGATGGTTACGTTTCGCTGTTGGTATTGGTAGGATTCGATACAGTTCGAAAGTTGATACATCGATGAGTGGCATCCTGAGCTCGAAAAGGATGAAGTCCGCATTTGCCTTGGTTTTAATAGATGTCAACCCAAATAGTTTTAGAAAGTCTCCTCAGCCAACAGGAAGACGGTGATTCTCCGGCAGATGATCCCTGATGTCTGTCATTGCTGCATTAAGCTGCTGTTGAGACAATAGCAGAGGGTTGACGTTCCCATGCTGTGTGTCCGTGATCACTTCTAAGATGCTGGATTTAATGCATTGCAGATTGGGAGTCGGCAAGGTCATCTGTAAAGATAGCATCGAAATTAAGTTGGAACTCGTGCTGTGGTGCCTTCGAGTTGCGGACCCTTGATCTCATTAGAGAATTTTGGCAGTTCGTGTTCAATGGAGGCGAAACGTTTTAGAGCCATCTGTTCCGTTTTGCCGAGGAGGTTTGATGTCGAGTCGATGATTGATATTTGATTTTTGAGTAGGGAGTACAGCTTGTTCTGATCTCCCTGCATCGTCTTAATGAGCTGAGCCATTTGGTTAGCGTACTCCTCGTCCAGAACCTCGAGCAACGACCTGGCCAGTCCGCCCACTGCGTTTATTGCTCCTCGCCTTGACCTGATCCTCAGCACCTAGTTTGCGCAGGAAAGCTGGTCGGTTAAGTGGCGGAACTGCGCATGCTAATATAAGCAGTCGGTGTGCCGAGGATCATGATCACATAGTTGTTGCAGCCAGATCGTGCCGTTCTGTAGACCAAGAGTTTCCACTCGCTTGTCGACATTAAGGCATTTCCCAATAATTGAAAATGCAGTCCTGGATGTGGTCCAGTCGATGACACCTTGATGCGATTGGCCACTGTTAGGGGGATCAGTAGGCAGACCAGTAGGAGCGATAGGAGTGGTATCTTTCTGCTCCTGGAACGAAGCCCGTTGTGATAATTGCTGGGCGTATCTGCCTGGTGCTGTGCCTCGGGTCGGATTTGGGTATTCGCCTCGGGACCAGATGCTTCTGGTGTCGTGTTCTCGATCACTGGTAGCGGCGCTAGACGATGGATGGGCTGTCATCATGTCTGCGACTCTGAAGAAGCCGTCAGCCCGTTGATGTGTTTCTATGATTTGTCCCAGGGGCCATTTCATAGTTGGTAGGTTATCGTCCATGATGATGACGATGGTTCCTCGGGTAGCGTTTGGTTGACTTTGTCACTTCGGTGCTGAGATCGCTCACCAATTCCAGATCGACGGCCTTGGTAGCGAAGCAGCAGAATATAGCGATGTATCCCTTCTGAGGCCACACACCTCTGCCTCGGTAGTGTATCAGCACTGGTCCGCATAAATTGATGCCTGAGCGGATGAACGGGCGAGCCCCTTGCACGCGAGCACCTGGTAGATTCCCCTTGATCTGATTGATCAATTGTGGCCTTGCCTTGATACATCGCACGCATTGTCGAACAATCGCCCGTGCTAGCTGCTTCCCGTTGATAGGCCACAAGCGTTGTCTCGTGGTAGCTAACAGCGCCTGAGCTCCGAGATGGCAATTGTTGCGATGAATATTCGTCATCAGTAACCTTGTAAGTGGATTCCCAAACGGCAGCAGAAGCTCCAGCCTCCCGCCAACGTGCAGGATTCCGTCCGAATCCAGGAAAGGAGTCAGACCCGATAGAGGGCTGCTCTTGTTGACCTGCCTCTGTCCTTGGATATCTCGCAGGTCCTCACGAAAGTCATGTAGCTGAATACATTTAACGATCACTCCGGTTGCTCTGGAGAGTTCGTGACTCTTTATTGCACGGCTGCGCACCTGAGGAGACTGGGAGCTAGCCCTGCAACGCTCCACAAAACACAGCATATAACCGATCACCCGTTGAAGCCTTCCAAATGAGTTGCCGTGTTGAACCTCGTACACAAAATGGTTACTTGCATTAGCAATTGTTATAGTTGCAATCCTGATTCGCTACCGCTCGACTTCACAGGCTTCAGTACCCTTATACGGAGACGGCCAGTCCGCCTCAGGTCTGGTCAAGAAGGATGGCCCCTATGACCAGAGCTTGCAGTCTTTTAGCTCAGCTGGCGCCAGGCAACGGGGTCAAAACAGGTTGGACACGAAAGGGCTGTAGTTTGAAGCGGTTGAGCTGACCCACGCTAATGCGACCTCTGAATCGAACCAGAGGACGTGAAAAACATCCGGCAGACTGAGCGCCCTCTTGACTCGATTTGTTAATTCTGCTCCCAGCTTGGCGGCACACAACTCCAAACGCAGCACTGTTAACACCTTGATGGAGGCCACCCTGGACTTGACACAGAGTAGCCGAACGTTGACTTGACCGCTCGGGGATGTTGAGCGGACATAGATCACAGCACCATACGCGTTCTGCGAGGCGTCGCAGAAAGTATGTAGCTGCAGCTGGACTGCTTTCTCGCAGGCGATAACGTGCCGAGGAAAATGAACTCTTCACAATGGCGGTAGCTCACCATGAAAACGGGCCCACTATGTATGTATGTCGAGCGGCAAGTCCGCGTCCCAGTCCAACTCCATTCGCCATAACGCGTGCAGGAACAATTAGGCGGTTGCGATAACCGGGGCTAGGATGCCCAATAGGTCGAATACACGAGCGATGTCTGATGCGATCGTCCGCTTCGTGAATTTGACCTCAGCGAGGTCCAAGTTAATACCGATCTGGAAGTCGTCTGTTTTCGGGAGCCAAATCATTCCCAAAGTCTTGATGCAGTCTTCTGAAAGGCTGTTAAAGTCCAACTGGACCTCCTGGTCTTGCATGCTGGTTTGCTGCAGAAGATGCGGATGATTGGCACACCATTTGTGCAAATGCATATCTGCACTTGTAAGAATCTGACGCAATTCCTCCTGTGTTTCAATTGCCTCCATCAAGCTGTCTGCCCCTGTCATGACATCGTCTATGTAACAATCATGGTGTAGTGCGCCGCTGCCCAAGGGTGCTTAATCTTGTTCGGCCGGTGCCAGAACGTGGAGGCATTTGGTTGCTAAGTACGGGGCACACGTTGTGCCGTACGTGACGGTTTTGAGTTGATAATATCGCAAAGGCTGGGCTGGGCTTGTTCTCCAAATCACCAGTTGAAATCTGCAATCGTCGTGCTGAAGCACTATTTGCCGATACATCTTGGCGATGTCGGCCGTGAAAACGAAGTGTGGCAGACGGAAACGGGTCAAAATCGCAAAGAAATCATCCTGAATCGTGGTTCTGGTATGTAGGATGTTGTTCAGGGAAACGTTCCTTGATGTTTTAGTGGACGCGTCGAAAACCACTCTCAATTTAGTGGTGTTACTACTTGGCTTCAGGACGCAGTGTTGCGGTAGAAAATAATGACTTCCTTACTCGCTGACCATGTGATCTGCTCCATATGTCCCAGTCGTTCGTACTCGTCCATGACATGGCAGCTCTAATAAGTTAGTAATGACTGTAACTGAAACAAAAAATTCAAACTGCTCACTATGTACTGGAAGCCACCATCTTAATAAATGCGACAAGTTTTTAGCGATGGAAGTCTTAGCAAGAAGAAATCTTATAGCGAAAAAACAACTTTGCTACAATTGCTTGTAACCCAGACATAGTTCCAAGAATTGTTCCTCTAGAGGCTGCTTCAAGTGTAACAAGATGCATCATACAACATTACATGTAGAAGAGAAGGCTCCCTCACCAAACACTGCCAGCCAAGCTCTCACATCAACGGAGAACCCTACCAATTGTGACTCTTATGTGCTTCTTGGCACTGCGGTAGTCAATCTAACCGGCATAAATTGAGATGCAATTCTAGCGAGAGCATTGTTGGACATTGACTCTCTGCTCAGTTTTATCTCTGAGCGAATGTGCAAGAAACTGAAGCTGAACGGATCAATGAGCATGCAGGAAATTGTGGGTGTTGGAAATTTCCGTTAACAATCATCAAAACGTATCCACTTGTGGCTCTCATCTAGAGTAAATACATTAAGCATCGAATTCCAAGCGTTTGTGCTGAAGGAAATCACCAGCAAACATCCGGACAGAAACTTAAATACATCTGAGTGGCCACTGCCACCAAACCTTACACTCGCCGATCGAAGATTTAACAAGCCACAAGTTGTCGATTTGCTGTTAGGTGCTGAGCTTTATAGCTATATAATTAAGCCGGAAATGATAGTTATGGCGAATGACTTGCCATGTTTGTATGACACAGTTTTGGGGTGGATGGCTCTAGGAAAAATTCAATCTAGCAACAGTAATGTCAAGTTTTGTGGAGCGGTCACTAACTTGGATGAACAATTATAGCATTTTTGGGAACTAAAGGAGGTTCCACAAGTTTCAATCAGTCACATAGCAGGGGAAGACGAAAAATGTGAAAAGTTTTTTAAAAACACAGCAACCCGAGATATAACGGGCAAATATATCATACGGTTCCAATTCCCGGAAGATCCAAAGGCATTAGGAGCCTCTAAGCAGGAGGCCGTTCAAAGCTTTGTGGGCTACAAACACTATTTAATCGCAATCCTCAATTGATGAAAGATTACATGGAGTTCATCGAAAAGTATTAAAAACTGAAACATCCAGAAGAGGTGCACAATCTAGACGAATCCAAGCCTCATTACTATCTACCACACCATTGGGTGATACGTCCAAAAAGCAAGACAACAAAACTGCGAATTGTCTTTGATGGCTTTGCGAAGACATCCAGCTACAAATCATTAAATGATATCTTGAGGACTGGGCCAAATTTACAGCAGAACCTTTTCAATGTTTTGGTCAGGTTCCATTCTCATCAGTACGTGATCAGTGCCGACATTCAAAAAATGTATCGGCAATTGATTCTGCATGAAGATGATCGTGATTTTCAACTCATACTATGGAAAACGTCAGGTGAAAACACTGTAAAAACATACAGGCTAAAGACAGTCACTTACGGAACTAGATGTGCTCCGTATTCAGCGATAAGGTGCTTACATCAATTAGCCGAAGAGGAACATATGGCGTTTCCCTTGGTGGCAAAAGTGGTATTCCGTGACTTCTACTTGGACGATCTATTGACAGGTTGTATAAGCATATTCAGCAAGCGATAATCACCGGTGATCCGGCGACCATTGCCTGGACGAGGGTCATACAACACCTTTCTTGAGATTTTTAAGCTCTACTTTCGCGGAAGCGAGACGATCTCCTGCCAAACGTCGAAACCATGCAAAAACTGATGGTCGTTTGGGAACAATCTGATGCCGGGCTTGCAAGTCAGGCATTTCTCCTGGCTGTGCGCTGGCATGAGTGAAATTGGCGACGGAATTTTCGTAGCTATGCTCGATAGGCCCCTCCGGAAGGCTGACTGGCAAGGAAACTGAATGCGACGATGAATACCCAAGAAAATGGCCGGCAAAGTCCTGGATCTGGGGTGAGACTTTGGGTGCCAAATGTAGGAATTGGCGATGCATTGGCTGCTTGCAGTACAAGAGATCGTTTGGTGAGTTGCTTCGAATGGTGTGCTTATCTAGGATAGAGACTGCAGACCCGGAGTTGATCAAAAGTCGGACGCTAGAAATGCCGTCCGTAACGTATGAGCGACACGCATTCTGGCTACTATGCAAGTCGGAACGACCTCGTTGACCGGACTGCATCTGAAGTACCTCTCGCATGATGACGACAACGGCAAAAATGCATTTTTTGGTGTCGGAGAACGTGAAAGATACGAGTACACTGACGTAGCCATGATAGAAAGCCTCAAATCGTGCACCTAGTCGGCTACAGCTGCAAGCTCCTCAAGCGTTTAGCCTCTGATTATTAGATGCATGTGTCGTGTCTGCTACAGTGATGTCAAGCCATTTCACACGCAGCACGTCATTACCGACGCGAGTACCTGTAAACGAGCGCTTATGGCGTAGCATTTGTGCGGGCCGTTTGCCCCCTAATTCCACTACCGTAAGAAGATTGAGTACCTGCGTGTCAGGCGGGTGTGCACTGCCGCACTTATGGACTGGTATTTGTCCGCTGCTCGCGGTGAACATATTACGCTTGGGACAGTAAAGCTAAAGAACACACATAAAATATTCAGATGGAATTAATTTTCAATGACTTTTCGGCACATTTCCGGCAATATCTCGGCCATAACTTCACGAATATTGGTTTTCAATTGCTCAAAATTTTGAGGATTGTTCGCGTAAACACAATCTTTCGCATAGCCCCATAAAAAGAAATCCAAAGGTGTTAGGTCGCAGGATCTTGCGGGCCAATTGACATCACTCAATCTCGAAATAACGCGTCCTGGAAATTTCTTTGCAAAAGTGCTCAATTAGCCTGTGTTGTGTGGCTTGTGGCTCCGTCCTGTTGGAACCACATGTTCATCAGATCATAATCTTCAATTTCTCTCCAAAAATAATCGGTTAACATCCGTCCATAGCGGTCAGAATTGACTGTAATGGCTCTTCCTTGATCGTTTTAAAAGAAAATACGGGCCAATAACACCACCAGACCATAATGCACACCAAACGGTCACTTTTTTCGGATGCAAAAGCATTTCTGCGATCACCTGAGGATTTTGAGAGCCCCATATGCGGCAATTCTGTTTATTTTCATAACCACTGAGCGAAAAATGAGCCTCATCACTATAGAAAATTTTGTTCGAAAAATCGTTATCAATGGCTTGTTGTTCAATCACCCAATTCGCATACATTCTGCGTTTTGTATGGTCTTGAGGCTTAGTTCTTGAGTGCGTTGGATTTTGTACAGATGGAGATGCAAATCCAAATGCAAAATCCGCCACAATGAGCCGTTAGACAAGCCCAAATGTTGAGCACGTCGAGGAATCGACAAATTCAGGTCTTCCTCCACACTTTGAGCAACGACAGCGATATTTTCAGCAGGACGAATGTTGCGATGATGCATAGGCCTTGCAATATCAATAACCGATCCAGTCTCTTCAAATTTTCTCAGTGTTCGAAATTGTTGGTGTATAGGTCGATTATGTCGACCGTAATCGGCTCGTAAAGCCCTATATGTTGATATAGCAGAATCACCAGTTTTATAATAAAATTTAGTAATTTTAACGCGTTCTTCGACTGTTAAACGATCCATTTTTCTAAATGGCAAACCTTTAACTAAAAAAAACACGCTTTGGATGACATTTAATTCTGACAGATGTCAAATGGCAGAGTTATACTTTCCTACCACGAAATGGATAAACCTGTATGATATCGAATAAATCAGCGATGGTATCATAATCCAATATAGCAACACTCACATGGCCCTTTGTTGCGAGCGAGCAAATACCGCATATACACTTACGCTTTGTCACTGAAGTGGCTGCGAGCGAGCAAACACTGCCTATATACTCGTACTACGCCAATGAAATTAGGCAAGCAAGCACATACGCCTATTGTTATCGAAGCATGTACTTGTCGTCCAATGAGCAAGCGAAAAAGTAAATAAAAAAAGATTAACCGGCAATACGCTTCACAAGAGTTATCACATCGTGGACGACAAGCCTTGGGTATACTTCCAAGAGAATAAAGCTGAAGAGAAAGCTAAAAGTTCAGGCGAAAACGCTCTCTCGCTCAATGTCCCAAAGGATCGTGGGAAAGCCCAAGCTTAAGTGAAAAGCACTCCTTCGCTCAATTTCCCCAGTTTCACATATTCGTCTACTGATTCTCACCATTCGAGCAAGCGAGACGGAGCGGGAGGAAAACCTTTCGTAGAACGAGAGCGCACGTGTTCGGATATTCGGCATTTTTCAGGAGAATTGGGGGGTAAAAGCTCACGAAAGAACGATATTTAAAGTTCTTGAGCGAGCTATGAAAGGCAGTCAGTATTCGAGTCTAGTAGGGAGCGGGCTGCTACCCATTCATTGGATAGAACGTTCGAGTAGTTGGAAGTGGTGTTCGGTGATCAATAGATGGTAAGGGGTGAGGTGTTGGCTTGAGCCGCGGACCTCAATCGGCCTTTTGGCGTTTCACGCCGTGTGGCCACCCCGATCCATTTGCTCGTCTAGTTGATTCCCTCTACAGGCTGGCGCTCACCTGTGAAGTGCGACAAGTCAAGGTGAAAGTGAGAAGCGCTTCACCCCATATTGATATTGAGTGGTTTCCAATAATACGTGAAAATGTAATTAATCAATTTTGTGTTAATTTAATTGTTTAAGAAAATTAACAGTGAAATAAAACAAATAATCAAGTTAACTCTCGTCCTTGTTGTTCTAGTTTGGTTGGTTATAGCAGCGGTTAAGTGTCGTACAGAGAGATCTCTCTCCGGGAGCCTTGGGCTGTACATAGGATACATATCAGAGCTAGCTACCAGTTGATACCAGTATATGTACATAGGCTATACTGGTTATGTAACATTATAGGCCTAAAACGCGCTGTAATATGAGTCCTGAAAGTGTTATTTTTGCAGTGATGACATCTTCTTGCCTTTAGGATCCCTGATCTACCTTCAAGTTTTTTTTTGCTTTAAAAGCAAATTATTTTCGACATTCTATGGAATGTGCACCAATTGGAATAGGAATTAAATCAAGTTTAAGCTCAATACTTATTATTGTTTTCGAAATTCCGAGGACGTTATTTTACGACGTGATATTCAATAAATAAAATTTTATTTTCATGAAATTTTAATGAAGAAAATACGTCGAAGTCTGGTTTTTTAAAGTGAATTTTTAAAATGCATTCTTTTCTTTATGACTTTGGAACTGATGATTTCCATATCTACAGTTTGGAGCGATATTTTCTTCTTTGAGCTATATCTAATCTGTGTGAAATCATGATGCATAATTTATTCATCTGAATACACATTCAAGTATAGAAACGTTTTATCAAGTAATATTCACCCAATATTTACCAACAATGAAAGAGCATAGAAAATAATGATATAAATAAAAAAAAAACTGAAACATTTGAATAACTTAATTCCGAAAATTTACACATTTAATTCAATCTTTGTTTTATATAAAAAGATGCAAAAAATTTTGTTTGTATCATTGCTAAAAAACCATCAATAGTATCTTCGAGTAAAACAAAAGATTCAAAAATCTAAACACTTCCGAGTTTAAATCTGACTGAATGTGCGATGACGCAACTGAAGCTTCTTATTCGAGTATCTGTCTACTTCCAAATCTGCATGGATTTCTTGGTTCACATTAGGTCATAACTATTTTTACGGAAATCAAGTGGTTGAGTGGTTTTTTCTAAATTAGTATGGATAGAATGCAGATCAAAATGTGCAAATCCAAATGTGAGCATTTTCTTGATTTTTCTGTGTATTCAATTACTTTTTATCTGAAAAATATAAAGATTGTACACCTGTACTATTTATACGCTGAATTTACAAATCTATCCCTAATCAATAATATAATTCTCGTATGCCGTGCAAATTAACTAATTAATTGCATAATGCTAATACACACGCAGTTGAACGTGTTGCTAATTTCACCTGGCCAAGGACATAAAAAAATTTTGATGAGAACGCAAGTAAAGTACTCTAAGAGAAAATCGATTGTCACACATTCCATAGATAGATTCGCAAAGTCAAGTAATTTACTTGTAATTTATCGGAAGCACTCTGATAGTGCTAGGGAGTATTTTTTTATTTTTGCGGAATATGCGTAGTGTCACGCCATATCGGAATTAAGAGTTTGTGAACGCTAAAAAAGTATCATGGAAAAAGGGGGAAAATTGTTTTGACAAATATATTGGCTAAGGCTCCTTGTATACTTAATGGCATAATTTTCTTTTATGCGGAGCTCAATTCGGAAAGGCCACAAACCTGAAAAGGATATACTTTATTCAGCAAAGATTTATTTTAGTAAGTTTTCGATGCAATTTATCAGTTGCTTTCAATCTTTAAATCGGCAATTGCAACAAACCCGAGCAAACGATTGAAAATGTGAAACAATCTCTTTACGGATTTGCTTGAACAAGGATGTCGTTGAGTTTATTAACAGATCATACGGCATGAATGGCGATTTCATTTTCAAGGTCAGATTAGTGGATCTTATTGCACAAAAAAGTATTAGATTTAATTTTAGCTAGTTGAAAGTGTTAGTTATGAGTCGGTTCTCACCGATCTGCAGTAATCGAGCAGCTTACCTAGGCAAACTTCTCGAAGGACCTTCATGAAAAGAAGCAATTTCATAATAATTATCACCGCTACCATTATCGATAAAAAGTCTCTCCGATCCCTACTCAATTAACATACAAGAAAATTTCAATTAACTAACAATAATGTTGAGATCAACAAAACCACAAATTCACTTTTCACAGTTAGCTTTAAAAGCGGTCATAATAAACCTGTAATTGAATTTTTAAATCAATTCAGAGAATTGTTAACAAAATAAATAAATGACGATATGACTAAATACTCGTAATTGATAATGGCAACACCATTGCTACGCGAATGAGTAAAGCAATTCCAACATCCCACTTGCACCCGAATCTTCCGTAATCGCCATGACGAGAGCTTGAGCAAGTGGATGAGGAAGAAACCGGCCGTGAATGGATTCGGGTACCAGTATGATGGATAGAGTTAGAATTATGGTCAAGGAAAGAAAAGAAGGAATGAATTGGTCGAGAAAAGAAGAGGAGTGGTTAGCGAGATCGAGTCGCTACGTGCGCGATTTTGCAAATAAATTTTGCGATAGAAGATACTATTCTCGCGGTATTGAATAGAAAAACGGTTGGCCGTGTATGTGAAGTGTTGGTACGAGTTTGCTGCGCGTTTTTTGTATTTTTGTTCGTGGAGTGGCTAGCAATTGGATCTGGCGTAGATACGCGAAAGAAAACTTATGTTTTGACCCTCGTGCAAGTAGAGTACGTTTAGAAAAAAGCACTTAGCTCGGGCAAATAATTGCGTGAGCATGTAAGGTTGAGTGTGAAGATCTTGCGGGCAAAACAAAGACAGTGCATAAATAGTATGTAGACAATTCTTAAGTGTTTTCTCGTATGGAATGGAAGAAGTGCAGCCCAGATAAATGAAATGTTGGGCGGAAACTTTTCACTCAAAGTATACTAGTGAAGCTCAGTGCAATTTAATTGTAGTTTCTAGGAAGAATTAAGAGTGTAATAACAGTGATAAAAGTTTACACATGCTATTTTCTTTTCCCAAAAGCGTCCTCAATCCCACGTCCGGCTATTCTTTGAAGAGAGGTCCATTCATTGGCCGAAACGACTCAGTTTGCATTTAAAAATTCCCATAAGAATTGTGCGCCGTGCTCTACTTCATTCCATGGCGCTTGCTAGTTTGCTGAAACGAAAGTCTTAGTTGTTCGATTAAGTGGCAAAGCCGTCATTTGTTCCGTCTTGTTTGCACATCGTTCGGTGAGACCAATCAAAAACTTTACACGTTCCAGGCGATTGAAATTTAGACGCTGGAATCAATTGTTTGGATTTTTTTGGAATAAATTCCGCTTGAGTGCGCATAACGAAACAAATGATATCAAAGTTTGGATCCTTAGGAAGATAATTAACATGGTGGATGTATCTTGCCGAGGGATTGAGTACGGAAAAATATTTCTTCAAACGAAATTTCAACATTGTTACTTATGCGGCTTGCCGCGAGTGCCGTGGGCAATAATAAATGACTTTCCCGAAGCAATATGCCGTGGTTGTGTCAACTACGAAGGAGCAGATCAAATGGGCTCGTGCTGGACGCGGCACCCCAAATGGTGTTTGGGTTGGGGATCACTTTTCTAGCAACCCCTCATCCTCCCTCCCAATACAGGAGGGATCCCCCAACTTGAAGATACCTTACAACACAGCAAAACTTGGCGTAGCCTCTAGTAATAAGTCAAACTGTTCCAGGCTAGGTCTTCAGATTGACAGGAGAGGTGTTTAGTGGGTAGTCCAGACGTTTCGTGAGTCTAAGAGCCCCACACTTCACCTTCCAACTAAAAAAAGTATATATAAATAGAGCAACTAAAATGTGTATATGATATTCGAACCCTGCAAGCAGCATTCTACATAGCCAGGAACAACTAGCTCCGCAAGCGGCCAGAATTTTGCTTGCCTTATTCGCATACAAATCAATCCAAAAAGAAAAAAGATTTTAGCTAATGTTCACCAAATTCAAAGATTCATGTTTCATGAAAACCGCTTTCAGCATAGCGGGTCTAAATTTTTTTTCAGTATAGAAACACAATGTTCTCCGCTTTTGCTCCTACGTTGGTTAGTGCAGAGATAGCTTTCAAAGATATTTTATATATTTACGTGCTAAATTCTAATTTCAATGAAATTAATTTTAAAAAAGTAATGGAAAGTACAGTTGGTATAAGAATAAAAATTTCTAAAAATAAAGTTCGTATTGAAATAAAAATTATATTTCAGATGTTAATCTCTTATAAGGCAAGCAGTATGGAATCGCTTAATGTGACTCCACGGCACCGCAAACAGCATAGGTCGCTGTTTTGGCTTATATTCGGAAACCCAAACTTCGTTGTCAACAAGCTGCACAGGATCGGGGCGGAGCTAAGTCGCAAGAAGAATAGCTGTGAGAAGGGGCACCTGCAAAGATCCTGCAAGAAGCAAAGAAAGCCGGGCTATTGTCCAGGGTGTTCAGCTAGGAGGGGATCCAGACCGAGTCAGGAGCCCAGAATGGAAGCTATTCAAACTGAGGGATCGGGAAACATGTAAGAGCCAACTTCGTGGGGTAGAGGTTGGCTAGGAGGATCGACGTCCGCAGCACCACCATCACCATGTCAAGACAACATTGTGGAGAAGCAGGCTCATGCCTTTAGGGTCAAGTTAACGGAGAACATTGCACCATAACAATCGACACTGGGGCAACGCGATCGATTATCCGACCAGACCTATTGAGGCAACAACTACTTCACAAGGGCAGGATTTTTTCATTACGGACAGCTACGGGAGAACCTGCACCTGTCCATGAAGAGGTCAACCTCCAGGTACAGTTGGGAGACCTTGAGTTCCGACATAATTTTCTGGTCGCGAATATTATAGATGACTGCATTCTCGGAATGGATTTTCTGAAACCACATGGAATCACCTTGGGTTTGGGCAAACGGGTATTGAAATGGCGAAATGTCGAAGTATTAATGGAGGATTCCAGCGTCCAAATTCCCAAGATGAATGTGGTAGTATGTGCCGACACTGATGTACCGAAGTCCTCCGAGGGCATTGTATGGGCCAAGCTTGATGGTGATTCTGGAGACCACCGATCTTATCTGATAGAGCCAACGAGGACGTCGGCATTGCGCAGTTTGATTGTAGGACGAAGCCTTGTAAGATCTTTAAGGAATGGATACGTGCCGGTTAGAGTCCTTAACACCGCAGACTCAACCACGAGCATCAAAGCGGGAGAAGTCATCGGCAGCTGCCAGCCCGTTTCCACCATCACCTCTTTGGAAGCTACTCACGACCATCATTGGAAAAGGAGGCAAGGCACAGACAAAGCCCGGGGATTCACCAAATCGCCTGTGCAGCTTTTCAAGCAAGCCTCTGATCTAGCCACCAAGTACAGTGACATCTTCTCAACAAGCCCGGATGGCCAAAGCCGAACGAGTATGGTAACTCACGTTATACACAGGAGCCAAGCTGATTGGACAAGCATCGAGACGCCTTCCTATAGCCAAACAAAGAGAAGTGAGCACACTGATCTCGGACATGGAAAAACAAGGTGTTATCGAGCCTTCTGTCAGTCCATGGGCCGCGCCAGTAGTTCTAATTAGAAAAAGGATGGAAGCACTCGTTTTTGTGTCGACTACAGACAGCTTAACGCCGTCTCTAAGTAAGATAGTTAATCGCTTCCACACATCGACGCCATCATGGACACTTTGACCGACGCAAAATCGATTTCTACACTCGATCTCAAGAGTGGCTACTGGGAGGTAGAAATCGACAAGAAGGACCGAGAGAAGACCGCATTTTCAGTTGGGACTGGATTGTGGCAATTTGTGGGGATGCCATTTGGGTTTGCAATGCTCCATCCACCTTCGGACACCTGATGGAATACGTCTACAAGGCCTAACCTGGAAGACCTGCTTGGTGTCCTTGATGACATCATTGTTATCGGGAGAACATTCGAAGAGCATATGCGGAACTTAGAAGAGGTGTTGTCCCGATGGCGACTGGTGAATCTGAAACTTAGTCCCGACAAGTGTACCCTTTTCGCAGCTGAAGTAAAATACCTGGGACACGTTGTATCAGCCGAAGGAGTCGAAACAGACCCTGAGAAAATTGAAGCCGTGAAAAGCTGGCCAACACCAAACAACCAGCGCCAACTACGAAGTTTACTGAGTCTGGCAACCTACTATCGACGATTCGTCAAAGACTTTGCCAAAAAAAAAACTAAGTGCCTCCATCAGCTAACCGAGAGAAATCGTTCGTATCTCTGTTATGAACAATGCCAGGCAGCCTTTGAGACCTTGAAGGAGAAGCTGTGTGAATCACCTGTGCTGGCATATCCAAAACCCGGAAAAATTTTTGTAGTTGACACCGATGCGAGCAACGGTGGTATTGAAGCTGTACTCTCCCAGCGGATCGATGGCGAAGAAAGAGTCCTCTCGTATTACAGTCGAGTTCTCTAAAAAAGTGAGAGGAACTACTACGGCGCCAGGCAGGAGCTATTGGCTATAATAGAGGCCACCAAGCAGTTCCACAAGTACCTATATGGCCAAAATGTCCAACTAACAACAAGCGTTGCCAACGGATTGAGGAAAAGGACCCGACCGTTGATCTGCGAGTGATAACGGCCGAATTCGATAAAAGTTGGTGATTGGAGGAGATTCGAAATGCCCAGCTAGCCGATGAAGACATCGGACCATTACTCGTATGGAAGGAGACAACTAGGCGACCTAAGTGGAAGGACGTTTCTATGCATGGCGCAACCCTGAAAAGTTATTGGGCACAATGGAACTCCCTTCAGGTGAAGGGTGGCATTCTCAAACAGAAATGGGAAACCGCGGATGGCAGCTCCGATAGGATGAAAACTATACTTCCCAAAAGTCGAATCCACGATGTGGTTAAGGATATGCACGAAGGATCCTCGGGAGGCCACCTTGGTGTTAGCAAGACCCTAGCGAAATTGCGGGAAAGGTTCTACTGGCTCCACGCTCGAGAAGACGTAGAGGACTAGTGTCGCAGATGCACAAGTTGCGCTTCCGTCAAAGGTCCAAAGCGAAGACTGAGAGGACAAATGCAAACGTATAACGTGAGTGTACCGCTTGAAAGGATTGCTGTTGACATCGCTGGACCCTTTCCTGAATCTGAATGGGGAAATCGATACACGCTGGTTGTGGCCGATTATTTCAGCAAGTGGCCCGAGGTCTATTTCATTCCTAACCAAGAAGCAACTACTGTAACCGAACAGCTAGTGTTAAATTGGCTCAGTAGGTCCGGCGTACCTTGTGAAGTACATTCGGATCAAGGCCGATACTTTGAATCACTAGTTTTTGGCGAATTTTTCGAGCTCTGAGAATACGGAAAACGAGGACAACACCGCTGCATCCCCAATCCGATGAAATGGTCGAGCGTTTCAATGGCACACTCAATAAACACCTGGCCAAGATGGTTGACGAGAATTAAAGGAACTGGGACCGGCACATCCCATTATTCTTGATGGCGTATAGAGCTGCCGAACATGCATCGATGGGCGAAGCCCCAGCCAAAGTCATTTTTGGAAAGACTATTCGTCTGCCGGCAGATATAAAGTTCGGAACACCCCCTGAGAAACCCCAAACGGTCTCGGAGTACGCAAGTGAACTAAGGCAGCGGTTGAACCAGATACATCGAACAGTGCGAAAACACGTCGAATCGGCTACTGTCCGCATGAAGACTAGGTATGCGTTAAAGGCGAATTCATCTGGCTTCCAGCAAGATGACGGTGTGGCTATATAATCCACAACGGCGGAAGGGTAGGTCTCCGAAGTTGCAGCGTAATTGGGAGGGACCATACCGAGTTAAAATGAAAATCGTGCACCTTGACTGCCTTGCCCCATATCACATCCAGGGAGACTTAACTACAACTGGTGACACATCTTTTAGGGGCGAAAAGAACTGAGGGGGGGGGGGGGCAGTGTTACATGTCCACACAATCCTGCGAGCTACTGTTGGAATTGTTGTCGCAGCTGTTAATAACATCATGATCAACATTGATTGAAAAGATGCAACCAAGAAAAGTTAACAAATAACGCCAAAAGCGTACTCGAAAGCACAAGAATGGACCAAGTAGATCCATGATCAATATCTGAAAGTAAGCGTCACTGCGGGTATTCAGAATCCATCGATTCGATTATATACGAGAAATTGATTGAATGACTAGAGACCCTACATAAAGCCGAGCTGAATGAATGGGGGACATAGTAATAGTAACACTGCGATAGTAAAACCGCGATAGTAAAAACTGCGATAAGAGTAGAGTGCGAATTAAAGGCAATATTGATTGATAGTGAAGTAGAAGATTTTCGTTATATACGAGTATTTGAAGACAATTGAAACAAAAATTGATACACAAACGGGAAGTTAATTAAAATGCGATTTGTAAAATCGTGAAATCAATAAATAAATAAACTCTTTTAACTTAATTTAAAAGACAGTGCGTTTTCACTTTCCCGGGACATAAAACTTATCGGCCGCGAACTGTAACATGCGACAATAGAATTGAAAAACGACTATTGGTGTTGAGTCAGCTCTGTGTGAACAGTTTTGGGGTTCTGACGCCAAACTATCCCGATGTAATTTTCCGGTTTCTTGCAAGGCGGAGTAATAGTTAATTTTTTTATTGAAGCGCCGTCGGGCCATGTTTTTTGGAGAGAGCAGACACGTTTCAACTTCTTTGAAATATCTTCAGTATCTACGTAAAAATTAATTTCTTATGTAATTTTTCAGGATGGTCCTTATTTCCTGTCCTTTTCCATAATTTAATTGGAGCGGATAGATACTTTTCCCTCAATGACCAGTTCAAAGTAATAAAAGCTAGCATCAGTATGTCACAGGGGATTCAAGGAGCTCAAATGTCTGCGTATATGATGAGCACCGTGGCTCCTAACAATACCATATCAAAATTATAAATTATTTCATAATTTTCAAAGGAAGTAATGAGTGGGTTCAGCGAATTTTTCAGCTCGAATTCTATAACGCTATCTAGCTTCTGACAGAGACTACTTTACTCCATGCAGTAGTAAGTAAACTAAGTTGCAAAGGATAGTACCGCTTTCAGGATAGTCAACTGAATGGGTTGAATTTATTCCAGAAATGCAGCTTCGGCATAACTCAAATTCTTTGTTTAGATATCAAGGGGTAAGAAAGTTGAAGGGGTTATTACTACTTGTTCATGTCAATGAACTTACAAGTTCATATCAGTGAACTAATTACTTACTTTTCTTTAAAATTCTTTAAACTCACTGGTTAATTACCTTTCACCTACTTTTATTAAATTGCAAATATTGCAAAATGTTTTTCTTTTTCAATACATTTCATAATTTATGGAATTGCATATTGTAAGCAAATTTCATTCAAGTTCAATAACTTAAAATCGATTAATTGCATTTCTTTGAATTGAACTCTGTTTATGTTATGATATGTTCAATGAACTACGAGTAATTGTGTAAGCAAAAAATATTTTCTTTGATTTTGTTTAGTATGTAAGAATTTATTATAAAAACAAATTGGTGCGAATAAAAGATTATTCAAGTGCAACCAGTCTTTGAGTGAACGTTACAACACTACTGGAGATAACGTTTTGATTGAATTGATTGTATTTTTAAGGAGAACTTTGGGGTTTAGATAATCCGTTTAGAATGTTACGAATAAAGTAGAAGGGCATCAACATTACCTCATCCCGAACACTATCATAGCATTCGCGTGACTCGGTAAATTAAGTAAGTCTAAGCCGCACTTGACTAGGGTTTTGTTTGACACTGCTAATTGTACTCACAACAGTAGGTTAAGTACGAATACTTGTAATTTTGCGTGGTAATGAACGAGAAGGCTCATCGCCGTGTTAAGACCGGGAGAGCAATGAAGATCCGTATTTTTTTGAAACAACATGTTCCAAATTAATGAACCTTAACAAGCAGTTAGAATTGAAGCTGCAGCAACAAACAACGCCCATTTCCTTTGATGATTCAGCCCTTATGTCATGACACAATAAAATCAACTTAGCATATGCAGTTTTAGTCCACACGCAAGATTCTCTCCTGAATGCGAAAAGTAAGGAAAAATTCTGCTTCACAAAGCAAAACTAAAGGAGTAAGCAACAACTGGAAAGAAGACTCTCAGTTTAGACGGAATAAAGGTGAACAAGGATATCGCCCGAACGGAATCAGCAATTGATTGATTCGCCAAGCAAGCGGAAAATGTTGTGAAAAATTGAATCGTGAGCAAAAACGACACAAGGAAGCCGCGAAAAATATCGCAAATAATGTCAAGAATCTAAATGCGCTAACATTTTACTTCATCACAGGCAATGGTTGGATTACCAAGTTGAGTTGTGCACAAATACAATTAAACACAATCACAACGATTCAATTAATGCTCGCTTTCACGCCGAACTTGAGAAAACCTTGCGCTGGGATGTAAGACCATTCAACGCAACTTATTTGTTATAACACTCGAACAATCTTGTCGACTCCGAATTGCAAGAAAGCTTAAGACACTTTGTTCAATCTAGCAATAGTCAACGTGATGCGAAAGTTGAGTACAAGAAGAAGTGTATTTATAAGTTTCGATGGTAAATAATGATGTAGCCATATGTATTAAGAGGAGAGATTACCATTTCATTAGCTCCCACGAATTTGGGAGCCCACCATCGCTCTTGGAAAAATCCAATGACAACAGTTAAAAAGATATCACTACTATAAAGATAAATGTAACAGATATCAAAAAGAAAATACGCTAGTTGACATCAATACAACAACATTGATCATCAAACTTACATACTTGATTTGTTGTATCCAAACCGCTCAATTTCCCATGCATCTTGTGCCGAGTAGAGGTAGCAAAATTTTGCTAGCGCAGTCTCCCATGCTGTTTCGTGTACAGTTTTTCGCATTTTCCTTAGAAGTTTTATATGTAGCTGGCGGAGGCCGGGGACAACTTCTTCCGAATTTTCCAGCCTTTCTTGCAACGTATGAATGTCGGGTTGCTGAATATTTAGCACTGACGAGAACTTTTCGAAAAATGAACAGATTATCGCGAAATTCGGATCATTCACACAAGAGGCTTCGACGCCTGACGCCATTTTTCCAGTTTTCCGTATGCGTTTCGACGGACAGCTTGAGCAACTCACAACTTTTAATTCACTTAAAACTAACGATTATGATTATCTCGTGCAAAAGACAATATTTCACAGCACTTTAAACATACGTGTACACACTTGAGAAATATATTTCAGCTCGCAATACAAGTAATATACTGTAAAAATTGAGAAAAACCGAGTAAACACCATGACACTCGAAGTGCACTGCTTTGGGGCGAATCTTATAAAAAATAAAACAACATCGGCACGATTTTCCCGAAATTTAAACAAACATCAATGACGTTGCAAACCGTCAGCGAACCAGGTTCAGCCAATCAGCCGAGGTTGAAGTGATCACCACCAGAGCGGAGTGGAAATCACGCTGCGGCAGAGTGAAACTACTTCGCGAGAATAGGAGGAACCACTCCGAAGAGGTGGATGACCGGAGACAAAGGAACTTGGTCGGAGAGCGGGACATTGCCGTTAGGAGGAGATAATAAAATGCGCGCGAAGAATGACGAGCCTCCGCTTTCTTTCTTCTCGAGTGGCGTATTGCAGAGGATTACCGAAGCGACGAGCGTTGATAAGACGTGGACAAGCGACGAGTGAAAGACGATTCATTGAGTGGCGAGTGAACGTGTCGAGAACAGAACGATGAGGCAGGATTGTGGACTAAAAGTGGCAACACAAGATGAAAAGAACACCATCGAATGCAGCAGAGAAGGGGCCCCTTTAGGTACGCGTAGTAATAAGTTTTCAGTATTAAAGTAGTTAGAGAGTTTGCGCAAGGTCATTGTTGTATGAATTTGTATCGTTAACTTTCAACCGAATTATTAAACTTATGTTTCCAGGAAAAGAAAAAAAAGGTAAATTTTATTTAAAATGTGGAAATGGAATTATTGTTACAGGTTGTGACGGGTGTGGCTTGAGTGGCAAGTCGGGTTGTAAAAAATAGTGTAATCGGAAGTGAGTGACAGTGTTCGGGGGTGGTGTGTTAATTTCGATAGCTAGTCGGAAGTTTAGTGATAGTATTCGAGGGGAGTGTAGGAGGGTCTAATAGGGAGGAAATTAGTGTTCGATTGCGACTTTAGAAGGTCCCGAGGGAAGTGTGGTACGAGGTGCTTAGTGTGGCAATTACCTTGTGCTCGATAGTTAGGGAGTTTGAAGAAAGTGAACAGTGACGTCGGTTGGTCCGGCAAGCCGTATTCTCGCTTGGCGGCTTATTGGGGCCTTGGGGGACAAGCGAGTGGTGCCCCACGCCCGTCTCCGGACGAGCTAAACCAAGTCCGTAAGCCCCGCCGGAGCACGCTAATTTCTTGTGGGGGCAATAGCGACTTCCGTGAAATATTTTGGGGTGTAACATTGTGTAGCGACTCCCGTGGAATATCTGGGGGTGTAACAAGAGCTTCTACAGTTTTGTCCGCAGCGGCTCTTTATGCGACACCATGATACGAAACATAAATGGAAGTTGAATATTTCGTTTGATTTACACTAGTATCTCTGTACTGATAATCAGGAGTAGTTCTTCTTCTTGCAGTTTCATTTATAGGCCCAGATATTGTGTGGACAGCAAGACCCAAAAGAAATCTCAATGCCGGTTTAAATTGATTTATTAATCCTACCAGTTTTCCATCCCCCTTCGGATCAAATTGATGGTTTAACCTTAGTTACTCTAAAATCCATATCAACTTTTGATTGCTGGTCTTAATACGGCCACATTATTTCGATGTCCAAAGTACTTACATTATGGTTGTTATCCACAATTTATGGAATGGTATAACTTACCTGTAAAGAGTAAAAAAAATTCGATTAGAATATTAAAATAATGATTTCATGTAGTCTATGAAGGATGAAAAAACAGGAATGTTGTTATGACAAAAGTATCCACTGGAAACTATCTTAATTCATCTCATAAAATTCCACAAACATCCATTACGACACCCGCAGAATAGCTAACACACTTTTAGACATCCACCCCCAATCACTCAACGTGCCATCAGTGATCTTAAAAATCCATCAGCAAGAATTTGACCTAGATTTCCATATGAATTATAAAATCAAACGATGGCGCCTTCATCTTCTACACAAAACACCCATCCATCCTTCATGACACACGCAGTCATTGCAACAATAACAGAAACATCACATAAAACTTTTCATTAGACGACGACTAATTGTCTTAATTAATTTTCAAGTGCGACAAAAACATCAAACGTTTATCTGTATCACTCTACTAATTCATGAATGAGATTGCATGAATGAATGAATTTCTACTTCATCCATTTTTTTGGCGGGTTCAGCCGGGAAATGCATACTCACATAGCGTAGTCATTTTAGATTGAGTAATTTAATAGCCTTTTAATCTGGCCGGGCAGACTTGATTGTATTTATTTATAAATCACGAAATGTTATTGACTGGTACAGTAAATCAGTAACCAGATCTGGTATAGTTTGTTGTTACACTCCATTGTTGTAATAAGTGCGCGACGGAATGCTATTGATGGGAATGTTTTGCTAAGTACCAAATAAGCACGTACTATTAGTTAAAACGGCGTGAATTATTGGCGCTATGCAATATTGCATGTAAGGGTTAAACAAAGAGTCAAGTAAATAATAGGAGATTCCGTAACGCGTTATAAATAGTTGCGCACGTAAAGATCATTTAAATGGCATGGGAGTGGTGTGGATGTCGTTGACTGTTTGTATTCTGGTTGTATCATTTGCAATTGAAATAGGCATGTATGAAGTATGCAATTACATGTAACGCTACAAATATATTCTGATCTCAGTCGGGTGGTTAATATTTCATTAGTTTGATGGTTCTTTTTCAGAGTGAAAGCTACGGAATAATTTCAAATTTGAATAAATATGAGATACAGCAGTAAACAATCCATCAACACCTCAGCTGGTTTTTTAAAAATAAGATTTAAATTTCAAGAAGTTATTGGTTGAAGAAGTTATTGGTAGCCATAGTAGTCTCTCATAAGTCAAGTCAAAAGAGCTTTATTCAATACTAATCGGTATAAATTTTCAAAGAATATAAAGCAAATTCCAAACAATAAACATACAAAAACTTAATGGCCCAAATGGCTCTCTAAATTTATACGTTCTCATTAAACACATTTTAAAAACAACTACAGCAAATTCAAATTAATTAAGATTACAACATATTTTGAAATTCAATTGGAAAAAGGAGAAAAAACCAACCAACACTATCCTAAAATTATTTATAATCAAAACAACAGTGAACTTTGATCCTACAAATAATATGTTTTAACTTAATTCCAATAAAATTCAATCAAAAGCCTTATCTTATACTAAAAAATTCTATCTCAATATTCCTAACCTATGCATTTAATCTTGTATCTAACCTAATCAAATAAACATAACATGTACCTAACCTATACCTTATCTTTAACATAAATAAACAACACCATTAAATGTAGCAATAATAAGCTGAAACCCAAAAACTAAGTAACGAAAAACACAAAAACTTAACATAAACACGAATAATTTAGACATTGTCATTCAGCCACCAATACCTAGATTGCCCCATCTCATCTTCAATGAATCTAGCAAATGAGTATCTCCATTGAAATTGTTGGTCTCGTGAACTCAAACTCGGAGGATATTTTATCTTCTTATCGGTGGCCCGTCGATATATGTGATATATGACTGGGACGCCGTCAGAATCAGAACATATCGATTCATGTCCAAATACACGAATGCTTCTGGAGGAACGAAGCCAGTAGCGAGGCAAGTCGCAATATACTCGTCTGTAGGGTGGAACGGCTGTGAAATCCAAGGGTTTTCACTCACAGTCACAGATCTTGCGATATGATTCCGAAGAAGTTTCAATATAAAGAAATCGACTCTTGTCTCTTCAGCAGTTTGATAAATTCTTCTATTCGATATATAATGTTTCCAATCCGTCTCAGGCTTTCTGTAGGAACCAGTACATGCACGAAGACATTTCCTTTCGAAAACTCTTAATCTTTCCATAGTACTAGCACTCTGGTTGTACCAGATCTGACATCCATATGTCAAAACTGTGACAGATAATTTTCACTTTTTGATCAATGTATTTGGAATGAAAGAGTCTTCGTAGAGCCATGACTACTTTTAGTGCTTTACTGAGCATGACTTTCACATGTTCAGTATAGTACAGGTACTCATCGAGATAAACACCGAGGTATCGAACACAGGATTTATGTGGAACCCGTTCTAAACTACCCTCGCCAGCCATAATGTAGAAATCCTTCCAATTACGTTTCAGGTCTTGACTGACCCCCTGCAGCGTTGTCCGAAACAAGATTGTTTCGCACTTCTGCGCATTGATTTTCATTCGCCAATTGTCAGTGTATAGCTGTACATCATTGAACATTTTTTGGAGATTTCTCTGAACTATTTTAGCTTTTCGTTCTGCCGTATAGATGATCAGATCATCAGCAAACGCTACCAATAATCGCGTTGGCGAGACGTTAAAATCAAAGCCGTTCAATAGCTTGCGAATGAAGATGGAGAAGAGCAGAGGCGCAGTAACTGTTCCCTGCTGTAGACCATCCAAGACCTTGAATTCGCGCATTGTCGTCAGATTTCCATCAGTTACAACAAACGATTTTCCGTATAATATATTGCACATCATGGCGACAAGGTGTCTGGGGAACTTGTCCTGAAGGAGTTTAAAAACTAGTCCATCTACCACACCGTATCAAAGGCTTCCTTCATATCCGTATCAAAGGCTTTCTTCATATCAATGAGACATGCTCCAACGCATTGTCTATCATTTAGTTTCCAACAGATGTCTGAGGTTTCTTTCGTTATTGCATGTGTGGTCGAATGCCTGGCACGAAAACCAAATTGGCAATTCGGCAACAACTCATATTCCTCAATGTGGGCCTTTAATACTCTGTTGAGTATCACTTCGAACACCTTTGCTGATGTTAGGCAGCAAGCTGATTGGGCGATAGCTTTTGGGGCATGAAGATTCTTTTCCTTTCTTCAAGATCGGAAATACCTTAGCCTTTTTCCACTCATTTGGGCAATATGAATCGATCAACATGTTGTTGAACAATATGCAATAATTCCTAATAGCAACCTAGGCAAATGTCGGAGAACTACATTTGGAATACCGTCAGTACCACATGATTTCTTGTTGTTTATCCTGCGAAATATGAAACACAAGTCTTCATAGCTGACAAAATAATCAATAAGATTCAAGCTCGGTATGAGGTCAGATGTTAATGATTCATTTCATTGAAGAATTGATTCGCCGTTCAGACTTGATTTGAAGTCGGAAACTTTTGCTTCAACGACCTCTGAAAATATTTCATTCCCTCTCTCAGGGTTTGGTAGATGATCTAATTCAAAATGTGTTCCATTCAGGGCAAGTTTATGCAATCCTTCACAAATAATCCTGTTTCCATTTCCATGCGGAGTCGTACTATCAATTTCGATACCAGCCCTATCGAGAAGATTTATCTCATCACTAGTGACTTCAAGATTCGATACCTTCACTCAAGACTTCTTGCGGAATATGCTATTCACTTTCGCGAGAACGCCGTCTGGGTGCTGTGGGCTAATACCCCTCAATTTTTCCGCCCATTGATTGCTGACCTCACTCCTGAAGTATGACCGGATTAAGTTCCGGACATTCTTCAGATGTAATTCAACAAAGCCAACGAGGGATGGTTGTAGTCCAAAAATCACCGATAAATATTGTTGACGCGTGTGAGAAGAAGGCTTGCGATGGTTGGTGTTTCATACCCTTCCATATTGTTTCGATGTTTTATCTTGGGAACTACTTTCTCAATCGTTTCCAACGTCAGGTTCTCTAACTTCGCCAAATAGACATTTATTTAATCGTTAGTTAAATTTCTGTCATTAGGAACCATTGAGCAAGAGTTGCCACCATCAGAAGGGGGACATTGCTTCTGATACTCCCGATTAAACTTTTTTTGAAACTTTCCCCAGTCTGTTTTTTTTTAAGTTCAACCGATGATTTTCGTGTGGAACTGGGATTAGGAAGAAATCATCCCTTTCATGATTGATTTCCATTACGATTCCGTTCTGGTCGCTATCATAAGGAAGCACCTGCAGTTGCCGTTGAGGACTATTAAAGCTGAATTCAAGTCTTGCGTCAGCAATGCAGAGGTCCAAATATGAATTTGTCCTAGGGTATGTTGGGAACTCCGACCCATATAGATTGCACCTGTATTTAATTTGGTTCTCTGTTATCCAAAATTTCAGAATACACCTCTTGGATTATTGGTGGCGTTGAGCCATGATGAATGCTTTGCGTTCAGGTCACCAGCAAGAATATAATAATGGTGCAGCCTGTTCAATTCGAGTATTTCAAACAAGGAATTGAGCTCCTCCTTGAATTTGAGAACAGTTCCACCAGTTGCAAAGGCAGAGATAACGAAGAGGGTATCCCCACCTGGCAAAGAGATTTTGATGACGGACACTTGAAGAGATTCAAAGCTTTTGAATTCGACTTTTTCAATATTTTGGAAACAATAGGGTCTTCGAACCAATATCCCGGTTCCACCTCCCCCATCACCTATCGTTTCTTACGAATTAAAAATTCTTGAATGTCATGGAGTGCCACGAATTGAGGTGGGTTTCAGTGAGAAGCATGATGTCAGGCTTTTGCTTAAGAATGAATTCAAGGAGATAATCACGCCGATGTATAGTAACAATGGAGTTAACGTAGATCGAAATGAGACAAATCTTATCCATGGGAATGTGACTGGATGACAAACTATTTTGAAGCATGTTGGCCTAAACGTTGAAAAACGAAATTGATTTTTTGGTCTTGTTTATTTATTCTATCTGAAAGAGATTCAAGCTGTTGGTATTGGGTGTACAACTTAATAACCGGAATTTGACGCTAGATGTCCGTACTAACAAATATCGTGAAAGCTTGAACTTCATATATATATGTCATTTTGAAAGTATATTTGACAGCTATCAAAATCAGTCACCAAAACAATTTTATCGTTATTATTTTTCACGATGAATAACTTCGAAAATTTGAGAAAAAGACAGCATTTGCGGGAGGTTCTGTTGGGTCATTTTTTTTGCAAAGAAAACTGCTGCGGAAAGTCATCGTTTGCTTGTAGAAATTTATGGCGACAATGCTTTAGCGAAAACACAGTGTTTTGAATGGTTTCAACGCTTCAAAAGTGCCGATTTTGACATCAAAGACAAAGAACGCCCAAGACAGCCAAAAAAGTTTGAAGACGAAGAATTGGAGACGCTACTCGATGAGACAAACTTGCCAAATCGTCGAGAGTGACTCAGCAAGCCATTTTGAAATGTTTGAAAGCCGCTGGATACATTCAGAAGCAAGGCAATTGGGTCCCCTATGAGTTGAAGACGAGAAATGCTGCTTGAGCGCCATAAAAAGAAATCATTTTTGCATCGGATCGTGACTGAAGATGAAAAATGGATCCATTATGACAATCCCAAGCGCAAAAAGTCATACGTGAAGCCCGGCCAACCAGCCAAATCAACGGCGAAGCCAAATATCCATGGTGCCAAGGTTATGCTGTGTATTTGGTGGGATCAGAAGGGGCCGTTATATTATCAGTTGTTGAAATCGGGCCAGACAATCACAGATGACCTGTACCGAACACAATTAATACGTTTGAAGCGTGCGATCATCGAACAACGCCCGAAATATGTGACCAGACACGAGGCTATAATTTTTCATCATGACAACGCTCGGCCGCATGTTGCAAGATCCGTGAAAAACTATTTGGATAATAGTGGATGCGAGGTTTTGGCCCACCCGCCTTATAGTCCGGACCTTGCTCCTTCTGACTTTCATTTATTTCGCTCGATGCAAAACGCCCTCACCGGAACACGCTTCACTTCAGAGCAAGGCATCCGAAATTCGATAGATTCTTTTTTGGGATGGAATTCATAAATTGCCTGAAAGATGGGGAAATGCTGTAGCTTCCGATGGACAATACTTGGATTAAAATAAATTGTAAGATTTTTCCACAATAAAGTATCAAATTTCGCTAAGAAATTCCGGTTATTAAGTTGTACACCCAATAGATTATGAGAAGCAGCTCATTATTGCCACTTACATTATTTATTTAATTTACATTGTTGTCTGCTGGTCCTCTAGCAGGAAGTGCAAATGAAACCCCGGGTTTGACGAAGTTGGGAGGTAACAAATTGTGATTTACTTTGGTTTGTTTTGGGGAAAATTTAACTCTTGCATCTTGATACCAAGGGCATCCTCGATATGATGCTGGATGACCAAATATACCACCGCAATTAACACAGTATAATTTTTCTTTTGGCTCCATCTAAGCCAATTTGCATTCACCGGGGGCGTGAATATCTTTGCATTTAACACAGCAATAGTGCATGGCACAATTGGCAGCCGAATGACCGAATCTTTGGCACCTGTAACACTGGTTGACCTCAGTTTTTTGGAGGCATTCCTACCTCACAACTCTAAAGTTTAAGTACCTTACCTGTTGGAGGGCACTCGGACTGCTATCGTTAGAAATTTGGACCAAATAAAATGGTAATATTTTACCTT
Source organism: Odontomyia ornata (assembly GCA_963969285.1). Classification (NCBI taxonomy): domain Eukaryota; kingdom Metazoa; phylum Arthropoda; class Insecta; order Diptera; family Stratiomyidae; genus Odontomyia; species Odontomyia ornata. The sequence goes on from OZ017738.1 coordinate 408,595,594, forward strand.
CAACAGTTGATCTCCTGGTAGCAAAATTTTTCACACCGATGAACTTAACAGCTGGTGCTGCTTCCTGCAACATTTCAAGGATATCAACTGCATTCTCCCCACAGTCCAAGCCCTTCAACAGGAAGGTCTGATTTTTTTCCGCCTTTGGCGTGCATGTGAAGTGGGGAGCTTTGACACTATTAAGAGCTTTCGCCAGTTTGAAATCAGCCAGTGTTTTTGTCTTGATTGTGAGTTTATCAGCGGTCACTCTCTTAACTTCAAAGTTATCGATTTTATGTTCGGCTGCCAATAACCGAACCATATCTCCTCCACGCTGCCCAAAAACGTTAATTATAGGAACTTTCTCATTTACCTTATTAATTTTAATAGGAGAACCAGCAGACACACCGGTAGGCTTCTTCTCCTTCTCCTTATTTTTTGATTTTAAATATTCAATGAAATTATTACTACTACCAATATTACCTATGCTATCGTGGCAATCCATCTCGATGTCCATTTCGTCATTCATCGCCGACAGCACCGCATAGTAATTGGTGCTGTCGTTCGCTCCTCCTGCGCTTAGGATGTTTTCAACATCATAGATTGATGTCTTGCTCGTTTCATGCAATTTTGCTTTATATATTTGAGTCTTCTGCGTTGGTACTGTTTTTTCGTTGGTCTTGCTTGTTGTCGTTTCCTTTTTCTCATTCTTCTTAGTTGTTATCCCTTCTTCTTTGCCGGACGTATTCTGTGGCTTCATCACTTTTGTTTTGTTCGCATTTAATAATGTCCGGACCATACACTCCAAACTTTGTATATGGAGTTTCAACTCAACGCTTTGTTTAGTAACCTTTGCGTTTTCCCTGATTACTCTATCGTACTCTTCACTTGAAAGCGTAATACGCTTGCCATGCTCACAGCTGTCTTGATCGTTTTTACGCTTCATGATTTTATCACTCGCCGTTTTAGAAATGCCTGGCTCTGGGTTCCCCAGCGGCGGGAAACCGTCGGGCTCCTCCATCCCCCCAGTGAAGAAAAACTTTTCTTCTTTTTTGTCTTTTTTGAAACTTTTCTAAAATAACTTTCTAGTCGACGTTTTAAAAATTATTTTAATTTCTTAAAAATTCTTGACACGAGCGAATTAAAACACGTCTACACGCAACGAGTGCTAGACGTAGAATAGTAGTCTCTCATATTGATATATACGGTGATTCATTATGAGCTTTCGTTTTTAATCTCAAATAAAATACATAAAGTTGAATTCTATAGTAAAAATTTTATTGTGAGTCGAAAGAACAATCTATGACATTTACTTTTTAAATATTATCTCGTTTAAATGTTGACCGCGACTACGCCGTAAATGGTCCATCCTGAGGGCCCAATTTTGGAGGACGCGTTCCAGTATAGCGACCGTTATCTCGCGAAGGACACGAGTAATGTTGCCTTCCAAAGCGTCGATTGAAGCTGGCTTATTCCTGAAGACCTGAGACTTCGTGTAACTCCAAAGAAAATAATCTAAAGCTGTGATATCACACGATCGAGGCGGCCAATTTACTGGTCCAAAACGTGAAATTTCTCAATAAGTCACGATGCACACCATAAGTTGCTCTAAGAGCAAGAAAAACATTTCTCACAGAAGGCTAATTTTCGTAATATAGCTGAACAATTTGGATATGTTGTTGCGATGTAAGTCTTTCCATGATGATTTGTCAAATAATACTGAATAAATAACACATGACAGTTTGACAGGAGTCATGCGTGATCTGTCAAAAAAAAGCCTATTGAAAATCAATCCTCATAATGAATCACCCTTTATTATCAAACGAAGCCGTTGACCTTTAAGTAACCAAAGGTGTAGAAAAGTCGTATATTTATCAGAGGACAAGCCTAACCAACTAAATCAGTAAGCATGGTGTAAAGACATCTATGAAATAGGTTTTTGCAGTTAAATCATCATGTTGTTTCCTCCATTAAATTGGTTAACTCTACCCCAATATAATTTCTGATGCATGCAAAAGGGTTATTTGATTTTTTCAAAATAAGAAGTTGAAACGCGTCTGCTCACTCAAAAAAGCAAGGCCCAACGGTTTTTCAAGAAAAAGGGGATTGATCTGTGGATGTCAAATAAACAGAATATTTTCTACTTGGATTTGCCTTCTATCACGTCTTATTTGTGAATTGTATTTGGGTATTTAAAGAATATGTCAAGAGCTTATACGAGGGCGGTCCGATAAGTACTTCATCTACAAAAGAAAAACGAACATTTTGGAAAAGTGGCCATTTATTTCTCAACATAATCTCCTCTCAGCTTGATACACTTGACCGAGCGATGCTCCAACTTCTTTAACCCGTCTAAAAAAACGTTTTCTCGAGGTCTGCAAAGTAGACCTCCGTTGCGGCGATGATCTCCTCATTTGACTCAAATTTCTGCCCGGTAAGCGACTTTTTGACGTTTGGAAACAAAAAGCAGTCACACCGGGCAAAATCTGGAGAATATGGTCGATGGGGTAGCAGTTCGTAGCCTAATTTGGCCGTGGCGACGGCGGAAGTGTGAGCCGGTGCGTTGTTATGATGGAAGAGCCCTTTTTTCTTCGCCAAATCGGGCCTTTTCAGGTTTTTGTAAAATAATTTTACAAAGCCCTACTAAACGCGTCTTGTCTGTCCGTCTGTCCGTTCGTCTGTGTGTCACACCACTTTTTCTTGCAAACTACATAAGCTAGAAACATAAGATTTTGTAAGTAGGTGTAAATGATGTCCTCTTCAAAGTTTTTCCGCAAAAAGAAATTTATAAGGTGTTTAAGGGGAGTCTCCCCAAATAGAGGAGTGGCCCCTTGAAAAAACTTCATCGCATTTAAGCGATATGGGTATCAAATGGAAGGCCTTGATGAGAACAGGTCTTAAAATGACAGGTGTTTTGAGCGGTGTGGAAGAAGGGGAAATATACGAAAATTAATATAACAATGACAACATGATTAACACGTGATACTAGGGAGATACCCGTTTGCCACGGACCTAGACACTAAAGTTGTGTAGGAATTTTTATAAAAATTTTAAAAATGGTTTGTAATATTGATGTGTTATCACGACTAATAAAGCGACGGGGTCAAAACACTTGAAACATAATAGCGGCGAATTTAAAAACAAAATAACCATTGTAATTTTTCGAACTCAATTTACAGAATCTGTATATTAATCGTTTTGATATGTAGAATATATTGCATGATTTACAAATTGTTTAACAAAACCCTTCTGGCAGGAGCACTCTGCTGCTAATTCAACTTTTTTTCTGTAATTAGGGGATCGAATCGGCCCAATAACTCGACGTAGTAGAGCCCTGTAACCGTTTTGCCATTCTCCAGGTATTCGATGTAGATCACAGCTTATGAATCTCAGACAACGGTGCCCATCACCTTTCCGGTCGATAGGACAGTCTTCGGCTTCTTCGGAGCTCGTTTGCCGGGTGAAGTCCACTGTTTCGAGTGCTTCTTAATTTCGGGTGTGCACCAGGGGAGCCATGTTTTGTCGACGGTCACGAAACGAAGCAGAAACTCCTTTGGATTGCTCTTAAACAGCGGCAAGCACTGCACTGAAGTGGTTCCACGGTTGCGTGGGTTGTCCGGAGTGAGCAAACGCTGCAACTTTCTCATGTCCTAAATTTCATGCAGGAAATGATCCAAGCGGTCTTTTGAAATGCCTACTGTGTCAGCTATCTCGCGCACTAATACAAGCTCCCGGATTTTTGTCACGTTATCCTCCGTGGTAACCGTTTTCGGGGCTACTGAGCGTGGCTCATTAAAAACCGACGTGCAACCACATTGAAACCCGCTGAACCAATTTTGTACGATCACCATCGCAGGAGCAGTCACATCCAAGCGCTCTTTGATTTTGCTGCGCGATTTCCCTTCCAAAAACCAGAATCGAATCACCGACCGATATTGCTCTTTCTGCATTTTTTTTAAATTCACGGACACGCCTGCTTCCACACCCTACCAAAACAAAACTACGAGTTCGTTTCGCCTGAAAGCAGCCGTCTACTAGAATGTACCACACGATAGTGCTCTAGTGGCTCCTTCGGGCGATGAGGATAAGTACTTATCAGACCGCCCTCGTATAAAAAAGCTTAGTGTTTGTATGCATGTGTATATGCAGCGTCTGTGTTACCCACAAACATATCTTCATTATCGGCGGGAAAGTGTGAGAATGTTAAATTACCAATCAAAAGTCCTTGATAAGCAGTGATCAGCAGTAGATATGCGAAAGTTAGGTGTTTCCATAAATGACTGGAAAGTAAAATGGTTGTGGTTTCAACTGGTATGTACACGGAGAAAATCATGTGTCACGAATTTTATTAAAATATTTAATGAAATTCACTACAGCTCCGAGCTTTCATTGGATTTGTAAATTCATTACAAAGTTGATAAATATTTTGCAATTACGAATTTGGCAACATCATTTCATTACAATTTTGTGAAATAATTCATTTTACATGCTGATTTTGCTGTTTTCGCTTGGAAATTTAAAATTTCATTAATTTCGTAGTAAAAATTATAACTTCTGATTTCGACTGCAATGAAATTTCACTACATTTGCAGTTGGAGATGAGTTTCAGAATATTCAAGTGTTTATTGTGCAGTCATTTGATTGAAAGGGTGACTAAGAATTTTTGTACTTAATAACTTAGTGGTGTTTTAAGTGGGAAAAGGTAATATGGATTACGTTGTAGGTGAAAGTGGTGGCGAAAAAAGTCAAAACGTGGAAAAAATTGTGTTTATTTTGAAACCGCAGAAATACACTGAGAACCCAGTATTAAAACTCTTGCATGAATGGGAACTTTCTTAGATAGAAACCATTTTTCAAGGTACCTTCACAAATCATTTTACTGTTCTTGCTTCCTTTGTTCTGTCATATATTTTATAGAGTACAAGGTCAACGGTGAAATGTTAGTGATATTGACGACCTCATTCTGATCCGACTCTTAATTTCAAGGCAAAATTGCCGCAATGGCGAGGCACTTTCAGAGCTTCGCAGCTATTTCTTTGCTGAAACATTATCTAATGATTCAATTTTTGGCATGCGCATTCTTCATCAGCTTCAAGGTAATCAAGCAATACATGCTTGCGAATCCCAAAAACGGTCGCCAGCTTCGTATATTTCACTATACATCCATTTTTCATATATTTATTGACAAATATCCTTTCTCAGGGTATAGAAGCAGTTCTGCTGCTGTATATTAGGGAAAAATTGTTCCTCCTTGAGGGCAAATCTAGACACCGTCCTTTGAGTCCGTCCCAGAGGCAGGAATTTGTCAACATAATGATTGACCATATTATTCACAATCCGTGTGGGGGTGTCGGCCCCCCATCGGAAGCGCCTTCAGAGGGTGAATAGAGATTGCCCTAACCGACTAGCCGGTGGGAATGTGGGAAATGAAAAACCACTCGTGGGCCTAAAACCGACCAATTTGAAGCGATGACAACGCTCCACTTACCTCGGATCGAATGGGATAAACGACTATCGTAATGTATAAAGGACAATTCTTTTGGAGTTTTGAATGTTAGATCGTCGAACAGACCAGGTGCACTGCGACCACTTCTGGATGAATTAAAGAAATACAGAATCAACATCCTGCAGTACAAGAAACCAGATGGCACGGTGAAGATATATTTGACATGCGAACGCACACCATGCGTGAAGGCAACAAATTGACAGGGAAGCCATGAGTTCGAAGTGTCTTTCATTGTCGACAGCACGTTTCAACAAGTTATCACCGACTTCTGTGCCATTCGTATCAAGACCGGATTCTTTAATGTCTGGCTGAGGCAGGCTACGACAGGACCACTGAAGAAAGATAGGAGAGCTCACCCCGGATAATATAGTCGCGATCATGTATGGATCGATTGACGAATGGAACCATATGGCACATTATATTTGAGCAGCCCTAAAAGATTCAAACGGTTCCAGACTTGGTTCTCAGGTTGACAGGGGAGGTGCTAGCGAGCATGGTAGCTGCACACTCAGTGCGTAAATGGAATTCACCACCCAATCACAAAAAAATGTCTGACTGGTCAGTTGTCACGCGCCTACATAAGACAAGGAAGAGGCAATCAAGGACGAATTTTACAGGAACAGACTGTCCATGCATTATTGTCAAACGACATTACAATTGTTTTGGTTGACATAGAAGAACAACCGGAGGGCACAACCTTCATGCAGATATCAGCGACAACGAACAACGCCTGATAAGCTTCGCTGCTAGTAGAGGCTTCACAGTAAGCACCGCACACTTCCCAAATCGAGACGATGATAAGAGAACGTGGGCATCCCCAGACGTGGGAAACACACAAAATACATACAAAAACGAACGGCCACCAGCATTCTTGACACGCGCTCGTTCCGCAGCGCTGCCTGTGATTCAGACCACTACCTTATAAGGGGCAAGTTCCGATGACACATCTCCAAGAACTGTAAACAAGGAACAGCAGTTACCCCAAGTTACCAGATACACAAGCTCAATGATAGCTCAGTAACGTCCACATACATGTCAGCGCTGGAAAATCACATCAAATTATCCCCGCAGGTGGAAGAAGACAGTAAGAGATGCGGTAACAGAAGCGGCCGAAGAGGTCTTGGGGCGCCAGCCAAAGAAAAGTAGGAATGACTGCTATGAGGTATGCAAGGAAGCGGTTAAAAAAAGAATATATCCAGCGACCAACTCGGGACAAAGAAGAATGATATAAAACTCTCCGACGTCAAGCTAAAAAAATGTGCCGAAGAAAGAAACGACTTACCATAAACACAAAGATCCAACAGATAAACGAAAACATGACTCTACATAAAGCCAGATCTAATAGAGGCATAATTAATTAGCTTAGAGACGGCTTCAATCCGCAAACAAGTATTTACAAAAAGGCACAAGGAGCAATCATAGGCAACTCAGTCGAGATTAAAAATAGATGGCTGCAATATTTCTAGAAGCTATTAACATCGTCCCCAGCAACTACTGAAGTTGTGGTCATTTCAGAAGCAGAGCAAAAGATGCCAGTCCCAACACCAACTAGGGACAAAGTACACGCAGCAATACGGGACCTCAGAAAAAATAAGGCTCCTAGAATAGATAGAATACCAGCAGAACTGCTGCAGAGCGGGGTCCCCATCTAAATAACCTTTTGCATCAACTAATATACACAATATGGTCCGAGGAGCAGTTACCAGAGGACTGGCGAAAAAGTGCTCGTATAATGTCCTGTACACAAAAAGGGGATAAGTTAAGGTGTGAAAATTATAGAGACATCGCTCTACTGTGTACGCCTTACGAGTATAAAGTGCTCTCCAAAATCATGCAAAGAAAACTAAAGCTATACTACGAAAGTATTATAGGAGAGTATCAGAGAGGCTGTCGAAGTGGACGGTCTACAGTTGACCAAATATTCTCAGTTAAGCAGATGCTCCAAAATGTTGGAAATATATTGTAACATCGATGAGCACCAATTTTTTTAGACTTCAAGCAAACATTCAACAGAACCGACAAAAATGCGCTTTACAAAACAATGCTTGACTTTGGCGTTCCAACAAAACTAGTCCGCATGGTCAAAGTCGCGATGCTAAGTACAGAGTCCCAGGTCAAGGTACACGGTAAACAAACGGACAGCTTCATAATGGAATCAGGCTTAAAACAAGTGGATGGACTTGCCCCAATGCTCTTGAATATTGCGCTGGAACACGTCATTAGGAAGACAACAGGTGAAACCTCGGATACACTAATGTTCAAGTCCACACAATCGGTAGCGTATGCTGATGACATCAATATTATGGCACGTTGAATCTTAGATGTCAAAGGAGTATTTCTGAGCCTATAGTCTGAAGCAAACTGAATTAGCCTACGAGTTATTGAAACTTAAACGAGAAAGATCACTCCAGTTGGACGAAACCTGACTTTGAAAGTGTGGATAACTTGATCTACGCTACAAATAAAGCAACTTATATCTGTATTTCCCATTCTAAGGTCCAGAGTGGTGCATAGGCAAAATAAGCTCCGCATTTGCAAAACATTAGTCAAACCTGTGCTGTTATATGGAAGTGAAACATGGACCCTGACGAGCGAATCCGAAAAGAGACATCAGCACTAGCTTACCCAGAACACTACCATATCAGTCGCGTTATGCGTTAAACAAAACAATACTAAGCCGCACTCGATTAGGGTTTTGTTTAATAATTTTTAGATGTACTTGTACCGATAATTTAAGTAATTGTAGTCATAATTTGAACAAAATAACCCATACTGGTAGATAGTTAGACTGCCGTGAAAGTATATACCACTTCAGATCCTTCAGTAACAGAGCAACAACATAATTTGGAAGAGCTGCTGGCCAGCAACACTCATATCCTGAACAAGGAGTATATCACCACATATCCAAATGCTACCGAGATTTCGTCTAACAAACGTACACCAGGGTTGAACATCGTTTAGAGGCAGAAAGTGCACTGACGAAACGAATCGCGGAAATGTATCGATCGAATACGATATTGTGTATCATGACTGATACAAATAATGCATGCAGCGGAGGCTAAAGAAGGCGAGTCAACATCCAAGGCCGATAGAAATTCCGGCAGTGATAACTACAACGACGAAGATAACGAATTTGAAAGGGATGAGAAAACAGAAGGTGAAGACAATGTCGATCGCAAATTAAGCCAACAAGTCCGTCAAAGGAAAACGCGAAAAGCGGATTAAAATACACCAAAAACACACCATCATTGTCGTTCTGACCACAAGCAGTGGACCAAGCTTCTGCGCGGAAGTTACGTTTAGTGCGATAAGTTGCACAATGTTTAACAACTCCTCCAAGGAAAATGCGAAAAACGAAAAGCAACGTTTCTTATACCACTAGTTAACTAGTTATACAATTTATAGAGAAGATATTACCTAGTACACTGAAATAAGTTTGCAAAATATTAACGTTTACCAGATATTCGCCTCCAAGCGCACTTGACGTGTTATCGTATTTCCGATAGCACTAGTAAAATCACAAAAAACCCGGAAAATCACTACTAAACGTCGCAAAGTTTTAAATCGCGACATTACTATTGGCTAGTAAACAACTTTATCTAACATTGCAAACTGTCAGCGAAGACATTCAACCAATTCAGCCGTGATTGGGGTGATCATCATCAGAGTGGCTGAAGGTGGAATAGAAACCACGCCGAGTTTGAGTGGAATCACTCCGCTGGAATAGGAAGAACCACTCCGAAGAGTTGGCTGAATCTGAGACAAAGAACTCGGTCGGAGAGCGGCAAAGTGGCCGTTAGAGGCGAATTATTTATTTTTCTCGAGTTGAATGGAAAAGGTGTAGCGATTGTGGATCAAACGGATGACGAGCTGTTTATTTGGACTTGATAGAATCAGATGTGGCAAGTGCAAACTAGACGGAAGGCGGTTGTCGAGGTAATTATTTATTTATTCATTGCTATTTTACAGATATAATCCAATTACAACAATAGTAATAATAGTGAAAGATAGAGAGACATAGAAAACATATAAGAAAAAATTCAAAGCTTAGCGAGTGCAGAAGTTACTCTATTTTTAAAATGGAGATAAGAAGTGGGGAAAGATCCAAGCTGAAGATCATCGTGTTTACGCGTAATCCTTAGTAGAGGAGAGTGAAAATAAGTCACGCTCCTGGCGAACGGAACATCAAAGATTTTGGAGCTTCTGGTAGGACGGACAGCATTTCTGACCGGGAGTTCAGCTACCAACTTCGTGTTAAGGTAACCAAGGGAGAGACGATAAAGGAAACACTCATCCTGATAAATATGGCGGTGTTCTAAAGAAGGAATACCAAGGATAGACAAACGAACATGATAATAACAATAAGGAATACGAAATTTTAACAGTAAAATTCTCGCAAACTTACGCTGAACAGATTCGATCGAGGATTTAAGGTAAACGAAATGAGGAGACCAGACTGGGGAGCAGTATTCAAGGATAGAACGAACTAAACTTACAAATAACTTAATACAAGAAAAGGGATCAGAAAATAAGATGGAGTGACGTAAAATAAATCCAGATACATGTGATGCTCTGGAAACAATATCATAGACGTGAAGATCGAGTTTTGGTTTGGCGTCAAAGGTGACTCCAAGATCTTTGATATGAGTCACGGTGCTAAGACGTTTATTTTTCATGAAGAAATGACCAATGGATAAGGTTTGGAGAAAAAGGATACATGTATACATTTAGAAACGTTAAGAGGAAGCTGATTAGATTGACACCAAAGGTCCAAGGAATTTAGATCAGCTTGCAGTATGTCAAGGTCATTTTGAGAGGATACGACCTTGAATAATTTTACATCGTCTGCATAAAAAAGGCAGGAGGGGTTAATGACTGAAGGCAGATCATTGATAAAGATGACAAATAAAAGCGGACCGAGAATGGACCCTTGGGGAACGCCGCTAGACGGGACAAAAGGAGAAGAGGTAAAACCATTGAAAGTAACATGACATATTCGATTCGAAAGGTAGGAGGAGAGCCACTTGAACAAATTGCCAACGACACCAAGTGCATGAATTTTTTGGAGCAAAATATGGTGATTGACCGAATCAAAGGTCTTAGAAAAATCAAGATACAGGGTTTCTACCTGAAATCAATTCTCAAAGGCTCCAGCAACAACCGTAGTAAATTCCATAAGGTTGGCCATAGTAGAACGACCTTTGATGAAACCATGCTGTTCAGGAATCAGCTTATCCTCCACAGCCGCAAGCAGTTTGGAGTAAACAAAACGTTCCAGTAATTTGGAAAAACAACACAATAAAGAGATGGGGCGATAATTAGAAACCAGAGAGGCGTCACCTTTCTTAAAAATAGGGAGGAGGAAAGCTCTTTTCCAGTTAGAAGGGAATAGGCCAGTAGATAAGCTTATATTGAAAAGTAAAGCTAAAGGAACAGATATAGTGGATGATAAAGATTTAACGAAGAAATTAGAATGCCATCAGAACCAGCACCAACAGAAACATCAAGAGTATTGATAAGATTTTCAATTTCTACAGAAGAACAAGTGATAGAGGAAATAGTGGGTTGATGATAAGCAGGGAAGGGTGAACTTTGCGCAGGCGTGGTAGAGAGATTGAAAAGTGAAGAAAAATAATTACAGAAAAGTTCGCACATTTCCTGAGGAGATGACGTGAGCTGCCCATTTAAGGTTAATGAGGAGGGATTTTTAGTCGACGATTTAAGAGAACGGATGTACTTCCAAAATGGCTTGGATTGGTTAGATTTAAGCGAAGACGAGTAAGAAGCTTTTGCCAAGTTTACTTCCCTTTTTGCAGCAGATCTAAACTGAGTATAGTTTAAACGATCCTCAGAAGACCTGGTACGTAGAAAGATACGACGAGCCCGATCCTTTTCTTTCAGGGCACAAATCACATTGTGATTCAACCAGGGTGTACCATGGGAGTCACGAGCACAAGTAAAGGGAGTTGCTGCTGATATGACAGAGTTGAGGAAGTCATAAAACTTCTCACAGGTGTAATTTGAATCAAGACCATGAAAGAAGGTATTCCAATTAACAGCGGATAAAGAATTAGAAATTAGTGAGTAATTTGCCTTGTAGAAGTTGAAATGCATTTTTTTCGATATACGCTTTGGATTGGTTCGATCAAGTGACACTTCATACCGAAGCGGAGGGTGATGAGGATCGAGGGGGACGTACGGGAAAAGAACAGGAGAATGCTTCAGAGAGGAAGGATCTAGGTTGCTAAGGACTAAATCCAGGAAGCGATCATTAATATTGGATAAATTATTAAATTGAGAGAAAGAACATAAAGACATAAAGGAAGAAATTAAGAGCGAGACTTGTGAGGGACCTGAAACATGATTTCCAACCCAGGACAGAGAGGAAAGATTAAAGTCACCACACAGTATAACATAGTAGCTAGAAAAACGAGTCAAATAATATGAGGAAAATTCAGGAAAGAAAGTGTCGTAGACAGAATATGGAGAACTACAAGGAATATATACACAAGCCACGAGGAAAGGACGAGCAGGTGAAAAAGATATCTTAGCGACAACGCATTCAACAGGAGGAGAAAAGTGAAGATCAGACAGAGGAATGCCAGATAGGGAATTATGGTAGGCAATAAGAACACCGCCACCATCCCTCTTATTTGATAATTGTCGATCGCGATCTTGCCTTATTAAAAAATGGTTGGGAAAAATCTCGGCGTCATGAAAACTGTCAGTTAGCCACGTTTCTGTGAGGCAGATTATTTTATCACAGGAGAGAAAGCATGATAAAGAGAGATCCTTCAGCTTAGATCTTAGACCACGTACATTTTGGTAATAAATGAAAAATGGATTCTGCTTAGTTATAAAGTTAGGCTGATTAAAGGAAGAATGACTAGAAGCTAATGTTGTTGAAGTTTTGGTTTGAATGTTCGAAAATTTCTTTTGGAGTTCGAAGCAAAAGGTAGTGGAGGAGTAGGAAAAAAAGACGAAATTCAGAAGCACAAGCGCATACGAAGGCATTGAGGAAGAAGTCGTAGAACAAGTGGTAAGTCAGTATCAGAATCGTCGACGGAAGCAGCAAAGAAGGGGCCCCTTTGTTCTTCATAGAGGAGTAAGTTTTTCGGAAAGATACTTCTTTTTCTTTTTGCTCAGTTGCAATCGTTTAGAATGTCATAGTTTCTCAAAAGTCAAGTAAAAGTAAAAGTTAAGCTATGATTAAATTTTCTTTCTGTATTAAATTTGAATTTGACAAATACTAAATTTCAGGTTGTAGCGGTGCAGCTTGGGAGTGAATTCGCGATTAAAATTTAAAGTGGAGTGTTAGTGTTCCGGGGAAAGGGCACTCGTAGAGTGTGACGAATTCTCGCGGTCCTAATGTTCCTGGATACAGTCAAAGAGGGTCGTATAATTCTCGTGTTTTAGGTAGAATCCGTTGTTTCGCATCATGGAAAGTGATTCAAGTGTCCTCTTTCGTGCTGCCAGAATGTGAAACCAGCAAGCCGTAATCTCGCTTAGCGGCTTATTGGGGCCTTGGTGGGCAAGCGAGTGGCGCCTCACGCCCATCTCTAGACGAGCTTGACCGGGTCCGCAAGTCCCGCCGGAGCATCCTATTCCTTTTGGGTGTAACACAGTGGACGTGAACGCACCTACGGAAAATCTACGGCCGAGTGAAACAAGGAACAGAGTGCAGACTACATTACAACGATGAGTTGTGTAAACTAATTGACGATCCACCTGTTTCCTCTTGCGTAAAGTCACGTCAATTGCAATGGGCAGGCCATGTGGAAAGAATACTACCCAAAAGAACATTAACGGGTAGAGGATTCGATGGGAAGACACGATAGAAGCTGACAGCAGATCTTTGTTGGGAATAACCAACTGTCGAACAAGGTCGCGGAACCGTGATAATTAGAGGAGATTAATCTTGAAGGCCAAGGCCTGGCTTGAGCTGTCGCACCATAGATGATGATGGTCTATTACAAAACTACTGAATAGGCGGCGAGTACCATAACCACTACATCATGCGGCCTACAGTTTAAAACGTAGGCGCTTTGAAATTAAGTACCAACATCTGGTGCGTCATTCATCTGAGGAAATTTCGGCCCCATTTGCGTCAAGCCAAGACATGAACAAGTCTTTAAATATGAATAACTGAAATTTGGTTTTTTTGTTTCTCAGGGTTAAAACTTAAAAAGCACTTTTTAATTCGAAGTGTTCAAAACTCTTAGAAATATAACATCCAAAAGTGGTTTGAAACAGGCGGTTCTAAGTGTTTTCATTTAAATTGAAAACCTTCAAACGTTTGAAAAATGATTACAAAAATACAAAAATGCAATCACTTAAGTGCTTTGAAACAAAACACTTAGAATACATATATTTTTGGGACTAGTTACTTAAAAATTTTAAGCTCTGATGTTTTCATTTCCGAACGATGCAAACGGGAAAAAGGTGGTTAGAAGCATTGTAGTAAAACAGAAACAATATCTCGCTAAGCTATCAATTTAATATTCATTAGTAAGCTCCACCATAAATAACATACATTCATACCATAAGTTCCTGACATGTTACAATTACTTTTCTACTTTATTTTTATTGCAACATGAACCAAAAATTACTGCATATCTACTGCCCCAATAATTTGTGCAATTACAAAAGCTAACCATTCCCTATGCTCGTTTATCGTCAGCAATATATCAGGAATGATTGCAACAGGATTTTTAATTTACTACTATTTTCATTTTATAGTAAATGCTTTTTATTTTCGTTCTAATTTTGTTTCCGGACAAGCTGCACACACAATCAAAAAATTTCCCTAGTACGATGAATGTTCTTGACATGGTTGAACAAATAAGCACTCCAACATGCACTCACTCTGCATTCATTACCCGTAAATTCCTCGATGTCGAGCGAGGCTCCTCCTTTTCATATTCACTTCATTCCGTGTGAAATATGGACATTATCTGTTGTCGGTTGGCTGACAATCAAAGTGGTATTACAATTCTTCCTTCTCATATTCTCTTACTGCTTACTATGCTACTACTCGGGCCTTCGACGTACATAACATACTCGTATTTATAAATACGGTTTTATGTTACTATACTATGCTCATACGTCAAGTTAGAAAGGGTATACGTGATTCCAGTTAGGATTGCGTGAGTTGACAATTTTCGACCACAAACAGCAGGAATGATACTCTATTGACTGTAAGATGAACTCTGTAACAGATTTCATTTCGAAAAGGACACCCTGATGCCGAAACGGAATGAAATGGATCAAAGTTAAAAATTAAATCTTTTTTTTTCGAAAAGAGTCTACCATTTGGGGAGTCGTTTATCTTACCCCCAACGGCAAGCAACGCTTTGTTGGTCTAAATATTTTTTTCATTTAGAAAGCAGGGCTAAGGTATTATTCAAAGGAGTTGCTGATGTCCTTCTATTCAGCAGTTGAAGAAATCATTTTAGATTGAAGGAAAACAACAAAAGATCACACACTGCTCGAAATCCTTTTCATGACTTCGCATTGTGTCAGTGGGCGTTTTTCATCTCAGAAGTTCAATATAGTGGAAGCCATAAACTTTCCCGAAACTACCCTAAATCCTCATCTAATATATTGCCTCATCGCATTGGAAGGACTGCAAAGTGAGTAATTACGGGTTAAGCGAACTCACACGAAAAACGTTCGTCTTTGGGAGTCTTACATAATTTGCTGTCTGGCAGATTTAAAATGGAGAGTAAGAAAAAATTGCCACCCCTGCACAGTTGTTGGTGGGTCGATAATGCACTTCACAAGTCCCAAGTCACATTATAAACTATCCTTGATATCATTGTTGGCATTTCTCTTATCTGCTTGTTGTTGCTCCCGTTTTCCCATACTTTAATATATATTAGCACGATAGTCATGTACACCCTCTAGTATACTGTAAGTTGTTAACGAGGCTCCCCATTACACTCGTGTACACAAAAGTATGCATTTAACTCTCTAAGTCATGGAAATTATTTCCTAGAGTGGTTGCAGTTGGATTTGCTCCAGTAGTAGTTCTAGCGGTAATAACCGTTATATGCTATCGTGTATGCAAAACTTGTAGATAATTAGTAGTAGTTAAGATTTGTGGTGCACTCCCCTGAAACTGGCATAAATGAAGAATTTGGTAATGTACGCTTACAAAACTCAAGTGCATCTACCTCAACCGAAGGAAATGGGAGAGGAAGGGAAAAGGGAGTGAGAAATCATCACGAAAAGGAGGAGAGAGAGAAAGAGAGATTGAATTTCATTACTCACCATGAGATGAAAGTGTTGTATGCATAGAGTCTTTTAAAAGTTTTGTAATCACTGTGCATATCCTCTTTTTGATAGATGATATTTGAGTTGATGCAGTGTTAGACGAAGCTGCGATGAGTACGTGAGATGGCATTTTGTTATATAGAACGTTCCTTATTGGTTGTAAGATAACTGGAGCGTAGATGAGTGCTGCTGAAGATTTATTCAAAACTCGAACTTGGTTTAGAAGTTTCGGGAAGTTGTGATTTACTCTTGAAATTTTGAGTATGGGTAACTGTGACGAAGTTTTATAGATTGTTTTGCTAAACTCGAAATTGTTTTAACATTGTTGTTGTCTAAAAAGGACGCAACACTTTTGAACATACAAACTCGACGTCAGGGCAATAGGTGCATCTCATACTGTTTAATGTGTGCATGGAATATTGGATCGCAAAACCAGCACACTCGAGGTATTAATGAATTCAAAAAAATCTAAATATCAATGGAATTTATGCAGGGAATTTGTATTGAAGTTGAACGCCGCAGTACTTCCCCCTCAGTTAATGCTAATCACTAACGATATATACTTAAATTCCCAAGAAAAGGTGGTTTCACGTTCATGACGTGTTATGTATTTAATTTTGATCTTTTCTGTTGTAACGAGACCTTTTTCATTTTATTTTTAAACTTGTGAGTTTCTGATAAGAAAGAGAAGACAGGTTTTAGTTTATATATTGAAATGTTATAGCCTTTTAATTTGTATAGTGTATAATTGAGATTTTGAAAGGGTCTTAAAGGAAACAAATACGTTTTGTATTACAGAGTTCCAATTTATTAAATTAAGATGCGTGCAAGCGCACAGGCGAACCGAACGTGCCGAAGATCGTAGCCAGACTGACTGGTTGCAAAACTGGTTTCTCGTTGCGACTGGACAATGGTAGTGGTAGTGAAGCATGACAAAATGCGTAATGCGGGGACACCGCCCGCCGTGAAGAGTGCTGATTTTTTTAGTTAATTGATGGTACGGCGTCACTTAGTGAAACTTTCGTCGGTTCGGCTGAAGTATCGACTGGAAGTACGCAGACCTTGGCGACTATGCGTTCCATGTTACCGCAAGCGTATTTTACCGTAACTGCACGTGTTAGACCATCAGCGCACCGTCCTCGACGGCTGACGAAACGGCGTAAGGCTGCTATGAAGGCATCTGCGGTGAGGTTGAAAACTAGCTCCAAGCGTACCCTTCGGTTACGACTCTTGTGTGGCTTTACGAACAAATGGCCGGTATAGTCTGCGCCTGAGTGAAGAAATGGCTTGGCAGGAATCTCTCAATCGATTGGAAGATCAGCCATGAACATATCGGCTCGTAGACGACAGCACACTACGCAATGCCGTATAGTTTGCTTAACTAAACTTCTTCTTCTTCTTAGCACTACAGCCCCTCTCGGGCCTTCGCTTCCTACAAATAGCGCCTCCAACTGTCTCGGTCCATTGACCGCGTCCTCCAATTTCGAAATCCGAGCAGCGATGAATTGTCTTCGTCGACCGAGTCAGACCAGCGTTTCCTCGGTTTCCCCACTGGTCTCCGGCCTTCAGTTCTCCCAACGAATAACTTTTTGGGTATCCGTTGTTCGTCCATACGATTCATGTGGCCAGCCCATTGCAGCTTCCGCAGACACCTCCGGTTCGTCAAAAATTTCATACAGTTCATGGTTGTATCGAATTCGCCATTGGTCCCCGTCTAGCTTCGCTCCAACCATTCGCCTCAGGACCCGTCGCTCAAAGGCGTTCAATAAATTTGCGGATGCTTGGGTTAGGGTCCATGTTCCACACCCATAGCATAACACAGGTCTCATCACAGATGTGTATACTTGGAGCTTTGTTTTCCTGTGTATATGATTTTGTGTATTTGAGGTATTTTTCCTCGACTGCGTCATGAGCTTTGTTTTATTTTCATTGATTTGTAGCCCTACTAGTTTTGCTTCGCTGTCGAGTTTCAGGAAGAGTTCTTTGGCGGTTGTTAATGACCGTGACAAAATGTTGATTTCGTCCGCATAGGCTATTATTTGGCTCGACTTGTATAGTAATGTACCTCGCGTATCGACAGGTAGCTTTCGTATGACGTACTCCAGGGCCAAAATAAATAGCAATGGGGCCAGCCCATCTCCCTGCTTTAGTCCGATATTTTTGTCATTGTCATTGTCATTGTCATTTTGGTAAGACGGACTAATTTGGCTCGGATGCCAAAGCAAAGCATTATTTGGTACAGTACTTTACGATTAATACTGTCGTATGCTTGCTTAAAATCAACGAAAATCTGGTGTACGTCTATGTTGAACTCCCAGCACTTTTCAAGTACCTGCTTTACTGTGAACAATTGGTCTTTTGTCGACCTATCCGCTCTAAAACAATCTTGATACTCCCCAATAATATTGTTGGCGTATGATCCGATTTGATTTTCTAAGATTTTAGAAAATATTATGTACGCCGTACAAAGTAGTGATATGCCTCTATAATTTTCGCACTGTAGCTTTTCACCTTTTTTGTGGATAGGGAATATAATTGATTGGCTCCACTCTTTCGGCATATGTTCTTATTGCCAAATGTACTGGATGACTTTGTGAATAGCTTGATGAACACTACGGCCACCATATTTGATGAGCTCCACTGGAATCTCATCGATGCACGGCGCTTTTTAATTATTCTTTTGGGCTTTGATGATGGAACAAACTTCATCCAGAGTTGGTGGGGCCAGTGGACGCTCTCTGCAGACTTCTATAGGCTCCGATGTTCTGGAGCTGTGCGGAGGATTAAGGAGGTTCTTAAAATATGATGCCCATCTTTCCTTAATCTTGATTTCATCAGCGATGATATTGCCGATGTCATCACGACAGAGCGTGGTTTTGGGCTGATAGCCACGTTTCAGGTTTTGCACTTCTTTGTATGCTTGTCTTGTGTTGTTGCTCGCTAGGCTTACATCTATACTTCTCAATTGGTCGTCATAGTATTTTCTTTTCTTAATCCTAATTATCTTATTCGCTACTCTTCTGAGATTTTCATAGTGTTCTCTTTTTGTCCTGGTTTTTCTGCCTACGTATTCTTTGTACGCCTGATTCTTTTTCTCTAACGCCTTCTGGCACTCTTCATTGAACCAATCATTCCTCTTGCGCTGGGCTTGATGACCAATCGTCTGTTCTGCCACGGTCCTAATAGCCGCTTTCACTTCCATCTTTAACGATGCGTCTGATAAGATGGGAGCCAGCTGGTTGTCAAGGGTCTCCGTAAAATGTTCGGCCACAGACGCCGTTTGGAGCCTTTCGATTTCAAATTTTTGTAGCGGGCTGGTCTTCGCCGAATATGCCTTTGACATACGACATCGATAGGTTAATTTGATCAAGTAATGATCTGAGTTACAATTGGCTCCTCGGTATGTACGGACGTCAAGTATGCTCGAGGCACAACATTGTTGGATCAGAACATGATCGATCTGGTTTTGTGTATTGCCATCCTGTGATACCCAGGTCATTTTATGAATGCGTCGGTGTGGGGAGCAAGTCGAACGTATGACTAGATTTCTGCTACATGCAAAGTCAATCAAGCGCTGGCCGTTGTCATTTGTTTCGTCGTGGGAGCTATATCCTCCAGTCGTTCCCCGATGAGATAGCTCATTGCCAAACTTAGCGTTCAAAGCACCCAGAATTATTTTTGTGTCGTTTGTAGGCAATGAGTTGACCAGTCTTTCCAAGTGATTGTAGAACGTTTCCTTCGTTTCTTCGTCCTTTTCTTCGGTCGGGGCGTGAACATTAATAAGCCAGATTTTGAAGAATTTTGCTTTTATACGGATCGCACACACCCGTTCATTGACTGCCTTAAAATCAATAACGTGCGATTTGAACTCCCTATCCACAATGAAGGCCACTCCAAATTCTCCTTTTCCAGCAGGCTTCCCACTTTTGAATATTGTGTGCGATCTCATGTCTTGAATGTCGTTTCCAGTCCAATTCGTTTCCTGGACTGCCAGTATTTTTAATTGATATTGACTAGCCTGTTGTAAAAGGTGCTTAACAGCGCCAGGGTAATTGACTGATCTGACATTCCAGGATCCAATGCCATACTCCTTTTTTCGTTTGCGAGGTCGTTGCCGAGAGTCCAATCCATTCCGAGGCCCTTCTGCAGGTTTTGAAACATTTTAAGGTTTTCCAGGGACCCCCCATTCCGGTGGCATGGTTAGTACGTCGATTCCGTTATCAGGCGCGGAAGATTCGCCTTCACCCTCTTACGTCCCCGAAAAGGAGGTGTGAGTAGGATTTAGTAGCAGAACTATAGATGTATATTCAGTTATCTCGGCATTTAAGGGGGATAGCCACTGTGATGTGTCAAAAAAAATCAAAGTTTATATGTTCAAAAATATGTGTACGAAATTGCAAGTCAAAATTTCAAAATTTGACTAAGTTACAATGATTTTAGTGAGAGCAGGTAGGCTGACTGTTTTTCGCTTGACCTTCCGATCACAATGCTACGCCTTTTAGTCCCTTGCTCTAATTTAGTTAACATTGTGTGACGTAGTGGCCTCTTTTCTTCGAATTTCTTTTGTAATATAAACCTGCTTTGTACAGACTTTACAATATATTAGCCCCTTTCATCAATTTACGTACCTAGAAGTTAGGCAGATGTTCAGTTACTCTCGAAGTTTCGTAGTGAGCGCACGTCGTTTCTCTGGTTTTTGCTTTTATCCATTTTTATAAATATCTTGTGTTTTGTTACGAAATGGATCGTAAAGACAATAAAATTAATAAAAACGGTAAAATTAGACGTTGCAGAAATGGAAGAAAATATAATCGACCACGTAATAGATATGAAATAGAAAAAGGTGAGCCCAAAATCTGCTTGAGCAGTTTGCGAGGGACATGAAAGCCGATTTCTTGCTGCTGCGTGAGCAACACCATGACAAAAGTCCTGCATTATGGTATTCTGACGAAACTGGTACTGCCAGGGGCATGCCTCAAACGGATTCGCCGTGAAAACGAATCCTGGAAATGGCGGCCAGGACGGCGCTCGTCAACTAAACACCGGAAACACGCCGACTTTCCGCCGTATTGGCTGTGAGGGAACCATACCAGCCATGACATTCGCCTCGAAGTCCTTAGTACGGAGGATACACAATTGGAGAGTATTAGAGGACTACTCAGCCAGTGATCATCAGTGCATTTTGCTTGAGATCAGTGATGTTGTCTCCCGACGTCCGTGCTCTCAGCTTTCTACAACTGGATGGAACATCGGAAGGATGGACGTCGAGAGGTTCGTCGAGGTCCTCACAGCAGGTGAGCCGCTCGCTGCTGGCAAGACCGAGTGGGCAATGTGAACAAGGATCCGTGGGGCCTTGGCTACAAGCTAGTTATGCGGAAGCTTGGTGCCCTACGGAAGCCTTGTATACATGACACGGAAAAGATGGACGCGATAGTGCGGGGACTCTTCCCCGCCAATCCCGTCCTTGTTGAAGCTGTCCATGGTGAAACAGCAGTCGAGTGTCCACTCTTCACGCAGCCGGAACTGGAGGAGGCAGTCTTCTCATTGAAAGCGAGGAAGGCTCCAGGTCCAGATGGGGTTCCGGCTGAGGTGTTGCGGCTCGTCTATCACCATTGTCCGTACTTGCTGCTCAGCACATTCAACGCTTGCCTACGGGACGGGGTTTTCCCGGTACGATGGAAGGTGGCGAGGCTCGTGCTGATCAGCAAGGGGAAGAGAAATCCCGGATCGCCGTCTGCATACCGCCCGTTATGCATGCTAGACACGGCTGGGAAAGTGCTAGAGAAACTCTTCAAGGGAAGACTCACTGACGCGATTCGAACTGCTGGGGACCTATCTCCGCGGCAGTACGGCTTTAGAACAGGACGTTCTACCATTGATGCGATTGCAGAGGTGGTGAGCGCGGTCCAAAATCCAGAGGCATATAGTCGCATCAAGCGACGGATCGTCCTGTTGGTGACACTCGGCATCAGGAACGCCTTCAACTCCGCTAGATGGTTGGATATTCTGGATATGTTGGAAAACTCTTTTCAAGTTCCAGAATATCTAATGCGGCTTTTGAGGAACTACTTAAAGGACAGAAGCCTGCTCTACGATACGACACAGGGATCTATCCTTGGTCCGGAGCTGTGGAGCGTGTCTGATGACGGGCTACTGAGACTCGAGATGCCAGATGAGTCGCTGTTGGTCGGCTATGCGGATGATGTTGCGGCTCTGGTCGCTGGACGCACCGTTGAACAGGCACAACTTAGGCTAGGTATGCTTATGCGCCGAGTGAGGGACTGGATGACTGCTCGCGGGCTCAGTTTAGCACTGGAGAAAACCGAAGTGGTCATCTTGACAAAAAAGAGAATCCCTAGAGTAAGGATGATCACTATTAGTGATACACGAATCGAATCGATCGCCAGCGGTGAAGTACCTGGGGCTATTGATCGACTTGAAGATGAGTTTCTCCGAGCAAATCAGGGCAACGGCTGAGAAGGCTGCTTCAGGAATATCGGCTCTGAGTCCACTTATGGCCAACGTAGGGGGACTCAGCCCGTCAAGAAGACGCCTCTTGATGAGTGCTGTAGGGTCAGTACTACTGTACGGAGCAGAGGTATGGGACGACGCTCTCAGTAAGGAAGTTAACCGAAAACGCCCGGCACAGGTACAGAGAAGAGGAGCGCTGAGGATTGCAACTTCGTATCCGGCAGTCTCTAATTCGGCGGTGAAAGTCATTGCAGGCGTGATACCTGTCGGCCTACTTGCTAGAGAGCGCCGCTCTAATTATCTGCGTCGAAACGAGGATGCGAGGGAGATGGTTGTCCGCGAAGAGAGACAACGCTCACTCAGTAATTCGCATTAGTCTTGGGTGAATTCCACAAAGGGAATGTGGACTCCGCGCCTAATCTCGGATGTAGGACCGTGGCTAAATCGAAGGCATGGTGAGACTGACTTCTATCTGACCCAGCTTTTGAGCGGGCATGGGTGTTTTCAGTCTTATCTGCACAAGATTGGTAAGTCACGGTCCCCCGATTGTCGGTATTGCCTAGGAGAGGAAGACAAAGCCTGCCACACATTTTTTGCGTGCATAAAATGGGACAGGCTGCGAAGGCCCCTCTACGACGAGATGGGAGAGCTCACCCCGGATAATATAGTCGCGGCGATGCTCGAATCGGTTGACAAATGGAACCAGGTGGCACATTATGTTCGGGCAGTCCTTAAAGATAAAAAGGACTCACAGCAGCCTGGGTTGTTGGAGCTGGGGGATCGTTTGTTTGGCACTTCTTCTTCCCCTCCCGCTAGAAGAGGGATCCCCCAGCTTGAAGGCGCCTCACGGCGTAACAAACGAGACCTGGCCCGAAGTAATGTGTCAAACGGTTACAGGCTAGGTTCTCAGGTTGACAGGGGAGTCCCACACTCTGTGCGTAAATGGGCATTCACCTCCCTACCACAAAAAAAGATATCTCAAGGGAAGATATTGCATAGTCAGCTGTATGCCTTCTTGTAATGTGAAATTATGTGCAATCGCGTAAGGTTGCTCCCCTTCGGAAGAATAATCGAATGTTTCTCCTCCTACGGCAGCTATGAGTGGGTGAGTCGTCCTCCGACTCTTGAAACCCGATCCTGGTCCATGAATGGCCTGAGTTTCGAGAGTTTGCAGGTATTCGATACAGCCCTTTGCTTGCTAACGTGGGATATTTCGGTTGCAAAGAATGAGGACTGAATCATTTTCGGCAAAGTAGTACGAGCAACATCAACCTCTGTCATACTGAGCGGACCGACTTGTTTGTTCTTGGCTCGTACGTTCTTTTAGAATTGCATGCAGTGAGCCATGATTCGAACTAGTTTCGAAAACGAGGAGTAATTCTCCAGTAGCTCGATGTCTGGGTGTGTGGGGTAGCTAGTAGTGGTTTGGGACACTCGCACTTCAGGTTCAGTCGCCTCGCTGGCGACCAAATGTGATGACTTTGGCCAGAAATTAGAATGTTTCTTGAGCCAGACAGGTCCAAACCACCAAGACTCGAAGGCACTGAGCTCAGTTGCAGAAATTCCTCTAATTATGCGATCAGCTTGATTTTCCTTGGTCGGAATGTGATGCCAGATACCGTGAGGTAGCCTCTCGTGTATCATTGAGACTCAATTGGCAAAACTGCTGTAACATACAGACAGACGCACGGATAGACGGACACAGGTACCGATTTCAATAGGGTTTTGTATTTTAGTACAAAATCCTAAAAAGATTTAGATTGAACAGTTGTTACAGTCTCAGAAGAGAAAATTACTCTTCTGGTCGCTTCGAAAGGTTTAATTAACACTCCAGGAAGCCAATATTTTGGATGAAGAACTAAGTTGCAGTTTGGTGGTACAGTTGGCTTGACGGAAGCTAAAACTCTACCCACAATGTTATCTTTCGTCAGTTTATAGCAGCTGATGATCTTTGCCGAGGGTCTAAATATGTTTAAGATGTAATCACGGAGGTTATTCGTCGATACCTCATAAGCAAGACGAGAGATACACATTTCAGCGGTGCCACGACATGAGGAGGTGGAATTATCTGTGGTGCTGATAGAATTTCAGCAGAATGACAAGCATCCACTACTGACGCTGGTTGAATGATTGGGGTTCATTTATCGGTATAGTACCTCGACGAGAAGATGAGGGCCCAGGTGATGTTAAAAGTACAACCTTAGCGTCGTTGCTGGCTGCCAGTCTAGCGTTGGTACTAACATACTTACTTCTAATTATTATTGAAGGCGTTGCATCCAGTGTAATTGTAGGGTTCTCTCTCGATGGAGGAAACCTGTGTCGAAAGCCGCAATATATCACGAGCTGCCCGGCTTATCCCAGTTGAAGAAGACGCAGATAATACATCAGCAAAGGGAGCATTTCACTACATGCAGCCGAGCACTTTTTATGCAAAGCACTCTGTTCATCGGATAAAGATCGCAGAAGTGATACCCAACGCCCTCCTTGCTAGAGAGCGCCGTATTATTTACCTGCATTCAAATTAAGACAGGAGGAAGACAGTTGCGCGCGGGTAGAGGCAACGCTCACTCAATGATTTGCAGCAGTCTTGCATGAACAGCACGAAGGGAAAATGGACTACGCACCCCATCCCTGATCTGAGGCCGGAGCTCAATCGAACGCACGATGAGACTGACTTCTAACTGACCCAGCTCTTGAGCGGGCATCGGTGTTTTCAGACCTACTTGCAAAAGTTTGGTTAAGTCGCGGTCCCCCAACTGTAGGTGTTGCGCAGAAGAAGAAGACGATGCCTGTCACCCTTTTTTGCATACAATGGTTGGGACAGGCTGCGCCGGGACCTCCACAAGAAAACAGGGGAGCTCTTACCGGATAATTTTATTGGAGAATGCTTCGACCAGTCGACAAATGGAATTATGTGGCACATTATGTTTGGGGAATCCTAAAAGATAAACAGCGCTTGCAGCAGCATCGTGGTCGGAGGATTACTTTTTTAGCAATCCCTTTCTCTCTCCCTCTCATTAGAGAAGGGATCACTCAATTTGAAGACACCTCCCATTGACAAAGTGAGGCTTAGCCCGAGTAATGTGTCAAACGGTGCTAGTTCAGGTTCTTAGGTTGACAGGAGAGATGTTTAGTAAGAAATCCAGACGTCTTGCTTATCTGGGAGCCCCACACTTAGGGCGTAAATAGCCTTAACCACCCAACAAAAAAAAGCATATATTTTCAGTTAACGTTTTGCTTCTTTCTATACTGTTTAGGTGAAAATTAACTTCGAACAGCTTCGGTTTAAACACATTTATCTCTATCTAAATAAAACCTTGGCGGGTTTCAAATAAGGTCCTAGTATCTTTGCCATTAAATTGGTTGTGGAGGTTTAGTTGAAGGCGGTTCCTTCGTTGTCAGCACTGATTCAGCTCTAGGTGTCTGCTTCTACAACGACAGATAACAACCATTATATAAACTTCCTATTTCACAAAGATACCCACGATTTCTCCTTTCGAGGGGGCCGCATTCGAGCTAGGATAATAAATCTGAGACAGAACTTTTCCTGTCAGAAGTGTTGTGTACCAATCTTATATATGTCGACACCAACAATAAATAAGCTCTGTCTTAATCCTATTATTTAACATTCATTGAATCGAAGTGCTGTCTTGAGTTTTTTCATGAGTTGCGTAAAGTAGATAACTGTCTGCATTTTATAGATTGTGTTAAACATCCTTTTGATAGGAGAATATCTGTGTCTACTCAATTTGTTTAAAATACTTTCTGCACCTTATCCCTCCTTACGTTAATTATATGTCGGTGGACAAGCACGGCCCAAGTGTTCTCCCAAACGGATCCCGACGACTGAGTGCTAGCTCAGACACCTGAAGCTCAGTACCTCTGTCATTTTTAAATATCCACAATTGCATTGATAACCGTGGGCGGATTAGAATCTAGAGCAATTAACATAAAGCAAAGATTCTTCTTTCAAATTCCAATTAGGTAAATTGACTTGGAAGAAGAGAATTCTCCAGAGGCTTATTAAAACTCTTCCTGTTAGTTTCTAAAAATGATGCGATTTTGAAGATTTCACATTGATTTTAGGATCTTGCATCATTCTTCCTTCTTGTTATTCACATATCTATATTAATAAACGTATTCAAGGCATGAAGGACAAATTGATTACTTTTCCAATAAAACCCCCCAAAACAAAATAAAAGCTGCATATCACTCCCATGATCTCCATTTGTAAACATACTTTATACCTATTGATAAAACCAACAAATTCAAAAGGCAATCAATCGACACAAAAAAGACTTCAAATACTCTTTCTTGGCAAACATAGCACAACAGTTTCATCTAGTCCTATATAGAAAACTCGTAAACAACACAATAAATGTATCAATATCGATATCCCTTTTCATAAGCTTAGTCAGTCCACGAGCTAATGTCCTTTCCATGCTTCTCATTCCGTTCCAACAAAACATCTCTCCCTTTTGGAGCCAAAAGCAGAAAAAATAATAAATAGGTCTAAAAACATGAAAATATATACATATAATATTTATATCCGTATTTCTAGTCATATAACCGTATATACATATATGTGTATGCATTAGGTGAATTTATTATCAAACAAAATTCCCATATTTTTCCCTCTCTCCAAGACACGCATCGTCCGTCTTAAATCGCAAATATTTTTTTCTTCCGCACTCAACATAAGTCGCTGTCGTTGTCGCCGCTGTCATGCACATGAAGACGGCAAGGAAGAACTATAAATTTAATTGTGCCAAGCTAAGAACTTTGTATATGTCCTAAATGTATGTCATAAAAAAACTATTTTGCTACCCCCTTCCAAATGCTATGAGGCTTAGCAGTTTGAGTGCCTTTATGTTTCGAGTGCGCCACCCAGTCTCAACCTTTTGCCCTACTATTGCCCAATTCCCCCTCCCTAGCCGAACCGACGAGGACGAAAGTCATTGATTAGGGTAGTACAAATGCCAAAAAGGCCAAACAGCCGACCAGACCATCGTCCCCCCTTCCCTCGCTCAAGGAATTCATTTGGGACAGGCCAGAAAACAAAGTATGGCGGAATTGAAAAAAGGACTCGAAATCGAAGGCGAGCTCGGAGTAATCGAACCGAGGAAGAAGGAAAAATCTGCTTTGTTTTCGTTTTTGTCGTGACCTATTTGTTATCATTTCGGACGGCAGACATAAAAACAGGATGGAAGGAGCCTTGGGAGCCAGGACCAGAGTCGGCCGAATGAAATGGCAAAATAACTCCAAGGGAATGATAAGTTTCTAATCCGGATAATTTTAGCACGAAAGACAATTTGGTGGACATTGGAAAACATGCATTGCGCTGATTTAATGATTTCGTTATGAAGGACGTGGGAGAATGAATATTGATGCTTGCGTGGGAGCTCTATCGAAGGAGGACATTGGGAGTGAGTAGCATTTCGCTAG
Source organism: Odontomyia ornata (assembly GCA_963969285.1). NCBI lineage: Eukaryota > Metazoa > Arthropoda > Insecta > Diptera > Stratiomyidae > Odontomyia > Odontomyia ornata. The sequence continues at coordinate 408,623,270 of OZ017738.1, forward strand.
CACGCAGAGGGATATTTCGCACTTGTTGGGTGCGATGCGAAGGCGTATTAGGAGTTTGATTAGAGCGAATAGATCGTCAATAGACGAGTAGTGGGTCGATTGAGTTGTCTAGGAGATTTCGATACTCTTACTGTTGAGGTGTTGATATCCTTTAAAAGCTACTACCACCCACACAACTTCACAGAGATTCATGTTGAAAATGTCATGCACGCCTCTCACATCCCAACTCAAGCGTATGAATTACAATGCTTTAAAATTTAAGGACTTGCTTGATAAATCAGCACTTTATGTTGACACGGGCGACACAAATAGCTTTCCATGTAGCAGCAAAATGTGAACATTTTAAATCCTTTTGGCTTTCACCCACCAGAGAGAGAAACTTGACCTCAATCTTATAAGCTTTTAAAGTGTTGTCTTGAAAATTCTTTCACCTCCTTCAAATGATTACATGTAGGTGGATATGTCGGTACAAGCCAGGATACGTGTATTCACAAGTATTCTATACTCTTGTGATTTGTTAGCGTTTAAAGCGAAAGAGCAACACTTAATGTCGCGAAGACGAAGAAGTATTCGAGAACGGTTTCATCGAAGCGCACAATTTGGGAATATTGGATGAGAATATTGCCAAGTGCAAGTTGTTGGATGAAATGATGGCAGAATGTGTTTGATGCTTGAAATTAATTGAAAAATAGTTGTAGAGGAGATATCGTATACTGTATATGCTAACCTATGTATATTTGAAGAACTTCCAATACTACAACTGAATTTCCAGGTACAAATTACATAACAATTATCATCGCGCAATAGACTAGATCGGATGTGAAATATGTACCCTAACCCAAGCATTCGCAAACATATCGAACACCTTTGAGAGACGGGTACTGAGGCGAATAATCCGAGCGAAGCTAGACGGGGACCAATGGCGAATTCGACACAACCATGAGCTGTACGAAATTTTTGACGAGCCGGAAGTCTCAACGATTGTCAGACTGCGGAAGCTGCAATGGGCTGGACACATGAATCGTATGGACGAACAACGGATACCCAAAAAGGTATTCGTTGGAAAAACTGAAGGCCGGAGACCAGTGGGGAAACCGAGGAAACGCTGGTCTGAATCGGTCGATGAAGACAATTCATCGCTGCTCGGAATTGCAAGACGCGGTCAATGGACCGAGATAGTTGGAGGCGCTATTTGCAGAAAGCGAAGGCCCATGGGGCTGTAGTACTAAGAATAAGAAGAGGCGTTTTTTGCGGGAAGCGAAGGCTTGAGAAGGAATTTAGTACTACGAAGAAGAATAACAGTCCAGATCGAAAGTTGGTGTAAAAAGTTGACGAAAAATTTTATTATGTGGCAGTAACGGTATTCTAACGGTTATATGATAAGTATTGCGTTGAATTGTGCCATTACTAACATATCTGATTTTGAATTCGTCCCCATTACTATTTAGAAAGCTAGATTTGAACCTAGAAGTCATGGCGCAAGTGGTGAGTATTGCAAAAACTATTCTACATGGACAAATTACATGTTACAGTAGTGCTGTATCTAACTTGTGTGTTGTAAGATGCGAGTTCGATTCCAGCTACGGGTTAGAGTGTATAGAAATTATAGTATGTTTGTCCAACATTTGTTAAAAATCGTAAAATTGTTATTCCAAGAAGTGTATGAGTGAGGGGAGGGTATGATCGTTCAAATACGACCTTACAGCTAGCTTATCAAAGAATGGTCTAACAGTCACCTTGCATAAGACCGGTTTGACGGAAATTTAGCGCAAGAGTGACTGACAGGTAAATTTAAGACCAAAAAAAAGTTAAGCAAATTTTTGATGTTGAATTTTATTTGTTGCTATGATTATTTTACCAGTCTTCTCAGTAAGATTTATCGATTTATATAGTCATAAAAGTATTCAAATTAACGAGTTTTTGCAGGCAGACAGTTAGCGTACCAATCGATATACTGACTGTGAGACAAAGCCAAGTGGGATGTAAACCATTGATGCAGAAATGGTTAGGCGGTCTAAAAGTTGATATTTATAAGAATTGACAATTTTTTGCATGTTCCCTTCTAATTCAAGAATTACCATATTTTGGAATGACTGCAGGATATTTAACGTGCTCAAACAAAAATGGTTTAGTTATGTCATGGCAACACCAATTGAAGTGCACCGGCCACGGAAGAAATCGAGAAGAGTCAGTCGCATCCGAACCATCAACCGAGTCATTGTATTTTGAACACAATAAATTGATTATTAACAAACGGTGCACGTTAGTTTATTGTTTTCCCTCTACAATTATCCTGTTCCCAAGGTCCACACCTCACAAAATCAGAAGTGGGATCCAAGGATGGTTTAGTGCGGATTACAAGTTAAAAATTCGAATCGTGCACGTAGAACGAACAGAGGCCGTCGAAAGTCATTTTTCCCCCTCCTCGCGATCTCGTGTTTAATTCTCCTACGGCTCATCTGCGAAAAGAGACGAAAGGAGAAACATGCGATAAACATACACGAAAGAGACGAAAGGAGAAACGTGCGACATACATACGCGAGTGACTACACATAATTGTGATAGTGGTTCGATTTCCCCTTCGGTCCGTATACGAGGGAAATGGAACACAACACGATGCCGGTCGAAAAGGTCAATATGCTAAACAAGCAACGACTAAAACTTGAACTTAGACTAAGAACCGCCTCTACGCAGGGGAACAAAGCCGAGCTAGCACAAAGACTCTGTGAAATTCTGGCAAATGATGAAATCGAAACCGACGGGAAAATGTCAGAATGTCCGGGTGAAGATGATGTGCGCGAGTTACGTGATGAAGTGAGACGAAATTTTGGAACACCACCACCGATACAGCGAGGTATCATGACATCAAATGCGCGAGCGCAGCCGACTTTGAGCAATTCGGGATCCCGTCGAATCCGATGTTATAATTGTCTTGAGGTGGGGCATATTTCGCTGAACTGTCCAAAACCGCAGGGGAAACAAAGATGCGAGAAGTGTCAACGAACATCACATACGACCAACCGATGTCCGGAAAATGAAACTACGACCGCCGTCAGTAATGTTCATCGCATAAATTCAACAGAAAGAATTAATCCACTTGTAAAGGAGTTTATTCTCAACGGAAGCAAAATTAAGTCCTTCATCGACCCCGGCAGCGAAAGAACACTCATTCATCGAACGATCGCAATGTCTATGGGGGCGTGAAGCAGTGTTCACCGATCATCCTACGAGGATTCGGAGGAGCTTCAGTAACGTGCAACCAGATACTCGAGGCCGAATTTCAGTTGGATGGTTAAAATCTAAGTGCAACGATTTTTCCGGTGGATAACGACTTGATCTCGGAGCAACTTGTATTGGGGTCAGATCTACTCTGCACATCGGGCAAACGACTGATCATTGAACCGGGAGCTTGTCGATTGGAAAACGCTTTCCAAAACGCTCCAACTTTTGAGCCAACGCTATCCGGCAAAGAAAAGGACCAACCGTATCTACTCACCAGTGAGTATAGAGAATGCTTCTCTGAATCGCTTGCTCAGTTATGTCAATGCAACTCGGTAACGATGACGATAAGGGTAACGACCTTAAAACCTGTCCGACGCCAGCCATACCGGATAATGTTCGCAACGCGTGGGACCATTCAAGAAAGAGTAAACGAACTGCTCGAAAACGATATCATACGTCCATCATCACTAGAATATTCGTCACCAATTGTTCTCTTTCGCAAATAAAATGGTGAGGACCGTCTCTGTGTTGATTTCCGTGAGCTCAATGCTATCACTGAAAAGCGTCCTTTTTTCATGCCAGCTGTTGTGGAGCAGCTATGATCGATCGCTAGTAATTTATTTTACACCACTCTCGATTTAATGTCCGGCTATTATCAAATACCACTCGCAGAAGAGTGCAGGAAATACACTGCATTTGTCACGCATGCAGGCCAATAAGAATTCAACCGGATGCCTTTCGGCTTGTGCAATGCACCGAGTTATTTTCATGAGGTCATTACCAAATTGGTACGACAAATGGAAAATCGAGCAGTTAGCTACGTAGATGAAGTAATTCTGCCAGTAAAACCATCACCGAGGGTTTAATCAAACTCCGTAAATTCCTGGTTATACTTCGAGCTGCCGGTATGATGCTTCGGCCCTCTAAGTGTACGTTTTTGTCTAAAGAAACCACGTTTTTGGGTCATCGAGTCGATGAGGACGGAATAAAACCAGGAGCTGAAAAGACTAATGCAATTCGAGAGTTTTCGGAACCAACCAACGTTACAGAAGTTCGAAGATTTCTGGGATTGAGCTGAATTTATTCTCTAATACCGAGGCCGCTTACACTTTTGTTGAAGCAGAAGGACAATTCACAATTTTGTTGGTCGACCGAACAACGTGACGCATTTGAAAAATTGAAATCAGCACTTTGCTACGATCCAGTGCTCAGTGCATATGACCCAACGAAGGAATATGAAGTTCACACTAACGCGAGCACACTGGGTCTTGCCGGAATCCTCATGTAACGAGCCGAAGATGGCAATTTCAGACTGGTTTTCTACTACAGCCGCCAGTGTAGCGATTCCGAAAGCAGATACCATAGTCATGAGCTTGAAGTTTTGGCAATCGTCGAGTCGTTAGAAAGATTCTGCATTTATTTGCTCGGTAAGCATTCCGAGATAATTACCGATTGCGCCGCAATTAGCACCACAAGAACGTCTATCGATGATTTTTGAAGCTACAGGAGTACGATTTCCGCATCATACATCGATCGGCTGAACGCATGTGTCACGCAGATACTCTAAGCAGGACTCCAAACAAACCACCGAACGAGTCAGAGATAGCATTGGGGAACATAATGCGAGTGGAAGAAAACGAAGACTGGCTTGTGCTTCTACAATGACAGAAAGTGAAGTTAATCGAAGTTCTGAGAGGCGATATTGAGTCCGCTCAATCGAAACAGATCAAGTCAGATTATCAGCTCAAAAACGGTCGGCTATATCGTAAGACCGACCATGCTCTCAAATTCGTCGTTCCGTCTGCAGTCAGGTGGAAAATCAGCCGCACTTACCACGGCAAGATTTTTGGTTCGAAAATCTCCGAAAATACATCAAGTCGTACATCGCAGCATGCTTACAGTGCTGCTTTAATAAAGTAATCTCAGGCAAACCGGAGGGTCAACTCTATTCGGATGAGGTGACACCTATTCCGTTCTGGACTTTACACGTTGATCACCTGGGACCTTTTCCACGCAGTCGTCGAGGTAATTTGCACATCATTGGAATATCTGATTCGTTCAGTAAGTACTTAATTTTGGGAGCTGTCAAAACTACGAAATCGAAGCCCGTCATCGACGCATTCAGGGATCTGACGATGTACTTCGGTCTACCTAAGCGTATAATTAGCGATTGAGGTAATGCTTTTACATCACGAGAATTTGTTGAATTCTGCGCATCTAATGAGGTTCAACATATTAAGGTTGCCGTCAGAATACCTCGAGCGAATGACGAAATCGAACGTGCAAATCAGTCCATCTTATCATTTCTAAGAACTGCACCAACTGATCATAAGGATTGGGATTTATAAGTGCGTAATCTTCAGTGGTCTCTGAATTCGCAATGTCACTCTGTGACTCAGTTTAGTCCGATCGAGTGGATATTCGATTACCGCCTTCGAGACGTCATCAAGAATCGGGTAGTTACGGCTTCCGTCGGAAGCCGTCGCTTCATCTGATGTTATGGCTCTAACATCAGATGAAGCAACGGCTGATACAACGGAATGCGATATGGTTAACCGAAGATAATTGGCTGCAGAGCAAATTCGCACCAAACGAGAGAAATGGAGATTGAGGTTCAACGCGAAACACAAGAAACCTTTTATCTACAAGGGAGTAGATCTCATCGTTCTAGAGAACGTACCTGCAGCTACGGGAGAATCTCGAAAGTTAGAGCCCAAATATCGTGGGCCCTACGTCATTTCGAGAGTTTTGTGAAACGACAGATATCTCGTCGAGGACGTGGGAATCGCACGTCCCAACTAACGGAAATTCTGTTAGGTGTATACGAGCGAAAAGTTGAAACCGTGGATCATCGTGAGTCCCGAACTCGATTTTTACGATGATGCTAAGAATTCAGACATGGAGTAATGAATCGAGACGTACTGTACCAAATTATGCATTGCTTTGATATCGCAGCCAAATTAGTCCGTCTTACCAAAATGAAAATGATCTCGACAACCTCCCAAGCCCGAATTAATAAACAACTTGCCGATGCTTTTGACACAAATATAGGACTAGAGCAGCAAGATGGGCTGGCCCCATCGCTGTTCAATTTGACTCTGGAATACGTCATAAGAAAGCTACTTGTCGGTACAATAGGTACGTCATTCATTATAAAAGCCGAACCGAGTGGTAGCCTATGCGGACGACATCAACATTTCGTCACGGTCGTTAACAACCACCAAAGAACTTTTCCTGAAACTCAACAGCGAAGCAAAACTAGTAGAGCTACAAATCAATTAGAATAAAACAAATCTCATGACCCAGTCGAGATAAAATACCTCAAGTACCCAAAATGTCACACTTGGCGAATACAGTATGCAAAATGTTAGCGAATTTGTGTATTAAGGTGTCAAAATGACGAAAACGAGTAATGAAAGAGACGAGATACTCCGAAGAATACAGCTCGCAAATAAAATATTTTATTCTGTTTTGACGATCTTGAAGCTTCACACACAGGAAAACAAAGCTCCAATTATACAAAGCTGTGATAAGATCGGTGTTATGCTTTGAGTGTGAAACATGGACCCTAAGCCAAGCATCCGCAAATATATTGAACGCCTTTGAGCGACGGGTCCTGAGGCGAATGGTTGGAGCGAAGCTAGACGGGGACCAATGGTGAATTCGATACAACCATGAGCTGTATGACATTTTGACGAGCCTGAGGTATCAACGATTGTAAGACTGCGGAAGCTGCAATAGGCTGGAAACGTGAATCGTATGGACGAACAACGGATACCCAAAAAGGGAGAACTGAAGGCCCGGAGACCAGTGGGGAAACCGAGGAAACGCTGGTCTGACTCGGTCGACGAAGACAGTTCATCGCTGCTCGGATTTCAAAATTGGGGGATGTGGTCAATGGACCGAGACAGCTGGAGGCGATATTTACAGGAAGCAAAGGCCCGAGAGGGGCTGTAGTGCCAAGAAGAAGAAGAAGATTAACAGGTGCAATTATCGGTTCAACCAGAGGAGAATTTTGCGTCTCATTACTCTGAATGACCTGATTTTCAGAGGAAATTTGTCGCTCCAAGTGTCTATCATTTGAAGAGAAAGTCGACGTCTGCGAATGAGACTAAATCATATCAGAAGAGTAAATGTTTTGTGACGAGCCAACTATATTGGATGTTAAGGATTTACTACTTCTCATTGAATTTCGAATACATTTTTTATTGGGATTTAAAAATTTCTGAAAATCATTATTATTTTTACTTTGATCAATCGTCTTCCTCTTAGTGAATTTAGATTTCCATTTCCTAAAAGTCGTTCCATTTCAATTGTGGCACTCGTTGCCCTCTTGTAGATCGATGAACATCCAGGCATATCGTGCAGGAAAAGATACTTTGGAGAATTTGTATTTACGTTGCACGAACACTACAGAACAGTCTTCAAGCAAAAGATCAAATTTGAGAAACTTACTCATCCACACAACATCTGGTGACTTTGCAGCTCCTTCGGCGAAAAATACATGGTATTTATTATTTCGGTGTAATTGAAGCATTCTTTTCAGATGTGAGGAATTAGCCATGTTAATTTTCTCGATCCGGCTGTTCCATTCCTCTTTCGACCAGGGAGTGCCAAATTTGATATTGTTATTTGTACACCGAATAGGAGATTTGGCCGGAGAAAGTAACGACTGCATATTTGCGACAGGGGTTACCTTCTTTATGGGAGATGTGGAAGCATCCTTCACTGATTTATGGCTAGAGTTAATATTTGCTGCTTGCTTAAATTCAGCAGGTATCAGCTCGTGATTTAATGATGGCATTGAATTTACTTTAGAGTTTGTGATGTTAATTTTTTCAAGAAATTTTTTTTTCATACTATTGATGACTCTTTGCAGTTGTTCCTCCAAAATTTTCGGCAATGCTGAATTTTGTTTGGAAATTTTGCTATCGACTTCAGATGCACTAAACGGATAATTGATTGATCCATCCTTCACTGCTAAAGCATCTTTAAATTCTTCCAGCTTACTTTCAATTTGGGTCGTCTTGGAACTATTATAATTAATTGAAGTAAGCGCATTCTTTAGTTCTTCAAGCATTTTTTCGACTTTGCTAAAACTGATACTGGAGTAAGTTATTGTTGAGGCCAATCTATCAAAGCAGTTGCCCATTTCTGCAAAGCTTTTGTCATTCGATCTAGTCTGCGCTTGTTGATTAATTTTGAAATCAATAATTAATCCTCTTCCTGAACCAATACAAAATTTCCCAGTAAATTTATCCAACACCATAAAAATCTTCCACATTTTTTCTCTTCAACATCAACACCCTTTTGTCGTCTGCTTTTGTCAGAACGGTAGCCATCATTTCGCGACTAATTTTAATGGGATTTATAATCAACTTTGAAACGCATTTGTCCTCGTGCTTTCCCGTGGTAACTAGCTACCGCCATATATTGTCCAATCCATCAAATAATATCTGACCAAACACTAAAATGGTTTATGATTGGAAGTCTTGAATTTATTGCAACCGAGTCTCGAGTTTCGATTCGAGGGTAGAAAATGTTATAAAATAGAAATGAAAGTTTATGCGTTTGTTTGGTGTCATCATGACGAGAATGACGAGGACGATGATGATGTTGACGACTGATGAAGGCTTAAGGGGTTTTAATGCTGAAGGGAAGAAATGGGTGGCAGTATATCAAATGGAAATAATGAAAATGTGTGAAGTTTATTATGGTTTCTGGTATCTGTTATTAGTGCTGTTTCTCGCGACATATATCAATTGAATTGTCATGTGTCGTTGAAATAGGGAGAAAAATTGTAATTTGTTGACATTTACTACCCCACAGAATTATTCGCAACCACCGCAACATATTGTCGAGTTGGGTCAAAATACATTCAATCGATTTGTGCATTTGCGAATTTTAATTGAATTAATCCAGAGAAAAACATGTTTCCCTTCTTGGCTTTTTAATTTGTCTCTCAAGGACTATTACACGCACAAGCCAATCATTTTGGCCTCGTGATTTGCACACGCGTTCAAATTACAGTCAACAAACAGTTCAGTGACGCAAGCAAAATTTACACGAGCATCTCAGAATTCTGAATCATTTCTACCTTTTACGAGTGCTCGTGTTGCTTCATAATAGCAAACCTTTTTCCCGACTCTTCTCGAGTCAACCTAAAATGAAACCTCAGATCTATTCAATTTGTCTGAAAATTTTCTCTCGTGTCGTCTTGAGTTTGCCATCTCCCAAGGAAATAATATTTCTGTTGTTTGTGATATCAACACTTTGCAACACGTCATGTGAACGATGTCACGACCATCCCGCCATTTGACTCGATTCTCACATATTGTTGATGAATTATTTAAGAATGGAAGATTGAGAATGAATGCAACCATAGATATCGTCGTGAATGAGCATATACTGGTATATATTTTTAGGTATTCTTCGAGACATAAGGTAACATGATCAGAATATGAGATAATATATAATAGCAAGAATAAAAGTGAGTCAGTCAACTTGTTGCGCTTTATGGTTATTTATCTTGGAATGGGAGTTAATTGTGCAAATATTTCCGGCTGAATAGATTAAGCTGCATGCTATCTATTTCTCATTATTTTTTATGTCTTTTCCTGGAATTAATTCAAATCAATTAGATTTAATTAGCGTCATGTTGTCTTGATTCTAACTAGAAAAGATAGTTTGTCTGAGGTATAATCGATCGGTTTTATTGTTATTTGTTGGTAAGTTCGAATATACATAATAATCTAGTTCTACTTTCAGTAATGCAATTTTATAGGTACAGAGGTGGCCAAAAGTGATCGGACAATACAAGAAACAAGCAATAAAATACTTTTACGAGCATAAGCTTTGAAATGAAATAAAAGTTTTTCCCTTATATAAAAGTTACTTGTATTCTCAATTAATTGCACAAAAAAATAAAACAGAAATAAAAAGATTTTCACAAGAAAATTAACAACTAATTCAAATTCACATTGCATCAAGTGGACAAAAGTAATCGGACATTTTGAAAAGTGTGAAATTAGTCATTGAAGTTTGGAGCAATTCTTTTCTTTTCATTTCCGAGTTTAAAAGGGAATTCCCCTAATTATATGTTGATATGTGTTTTTCTGATATCAGTCATTTACTTGTCAGTTTTAAGTGAAGAAAGTTAAACATGGCTAAGAATCGCAAAGAAACCTGTATATATGAAAGAAAAGTTATAATAAAGTTGTATAAAGAGAATAAATCCTTTTCTGAAATATCAAAAATAATTGGAAGAAGTCGTTCGACAGTTTTCGATATCGTGAAACGGTTCAAAAAAAAAAAATCAGGTGGAAAACGAAATTAGGAGTGGTCGACCATGTAAACTAACAGAGACAGACGCACGAAAAATCTTAAGAATTGTTAAAAAGAATCCGACTACAACGTCCAGAAGTATTAGGGATCAATTAGCAGATGTAAATGGTACCAATGTTAGTGCCCGGACTATTCGTAGAGCTCTCAGCCGTGCTGGTTATCAAGCGAGAGTACCTCGAAAGAAACCACTAATTAGCAAAGTTAATAAGAAGAAAAGATTATGCTTTGCAAAAGAATTAAAAAGCAAGCCGCTCGACTTTTGGACTCGTATAATATCCTCTGATGAGAGTAAGTTTAATATCTACCACTCCGACGGCAGGTTGTTGGTGTGGAGAACTCAAAATAGTGAGCTTCATCCCAAAAACATTCAACATACAGTAAAACACGGAGGTGGCTGTGTAATGGTCTGGGGTTGCATGGCTGCCAACGGTGTAGGAGAACTTGTTTTCATTGATCCCTAATACTTCTGGACGTTGTAGTCGGATTCTTTTTAACAATTCTTAAGATTTTTCGTGCGTCTGTCTCTGTTAGTTTACATGGTCGACCACTCCTAATTTCGTTTTCCACCTGATTTTTTTTCTGAACCGTTTCACGATATCGAAAACTGTCGAACGACTTCTTCCAATTATTTTTGATATTTCAGAAAAGGATTTATTCTCTTTATACAACTTTATTATAACTTTTCTTTCATGTATACAGGTTTCTTTGCGATTCTTAGCCATGTTTAACTTTCTTCACTTAAAACTGACAAGTAAATGACTGATATCAGAAAAACACATATCAACATATAATTAGGGGAATTCCCTTTTAAACTCGGAAATGAAAAGAAAAGAATTGCTCCAAACTTCAATGACTAATTTCACACTTTTCAAAATGTCCGATTACTTTTGTCCACTTGATGCAATGTGAATTTGAATTAGTTGTTAATTTTCTTGTGAAAATTTTTTTATTTCTGTTTTATTTTTTTGTGCAATTAATTGAGAATACAAGTAACTTTTATATAAGGGAAAAATTTTTATTTCATTTCAAAGCTTATGCTCGTAAAAGTATTTTATTGCTTGTTTCTTGTATTGTCCGATCACTTTTGGCCACCTCTGTACTTATGTTCCATACTCTGTGAATTATTAACAAGTTGGGTAGACAGAACTACGCTCCCTTCAGAAGGGTTTTGCACTCAACTTAAGCTACACAATCACCAATAAAGAATTAACTCAAGAAACACTTCAATTGTTACTCCATTTTCAACAGCCGCCATTTTGTTTCAATTTAACAAAAATCACCCACATCATGAATTCTGAAAGATACTTATATTCCTCTTATATTTTAAGAAGATCCAATGGCTACAACTTCCGTAAATATGATTCGGTTCTCCTGAAACTTACAGAGTATAAGGACCCACTCTAAGATTCCTCGAATATCGAATTTTGATGAATTTAAGGGTGCTCATACGATTTTATTGGAGAAAATTTGAAATTTGGAACACCTTATTATTAACAAAGCTGAGGGAATTTCAACTTCTAAGGTATTTATTGTCATTGTACTCTACCTCAATGATTTTTTTTTAGATTTTTAGGAATACACGTGTCTAATCACGAGAGAGACATACATTTTCAACCGACTTCCAAAGGAACGAAAGTTATCAATTCATCACGTATATTTTTTTTTGCTTGTATTTTATGTATTTTCACGCATAACTTTTGAACTGAGATAGATAGATGAGTCCGGTTTTCGGCAAATTATACGTTTTTCTTTCTATTAGGTCCCATTTAAAGGCTAAGAAATTCAACTAACGGTAAAGATCTTTTACCGTTAAAACTAAACAGCTTCCAACTTTTTGACTGTAGAGATTCCAAATAAAGGACAGCATATTGGACTAAAACGTACGGGTACAGAATTGTAATCCTTTCAAGGACTCTGTAGATATTAACAATTCAATATGATACATTGATGTCGCGAAATTGAATTTTAATGATCTTTCATCCGAAAAATGCCAATTATTTTGCGCTCTTCAAGGATTTGATGGAGATACTGAATCTTTCGGTGACGGATGATAAAAATGAGCAGTATTCTTAGGTTTCTACATAAACGGTACACTTTAGTCAATCATTTCTACCGGAAATAACCAATAAATTATTTCTAAATGCAGCATAAATATTGTACAATTGGTTTAGAGCAATTTCATGGGGGAAATTTTCAGGATGCTTTTCTCTTTCGCATTCATTCTTCGCCTACTGATGAACTTATCAAAAGATCCTTTTTACATCCTTAGATGTAAGCGTTAACCAGAGGATTTGAAAAATTCCCAAAAGAAATAATAATAAGGATTGAGTGATATCAAATTAAAGTGTTAATCGCCATTTGAAAATTGATTCGTTACTTTAATAAATTCATTTCATCCTTTTTAGGGCATTTTGAAGTCGATTTTCTTTTTTTCTACATTTTTTTTCCCCCAAATTCCTCTACCTCACACTCCACGAAGCTGGCAACACTGTTAAAAGTCCTGTTTTGGAGACCTCTTATCATGAGCTTTCATTTGCCACCTCACAGTACTACTTTCGGTAAAAATAATCTTAGGACCCCTTCGAATACGGGGGCACCCCCCGTATTGGAAGGGGTCATTACTTGAGTTCTACCTACCAAATTTGGTGTCTGTAGCTACTATTGTTTTGGAGAAAAACTGCTGCGACCCACCGACGGACGTACAGACAAAACCAATTTCAATAGGGTTTTGCAATAAATACACAAGCTCTAAAAAAACCTGAATATTTTATTCAGAACGCTTGAAGGTTTCATACATACGAGTAGTGCACTTAAAATTCTATTGAGTTTCAAATATTTTGTTTCAAAGCACTCAAGTGTTTAAAAATGTTTAGTCACTTCAAAATAGGTTCTTTCAACATTTCATAGAAATCATCCGTCAATAATTAACTATTTCAAACTACTAAGTTTCTTAATATTCCAATTGATTTTGCAAATTAATATTTAGATGCTTGTAAAATGCCCGTCGGGGGGAGAATTGGTCCAGGCTTTGGTGATTATGAAAGTATACAGTCTAGGGTGATTGAACTACAGCCAACATTAGATTGCTGTAACATTTGGGCCGCCGGCGGTCACTGGTCATATTTCATTCAACGACAGCTTGTTCCATTGTTTACCAAGATTTATGTCTCAGTTTTGTGGCAAAAAATTATTCGTGATTGAATTCAAAGGTAATAGTGCGACAGTGCTGTATAGAATGGAAACTTGTGGCTATTGTTAGAACCCTCAAACATATCAATGTCAGCAAATCTTTCATGTTTCGAACTATAGCATGTTACAACGATTACTAGCAGTGCTCAACTAAAATGAAAATGAAATCAACATTGTCAGAGATCATTCGAAAAGTGCAGCAGATTCCTGTTGCTGCAGTACATCACATCCACATTAACATACGTATCGAATTCTGAATTACGAGTATATGCAGTCAACATTAATTTTGATTTATTGGGTCTATAACTTAATTCGTGCTGCTGCCGAGAGTCATCGTATTTTGGTGGAAGTTTATGATGAACATGCTCTAGCTGAACGAACCTGCCAAAAGCGGTCTGCACGATTTAAAAGTGGTGATTTTAGCTTGGAAGACGATGAACGTCCTGGGCAGCCAAAAAAGTTTGAAGATGAAGAACAGGAAGCATTACTCGATGAAGATTGTTGCCAAACACAAGAAGAGCTCGCAGAATCTTTAGGTGTCACTCAAGCAGCCATTTCAAAACGTTTAAAAGCAGCTGGATTAATCAAAAGCAAGGAAATCGGGTTCCACATGAACTCAAGCCAAGACACGTCGAAAGGCGGTTTTGCATGTCCGAAATGCTGCTGGAACGCAACAAAAGGAAGTCATTTTTGCATCGGATTGTTACTGGTGATGAAAAATGATCCATTACGACAACCCCAAGCACAAAAAATCATATGTGAAATCCGGCCAATCAGCCAAATCAACGGCAAATCCGAATATCCATGGCGCGAAGGTAATGCTCTGTATTTGGTGGGATCAGAAGGGTGTGCTGTGTTACGAGCTGCTAAAACCAGGTGAAAAAATTAATGCAGCACGCTACCGAACACAATTAATCCGTTTGAAGAGAGCCGTAGCCGAAAAACGCCCGGAATATGCGACTAGACACGAGGCAATAATTTTCCATCATGACAACGCTCGGCCCCACATTGCTTTTCCGGTTAAGAACTATTTGGAAAACAGTGGATGGGAAGTTTTACCCCACCCGCCTTATAGCCCAGAACTTGCCCCTTCTGACTACCATTTGTTCCGATCGATGCAGAACGCCCTCACTGGAATACGGTTCACATCAGAGCAGGATATCAAAAATTGGCTTGATTCATTCTTGGTTGCCAAGCCGGCGCAGTTCTTTTGGGATGGGATCCACAAATTGCCAGAAAGATGGGAAAAGGCCATAGCTTTAGATGGGCAATACATTGAATAATACTCTTGTACAATTTTTTTCTTAAGTAAACGTTCAAATTTTGAAAAAAAAACCGCCACGAATTAAGTTATAGACCCAATATTTGTTCTTTTTCCTCCCAACCCCTTTTATTTTCATATAAATATTTAAAATATCCACCCTTAATGTGTGGTGAATGATGTTTATGGTCCCGATACAGCAACAGCCAATTACGTGCAATGTGGTTTTATCGTTTCTATTCAGGTAATTTTGATGTTAAAGATACATTTTGCAAAGGTAGGATCGTAACTGAAATCACAGTAATGATCAGAGTTGACCGGCATGTTAACAGTCGTAGCATCGCCCAGGAGCTAAAGTTTGACCAAACAACAGTTTGAACTAATTACACAAAGCTGGATTCAAAAAGAAGCTTTATGTTTGGGTGCCATAACAATTGATACAAAAAAAAAATATGACGGATAAAATTTCTATCTGCGATGTCTTGGCCAAGCGGAATGAAATCGATCCATTTCTTAAACGGATCATGACCGGGGATGAGAAATAGGTCACGTACGACATATGTTGGCCAAACCAAGACTAATGGCAACGAAGGTTCTGCTGTGCATTTGGTAGAATTAGAAAGGAATCATTTATCATGAGTTGCTTCTATGGGGAAAAAACTAAATACGAACCTCAACTGTCAACAGCTAGACCATTTGAAGCTAGCGATTGACCATAAACGGCCAGAGTTAGCCAACAGGAGAGGTGTTGTGCTCCGTCAGCACAACACCAGGCTACACACGTCTGTAGTGATCCGTCAGAACCTCCGGGAGTTTGGTTGGGAAGTTTTGATGCATTGACTATATAGTCCGGACCTGGCACCAAGCGAATATCACGTTTTTTTGCATTGCAAAGCTTCCTTAGCGATAAGAAATTGGCATCAAGAGAAGATTGTGAAAATTGATTTCTAGAATTTTTCGCCAATAGGGACCAAAAACTCTATAATGAACCTACCATTTAAATGGCAACAACTTATAGAACAAAACGGTGCATATTTAACCAAAAATCCGTAATCCGAAATATATTAAATAAAGTCTTGAAGTTCACGTAAAAATAATGGATTACTTTTCCCTCAACGTAATATTTTGTCTCGTTGGGCCTCGAGCATACTTGACGTCCGTACATACCGAAGAATTGTAACTCAGATCATTACTTAATCAAATTAAACTATCGATGTCGTATGTCAAAGGCATATTCAGCGAAGACCAGCCCGCTACAAAAATTTGACATCGAAAGGCTCCAAACGGCGTCTGTGGCCGAAAATTTCACGGAGACCCTCGACAACCAGCTGGCTCCCATCTTATCAGACGCATCGTTAAAGACGAGCAACGAGCTCTGGATGGAAGTGAAAGCGGCTATCAGAACCATGGCAGAACAGACGATCGGACATCAAGCCCGGCGCAAGAGGAATGATTGGTTCGATGATGAGTGCCAGAATACGTTAGACTTAAAGAATCAGGCGAACAAAGAATACGTAGGTAGGAAAACCAGGACGAAGAGAGAACACTATGAAAATCTCACAAGAGTAGCGAATAAGATAATTAGGATTAAGAAAAGAAAATACTATGACGACCAATTGAGAAGTATAGATGTAAGTTCAGCGAGCAATAACACAAGACAAGCATGCAAAGTTGTGAAAAGCCTGAAACGTGGTTATCAGCCGAAAACCACGCTCTGTCGTGATGACAGCGGTAATATAATCGCTGATGAAATAAAGATTAAGGAAAGATGGGCAACATATTTCAAGCACCTCCTTAATCCTCCTTACAAATCCAGAACATCGGAGCCTTCAGATGTCTGCGGAGAGCTTCCATTGGCCCCACTAACTCTGGATGAAGTTTGTTCCATCATCAAAGCCCAAAAGAATAATAAAGCGCCGGGCATTGATGAGATTCCAGTGGAGCTCATCAAATATGGTGGCAGTAGTGTTCATCAAGCTATTCACAAAGTCATCCAGTACATTTGGCAACAAGAACATATGCCGAAAGAGTGGAGCCAATCAATTATATTCCCTATCCACAAAAAAGGTGACAAGCTACAGTGCGAAAATTATAGAGGCATATCACTACTTTGTACGGCGTACAAAATATTTTCTAAAATCTTAAAAAATAAAATCGGATCATATGCCAACAGTATTATTGGGGAGTATCAAGGTGGTTTTAGGGCAGGTAGATCAACAACAGACCAATTGTTCACGGTCAAGCAGCTACTTGAAAAATGCTGGGAGTTCAACATAGACGTACACCAAATTTTCGTTGACTTCAAGCAAGCATACGACAGTATTGATCGTAACGTACTGTACGAAATAATGCTTGGTTTTGGCTTCCCAGCCAAATTAGTCCGTCTTACCAAAATGACAATGACGTCGACGACCTCCAAAGTCCGCATCAATAACCAACTCACCGATGCTTTTGACACAAATATCGGACTAAAACAGGGAGATGGGCTGGCCCCATTGCTATTCAATTTGGCTCTGGAGTACGTCATACGGAAGCTTAATGTCGATACGCGAGGTACATTACTATACAAGTCGAGCCAGGTAGTGGCCTATGCGGACGACATCAACATTTTGTCACGGTCGTTCACAACTGCCAAAGAACTCTTCCTGAAACTCGACAGCGAAGCAAAACTAGTAGGGCTACAAATCAACGAAAAAAAAACAAAGCTCATGACGCAGTCGAGGAAAAATACCTCAAATACACAAAATATCACACTTGGCGAATACAGTATCGAAAATATTAGCAAATTCGTGTATTTAGGCGCCAAAATAACGAAAACGGGCAATGAAAGATACGAAATACGCCGAAGAATACAGCTCGCAAATAAAATATTTTATTCAGTATTGACGATCTTGAAGACCAGCTGCATACACACAAAAACAAAGCTCCAAGTATACAAATCTGTGATAAGACCTGTGTTATGATATGGGTGTGAAACATGGACCCTAACCCAAGCAACCGCAAATATATTGAACGCCTTTGAGCGACGGGTCCTGAGATGAATAGACGGGGACCAATGGCGAATTCGATACAACCATGAGCTGTATGAAATTTTTGACGAACCGGAGGTCTCAAGGGCTGGACACATGAATCGTATGGACGAACAACGGATACCCAAGAACGTATTCGTAGGGAGAACTGAAGGCCGGCGGCCTGTGGGGAAACCGAGGAAACGCTGGTCTGACTCGGTCGACGAAGACAGTTCATCGCTGCTCGGATTTCGGAATTGGATGACGCGGAACGGACCGAGACAGTTGGAGGCGCTGTTTGCAGGAAGCGAAGGCCCGATAGCCCCCATCGGGCCTTCGCCTTCGTAGTGCTAAGAAGAAGAAGAATATTTTGTCCTGTTCATATTAAAATAATTCATCCCATTACATATGAGTAAGTTAACATTTCAATTTTAAACTTCAAATTCACTTCGTATTATTTTTCATTAATTTATTACCAATCGGGTCCATCTAGGATGTTTCTACATATCAAGATATATAACGAATTGCGAGCATTACGTTGCATTACAATCCATTCGAGCTTTATCATCCTAATCTGACGCAAGGAGAAATGTCACCAATTTATGCACTCTTTTACCTTTCGACTTGTCACGGCGGTGTAGTGTAGGGGATTGTGTTTGAGTCTTGGAATGGGAATCTTGGGATCATTCTGATCATAGATTCAAATCTCTTTGTGGGCTCGATCTTTTTAGTGCTCGTTGAATGTGAAGACTTCCAAGTTTTCGTGTCACATGAGAACATGCACAAGAATATAAATCGTGATTTTCACGATCATAAAATTTGCAAGTCAGCTTGCTTGCAATGATAGGAAAAAGTAATATTGGCGAAGTTGAAAAGGTCAACTGCCTCGGGATGGAGAAGAATAGTTTCACCTGACGTATGTGAATGAACCGAGGGAGTGCAAGACCCTTGGCTAGAAAAAACGGAAAATGGCTGATATCGGGGGTTGATTGGGGAGGGAATGGAACATTTTGATGAAGGTAGTATACATTTTGAATTTTGATAGACCATGGGTTTCCGGGGAAAAAAGTGAGGATTAGTCCTAATTTAATAAATTGATTTTCCCTGTTTTTTTTTATAAATCATGTATAGAAATTGAATGTCTATTGTCTCGTTCTAAAATTTGTGCGGATATGTAAACGTTTAATCTGGAACTTAACTTGAAAGGACTGACCGGAAAATATAGTAAATTTAAGGGAATAAAAAAATGTAGTGATAACTTATAACTTATTAACTGAGTTGCATTAATAATAATTAAATTTTTTAAATAATAATTGGGAATAAAAAGATGAAGTGATGGCCCAAAAGGAAATCTTTGTTCAGTTGGACGTTGCGATTGAGTTTGATTTAATGATGCTTGAAAAGAGAAAACAAAAAAGTAACTCGGATTTAATGAGTGCTTCTGCAGTCAAAAAGTTAAAACGGTTTTTTTTTATAAAGTTCTGAAGTGGTAATACAAGTAAATTGGGAAGTTCGTAGATTCTACACAATATGCTTTAGCGGTGAATTTTTAAATTTCGAATTATTGCAATGTGGGGGTGATAGAAGCAAGCAATATAGTTTTAATTGTTTTGAATCAATTGAATAAATAAGCTCAGAAGTAAACCAATTCAAGGTTTTGCACGCATTGCATTTCCCTGGTTTCCCAAAATGTTGATGCCATTAAATTGGGCTTATACGAGTAGTTAAAAAACGCGTTTATTCTAGATGTTTGTTTAAAAATTCTTTGATTTTCGAGAAGGATAAAATCCAGCATTTGCTCTTTCAAATCAGTTTCTGTGACACCCTGACATCTGGTAATAATTTAAATGTCTACACACTAAATTTCGATGTGCATGAAACAAGTTGAGTAAGTACGAGAGTGTTCCTACCAGAAAGTCATTGTAACCACCCTAGGGTTCGAAACATGTTTTCTAACAGCGTGGCTCAGTGACTTGAATTATTCATCCAATACTTGGGTAAGAAATCGTTCAAATTTCTGCAAAAGATGCAGAGTTTCCTTCATAAGCACGTTGCAACCGCGATTTTTTTCCCGGCTTAAATAGTTTTTCTAAATGCTCGGCTAATTGAAAATATTCAAATTAAACACTATTATATCGCCTATCAACACGTGCATTTTTATTGTAATTGCATACAATTGAAATGGCTATAACTCACTTGATTATGATCGGATTCCCATAAAATTATGTGAGCATAAAGATCTTATATTAATCTATATAATTGCTGAAAGTTTAAAGGCACAGTTTTGATTTTATGGGTGAAAATGTAAAATCCACAAATCATACGTCCGTGATTTTTATCAGATCCACAATATTTTGCCTCCCCCTGGACAAGATCCAAAAAGTTCTAGTTAACACCTTTCATTTGATACCCCACTCGACTACCTATGATTTAAAAAAATTTTAAATGCAACTTCGTTATAAGAAGGGACCCCCTTAGAAATTTTGAAATGTTTGGTAAGCCCTAAACTTTTGAGAGACCACCACTTCTGAGTTTTTCAGCGTCTATAGTTTCTGAGGAAACTTGCTGTGATGCACGGACGGACGAACGGACAGGCAGGTCACGAAACTAGTATGTCTTTGTAAAAAAAAACTTTTTTAGAAAAAAATGGAAATTTTGTCTATTACCTTGAAAACTTAATATTTTTTGCATAAATGCGCAGAGCAAGCAGGTTTAATTAAACTAAGCCCGATCGGAAATCTTGCGAAGCCACGCAAATGAAATACGTACCCGAATTTGACTCCCCGGAAAAACCAAAGTTAATATCAACAAATAACGTCAATTTGGGACGTCCGACGTTTAAAGACTATTACTAAAAAAGTTGAGTGAATTTCGACTTCTGTGGGTTTGTTACCCTTGTTCTCATCAAGCACATCAAGGCACTACAGCGCCTCTCGGGCCTTCGCTTCCTGCAAGCAGCGCCTCCAACTCCAATTTCAAAGTCCGAACAGCGGTGAACTTCGTCGGCCGAGTCAGACCATCATTTCCTCGGTTTCCACACTGGTCTTTGCCCTTCAGTTCTTCCAAGGAATACCTTTTTGGATATTCTTTGTTCGTCTATACGATTCACGTGGCCAGCCCATTGCAGCTTCCGCAGTCTTACAATCCTCCAGATCGTTAAAAACTTCATACAGTTCATCATCATCTATAGGATCACTCCCAGCATGGATCTGCTGTCAGTTTTTATCGTGTCTCTTCATCAAGTCGTCAGTCTTCCAACTAGACGTCTACCTTGTGCTCTACCCTTTAATGTTGCTTTGTTCATACAACTCATCGTTGTAACGCAGTCTCCACTTTGTTCCTTATTTCACTGGGACGTAGATTTTTCGGGGTACTTTGCGTTAAAATATGTCCACTGCTTGTCAGATTCACTCTTCAGGGTCTATATTTCATTTCAATTTAACAGCACAGGTTTCGCTAGTGATTTGGACACAACTCTGGGCCTTAGAATGGGAAGTAGGGAGTAATAGACTCATAAGAATACGTATAACATAGTAGACTTTTTCGGCCGCTTGCCATTTCGTTTCAGGTTTGTATTCTAACCATTAAAACAGAACCGTCACAACATATGCGTATCTACGCTTTAAGAAGTATTTCTACTCGTGATATCTGTAGCCAACATCGCCCAAGCTGACATTTTGTAATCCCTGGTGACTATGGGAATTTCAATTTTCAGGGAATACATCTCCAACTGTGTTTGAAGGTTTACTGCTGCCATTATTCACATCTTTAGTTTTCCCTAGGTTTAAGGTCTTTTTTCGTTTGCCGGCCCTAGACAGAACGTATCTAAGGGGTACGATAGTTGAATCTAAAACAGCATGGACCAAGCAAACTTAAGATAGCCCACGAAGTAATGGCGATTATGCATGAGACTGAATTTTTAATCCTCATCAGACGTTTCTGTTGTACTCATACGTGCCGATTTATAAGCTAGCTGGTGATAAAGAAAAAAATTTGTAGCACTACAGCCCCTTTCGGGCCTTCGCTTAGAGATAATTAGAGTATCTTATTATCATGTTCGAATGTATCGGCACTCCATCAGGTGATATGGTCAGTATCACGCTTTGGCCGTGTGTCTGTCCACCCAGCGGCGATACATTCTGATTTTAAACCGTCACGTTTCGTAACTAAACGGGCTTATAGTCCGTCCGAAGAATCAGTCGAACTAAATCTCCTTGCCGCCGACGATTGTTCAGTTACCATCATTAACGGAAATAATACTAGTAGAAGCAAAGAACAACGACGGCAATAAAAAAATCAAAATGTAACAATAGCAATATTTATTTCTTGCGTCTAACACTGTCGAAATAAACACACATAATACCCTCGGAAATCTTATACTGCTACTCGCGTCGATGCAGAGCGGTGGCCATAAATGGAAACTGAACTCTTACTGCGTCCTTTCATGATGGATTTGTGAGTCCCCACAGCACTTCATCCTGAGTCATGTCGTTGATGAGATGACATTCTTACAATGCCTGTTGGTGTTGGCTTTATTGACCTCCATTTTGTACTTATGACATCCGGAGCCACGCAGTAGAAGCGTCCGCCAGTGAGTGGGTATCTTGGCGACTAATGGTGTTTGGGAGGCTCGAGAAAAGTTGGCTTCAATCTTTCCATTGAAATAAATTTTCTGAGAAGCGATTCAACACTTTATGAGGGCCGGGTGAAAGGCTGAACCAGATTTTTGCGGACGGCATCAATTCGAGGGAAAACATGAGTGCAGTTGCGGAGATTTTTGTGTTGTAAAATGGATTTACTGCTAGGCTAAGCTATCGGTACGGCTTGCAGTTGATGCATTGTCTGCCGAAGGTGGTTTAGTACCTGTTGAGGATTGCTCATTTCGTTGGCAAGGATCCATTCTTACGATGTTACGGAGTCCTAACAAAACTGTAGGGAGAACATCTACCGAGGATAGTGTGGTGATACTGGCATTTGAGAGACTCCAGCCATTGTCCTGTGGCGACATTTTGTTTATTTTTATATTGATTTCATTTTATGGTTTAAAATTTCCTTCTTTTGAGTTAATTTTTGCGGGTAAAAACGCTCGCGTTACGCGGAAACAAATACAAGCGTAAAACGCCTTCTAATTCGCTTCAGACTTAGAGAATTATTATTTTTGTATTTTAATATTTTGTTTTCTCAATATTTTAAATATTCGCGAGATTGTAGAATGCAGACACAAGCGTGTAACGCCTTCCAGTCTGCATCTACTTAAACGAAGGAGGAATCCCATGCGAGCGTTTTCACGCCCTTAGCAAAGGATATTTATACTTACAAAAATACACCAGCATATAAAAGAGAAATAAGGACTTTATTGAAGTTCTTTCCGTCTTATATACTAACTTAACCTAACAGTACATTATTTTTACTTAGTATTTAATTTGCTGACATTTTTGCATTAACTTTATATTGCTGAATTAAACTATGGCAATGCTTAATAATTTTAAATTATGGTAATGCTGAATTTATGGCAATGCTTAATAATTTTAAATTATGGTAATGCTTAATTTAGCACAAGAGTCCGCCATATTGAATGACGTTTGACAATCATCTCATTGTTGAGTTGTCATATTACAATAGGGTTTTTTTCGTGACGCATGACTGCTGTTTTCAAGGAACGATGCCAGCATTCAATAGCTCCGTTCGGCGCAAGATGATAAGGTGATGTCTGGGTGCCTCCAGAGCCAATACGAGTAATGAGCGCCCTGTGCAGGGACGATTCGAACTGCATGCCTGGTCGGTTTTGATAGTGTGAGTGCGCCAAAACGTGCGACCCAATTCATGAAAAATGCCTGGGCGACTGAGTCAGCCTATGGACATCTTGAAAGCCTAGCCATTACGGTAAGGCAATACCTAAGCCCTTGGTATGGGAGCAATGAACCAACTATGCCTAGGTGGACTTGTTGGACCCTGTCGTCTGGAACGCTAAAGTTTTGAGCAGGGTTTTTCGTCTTTGTTAACAACATGTCCCAGGTATTATACTCCGAAAATGCACTTTGCCGCATTGGCTCAGCGTGTAAAAGCAATTTAGAAAGTTAAACTTTACAGAAGTTCGTCCATTAGTCTTTGGAAAGATTGGGCTGCATTTTTGAGACCAGAAGTCATTACGATAAGCTCGTGCAATCGCGATAAACTGTGATGGACGCTTGTCTCCTAGTTCCACATCTGTTGAAACCTTGGTCGATTTGCTTTGGAGCGTATCAGTGAAATGCACAATCAATTTGTCATACCTGTTAAATGCTGGCGGCTTTTCTACGATGTCAACTACATATTCCAAAATGTTGAAATCCAAAT
Organism: Odontomyia ornata; assembly: GCA_963969285.1. Lineage (NCBI taxonomy): Eukaryota > Metazoa > Arthropoda > Insecta > Diptera > Stratiomyidae > Odontomyia > Odontomyia ornata. The sequence continues at coordinate 408,647,630 of OZ017738.1, forward strand.
TTGAAATGACAGAATTGAATTTTGCGTTATCCAAAAGGATGCGATGTGTAGCAAATTGCGCTTGGGCAATCCGAATTGCAGGTCGTTTGGCCCAGAAATGGTGGGAGTTTTAAATCGCGTACAGCTTCGATGCGCCTTTGACCTGTTCGCTGTGGTAAGGTCTTGTCGAGTCTGCGTTGAAGCTCAGGATTTGTTTTTGGAGCCTCTATCTCGACCTCAATTTCTGCAGGCACATTGCTGGCGCGATGTCGCTCTATTTAATTTATCAATGTTTTTGGTGCTCGTTTGAACACGGGATTATCAAGCTGTAGTCACTTCAATTACAATCCAAAGCGATTTGTCTATATTTTGTATTTATTAAAACGAGAACAAAACAAATACACTTAATATTTACTCGTGCATGTATTTACGATGGCGCGCGTGATTTGGATGATAGCCCGAGTAGAAGTGAAAGAGCCAAGTTATCGAAATCCGAATCTGTTAGGCTTCCACATACAGATGGCGAAGTCAAACGTTCAGGGTTGCCACAGTAAAACGCGCTATAAACTAGAAGAATGCGTTTGTTTGCTAAGAAAACGGATACCTTGCATTTTGCTTTATGATTTTGGTTAGATTTTTTTTTATATTCAAAAATAAGAAAGTTAACTAAGCTCAATTAAAACTGTTTTATACCGTGTATACCACTCATTCCCAATAACATCCCGTTTGAGTTCAAGCGCACACGATTCCCAGTAGCCGTTTGCTTTGCAATGACCATAAACAAGTCCCAGGAACGGAGCCTAAAGGCGACTAGTAGGGGTTTAAGGTCTGATTATTACATGTGGCTTACTCACGGGTCAGGCATGCAGACTGGTCGATAAATAAATTTATTGGTATTAATTAAATCGGATGTCAGTAAAGAAAGTTATCTTCATTTAAAGATACCAAGATAAAACCAAATGAAGAAAAATGAAATTCCATGCGGACAAAAATGGGCAATAGCTAGCATACAATAAAATATAAAATAAAGTTCATCTATACGAAGGCAATAAAATAAATTGTGTAAATAAATCAAAATATCTTTTGCCTAATACATCACATGTTAAGTATTTCAAAAGCACTTCTTTAATTCGCCTTTGGTTATGAATTAAACCTCTAAAATTTACAATCGTAATCAACTATATAAATACTTTCGTTGATTTTATTTACTCGTAGCCTAAGTAATTTAACAGTCATTTAACCGATTATTCATAATTCCTTAGAATTACTCATTTTCAAACCCACACACTTAAATCCATCAATTAATGATTCACGTAAATTTATCGCCCCGCAAAATCCAATCAACATTATTTTTTAAGCCCCAACCGAAACATCCCCTTAATTATACGAAAATGTTTCTATTTTCTCGCGATTGGCAAAATAAATTCACACTTACTTCGCGTTGCTCCCGATCATCGACATTGTGATGATTCAACAGTCAGAGCCGCAAAGTCAGCCGGTTGCCTGGTCAGTCGGTTAGTCCGGTAACATCATTACTATCATCATAATCTTCGCCACCGTCATCACACACGTTGGCATCCTCGTCGATTGTGGGTTTCATTTCGCCTTAAATCTATTTTGATATTTTGCAATAGTAGCTTTCCACTCGCCACCACAACTGCCACCCTCGCATTACACCATGTTCCACTCGTTTCACGGTCGCCGACGATTGTTTCTGTTTTTCTTATCGCCGCGCCGTCGAGGTATTCCGTTCAAATTTACACTTTATCAAAACACTCCCATTCACCTGCCTCGCTCACTCATTCACCTGTTCTAGACGATCCATAGCGCGCTGAATGTGTGGGCTTGAAGATTGTTTTTCGTTCTTGTGGGGGTTCTCATGTTTCTCTATTTATTTTACTGTTTTGTAGGATTCGTTTGTGTCTCGTAGGCGCAGGAATGCTGACGGCACGGAGTGTACGTTCCTTGCACGGATGGTCGGGAGTTATGCAAACATTAACAAGCTTATCCATTAAAATGTCACTTAGATTCATTGGTTTGCTGTAAATTGCCTTCCTGCTCCTATTTTAGCCCTTTCTTCTACACGACCTTATCACCAAGCATCCCATTTCATCCTCTCGTCTTGCTCCCCCATTTCACAATAAATACAAGATACTCTGCAATCATTTCATAGTCATCGTCATCTGATGGAGCTTGATACCCCATTGAAACCGGGAAAGGACGAATCGAGACTAGCAAGAAAGAGAGTAAAAGCCTCAACATTGTCGTCCGAATTCTCCCGACAGGCAATTGCGCTCCTTGTTCCTTTTAATAGTTTTGCTTGGACCGTGTTGTCCTGTGGCTGTTCTTTTGCTCTCAACACTGCTTCCTACTATTGCTACACTGACTCCGACTTGGATGATGGTGGCCCAGAAGTCATTTTAAGAATATTAATTTTATGGTTTCGGGTCTGATTCGCCATGGACCCGTTGTGCTGATATTTAGTCCGAAAAGAGGACAATTTTATTGTACTCCTATAAACTGGGAGAAGTTCCAAGACACTGAGCTCAGTGTGCCGTTGATACGGCTACAGCATATTTCATCCATTAAGCAAGAGTCCTTGAGGAGGTGAGGGGAGTCCTATTGTCATTTCATGCCATTGGGAAATTGTGGTACTGGTTCGCGTCAGTATTTGGTCGGATTATGTAACTTCTTGATAATGCGTTAAAAAGAAAGAAGTCAGGAAAAGCGACGACTGTGTGCTCTACCGTTCAGGGATTCACCACCCCTCATGAATTGTAGGGCGGGGATGCGGAGGGAAAATTATGTTTAAAGGGTTGGACTGGCAAAGAAGTGATTTTTCAATGGTGCATGAATTGAGAAAAGGTGGCGAGAAGGTCACAATGATGACATGTTGCTGCTGCAGAGCCACAGATTAAATTTCCTGGGTTTCGGGGTCAGTTACCTGAAGGTTGTCGGGAAGGACTTCCTGCGGGTTTTGTATAGTAGCCAGTTTGATATTTTTCAGTGATGTTTTCTTGTCCGAGATTTGTCCTTGAACAGGAAAGGGTTCATAAAGTGTTGGAATTTAATTGATAGAAAAAAGGCTTGGCTGTTTTCAATCGGATGTTTAGGGTGTCAAAGATAATAAGCTTTACAGAAAAACAAATTTTTGTGTGTGTTTCCTTTTCAAAACTGGTTTGTTCGCACCTGAATTTTTATAGTAAAATATCTGAGAAATTCGCTTATTTCCTTAAACATAATTAAAAGGAAGCTAATAAGTAAACTTAAGAAACTTTACAATATCAGAAAAGTTCAGATTGCTAAACACTGTAAGAGGATTGATAACCGCGTACTTAGCATTAGGATTTAATAAGCAAATAAAGAATAAATTGATATACATATACAATACGGGTCAACGACAATTTGTTTTTACGTGAATCTTAACACCTTTATTGCATACGCATAACAAGTTTCAGCATGCTGGTGTGTGTGTTTTTTTGGTTAGGAGGTGAAAGCTATCTACGCCATGGGGCTACCAGACGCACAAGACCTCTGAAATACCCACTAAACATCTCCTCTGTCAACTTGAGAAACTAACCTGGTACCGTTTGACACATGACTTCGGGGTAACCCTCGTTTTTTTACGCCGTGGGGCTCTTTAAGTTGTGGGATCCGTTCTGCTAAAAAGTGATCCTCCAACCCCAACGTCCCCGGCTGCTGTGAGTCCTTTCTATCTTTTAGGGCTGCCTGAATATAATGCGCCACATGGGTCCATTTGTCAAGCATCTCTCCGAGTAGACTCTCCGGCGAAAGCTCTCCTGCTTCTTTGTAAAGGCCCCGGCGCAGCCTGTCTCATTTTTCGCATGTATAAAATGTATGGCAGGCATCGCCTTCCTCTTCTACGCAAAACATACAGTCAGGGGACCGCGACTTACCAATCGTGTGCAAGTAAAACTGAAAACACCCACGCCCGCTCAAGAGCTAGGTCAGGTAGAAGTTAGTCTCACCGCGCGTTCGATTTATTCACAGTTTCAGATTAGGGATGTGGCGCGCAGTCCATCTTCGCTTTGTCCAGTTCACCCAGGATTGCTGCCAATCAAGGAGTGAGCGTTGTCTCTATTTGCGAGCAACGTGCTTCCTCATGCCTTCGTTTCGACGCAGGTAGACAGTATGGCGCTCTCTATTACAGAGGGCGATGGGTATGACACCTGCGATAACCAGCACCGCAAAATCAGAGACTGCCGGACATGAATATTAAATCTTCAATGCTCCTCTTTTCTGTACCTGTATCAAGCGTTTACGGTACAGCTCCTCGCTGAGAGCGTCGCCCCATAGTTCTGCTCTGTGCAGGGGCAGCGACTACTGCACTTACCAAAAGTAGCCTTCTTGAAGGGTTGGTTCTCCTTACGTTGGCCATAAGTCGACTCAGAGCCTTATCAACTGGTGCCCAGACTTGCTCAGAGAAATTCATGTTTGAGTGGATCAGCAACTCCAGGTACTTTACGGGTGGCTTCGATTCAATCAGTACTTCCCCAATGCTGATCGTCCTTACTCTGGGGATTTTCTTCTTTGTCAGGATGACCACTTCAGTTTGCTCCAGTGCTAACAGTAATCCAATCTCTCACCCGGCGCATTAGCATACCTAGTCTATGTTGCGCCTATTCGCCGGTGCGCCCAGCAACTAGCGCTGCAACATCATGACTTATTTATGAATTAGGGCATAGTAAGAACCGGTTGGGTGTCCTGCAAGATACGCCGAAGGGTACTTCTCAGGATCACCATAGGCCTATGTTATACCGTAAAACTTTTTAAACAACAATACAAAAAGGAAGAATATACGGGCCAGGGACACCGTATCCTCTAAATAGACGCTAGTTCAAGATCTAGCAGTCTCAAATATGACCTAGAATTACTAAGTGTCAGAATTGCAAAGAAGCACGAACCAAGACCGAAACAATGCGATGCATATATCCTGCAAGTGAAGTTAAACCATAGTACAAATACCCAAATTCTGCTTGATCATCATGAAAGGAATTCACCAGTAAGGTACTGTAACAAACCTGGAACTTCAATCGGCTGGGCTTAGAACTTTGATCAAAATGCAAGGCAGGGTATACTTAACACCAAACGAACCGAGACCATCTTTTCAATCCAAGCTTAATGACAGACCTGGTAGTCTTCAATGCCAGAGCAATTGAATGAGTGGAAAACAAATACAGGAGATACCAACCAGAATAGGACTTATTGTGTTACCGTTGGGGCAATTTAGGACCTATAGCAGATCTGACATTTGCTTCGGGATCATAGTGCTAAGGGTACACAATAGCGGGGTCTAGAAGGATATTCATCAATACTCATAAAGTGATCATCATAATCTTACATGGGAGATCCACAACATGAATAAATACCGGCTCGCGCCGAGAAGACACTCGTGTGTGAACGGCTCCAATTCAACTATCATACCGTCTCCGTGCCGGTAAAACCTTGGCAGGCCTCGGAGTACGTTCGAAGTTCACACCATTGGGTTGGTGGTGTAGGTTAGGTTGAGACGGACTCCCGATTAGCCCTGGTCTGGCTCTGAGCACTTGTCCCCATAAGGGCTTGTGCTAAACCTCGCCTGCAAAGATAACCATGATACCAAAAAGGCGACTACACACACGAACGGAGATAGCCGCTCCGAGGGGGGACCCAATAAATCTGGAACAACGAAAAACACTTAAAAATGATAAAAGAAAGCCCAAAAAAGAAATTAAAAATAATAACAACGACAACGTAACCAGCAGTTGCAGCCACGATGCTAACAGCACATCGAACGCCGGAGCGCCCTAAAAAGGAAAAGCGGGAAACTCCGCCGGACGCTTCAGGTGTTCGGGCGGTGGAGGAAAATATAAAGAACATCGAGAATTAGATGGTCACTGCTGCGATCATTAACGAATCGACCGATGCAAGGGTCGTAAATCCCGACATAATAGAGAACCATAATGAAATCAACGAGGAGATTACGCCAGGAAAAAAACGAGTGACCAGGCAAATAAAACGACGTTGTATGATTGCATCGCCACCGTCGAAAATGTTGCGGAAGTTCTGTTTTCGGAAACGGAAAGCGATAACCTCTCCCAAGGATGGTCGCAAAGTACAATTGCCGCCCAGCGACATGAAGAAGAAAGGCGATTTCGAAAAGCGGGAAATGTTCTGAAAAGAATACAATCTGCATGCGACTCCCCAAAAACCAACAAAGCAGTAAAGATTGGGCTCCTTGAACTAGAGGAGCTCCTAGACCGCATAGAGCATTATCGGAGGAGCTGGTTAAAGGCTGAAGAGGATCAGAAGGTCGAAGAAGAGCAGAAGGCTAAAGAAGCGCCCGGGGCAAAATCTAAAGGCCACGTGCAGATAGCTCCACAATCAAAGATCAATAAAAAAATGGCGTCTAGCCCAATCGAAGGAGATCGGGACAAAAGAAGGAAGGAAGAGGCACTTAATGAGCGTGGAGCACCAGATCAGGGGTTCCAGACAGTGCTTACAAAAGAAGCGAAGAAAGCCGCGACGAAACTCCTTCAAAAAGTGCCAGAAAGTAAAGTTCGGACGGACGCCCAACAAGAAAAAAGACCTGATGCAAAAGAGGAGAGATAGAAGCCTCGACAAAGACCCCGGCAGCAGGCACTGCTCGTAAAACCCCAAGATGGCCGATCTTACGCGAAGGTGCTGCGGGACATCAGGGGAAACGTAAGGCCCGAAAACACCAACACTGCCATTAAAGTAGTACGCCCAACGCGGTCGGGCCACATACTGGTCGAATTAGGAGCAGAGCCCACAATAAGGAAGCATTCTGCGACGCAGTAAGGACAATAAGGAAGCATTCTGCGACGCAGTAAGGAAAGTCCTTGGCAAAAGCGCAAGTATAGCCTCGCTTGAGCCGATGGCAACGATCGAAATAAGAGACATTGTCTGCGTCACGGACCTGGCCGAGGTAGAAGAGGCTATCAAAAGGGAGTTCCCTAGCGTGAGAAGGATCAAAGCGAGGCTGACACCAGAAAACCATAGGGGACATCGCATGGCCATAATTGATTTGACCGAAAAGGACGCCGAACAATTTCTCAACAAGGGCAAAGTACGAATAGGGTGGGGTGTCTGTAGGATACGGCGAACGCCTCTTCAATGTTTCAAATGCCTTGGCTATGGTCACACCACACAAGTATGCAATGGACCCGATAGGTGTTCCCTATGTTACAAATGCGGTGAAATGGGACATAAAAGAAAAGAGTGTACGAAGGAGGCGCACAGTATTCTTTGCAAGGATGCTGATCCAAGACCGGATTTTGGACACGTCTTGGGATCAGGAAAATGCCAGGTTTTCCAGGAAGCCCTAACCAAAGTAAAATCAGAACTTCGATGACCCGCATCCTGCAGCTAAACCTACACCGCAGTTCAGCCGCCCAAAATCTGCTTGAGCAGTTTGCGAGGGACATGAAAGCCGACTTCTTGCTGCTGAGTGAGCAACAAAACTGGTACTGCCGCCATCTAGGTTCGGAACAGTGATTTCCCCAGCGGAGTTATGGACGGGGGGATTGTTTCGTGTGGAATCGGTGTTCAGGGACCACCTTCTTTAGTGTGTACCTAACGTCGAACGAATCGGTATCATCTTTCCAAGCCAAGCTTAATGCTCTGGAGGGCGCTGTCCCGAACGCAGAGAGCAACGTGCTCGTTTGGGGAGACTTCAAAGCTAAAGCAATGGAATGGGGCATGCCTCAAACAGATCCGCGGGGAAAACTAGTCCTGGTAATGGCGGTCAGGACGGCGCTCGTCGTAGTAAACACCGGAAATATGCCGACTTTCCGCCGTATTGGCTGTGAAGGAATCATACCGGACGTGACATTCGTCTCGGAATCCTTAGTACCGAGGGGGGATTGTGTATCAATTGCAGCTTATTAGAGGATTATTCAGCCAGTGATCATCAGTGCATTCTGCTTGAGATCAGTGATGTTGTCTCCCGACGCCCGTGCTCTCGACTTTCTATAACTGGATGGAACATCGGAAGGATGGACGTCGAGAGGCCCGTCGAGGTGCTCACAGCCGGTGAGCCGCTGCAGGGAGCTTCGGATAGGACGGAAGAATTAGCAGCTAAAGACGTGGTGAACGCAACTATGAGCATCATTACGACTGCTTGCAAAGCTTCTATGCCCCGTTGAAAACCCCGGCACGACAAACCCCCAGTGTACTGGTGGTCAACTGAAATCGCTGAAAAGCGAAGGGAGTGTCACAAGCTTCGACGTGAGGCTCAACGGAAATGCCTTCGCAAATTGATTAACAATAGCAAGGCTCGCTGCTGGCAAGATCTAGTGGAAAATGTGAACAAGGATCCGAGGGGCCTTGGCTACAAGCTAGTTATGCGGAAGCTTGGTGCCCTACGGAAGCCTTGCAAACATGATGCGGAAAAAATAGATGAGATAGTGCGAGCACTCTTCCCCGTCCGTGTTGAAGCTGTCCATGATGAAACACCAGTCGAGTGTCCACTCTTCACACAGCCGGAACTGGAAGAGGGAGTCCTTTCACTAAAAGCGAGGAAGTCTCCAGGTCCGGATGGTGTTCCGGCTGAGGTGTTGCAGCTTGTCTATCACCATTGTCCTGACTTGCTACTCAGCACATTCAACGCTTGCCTAGGAGACGGGGTTTTCCCGGTACGATGGAAGGTGGCGAGGCTCGTGTTGATCAGCAAGGGGAAGGGAAATTCCGGATCGCCGTCTGTATACCGCCCGCTATGCATGGTAGACACGGCTGGGAAATTGCTAGAGAAACTCATCAAGGGAAGACTCACTGACACGATTCGTGGTGCTGGGGACCTATCTCCTCGACAGTACGGCTTTAGGGCAGGACGTTCTACTATTGATGCGATTGCAGGGATGGTGAGCGCGGTCCAAAATCCAGAGGCACATAGTCGCATCAAGCGACGGATCGTCCTGTTGGTGACACTCGACGTCAGGGACGCCTTCAACTCCGCTAGATGGCTGGATATTCTGGATACGATGGAAAACCCTTTTCAAGTTCCAGAATATCTAATGCGGCTTTTGAGGGACTACCTAAAGGACCGAAGCCTGCTCTACGACACGACACAGGGCTAATGAAGCATGGCTGTTACATCGGGTGTTGCCCAGGGATCTATCCTTGGTCCGGACCTGTGGTACGTGTCTTACGACGGGCTACTGAGACTGGAGATGCCAGATGAGTCGCGCTATGCGGATGATGTTGCGGCTCTGGTCGCTGGACGCACGATTGAACAAGCGCAGCTTAGGCTAGGTATGCTAATGCGCCAAGTAAGAGACTGGACGAATGCTCGCGGGTTCAGTTTAGCACTGAAGAAAACCGAAGTAGTCATCTTGACAAAAAAGAGAATCCCTAGAGTCAGGCTGATCAGTATTTGAGACACACGGATCGAATCGAAACCAGCGGTGAAGACCCTGGGGCTACTGAACGACTCGAAGATGAATTATTCTGAGCAAATCAGGGCAACGAATGAGAAGGCTGCTTCGGGAGTATCGGCTCTGAATCAACTTATGGCCAACGTAGGGGGACCCAACCCATCAAGAAGACGCCTCTTGTTGAGTGCTGTAGGGTCAGTGCTACTATACGGAGCAGAGGTATGGGGCGACGCTCTCAGTAAGGAGGGTTGCCGAAAACGCCTGGCACAGGTACAGATAAGAGGAGCGCTGAGGATTGCATCTTCGTATCCGGCAGTCTCTGATTCGGCGGTGAAAGTCATTGCAGGCGTGATACCTGTCGGTCTCCTTGCTAGAGAGCGCCGCTCTATTTATCTGCGTCAAAGCGAGGATGCGAGGAGAGACAGCGCTCACTCAACGCTTGGCAGCAGTCTTGGGTGAATTGCACGAAGGGAAGATGGGCTGCGCGCTTCATCCCGGATGTGAGACCGTGGCTAAATCGAAGGCATGGTGAGACTGACTTCTATCTGACTCAGCTTTTGAGCGGGAATGGGTGTTTTCAGTCTTACCTGCACAAGATTGATTAGTCATGGTCCCCCAATCGTCGGTTTTGCCCAGGAGAGGAAGACAATGCCTGCCACACATTTTTTGCGGGCATAAAATGGGACAGGCTGCGAAGGGAACGCGGTGATGCTCGAATCGGTTGACAAATGGAACCAGGTGGCACATTATGTTCGGGCAGTCCTAAAAGATAAAAGGGACTCACAGCAGCCGGGGATGTTGGGGCTGGGGGATCGCTTGTCTGACACTTCCTCTTCCCCTCTCCCCTCGCGCTAGAAGAGGGATCCCCCAGCTTGAAGGCGCCTCACGACGCAACAAAACGAGAAGTAATGTGTCAAACGGTCCCAGGCTAGGTTCTCAAGTTGATAGGGGAGGTGTTTAGTGGGTAGTCAAGCCGCCTTCTTGCGAGCATGGGAGTCCCACACTCTGTGCGTAAATGGGCATTCACCTCTCTACCACAAAAAAAAAAAAATTTCATCGTGATCGATCGCGCATCCCGACTTCCAGTCGATCAATGCCGTTCAATATTTGATGTAAAGCTTCGCTTGTCCTTTCTTGTTTATGCGGCGATGTAATGATGGGTGGTTGCTGCAATTCAATCATCAGGTCCGCCATCTTTGCCAGCTTCTCAATATCGGGCTCACTCGAAATCGCTAATACGACCCGAATGTTTTCCGGCAGCTGCTCCAAAAGAAGCGATCGCAACACAACATTCAACAACTGCTTTTCCCCAGTATTTCGCAGAGGTTGCAAGTAATGTGACGGTTTCCTTCCATCTAAGTTTTGCCCTTGGAATAGGCGTCTATTATTCGACCCACTGGACTCTACTAAAGTTGTTAGTATTCGCAGCTTAACAGCATTGTATTTGTCTTCCGGTGACACATTCGTGGCAATCGAACTGACACGCGGCTAAAATTCTGGCTCAGCATATTGGATTACGTATTTAAACTTGGTTTCATCCTGTGTGATGATGCCATGCGTGTGGAATGTGGCTTCAACTTGCTTGAACCAAAACTCCGGAACTAATTTGTGGAATGCCGGAAATTTAGTAATTCGCGATGCTTCGACGTACAAATTTGCGGATGAAGAAGGTCGTGCCACGATGGGAGGTGCGGTGTTTTTACGGGTTTTTGGAGTTTTTGTTATATTACCCAGCCCGGTAGCCATTTTTAAAGTTCCCAATGGCAGATTCTGAATTTGCATTTCACAACGTTTAAAATTAAATTCCGCGAGAGAATCACGTCGGTATGAGTTCAATAACAATGTTTTAATTATCAAAAATATTGTGGATATATAAATAACAAGATGCGTCTTCAATGGCGGTCAAAGCAAGGGAGACAACACAAAGGAAAAAAAATTCTCAAAAGCTCAGCTGTCATGTCGCTACAGATTTTTAATATTTTTTTGTAAAAAAAAAATTCGTATAAAAACTTTATAGAAGAATACACATATCAATTTTGAAAACGATAGATTGAGTACACTTTTTTTAAATCCTCGAAAACCACTTGAATTTTCAGAGTTTTAGCTGGTATAGTCCCTGAAGTGAACCTTCGCTGGAGAATATGTTGCGGAGAGTGCCGTTGAATCTACCTTCATATTCAATATGAAAAATAATTTGGGTATGAAATTAACACTCAAACCACAACAACTAGTTACATAACTCTACACCCAGGTGCAATTTTAACATATTTGCAATAAGCAAAAAGGTTCAAACTATGAATATGCAGATTTTCTCATCGAAAAATAACGTTTAGTATTAAAAATGCCTTAAACAATGTTCAGGACATTTTCAGGTGAAATGAATAACATTCTTTGCATTTAATTCATTAAAGTGCTTCCCTCCTACATTTCAAACTGTCCAAATATAGATTCGCAATGCGGCATTGCTTCATTAGCATGTGCAAAACGTAAACCCACCACTAAAAGTGTTTGCAGCTTCCGTTGCTCATGTAGCTCCTGTAAAGTTTCTTAATTAACCAAATCCCTAGATTTTCCAAACTACTAAGTCATGTGCGAGTCCTGTGAACCCACGCCCGCTACATCCTTGAAAACTATACAATTTGTATATTCAACACACCGAGTACACATTTAGCTCTTTCCCTAATTACCCCTTTATCCATTCTTTCGGGTACCATCTGTACTTTCCCATTGCTGGCGTTTGCATCGTGCAATGGTTGATCCTGTACTCTGTTAATTGCCGACAAACAAGCTTGTCTTCTCAAAATCTAAATTACATTTTCCCATGACACTTTACGTTGTTTGAGAAGAATAGAACATAAGAAGCACTAGAAACTTCTTTCGGTACTCAAAAAAAATCAATCCCTTATCCATTCTACCTATTTCTCACTATACCCCAGTCAATTTAGTCCTGATGTCAGTAGAATGCGGTCGTGTGTAAACGCTAAAGTTTCTGCGTCCAAAGAAATTTCGTTCCAGATGGCGTTATCTGATGCAATGTTAAAAATTCGGTTACCTTCATTATCAAACGAAACTTCGTATCCTTTCTGGTCCTTTTGCATAAAACGAATTCAACGCTAATGTTCGCTGCAAACTATCCAAAGTGCTTTTAATTTCATTAGTGTGAATTCAAAAAGATGAAACTAGTGACGAAATCATTGCAGAGCAGTAGCAAAAGCAGCACGACCAGCTATAGTGGCACAAATTGCAAGGAAATAAAACTAAAAAGAGACATGTACGAAAGGATAATAGCGAATCAACTCTAGAATAAGAAGATGCACCAGCTGAAACGAAAAAAGAGAAATGGCAAAAAAAGTTTTATCAAAAATTAATTTCCTATGATAGAGAGTTTCAGGATTTGGGTTTTTAGGTCAGCAATAGCAGCATCATAAGCGCAGCGCAAGGGGCTGGCAATTTTATTAGTTGGTAAAACGAAATCGTTTTCAAAAGATGATGATCAGTGTAATCTCGCTCCCTTATTCCTGCTTTGGAAGCTACAATCTGTATTCAAAGAGAATGATAGTCACTGCACTTTATGGTTTTGAATTTCGGCAATCGTTTGTCTGTCAAGGAAGACAGTTTTGAAAATAAAATTTTCGCTGACCCGAGGACGATGTTTTCAAGTGTAATTTCATTATGGGTTATTACTGATTTGAGTAGTTCAAATTAGATTAAGGAATCTTAGGGATTCAATCTAATTTTTTCATACCCCTTAAATTTTCAAATATATCTTAAGTACTCATTTTTTTATTCCTAATCTCTACATAACTTAATGGGAAGCGGAACTCAATTGAATTCACCCATTCAAATGACTGCTTTCTGCATCATCAATTACAAGAGTTCATCGCAGCAGCACTCTATCATCGCAATTAAATCAGGCATCTTATTGAAACATCAATTTTTGCGCAAAGTTTATCTTCAAGACACATAACTCTGCACTGGCTCAATCTTCTGACCTGTGGGATCAAATTTTCAATAGCACCGATAGACTAGAATTGCACAATCAATTAACAATTACACTCATGGCTAGTAGTGCCACTACTTCTTGCAACATCTACTGCTGAAATGCATCCATTGTGTGAGACCACAATCTCTTGGGTCATGTCACACTACTCGTACAATAGCATCTACAGTACGCAGAGCAATTGAAAACCACTCTAGAGGGTCCTTTCTAGCGATATTGATTCGGTCATTTTCTCCTGGTCTACAAACTCTACAGCGGACATCCTTCCACTTTCGATTACGAATTCGCATTATAGGTCGTCTGCCTGTTTGTTCTGCCGCGGTCGTCATCAATTTATGCAGAATTATCGGGGAGAGACTCGGACACGCATGGTTGAAAAAAATTAAAGATGTGAGCTACCATCATCATCATCATCCTCCACGACACATGGGCAGACACAATATCTGCGGCAGTTGTACGTATATTGATGCAATTAAACTGGATAATGGGGTCGGGTCATGAGTCAGTTATATTTGTTGGCTTACACACTCTATTAATCGCACGAGAGAGAGTAATATTGCCTTCTGGGGGATACTCATTTCGTAGAATATTCTGTCGGATGTGATGTGTTCTTGTTGGGAGCGTAGTGCACACTCATTCGTTGCAAGGCAATTAGGAATGGGAGGAGGATTCAGAAGAATTATGATGAGTTTTGTTTGTAGTTCCAACTTATGAAATGGTTTACCTTAATCGTAGATGAATTTTTAAAATTAATTTTAGTAAGATATCACAATGGATTTAACTATGTGTGATGGTAGGCAAGGTAGATATCAAACTGATAATTGAACGTTTCCAAGGATAATGGCTTGGGCAGTCTATCGTTATACTCGTAATGTATACACGCTGGGACCTCGCTTTAAGACCACCATTGTATGCAGTTGCTTGCGAAGTTGACAATGATTGGTTACAATTCCGAACATATCATTGCTGGAGTTCACTGCATCTATCACCTTATATCCCTATACATGTTGCAGCATGCTTTTACTAAACCTGTATCCCAAAGATGTTCTCCGACGGGAAACTCATGTTGCGGCCACGTTGTGTTTGCATTTCAATATTTATTAATTCGTTGAAATCCGCAAACAGTAATGTTGTAGAAAATGTTCAATGATCAATTCCACTCTTGTCATTCACAAACTTGTGCATGCTGTATGTCGAGTCATTACTTAACTTTAAGCATAGCCTTATTCGACAACCTTTAGCGTTTAGATCTGCTTTGGAATTCTCTGATAGCAGAAATAGTTTGAAAAGCTGATATTCGTCATAATAAATTAAACTTGAATTGGACTGCTCGATAGCATTCTTCGACACTACCGGTGGTAGCATGAAATATGGACTCATCTCGATATCACCATCCTCTATGAGTATTTGACGTACAGCTCATCATCATCCTTATCTATGGCTTGACAACCCAAGCCAGGCTTTGGCCTCCAGGATTAACCTCTTCAATCATCACGGTTCTGCGACCTCGTTCGCCAATTGATAATTCTCAGCAAGAATCTACTGTCAGCTTCTATCGTGTCTTCCCATCTAGTCCTCGGTCTTCTCACTGGACATCCACCTTGTGCTCTACCCTTTAATGTTCTTTTGGATAGCCGGTTTTCTTCCATTCCATCTGCATGGCCTTATCATTGCAGTTTGCGTAACTTTACGCAGAAAGATACAGGTGGCTCGTCAAAAATTTCTTCAACATTGCAAAATAGTCTCGACCTTGTTCCTATCGTTGAAACGTAGTCTCCGTCCTCTTCGTTGTTTCACTGGGGCATCGATTTTCCAGAGCACTTTGCGTTCAAATAAGTTCAATATCTTTTCGGACTCGCTTATCAGGGTCCATCTATATAACTATGCTTGACTATAGATTCGTAAATACGAAGCTTACTATATTTTGTTTTTTTTTTTTTTTTTAACATTGCGTCACCGCAGCGGCACCGCAAATGAAATTACAAAGTATGTATGATAACGCTGCGGCGCTGCATCGTTGTGTCCATTATCCAATTCGACCAGATAAGATTTGAATCGAATGTGCAACACCCCTGCAGCACCGCAACGTTAAAAAATGCTCATGTGCATAGGCACTAAATGAAAAGTATGGAGTAATAGGCTTTATTTGTCGTCCAATCTCGTCCTTTTCAGCGCCTCTTCTGTTCAAGTTGGCTCCAAGATAATCAAACCTATCCACACTTTTCAAGGTTATAGGGATGGATCAGACTACGACTATATAGTCGCACTACTGTCGCAAGTTACACATGGTTAAATGGAAGCGCGCACACTCCGATTTTCGACAATTTTGGCCAGGTCGGCAGTCGCAGGAATTTGCGATTTTTCCTAAAACCAGTTTAGTAGGACATTTGACGCTGACGTGCGTGGAAGTTTCTTGCATAGCGCACAAATTGGTTAGCGCATGTATTCCTGGCAAAGACATACCTTCAAATGAGCATATTAGATCTGCGCATGCCTGAAGTTCCTTTGCAAATCTTGTCGCAGTGTGTTCATATTTGCGTCTAAAAATCGCTGTTTACGACAGTAAAATCGCAATGTGGCCGAGCCCATAGTCTCCTACGCTCAGGCTTTGTCAGACTGGCGTGTTCTTCCTCGCTTGACTCAAAAATTTAGTGTTCGTTTCGTTAACTCGTAGGCCAATTCGGTTTGCTTCAGATTCTAGGCTTACAAATTCTCCCTTGTCATCTGAGATTGAACGTGCTATAATATTGGCATCATAGCATACGCTACTAATTGTGTAGAATTGAAAATTAGTATACCAGAGAATATTTGGTCTATTGTAAACCGTTCAGTTCGAAAGCCTCCCTGATACTCGCCTATAATACTGTAATAGTACGGCTTTAATTTTCTTTCTATGATTTTGGAGAGCACTTTATAAGACGTACACAGTAAAGCGACGCCTCTATAATTTTCACATCCTAACGTGTTTCCCTTTTTGTCTATAGGACATGTTGTATTCCTCTGGTAACTTAAATGTGTACCACCCTTTGGAGCAGTCCTGTTGGTATTCCATCTATCCAATAAGCCTTATTTTTTCTGAGGTCACATACTGCTGCCTGACCTTCATCTCTAGTTAGTGATGAAATATTGCAGCCATCTATTTTTGATTTCGACTGAGTAACCTATGATTAATTCTTGTGTACTTTTGCAAAGAATTCTTTCTGCATTGAAGCCTACTCTTAGTTGTTTCATAGAGGCATACACCGATCTGACTTCATATAGATAGAGTCATGTTTTCATTTATCTGTCGGGTCTTGGTGTTGATGGTCAATCGTTCCTTTCTTTGTCACACTTTTTTATTAGGTTACTCGATAATTAATGTCGTCAACTACAACCGTCAAATTTCCACCCTTTAGGCAGGAATGAGTGAACCACTTCAGACACTAACATCTTTAGGTTTGACATTCCTTTTGTAATGCAACGACCTTCTCTTCAGGAAAGGTAACGGTTACCTTTTGCGCAATGTTTGCGTTTATCTCAGGCCTTCGTGTCCGCTAATTGACATATAATAGAACATTTCTAAAGATAATAAAAATTAATCGGAATGTCTTGTAGAGTACGAGTGGCGCGACAAGAACCCGCCTCATATGACCCCGCAAATAGCTAGCTGACAAACACGCGTGCGCCGTCGTCAAGCGAAGCTATTCAGCTGAGCTCGGTCTTCTTTATAGCTCGCTGGCACTTGAGTCAGACCATCGGCACCCTCAAACACTGAAAATCATTACAGAAAGTCTCCCCATATAGGGGGTTGACCCTTAAAAAATGTTTTCTTCACCATAGGTAGTCGAGTAGGATGTCATATGAAAGGCCTTAATCAGATTTTTTCAGACCAAGTCTCAAAATTGCCGTCACACAGTTGAGGGAGGCAGGAGAAGAGGAAAAGCATCAAATTTGGCGGCTGGTTAAAATGGGGTAGCAATGGTTAGATGCCTTTAAAGTTTTTCTTGGGTTTATTCATTATTAGTGTATTTACGATATGTAAATTCACTGCCAAACCCTTCTTACATGAGCGTAGTTCTGTCTACCCAACATATTTTTTCTTGGAAAGCCGTCGAACTCTAAGGAGTCGAAACGCGTCTGCACGCCCAACAAAGCGAAGCCCGACCGGTTTTCAAGAAAAAAGAGAATTTACTTGCGGATATCAAACAAAAAATATTTATATTCCTATGAATATGCCCGTCCTGTCAGAATGGAACCCGACTGCATCGGCGAAGATGGAAGAAAAAAATCGTCGTACTCATGATATTAAAACTGGCAATGAACGGCCCAAACAGTAAACTGATCCAAAGGAGTGTTTGGCGAAGCAAATCAGTATCGGGATGATGAAGAAAATAAATATAAAGATGTGGATGAGGGAGATAATATTATTGAATTTTAAATTATGAAAATTCCACTGAAATGAATTGTAAGACGTCTAGTATTAATGCGAAGTCTATGTAATACGTACAACACATGTATGTTCAATTCATTTCAATATAGTAAATTACTTTCATGAATTTAAAAATTCAATTTCGTGAATTAAAAATCATGAATCAAAAAATTCAGATTCCTTGATTAGAAAAAATTGGTATTCTATACTTTGCGACCGTAAAAATGCATTGGGTTTTTTATACACACAGCTGGAGACACTCCTAAATGAAGAAGAGATTCTTGATTTTATATGGCTAGACAATTTTCCTGATAAGTGTTATCCATATTCCAGACGTAAGGGGTGAGGTTTTGGTAATTGCAGAATAGGATAAACCATTAAAGTTTCTGGATAAGGCAGAAAATGGTAAATAGTTGTTCTTAGAAACAATAGTAGGGAAATTACTATTACCAATAGAAGGGACAAGTCCCGTAGAGCTCGGTTTATTTGCACCCTTTCCGGCAATTTTTGGTTTAAGCCTTATTCGTTCTGGATAGCCAGAATAATTTGCAGAATTTCCATTAGATAGACAAAGCACGCAAAAGACAGAAAGTATAGAAGGGTCTGATAAATCTTTATCGATATTTTTCCTTGGACAAATTTTATTTACATGCTCTAAACCACATGCCAAACCTGCATTCGTTCATGGTCACATGACCAAAATGCTGACATCGGTAGCACCGGGTCAAGTCTCCTCGTTTAGGTTTCTCCCGAGTAATTTGATGATACAGAGCGTAAAACAACACGAAACATATTCAGTGTAACACCATAAATATGAGAAAAGGAAGTAGAACGATTGGAGACATCAAAATCTCCCATATCAGGAGCTTGCATAACTATATCATTTTTGATTTTTTCTTAAGGGAAAGATGCACTCAGGCCCTTAATTATTAATTATACGTCTGTTAGGAGGGGTGAAAGAGTGACTAAGTTTTTTCCATCATAAGATGCATAAGCGCATCATACGCGTTAGAGTTATCAATTGAAACTTTATGAAATGGGTTTGAAAATAAATTCGCCTGATATTTCATTTCTGGAAAGGTTTTAAAAAAAGACTGTAAATTTATAGCAAATACATTGTTTGCGAAAGAAGGAAGGATTCCCATTTTTTCTCTACCCACAGCTTGCATGATTCCTCATCCTGAACCTCACGAACAAGTAAATGGTCTCGGTGTCGTGCATTGGGTTTACTGGTTCCCCAACGATGGGACACTAAATGCCGAGAAATGCAACTACAAAAACACCTGCAGCGCTGCTACTAAATCTTACTTTAACCTCCTTTGTGGGAACGTAAGAGGGTGAGGACGAGTCTTTCCGCGCCTGATAATGGAATCGAAAGTAACAACCATACCGCTGGAATGGAGGTTGGGCGACGGGCTAGCTCCCCGTCCCTATAAGACCCTACATTGTTTCAAAACCGGCAACAGAGTCTTGGACATACGGCAACGCCCTCGCAATCGAAAAATGGGCTATGGCACTGGATCCTGCAATGTCTGCCACTGTTTACTGTGGATAGGGAGTTCAAATCGCGCGCTATTGATTTCAAGGCAGTCAATGAACGGTTGTGTGCGATCCATATAAAAGTAAGTCTTCAAAATTGAAGGAAACATTCTACAATTATCTGGAAAGACTATTCGACTCATTGCCTACAAACGACACAAAAATAATTCTGGATGATTTCAACGCTAAGGTTGGCAATGACATATCTCATCGGGGAACGACTAAAGGATATAGCCTCACGATGAAACAAATGACAACGGCCAGCGCCTGATTGACTTTGCATGTAACAGAAATCTAGTCATACGTGTGACTTGCTTCCCACATCGACGCATTCATAAAATGACCTGGGTATCACCGGATGGCAACACACAAAACCAGATCGACCATGTTCTGATCCAACAACGTTGAGCCTCGAGCATACTTGACGTCCGTACATACCAAGGAGCTAATTGTGACTCGGATCATTACTTGATTAAACTAACCTATCGATGTCGTATGTCAAAGGCGTATTCGGCGAAGACTAGCGCTCTACAAAAATTCGACATCGAAAGGCTCCAAACAGCGTCTGTGGCGAAAATTTTCACAGAGAGTTTCGACAACCAGCTAGCTCCCATTTTATTAGACACATCGCTGAAAATAAGCAACGAGCTATTAATGGAAGTGAAAGCGGCGATTAAGGCCGTGGCAGAACAGACGATCGGACATCAACCCCGGCACAAAAGAAATGATTGGTTCGATGATGAGTGTCGGATGCGTTAGATAAGAAGAATCACATGTACAAGCAATATTTTGGCAGGAAAACCAGGAATGAAAATCTAAGAAGAGTAGCGAATAAGATAATTAGAGTCAAGAAAAGAAAACACTATTATGGCCAATTGAGAAGTATCGATGTAAGTCTAGCGAGCAACAAGACAAGCATATAAAGTAGTGAACAGCCTTAAACAAGGTTATCAGTGCAAGACCACGGTCTGCCATGATAACATCGGCAACATCGTCGCTGATGAAAACAGGATGAAGGAAAGAAGGGCATCATATTTCAAGAACCTCACTAATCCTCAGCACATCTTCAGAACATCGGAGCCTATAGATATTCCCGGGGAACTTCCATTGGTTCCATCTACTCTGGATGAAGGTGATTCCACCATCAAAACCCAAAAGAATAATAAAGCGCCGAGCATCGATGAGATTCTAGTGGAGCTGAATGAATATAAAGCCATTCACAAAGTCATCCAGCACATTTGGCAACAAGAAAATATGCCGAAAGAGTAGAGCCAATCAATTACATTCCCTATCCACAAAAAACGTTACAAGCTACAATGCAAAAAATATAGAGGCATACCACTACTTTGCACGGCATACAAAATATTTTCGAAAATCTTAGAAAATAAAATCAGATGATACGTCAATAGTATTATTACGGAGTATCAAGGTGGCTTTGGGGCAGGCAGATCAACAATATACCAATTATTTACAGTCTAGCAGGTACATGAGACATGCTGAGAGTTCAACATAGACGTATACCGAATATTCGTGACTTTAAGCAAGTATAGGACAGTATTGATTATAATGCTTTGCTCTGGTATCCGAGCCAAATTCGTCCGTCTTACCAAAACGAGGACATCGGCAGCCTCTCAAGTCCGCATCAATAAACAACTCACCGACGCCTTTGACACAAATATCGGACTAAAGCAGGGAGATGCGGGTTGGCCCCATTGCTGGCTCTGGAATGTCATTCGAAAGCTACCTGTCGATTCAAGCGTTACGTTATTATAAAAGTCGAGCTCCAAGTATACAAATCTATGGTAAGACCTGTATTTTGCTATGGGTGTGAAACATGGACCCTAACCCAAGCATCCGCATACATATTGAACACTTTTGAGCGACGAGTCGTGAAGTGGATAATTGAAGCGAAAACAGATGGGGACCAATGGCGAATTCTATACAACCCTAAGCTGCATGAAATTTTTGACAAGGAAGCTGCAATGGGCTGACCATGTGAATCGTATGGACAAACAACGAATACTCAAAAAGATATTTGTTGAGAGTACGAAGGGCGGAGGTCAGTGGGGAAACTGAGGAAACGCTGGTCTGATTTGGTCGACGAAGACAGTTCATCCACCTCGGATTTAAAAATTGGAGGACGCGATCAATGGACCAAGAAAGTTGGGGGCGCTTGTTGCAGGAAGCGTGCCGTAGTACTACAAAGAAGGATATTTTTTTATGAAAGTTTGAGACAACCACGACTTTTTGGTTAGCATAGAACTTTTTTGGTCAGAATGATTATTAGATAATGGTGAAAATCTACTTACATTACATGGATTGACTAGATTGTTAAAATTAATAGAATAGGATAGAAGATTCCCCAGTACCATCGGCAACTTCCATTATTACTTATTTACTAAAACTAAAGCCATTTTAACTAGCTTAAGTTCATCATCTACAAACCCCTTAAAAAATGAGCTGCTAAGAACTTTTTAATTTCAATGGTGGTCTTAACTTAATCTTAGCGACACCTGGTGGAATATTAGTAAAATAACTATACCTCTTCTCTTGTCTCTCTTTTTTTTTTTGAGTTTCTTCTTTTATTTATTTATTTATTTAAATCCATTTTACAGACAAAAATCCAATTACAAAATAGGCTTAGACAATTAGATAACGTTTAAAGTAAGACACATTCATACAACAAAATCATGCAGAAAAAAGTTAAGAATACTAATTAAACATGTAAGAAAAGAAATTAGAGGCTAGATGAAAGTTTTAAAAATTGAGTGATAAGGAAATATTAATCGCAATTCACAAAAAGTAACGTCTTTAATTTATTTTTAAAAACCAAATAGGACGTGGATAGAGAACCAAGCTCGAGGTTTTTATGCTTTCTGATAATTCGAGGCTTAATTGACCGAAAATATAAATCTGTCCAGGCGTACGGAACCTCGAGAATGTTATTAGACCGATAGGACGCGCATACTATATGTTGTGCAAGTCTTCGCTTGGAGTGGAAACAATTTGTTGTTGGTACAAATTGTAAAGGAAACATTGAACTAAGAAGGTTCTACGGGACGACAGAGAAGGGAGACGAAGTTTGGATAAACGATGCTCAGAGGAGTCATGCGTTAAGTAGAATTTGAAGAACTAAATACGGGTAAACTTACGCTGAACAATTTCTAGCGAGCTCACAAGATATAAGTGTCTAGGAGACCACACTACCGAGCAGTACTCAAGAAGCGGGCGGGCAAGACATGTGAACAGCGGTCGCAATATTTGCAAACTTGTGCAAATGCCGCATAATAAAACCAGAAACGTTTAATGTCTTAGCTAAACTTTTTTTTTTTATTGGATCATTTCACCCTTTTCACATCAACTTAATGTAAATCTATACGACAAATTTGCTCTACATTTGAAGCTTATCTAACGTCGCGCGGATATCGATCACTCTTTCGGATGGCTCCGATAGCTTTTTAAATTACTTTTTATGGAATTGTTTGCAGCTACATATAAATGAGTTGCATATTTTGAATAATAATTTTTCAGAAAAATTATTATTCAAAATATGCAACTCATTTATATGTAGCGACGTTAGATAAGCTTCAAATGTAGAGCAAATTTGTCTTATAGATTTACATTAAGTTGATGTGAAAAGGGTGAAATGATCCAATTAAAAAAAAAAAAAAAGTTTAGCTAATACAAGTACTTACAAGAGAAATTTACCTTGAATATAACTTGCAGATACAAAAACATATTGAGTTTGCATAAGTAGAAAAATTAAAAATTAACTCCCTCACCTCTGAGCATGGTGGTCGCCATCACCGGTGTGTATCTAAGAGTGATGGCCTGAGGAGAATTAGTGCACACGTCGAAACCACCTTCTTCTAACATTTTTCTTCTCTAATAATTTTTCAGAAAAATTATTATTCAAAATATGCAACTCATTTATATGTAGCTGCAAACAATTCCATAAAAAGTAATTTTAATGTCTTGTTAATTATGATAAAAATATGGGCATCGAATTTAAGCTTGGGATTAAATATTACACCAAGATCTTTGCATGAGTCAGCAGAGGAGAGAAAAATATCACATAGGGTTGAATTGTATGTTAAAGGAACAATTTTCAGAGTGAAAGTCATTTTAAAACATTTGGAAACATTGATACGAAGGGGGTTTACATTACACCAGTTATAGAGAGATCATTTTGGAGTTGCTGACAATCTTCAAGGGATCTAATTATCCGGAATATCATGAAATCATCAGCATACAGGAGACAAGATGAGGAAATTACAGACGGAAGATCATTGATAAACAGACAAGAAGAGATTGAATGGAAAGGAAGCTGTGCCATAGAGATTAAAACGACATGAACGAGAGGATAGATAGAATGAAATCCAAGAATCCAGGGAACCGGATATGCCGAGTAAAGCTAACTTTTGGCAGAGAAGAACATGGTTCACGCAGTCAAAAGCTTTGGAGAAGTCCGTGATTATTGCATCAACTTGAAGCTATTTATCTAGAGCTCTTGCAATATAATCTGCGAACTCAGCCAAGTTCGAGGAAGTTGAACGACCCTTCAAGAATCCATGTTGCTGTGGTTTGACAATTGAACTCAATGACTCAAGAAGCTTGTTGTGTACAAGTCGTTCCAGCAGCTTAGAGAAACAGGAGAGGAGTGATATGGGACGATAGTTTGAAACAGATGATGTTTTTAATGGTACGAACAACATTTGCATCTTTCCAGTACGTAGGAATGGTGCCAGTACTAAGGCTGAGATTGAATATAAGGAATAGAGGAAAACACAAAGAGAAACAAAGTGATTTTACAAATATATTTGGCTACTCATTCAACTTCAGAAGGATCTGTGAAGTGGGATGTAATTGATGCTGGACAAGTTTAAATTGAGTTTATGGAGAAGTGTCGTATATCATGAGGAAAAAGTAGAAGAAAAAAACTTGGCAAATAGGTTTGAAATATCCTGTGGGGAGGAGGCTTCAGTGTTATTCCATTCAACAGTATGCGGGATGGTAGAGGAAGATTTAAAAGATCGAATGTAGGACCAACAGGGTTTAGCGTTATTTGTCAGGAGGGAACTCTCTAAACTGCTGAGATAATTTTTCATGGCCGTTTTTTGGCCAAAGAACGCAGTCTACAAAAATTCTGTTTGGCATCATCGTTTCGGGTTAACTTATAGTGCCTATGACCCTTGTCTTTGGCTTTTAAGGCACAGAGAACTATTCGAATAAGCCAAGGCTTCATTTTAGCTTTACGAGGAGCTTGCAGAGGAGTATGATGAGCAATCAAATTGTTAAGGTACCCGTAAAATTTGTTCAAAGAACTATCACAGTCAAGACGAGAGAAGAAAGTGCACCAGTTGACCGAGTCCAGATTGGTTTTAATTACCTTACCTATGACCCTTGTCTTTGGCTTTGAAGGCACAGAGAACTATTCGAACAAGCCAAGGCTTCATTTTAGCTTTACGAGGAGCTTGCAGAGGAGTATAATGAGCAATCAAATTGTTAAGGTACCCGTGAAATTTGTTCAAATAACTATCACAGTCAAGACAAGAGAAGAAAGTGCACCAGTTGACCGGGTCCAGATTGGTTTTAATTGCCTCATTATTTGCTCTAAAGAAGTTGTAACAATAAACTGAGGCAATCCTCTGAGGTTTCAGAGTATCAACGGTTAGTGCTAGATACAAAGGTGGATGATGGAGATCAGGTTGAATACAAAGACAAAGAAAGGAAGAAAGTAACAAAGTAGGATTATTTGTTGAGGAAATACTAGGTGTTGTTAAGGGACCCCATTCCACTGCCGTGCGGATGACGAGCAAGAAAATAGGCGAAACGTTCATCGAAGAAGGCTTCGTACACAGTTAAGAGAGGATTACGGGGAGTATACACAGAGGAAATTCATAAAGAGTTATGAGGAAGAAGGATTTTAACAATTACACACTCAACAGCAGGAGCACATTTAAAGTCAGCGCAAAGTAAGCTATCAAGGGTTTTACAGACTGCAACCAAGACTCCCTCACCATCAGATTTATTAGTCACGTTAAGGTCACGGTCGCATCGGTAGACATCTGGTAAAATTTCCGCATTTGAAATATTTTCCCTTAACCATGTTTTAGTTTAACAGATAACAGAATCGTTATTTAATTGAGACATTAGTAATAAGTCCTCAAGGTTGATTCTTAAGCCACGAAGATTCTGATAATAAATAGAAATAGTTGAACGATTTGGAAGGGAAGAATTTCTTTCAGTGTTAGATGATCCTTGAAGGTTGTTGAGGCTGTTGGGAACCCGTATCGGGGCAAAATCGCCGCTTATGTGGCCTTGTATCGAATGCTTTAATGCGGGACGAAATACTATCGAAAGTTCAGCCGGAATGGTCAGTTTGAATGAACTTATAAAATGGGCAGGAAGGTTATCTCTTGTTAGTTTTACGCACTTGAAAATTCGAGGCATGTAACCAAGCTTCGATGTTACGTAGCTGGCAAGTGTATCCTTGGTTGTGTTGCAAGCGAGCCTTGATATGAACAATTGTAAAGGTGGGAAGACTGCTCGCAATACTTCGTTATCAGCAACACACTATCTATATAGTTTTGTGGCGCTGAAGGCATAACAATGTTGTGCTGAAGATTGTTAATCGTTAATTGTGTTTGGCACAGCTCAGATTGCGGCTGAAGTTTTTGTTGCTGCTGCGTATACAGGATAGACGGCTGCATACGACCATTTTGTTGCAGGTCCATAGCCTTGTTAAGTGGAGCCGAAATTGACTCGACTACCTGCTTGCTATTGTTGCGCAAGCACGCTTCGCGTGAGACCGATGCTGCCCAAGAGGAGACACAGTAGAATTTTGGATAATACAATGACGGCGTGACGACACCAGCAGAAGATATTGAGGTGTCGAGGGTTGTTCCGGAAACTGCTGTTGCTGATCCTCACTCTGCGGCAGACTCAGGAGCAATTGCGAAGGTTGCTGTTGTTGTATAGCATGCGTATTTTCGGGGGGACGAACATTGGCACCCTGTTCCGGTTGCTGGTTCATCCGACCTGTAGAAGATAATTCAGCCGTAGCAATTGAAATATTCTGGACTTTCCTTTTTTCTTCTTTTAGAATTTTCGAGTTCCTTCTTGTGTCTTGAAATTGTCTTGAATTTTCTTTCCCCTTTCTTAAAATTCAATACAAAATTCTTTATTTCAATAGGAAGGCCTCTCTTCTAGGTCATCCGTCTTGAATCTTCGTAATGGACTTTCCAAAGGAAAAGTTTGCCTTCTTGGAAATCGGAACAAAAACCAAGCAATAACTCAACAGAAATTTGGAATTACATATTAAATTCAAAAATTGAGAAAAATTCACTTTAGAACAAAACAGGTCTATTCGCTAGAATGTTTGCAAAATCAATCCTTATCAAATGAATCATGGCTTCGGAGATAGTTCTTGGCCAGAAGAAGGAATGGAAGAACCTCCTTTTACCATGTCGTTAGTTAATTCATTACTCTTAATAAAAGAGCGATATGACACTCGATTGGATTATTTCCGGTATTATTTGACTGATAAGTTGATAGTTCTTGAATTTAAAGAAAGATTTTAATTTCGAGTAACGTTTAAGAGCCCTTTGAATTAATTAACTTGTTCGATTGTGATTCGTTATAAGGCAACTGCAGGTAATGAGACTGTAGCAAGTCAATGGAAGGTCCTCAAATAAAAAAAATCACTACTACTCGTAATACGATATTGTTATCCTCTGATAACATATAGATTATACTTCGTATGAGAATACTATTACGTTCTTCAAAGAACAAGGACAGTGAGGCAAGATTTATTACGAACGACGAAATGTAACGCTTAATATGTGAGCAAATTAACTTGCTGTGTATTTTTTTGCCAGTTTTGCCTTGAAAAGCATCTCAAGGATACATTTGTCTAAATGAAACGAAATCACATCTGTCAAGAAGACCAAAAAAATCTTACATAACAATCCTTGACTCGAATTCTAGAATTACATCAAATACCCATTTTTTTTCTAAGAGCATAACTTGCGTCAAATGTATAACTCTCCTCTTTTACTATAATGGTTTCAATTTACTTTCACCTCACCATTAAACATTTTTTTTGTAATAACAACTCAGCAAATATTTCATTTATTAAACTGTTGAGCCCCCTTAAATCCGACCAAATGCAGCTCCAATTAGAGTGCACGTTTACCGAAGCAACGACCAATTCGACTCTCGGAGAAGAAAAAAATTTGATGGAAATTGTTCAAATTGGATAGTACAAATTGGAAATGACCACAAACAACCGGCACCCGACCCAAGTTGCATTCTCTTCACCCGCAAATGCATTTCATATTGAAAACGCAAACTGCATGCTTGGCACGACATCCACCCATAATCGTTTTCCCATTTTCTTGAGTTCGGTGAAAAATCACATAATATTGCTTTACAGCATTCAGGGAACAATAGAAACAATTACTCTGTGATGGAAAACGACGGAGAAATCACTGGTTGTGAGTAATCTTACAAATAGCGAAGTTTTGTTATATTTTCTGTTTTTTGTGTATTCCATCGCTCTCTGGCGAAGTTTTTGCGGTTACGCAAGGCAGGGCCCCACAGGCGTGTGGAAATCGTGAAGCGAACCAAGCACACGTCTGTTGATTGTGTGGTGGAGTTTCGGTCGATAGGTTCGGCGATTAGTCATCGCGGGCTTGGGGAGCTCTAGCTGCGGCTGGCTGGCTGAGTGGTTTAGACGAAAACAAAATAACAGGCGGCCAAGCAAGCGGGGACCGAATGAGCTAAGCGATGCGATGACAGTGAACACGGCGAAAACACTTTGAAATTTCGGGAATTGCACGAATCAATGACTTTGACAATGCATTTTCGCGAGGCAGGTGATTCGCGTTGATGACTACGCGGGTGACGAGGTGGGGATGAAAGAGGAAAATATGAATGGAAAATTTTACCAATAGATAAATAAACAATCTGCAACGACCGGATAAGAATCGTGAACTCATTCTATCTGACATTTTCCTCACAACCAATTCATATCCGAGGTGCCAACACGAGCGACTCCCTCGCCCTAGGGACATCGCATTGTGTAGGCGGTTTTCCCGTGTAGCACACACAATGCAGCATGACGGGTGGAGTCCCCGAGCCATGCGAAAATTGTGAAAGCGTCTGGTCTCGTAGACGGATGGACACTAATCGATAATGCACGAATTTCCGACCTGCCAAAAGTTGGCGGGCAATACAAGATTTTCCTCGCCGTCATGCCTGGCGAGGAAGGCGCTTTAGATTTTCTCAAGGCCGAAATGTCAGGGTTGAAATGACACTTTTCATTAATACATACCGCAACGAGGGCTGCAAGTCGGTCCTTCGTCATTTTGCCCGGAACCTTTCTCCTACGCCTTCAAAATTTTCACTGACTGCTGCTGGATGTTCCCCTGAGGATAGTTTTCGCAAACACTAGCACAAGCCTTTCCAACCACTCGCACGACGCGAAAGGCTAACACTTTGCTTAAACCGAGCAAGGACAATCCGCAATATCCAACTTTTCTCCTCGACGATTTCAAGTCGTAAGGAACCAAATTATGTTTTCACCACTTTCCGGGACCGTAATTCTCACGTCAATTACTATTCCAATTGGGCGATGTTTCTTGCACTTTTCGTCGCTAACTCACTGGCGCCCGTGGAAACTCTTTCGAGCCCTTTGCACTCGGGGCGCTTCTTGTCATAAAACCGAAAGACAGGTCGTCGGCGGACACTCAATCAGCAGTGAAAGAGATATCTTAGTGAGACGAACAGAATACACGGGCAAACACTCCACACGTAACACTTGGGGCCAATTATTAAACGGCGAGCACTTGCTTAGCCATTGACGGATGGATTGAACGGGTATTCGATGGCTGTCTCGGGCCCGCAATCCTCAATTTCCTTACGAATTGCAGAGGACGTTTTCACGACACGACGGATCCGAACTACCACAAAACCACTTCCATAAAAATCGATAAATTGACGCGACGTTCTGCAGTGGTTTCGCACTGTTGGTCAGACTGCGCTTGCGTCAATGACGTCAGCGGCGAAAATTCGCACGACTGTCGGCACCAAAGTGTGAGCTCGGGAATGTCATTAACAGAATGGCGGGAAGAATTTGAAAAATGATGCATTAAATTATGTAACGTTTGGAGAAATTAGATTAACTGAAATGTAGCCATGTTAGCAAGAAAATGCTCTTTGAAACAAAATGGCTCATGAGTAATAAAAGGCTCTGAAAATGATAATATTTCCAAATTATTATGATCTGAAAAGCATAGAATTTGTCTTCAAGTTATTAGTTTCCAAATTGATTGATAATTTGTACATGGAAGTGAATAAAGTTGATCTCAGAAAAGGTAAAAATTAAATATTATTTATGAAGCTTTGTATCATTATTACTTTTTTTTATGTTAGTGCTACAGCCTATTGCGGGTCTAGTTCGCACTATCTTAGTATTTAGATGAGTAAAGAGTATTTTAATGATTTTTTCCAATCGAATCATAAAATATGTAATAATCTTACTTAATTTCAATTTGCTATGTTTTTTTTGACAACGTATAAATTTAGGGAGCCATTTGAGCCATTAAGTTTTTGTATTATTATTGTTTGGAATTTCTTTATATTCTTTTAAAATTTATAACGATTAGTATTGAATAAAGTGCTTTTGATTTTGACTTTGAGTATTTTAATAGTAAAATACTCGCTACCACCGAAAAATCGTTCGAACTTGACTCAAGTACAATTCACAAGTAAGTGATGTCTTGCAAGATGAACAGTCTTGAACAAAATAAAATTGATAAGCTGGTTAGGCTTATCGCAATTGCTATTTTAGGAGCGGTAGATGAAGAAATTAGTGTGATAAGTAAATAGAAGCTCTTGGTGAAAAAAAGTTTCAATAGAAGAGACGAACTATGAGCTACGAATTGTCTTCTGAAGGAACGAGCATTAGAAAATCCCAAAGAATATTGCAATGTTTTTTTTAACATTGTGTGGTATAAATTTAATTATAAGCTACCATAATAATATTTTTATTATTTTGGTCAATAAGTAAATTTTTAGTGAGTGTTTTCCAATGTTCTTTAGTTTAAATAAAATGCAACTTAAATTCCTTTAATCATTGGACTTATATATTTTTCGATATAAAGCCGTTTTTGAATTTATCTACAGTCTACTTTAGTACTAGTGCAGAATAGTACTACAGACTGTAAATACTCGACAGAATTAAAAAGCTCAGACTTGTTTAGCCAGTGAACTAATGGTCAATGAGCACTACACACCCGGATTCTACGTTTAGCATTGGTTGCAAACAAACGTATTTTTAAAAGCTCCTGTTAATAATTTTTAAAATTAAAATAATTCAAAAAGTCCCATCGAAACTGACTTTTCAAAACTAATTATGGTGGCTGTACACTCTCGTGCGTGTGCTCTCGCCATCCCTCGCCGAAGGCTCTCGCGCGAGAGATCGAGTTACGGGAGCAACCCTGTACATTCTCCTTTATTCATTACGTTTGCAATCGTCGAGAAGAATGGATGCGTTAGAAATCACGGCAGCAGTAATTTTATGTGCTTTTAGCTATTTTAACTATGTGCAAATCTATCATACAAGAACAGTTAAAAAAATGGCGTAAACGGAGATGATGGATGCTCACTATGCATCGAAATAGAACACGGTAAGCAAAGATCAATCAATAGATTGATTTACTCTTTTATAACTTCTTGCATTCTGTTTTATTTTCACAGAGCTACGATGCAAAGCCAACTGGCAGAATTAGTAGTGGAGCCTTCGGATAAATTTAGAAAATTCACAAGGAATTCATCACCGGTTTTTGATTACATATTGGAAAAAGTGAAGTCTTTCATATCAAAAAAAGATACTCAGCTAAGAGAGGCGATCCCAGCAACAATTCGTCTGGCAATAACATTGAGGTTTTTCGCTTCTTGAGACAGCTTCGAAAGCCTTCACTTCCTTTTCAAGATATCTAGTTCATTGATATCAAAAATAGTACCCGAAGTCTATACAGCATTGAAACAGGTGTTTAAATTGAGGTTAGTAAATAATACGTCCGTTAATATATTGTGTTTATTAAATCGTTGATTGATAAACTGAAACTTTTTTCATATAAAATTAAAGTGCGAAGTTGTAATAAAAATCATACATAGTTTTATAGAAACAATATCAAAAACATGGAAAAATGAGCGAAGTCAATGCATAGCATCATAAAAAGCTTTATTGACAATATTAGAATTTTCAGAGTATGTAACAGGTTGAGCAGGAGTAATTACTTCATTAGATAAGATAGTTATTACTTTTGAGGGCATTTGTTGAGATGATTCTAGTATTTGAATGCCCGGAATGTCGTCTATATTATTGTGAATAGGCGAAGGTGTTGAACAAGCTTAAAAAATAATGGGATGGAATGAGTTGTTGGGATATGTTCCGATCTGAATATGCCAAATACGAAGGGCTGGGAGATGGAACGAATAGTCGACTTTATGATTGAAGTGGTTTCTTTTGAATGGTTCTGATGTATAAGCCATCAATCTCCCACATTAATTGCATTCCTTTCAACTCATGTACTTTTTTTAACTTATTGGCTAAGATTTTCCCATATCGCTCACAGTTATCTTCTGGTACTTCTTATTTTTTTGAAACATTATTCAAGGTGCTCATCGCATCTTTGATTTGTTGTCCGGCTTCTTGCAACTCGATGGGGGTTTTCCGACGTCTTTGTACCACAGGACTTACAAATGATGGCAATACGTCTCCCCTCAAAGAATCTTGTGAAACAATGGCTGCAGCTGAGATCTGTACATCTTCTGCTGCAGCCGAGAGCTGTACATTTTCTGCATCGTTTGCATATGCATTTGCTTCACTGTCACATTCGTCTTGACTTGTAGAAGGATGATTATTCTGTAAAACAAAAACGAAGCTATTTATTTACATTTTTATCTTTTCAGATTCCCGATAATGCATAATCATGGTTGCGAATAGAAGCGGGTTTTAGAAAAAACTTCCCCTAGTGCGTCGGTGCTATCGATGGAAAGCACATCGTTATACAAAGCCCAGCGTACAGTGGCTCAGAGTACTACAGCTACAAAAAAAATTCCAGCATCGTACTGTTGGCTTTAGTAGATCAAAATTACAAGTTCATATTCACTGATATCGGATGTCAAGGACGAATAAGTGATGGTGGTGTATTTCGAAATAGCGTACTGTGGCACAAAATTTGTTCTGATGATGTTAATTTACCATCACCAACACCACTGCCAGGCTCAACGAATGCAGTTCCCTATGTTTTCTTAGGAGATGGGGCTTTTGCTCTTAGTACGCATGTTATGAAACCATATCCTGGTGCCTACAATCCAGGCACACCAAAACGTATTTTTAATAACAGGCTTGCTACTTCTCGTGTAGTTGGGGAAAACACTTTTGGTATATTGGCTTCAAATTTTAAAATTTTTCGGAAGCCAATATTGCTTAATCCAGAAAAGACAGCAGTTCTAACAGTGACATGTATTTTATTGCATAATTTCCTCCACAAACGTGCTACATCAAAAAGAATTTATACGCCACCGGGAACTGTAGATATTTATGATCAAAATGATGTATTGGCTCAGCTTGGCTCCTGGAGGAATGAAGTTAAAGAGTTTGAAGGAAACTGTACCATAAGATCTTTGCTAAATGTTCCCAGAAGATCTACATTTAATGCAAAAGAAATACGAGAAGAATTCACAACATATTTCTGTACTGTCTGATGTATAAAACTTTACGCAATTCTAAATAAAAAGGTTGTTTTTCCAAACAAATAATACTTACTTCATTTGCAGTGTTTAGTGCGGAAACGCAAACCAAATCGGTTTATACACTTCTTCACTTCAGTTCCAGATTTTGGTGCACAAATTAGGCCTCTTACGTGTCCTCTATATGTCGCCATCAGTGATGTCTTCTTTTTTTTAACTCAAAAATCCATTTGCTCTGAAATTCGAGTCCACACATCCTGCAGCTTTTTTTGTCCTTGTGAAATGGATGCGTTGGACCCCATAATACAGGCTTAGTTTGGTAGACCCTTTGACTCACGCACAAAATACCGACACTGAATGGAGAGCTGACGAGGCGAGGCGAGACAAAGTAAGACAATACGAGAGTAGCATGTTCACTCTTGCACTCGTCATGCCTTACCAGGTCTCAACGAGAGTGTACAGGCACCTTTACATTTGCAAATTTGTAGTGTAAGAAGTTTGATAAGTGTCCGTACAAGACTGCAGCGATGGTCTGCTGCCTCGGCGAAAGGAGGTGTTGAGATCCGCCGAGATTGGCCTTGTTTGGGGACGCGTGAATGCGCTTGCAGGCTAGCGTTGCGGTGTCATGGGGTGGGTTCTTTCTCCCTAGTACAAGGACCCAGTACAAAAATATTTCGCACTCACGATTAAACTATGTAAAGATGTCGATCGACTGGTGTCGAGGCCGAGGTAACTACTAAGGGTTGAAATGCTTGTTCGAAGAACAAACTGGGCCGGGCAAAAAAAGGACGGACTTACAGAGACTTCCTCGTTACCGTCCATACTTATGGCCCACAAGTAAAAGTGGGGCATCCAGATGGAAGCGGTGCCCCCTCGCACCCTAACAACTGGAACGAGATCCTAACGCAGACGTGGCCATGTATTTCCCATTTGAGTGAAAAACTCATACAAACATAATTTGCACGACTCTTTCCTTCAAATGAGGAATACAAATGTAATCAATTTATGCCATAGCGTTATGCTAGGAAATCATAAAACTCTATACCCTATAAAGGCACGTGAGCGGAAGGCCACTCTACCCGGCAAGAACCCCTGGTAATTATTTTTTTTAACTGAATTAATTCAGATGAATAATTAAAATACTCAAATTCAGTTTTTACAAATTTTCACAATTTGTTTTTGTATTTTAAGTCTACAATTTGATTTCAAATAAAAAAAGAATTATAAACATTGTGAAAAAATTATTTAGCTGCATGAAAAAGTGGTGTAGTATACTTCCATTGATTTTTAATATATATCCTACAATATAAAAAAAATGGTTTTCTTTTTTTTTGTTTTCTTCTCATATATGGCAGGCAATATCCATATTTTTGTTTGTTGTAAATCTATAAAAGTTTAATTAACCAACTCCTAAAGAAGAGAAGATTATCATTTTATTCTAAGTTGTTTGTTTTTTTTTCAAGAAAGATTGTGTTGAAAAGTTAAAACCTTGAGTATAAAAATCAACTTTTCATGTAACTATTGATAAACTTTAAATGTAGGTCACGATAGAAAATTGTGTCTTTTTCATTTGTTTTTATATTTTATTATAAGTTTTACAACTGCAAAAATATTATTGTGCATATATATATATATATATATATATATATATATATATATATATATATATATATATATATATATATATATATATATATATATATATATTTATTTACTTTTTTCTTGAAAATTCTACAAGCAAACAATGAACAAGAGTATATATTAAGCAAAATGTCTCAAACGAAATATATGTCTATTTTTTTTAAATTATTATTTAAATGGAATATCTACGTAAAAAAATATTTTCAATTAGTATATCATGCGATATGTTTTCTTTTCTCGTCTTTTGTTTAATTTTTTATTTATAAGATCTACAGGATTTTAAATGTGTTGTATTCATCAAGGAAGAAATGTTGAAAGAAAACTGATTTATTAATATCTTTAAATTTAAAAAACAATTCTTGGAAAATTTCACTTCTATTGAGATTGTTTTAATTTTCCTTGAAAAATATAAAGAGCTGAAACATATTTTACTGAACTAATATCAGACCAGTAATAAGTCATTAAATATTTTGAAATATTTGTATAGTCTTCTTGCGACAACTTTTAAAAATATTTAAAATTTTTTTTGAAATGTTTCGCGGAATTATTTACTGAAATTCGGTGTAACTTTGAGCCAATACAGGACGGCGAAGAACACACTAGATTTCTTCAGATCCTGAAATTAATTTTTCACATGATTTCAGTCTCACCTGTGTTCTTCGAATCAAACAAATCCCACAACATAAATAACGGCATCGATGCCGAGCGGTCGAAGAAAATGTGTCGTGATCTCGAGATCTTGCGTGATGCAAAGAAAACAACAAAACCACGGTCGGCGCGGACTAACTCTTGGAACTTGAATTTCTTGTTAACTTCTGGGCTCCGATTCCGATTTGCAACGACTTGAGTTGTTTGGGTTTTAGGGCAACCGCGGAGATTTGCGTAACTCCTCACTCCTTGATCCTGCGTCGATTTTTCGATCGGATCACGTTCCACAGACTGTATGGTGGGTAGTCGCAGATTTGCGTATTGAACGGCGAAGGTAACTCAATCACACACAACACAATCGTGGGATGCCCTGCACTGGCTCTTCACGTTTCCCGAGCAAGGAAAATGCGAACGGGCGATCCGGTGTTGAGCTGTTACGATTTTCATTGGGTTGACAATCTCGAGCTCAAATAACGCAAAACCGGGGTTTTCGATCTTGCACTTCATGATCCTCTTGGGTTTAAATGGTATTCACTTTCACAGCCTTCCAGACACTGGGCAGAGTCTCGGGAGCAAACGGGTTAGGTGCCGGGCAAACATGACGTTTCACAGAAGTGGAATGAACTCTTGGCTAGGTTCAGCGGCGAATATTGTTTAGAAGAATTTCTTTAGAACTCAGTTGATCACAGAACGAGGTAACGAAATCAATTTTGCACAATCTTCGTACATACCATTTAAACTGAATGCCACTAGAATATTTAACTCTTAAGACTTTAGCGAAAAGCTCAAGGGATTGCCGATCCAATCTGTGGAGAAAAATGCGCCGCAATCAGCCCAACTACCTCACTCGGTTGTTCGATTCCAACTCGCCATTTGTTGCTCATCGTCACCTTGCGGGACCGCTCAAAAACCAGTCGGCGCTCCTCCCATTCACCTTCCATGGTATTGCGAAAGTGCAATTGTGGGATAGCTCAGTTGGAAAGGGGGTTGCGTGTCCAGATTTCAATTACAGATTAAATGATGAAAATTTTTTTTTTCATTTATAATTGAAATCTGGAACAGCAATATGTTGGTTTTTGAACAGTTTGCTTAGGCAACTGCTCGATTATCACAAATTATTCAATCAATTCATCGAATATATGGATTTTACTTGCGGAGAAGTCTCAAGAAGTTCAAAAAAGAAGAAATTTTTTTTTACCGTGGGCATGGAGGACCCCAATGGCTTCCACCGCTGGGGGGGCTTGGGCCAGGCATATCAAATGCAAAAAATGAAAAGAAAAAACGCACAAGTAGGTTTTGAAAATGGCACGCGTTTACGCTATCAAGCAAAGAACTGGAAAGATTTGCCAGAGACAATGAAAGAGTTACCAGAGAAAATGAAAAGACAAAACTCCGAATTCAAAATTTGGAGGAACTGATTTGTAATTTATCAAACGTCAACAAAACTAAAGTGATTAAGCCACAGAAAACATCCAAAAAACCAGAAACCGTAACATATAAAAGGAGCGAAAATAAAGCAGCCACGCAAAAAGCTCAACAAACAAAGAAACCAACAGTTCAGGATGCAAAAAGGATACCAATTCATGATGCCGATATCATACTAAGCGCGGGAGGAGATAACGACAGCGCAAATTACTCTGCGGTACTTGTTGTGCTTGATAATGATATGGATACTGAGATGGATTGCAAAGAAAATATAGGTAATATTAATGATTCTAGTGATAACTTTATCGAATATTTAAAATCAAAAAATAACGAGAAGGAGAAGAAGCCAACTGGTGTGCCTGCTGGTCCTTTGGTTACAAATAATCAGACTATTGAAAGTTTCATCAATTAATGTCCTTGGGGCAGCTCGGAGGGGATATTGTTCGGTTACTAGTAGCCGAATATAAGATAGATAATTGTGAAGTGTAGAGGGTGACCGCTGATAAACTCACAATAAAAACAAAAACACTGACTGATGACAAGCTAGTCAAAGTTGTTTCAAATAGTGTGAAAGCTCCCCATTCCACATACACGCCAAAGGCGCAAAAAAATCAGGCCTTCCTGTTAAAGGGACTGGACTGTGAGGAGAATACAGTTTATCTCCTTGAAATGTTACAGAAACCAGCACCAGCTGTCAAACTCATTAGTTGAAAAATTTGGCTACCAGGAGACCAACTATTGAAGACAAAATGTTACCATTTTATTGGGTAAGAATTCCAAATGATAGCAGTCCAAGAGCCCTCCAAAAGGTAAGATACGTGAGCTTTAGAATTATGAGGAGGGAGTGTCTTCAAAAAACTGAGGAGGACCAGTGTTACAGGTATCAAAGGTTTGGTCATTTGGCTTGTAATTATGCTATGCGCTATTGGTACGTTAAAAGTAAAGATATTCCTGCTCTCGGTGAATGCAAATCGGCACAAATGGAGCCAAAAGAAAAATGATACTGTAAAAACTGCGTACATTTGGTCATCCAGTATCATATTTAACATCGTCTAGCTGCGTCAAGCCCGGGGTATCATTTGCATTTGCTGCTAGAGGACCAGCAGACAATAATGTAAATAAAATAAATAATGTAAATGGCAATAATGAGCTGCTTCTTAAAATTTACCAACAGCTTGAATCTCTCGGAAAGAATCAGTAAGCTAGATCCAAAAATCAATTTTGTTTTTCAACGTTTCGGCCAACATCCTCCAAAATAGTTTGTCATCCTGTCACATTTCTATGGATAGGCCATCTCATCTCGATCAACGTCAACTCCATTGTTACTCTACATTGACGAGACTATCTTCTTGAATTCATTACTAAGCAAAAGCCTGACATCATGCTTCTCACTGAAATTCACCTCAATTCATGGCACTCCATGACATTTAAGGATTTTGAATTCATTAGAAACGATAAGGTAAACGGTGATGAAGGAGGTGGATATTAGTTAGACGACCCTATTGTTTCCAATAAATTAAAAAAGTCGAATTCAAAAACTTTGAATTTCTTGAAGTGCCCGTTATCAGAATTTCACTGCCAGGTGCGGATAACCTCTTCGTTCTTAAGTTCCAGGAAGAGCTCAATTTCTTGTTTGAAATACTTGAATTGACCAGGCTGCATAATCATTATATTCTTGCTGGTAACCTAAATGCTCAGCATACATGATGGCTGAATGCCAACAATAATCCAAGAGTTTTATTCCTGAAATCGTGGATAACAGAGAACCAAATTGAATACAGGTGCAATCTATATGAGTCAGAGTTTCCAACATACCCTAGGACAAATTCATATTTGGACCTCTGCATTGCTGACGCAAGTATTGAACTCAGCTTTAATGTTTCTCAACGAAAACTGCAGGTGCTTCCTTATGATAGCGACCATAACGAAATCGTAATGGAAATAAATCGTCTTCCTCATTCCAGTTCAACATAAAAATCATCGGTCGAATTTCAAAATAAACGGATTAGGGAAAGTTTGAAAAGAAGTTTAATCGGGATTACTAGAAGCAATGTCCTCCTTCTGATGATAGCAATGTAATGTTTTTCCACCTTTTAGGTTCGAACGCGGAACCGACCTCTCATCGGTTCTAGACGTTAAGTCTGAGTAGTGCCAACGGATGGTACCAACAGGTCAACCAATCCGTGCACCGTAACCCATTCACGCGGTGGCTGCTTGTCGGCCAGCTAGTTCGGAGAGGATTTCGGTCGCGGGTCTCCGAATGGGTTACGCCCAATTACAATATTTCAGCCACCTGAACATGCCCGTTTTCCAAAACGCGTTATCAAAACAAACCATACGGAGAAGGAACCTACTTTACGTTACTCCGTATTTCTTCTTATCACCAGTCAAGAATGCAAAATCTAATTTTTATTTCTCGTTCCCGAAGTTTCGACGCGGTACCGAAAAGTATACTACTCTAACTCAACCCGACGAATACTACTCTAAATAAAATAACAAAACAACAAAGGTACCGCGTACCGCGCGCGACACGAAACCGACTTCAGCGGATTTGGCGAAACCCTACCCTCGCGACGGCATACCTACCCTGCACTCACTTTCCCACTGAAAAGGAAGAACCCCTGAAAAGGAAAGTCTTTAGTTCCTTAGCAATTCATAGTCATTTTGTTTTCATTATATTATTTTAATTGAGAAATATCTGAATTCATTAAAGTACATTGCCCTAGTTGGCTACAATTTTATAAATACGTGCTTTAATTACTTTTTTTGGATTCTTATTCATTTACAATTTGTTCTCTCCGACAGTTAGCAAATGAAGGGTACGTAACTTCAAAGATATGAAAATTAAATTTTTTGTTTTTTTTTTTGTTTCTATTTTGACTTATCGAAATTATTTATTTTGTAATCTAAAATTTAGAGTCTTATGCGTTTTAATTGTTTCTTAAAATGTTTTATGTTTTGCTTTTAAGTACAGTGGTAGGTTCTATAGTTCAGGTATTTATAACGGTGGTTAACAACATATATGTATTTAGTTGTAAGTCTATATTTATCTGATTATTTTTTTTTGTTTTTTTCTAAAAATTATGCTCGTTTTAATTATAGACTTTAAATGATGTGTTTTTTTTTTTTTTTGATCTAACAGACATACATTCCTTTGATTGTCCGGGAGCTTAAGGGTTTATGCATATTTATTTGTTAAACATCTTTTCATTTTTACTAGTAGAGCACGAGGTTTTAAAGAAAATTTAGCCAAATTTAAAAGCTCATTTTATAAAAATATTCATATATCATTGCTAGTTAAATTATCATGTAGAACTTAACTTTTTACAATGTATTTATATATTTTTTTTTTATCGATTTAATTTGCAGTGCCTGATATATTGAATTATAACTTTTCCCGTATTCAGTTGATTTGCAGAGCTCAAAATATGTACTTTATAATTCATACTGAATTGACTTAGAGCCACATTTTCTTTTACAAATTTTTTTGTCCTTGTTATCGAGACGAATTTCATTATATTCAAAAATATCTGCGTATATAGTATTTTCGAGTGAGTAGCGTAGCTCGATGATACTTATTTTTACTATGTTACTACTCTACCTTGCTCTAATTGTGTCTATAAATACTTCTGGCAATTCAGTTTCTATTTCTTTAGATTAAAAGCATCATTTTTTAACATAAATTATCTTTGAAACTACAAAAAAAACAAGACTGGATCAATAACTATACATTATCGATGGTATATTACTCCCTTGTTTTTTACTATAGTTTTGACACTAGTTCTTATATACACTACAATTATCAATTTTACATATAAATGGACTAATATTCCAGTGATTGCACACACAAGAAATACATAAAAAAAATGCCAACAAATAAGACAAACCAACAATGAAACCACAACTTCCCCTAATCCAAACCATGTAAAATTGAATCAAATGGTACATTAGTCATTAGTTGAAACTGATCTTCACTCCCGTGACATTTAAGGTTTAGCTTTAGTTGATTGATCTAATTATTAGCATGATCATCTTTAATACCTCAATCCTCATCCTCAACACCTTTACTACTACGAAAATACTAATATTCATTAACCCTGAACCTTCTGACTCTCTTTGACTTTGACACTCCAGTATCTATTTCAATTAGTCCAATTACCATCTGAATTTTAATCTTAAAATTTTATATTCCAAACAATCTGTGATGGGAGCTTCTCCTACATTAATTGTACACATTTTATATTAGACATTTAGGAGAAACGTTTTCAGCTATAAATGTTATTTCCTTGTAACAATGACCAAAAGCCGTCCTTCTGTTTCCGAGTTATCTACTCGATTGATATATAAATCTTTCCAATCGGATGAATAACAATGATCAGCCGCACTGAAATACTCGTTCAAGAGCACCGCTTCTAATAACCTAAACATACCTGACAGCTGTTTGTAGTTTGCATTTGCCTCCATATTTCCCAATTTCCCAACAATTTTCGGTATTCGATCGACATCGTTCGAATGATTGTTTACAATGGTTGCGGTGGTAGGGGAGGAACTACTGCTCTTTGGGGATGAAAGTGGTGTCACTGGGCCGGAAGCTGAGTTAACAGTCCCATTAAGCTTCAACTTAATCGGGTCAGGTGGTGTTATCGTGTTGTTCTTGCGCTGGCAATGATTCTCCCTCTTCACTACTACCACTGTGTCTTCTGCATCATCACGACCATTTACTTTTCCGGTATTATTATTGCTGCTGATTTTGTTGAACTGGCGAATTCGATTCGTTCCTATGCACTGCATTCCAATTTATGGGGCGATTAACTGCAAGCAAACACGGTAATGCATTCGTCGATGTAAGCCGAACGAAAAATTACCTCTTAATTAGATTTAGTCCAATTAGTACCGCGCCAACTTTCCTGGATTTGCAATTTTCTCCAACCGATCTCAAAATTCACAAGAACACTTTTTTCCTTCCACTAAAAATCTCCGTTATTTCTCGCCGTTTCGTTTTCTCGTGGTGCCGGACTGTCAAATCCGACAACCACCGACAAAACAGATGTGTGTGGAATGGCACGCTACATGGCGGCAATGTGCATCTCCATTTGTCGCCAGTGGCATAGTTTTTCGATGGCCACGGTGGAGGGGCATTGTCAAACGGATATGTCTCGAAATGCGTCGGGGTTTTGATTAATATTCTGTTTCAAATATTTAAATCCACAGATCTAAATATTTGGAGAAAAAAAAATATTTTCTGCGCAACGATATCCGCACGAAAGATGAAGTCCGCTTGCATTTCGAGGTCATACCCATCTGGCCGAGTGCAAGGGTTCGGGATCGGAATCACTTCGATTCCCGGGCGTAGGCGTCACATTACAGCAATGCTTGCTCAATTGTTTCTAATGACAGGAATCTAACTGACGATAAAATAGATTTCTATTTGTCAAAGTTAGAGAAGCTGACGTTGGAAAGCGTTGAGAAAGTAGTTCCCAACACTAAACATTGAAACAATATGCAAGGATATGAAGCACTAACCAATTTAATTGATGTTAATGTTTATTACTTTAAAATAAATCAAAGTTAATGTTGTATAAAGATTTATAGTAATTGAATATATGATGAAATCGGAAAGCTGTTTCAATTGTATTTGATTAAGTTGAAAGAGGGCTGATACTTTGTAGCAATCGAGCAGTAGCCTAGGTAAATTGCTTGAAAAGCAGCACAATGCTAGATACAATTTTAATTGTAAATTTAAGAAAATGAATATTTAAATTTACAATTAAATTTCAATCAACGCAACCCCATTGTAACGCAACTTACCAACGAATTGCGTTGTCCCGCAAGCAAACTACAGTTGACGGTATGAGTGAGCTCACCAATAAACCCCCGTCGCAACAGAAGAACAAGTTCATGTCGAGTATTTGAACGAAAAGCACTTGTTTACTGGACTGTCTTGCGTCCGAGGAAATTTTTAAAACAAAAGGGAATCTACCCATAGTGTACGAGCACTCACATTATTGTGATTTATTATAAGGTGCAATCAATAAATTACATTACACGAACGAATGGGTTAAAATCCGAGAGGCCATCCGCCTGGCGACGCATAGCGAATAATTGATGAGTGTACCATCTCTGGCTCTACGCGAGTGTAGTGAGTCAAGTGTTTGCATCAAGCATATAATTAACAAAACGTTCGTCTAGTGTGCTTGCCAAGAATAAAATCCAATTTATGACCTAAAGGTGCGACCGTGAATCTGCCATGCATCTCTCGCGAATAGTTGTATTTAAGTGATTTTCTACTGTTCTTATCAGCTCATTCTTTGGGTGCACGATTATTTTTGCCTTAAGTTCGTTATCTA
The DNA here is from genome assembly GCA_963969285.1 of Odontomyia ornata. NCBI lineage: Eukaryota > Metazoa > Arthropoda > Insecta > Diptera > Stratiomyidae > Odontomyia > Odontomyia ornata. Next base: position 408,690,776 of record OZ017738.1, read on the forward strand.
GCGAAAACACAAAACAGGCCATTATTGTGATTTTATTGCTGAAACACCCCAAAACATTGGCACAGCTAACTTATCCCGATCTTGTGACCAACGACCAACGTTGTTCTGTCACTGAAACACTCACAGGCACTATTCACTGACCCCCAAGGAACTTCTGATTACAAGTGAATTCAGTTGTTACTGCATCATCTTCATAGTTCATATATTGCCTGTACTTGCCGATTTCCCATCAATGAATGATCGAGTGAAATTGAATCTGCGTGGTCAACGTCCAACTGTTTGTTCGCTGAATTCATTTCAGGCAAGCGGGAAATGACAAAAGGAACATTCAAATAAGAATAAATTTTAAGGTTTTTGGCACCATTCTGCACGCTTATTTGAAGCATGAAACACCGTAGCAGTACATAGTGTCATAGAGTGTTCGGGAATGAATTCGGTCGGATGATGATGCATTGCGGATGGAAGCTCAGCAGCTGTCCCGGAATTTGCAGTGGTTGTGAAGGTCACATGAAACTTAGAATTGTGGGGCTTGGTGGCAGTGGTGCAGACTATCAAGTGCAAGTGAGTAATTCCATGTGGGCGAGTTCCTGCTGGGCACAGAGTAGAGAAGAAAACGAATTATGAACATGACCTGGATTTGGGTGGTCACTGTCGACTTGATGGAGTAATATTGGCAGAAGACTGTTCCGTGCTACTGGATTCAGTGCTTAGAAAGTGCAGTGAAATTTACACAAACAAATTGACACGACGAAAAGTGCACAAGTGTCCCCATGATATATTTTCTTGTGTTTTCTGCAAATGCATGGCACTCGGATGACAGGTAAAGAAAGAAGTTCTGCTATTTCGATTCCGTCTGCATTTTGTGCGATTTCATGGGCGTTCGTTTGTTTATTTTAAGCTCGTTTAATCAGAAGTGAAAATATCTAAAATCTACTTTGAGGGTACAAAAATCATCAACGAAAAAGAAATTCATTGCCGATAACTTTCCAAGATAAACTCGACGGTGAATAAATTTCATACTTAATATACTATCCACTGTCATTATTTATAGAAAAAGTCATAACTGAAAAGTCATAAACAATAACCCGATATATTTAAAACAACAATAGCAATAAGTCGAGAGTAATGGTAATCAGCAGTAGAAGTAGTTTCAGCACCACAAACACCACGAATTGGATTAACTTTAGCCTTTTGGCACAGATTTTAGTTTTTGTGATATTTACATTCAGGCTGACCCACCCCAAATGCGATTGCTCATCGGAGGAGGATCGGATTAGTACCCTTTTCTTTCATATTTATTTATATCAAAAGTATTTAAGTAAATTTCATAACAAAAAAGAAATCTAAATAATACTTGTGGTTTAATCTCGTTAAATTGATTTGATTAGGAAGCAATAATTGAATCGCTCTTCTTTTTCATTTGATTTGTCCTGATGTTTTGAAATTTTGTGGCAATTTTTTTAGTCAAGGCATATAAAGAGGGTTTCGCTCCTCTCTCTTCGGGGATATTGATCGTTTTCTGTAATGTCATTCCATGTGTTTCATTAAAAATACTGAGTAGATAAGTTGCACAAAACATTTGGTCTTCCACTTAATTGGAAACCTGACCGGATATGGGACCCGCCACATTGGCTGGCCCCTCGGCTGAGCTCACCCCTTATTATGACGTTACAGGTTCTCTCGCAGGGTAGAGTGGCCTTCCACTGGCGTGCTCATTTATGTTATAGTATTATGTGACTCTATCTCATCCGACTATAACATAAGTTTGCCACGTTGATGGTTTCCATTTGAGGGAAAAGCTCATGCGAACTATGTTTGCATGAGTTTTTCATTCAAATGAAAAACATCTGACTATGTCAATCTGTCAATCTTAATCCGTATGGGGGGGGGGGGGGTTTGAGGGGACATCGCTTCAACCTGGATAACCCACTATTATTCGGGGAGCCATAAGTATCGTCGGTAAAGATGAAATACTCCCAGTCTCGTCTGTTTTCGCCAGGCCCAGTTTGCTATTTGCTTTGGCAATTTCCACCCTCAGTAGGTTACCTCGTCCTCGATACCTGTCGATCCGCATTTTATCTGCAAATTTGCGAATGCGAGATTTTTTTGTAGTGGGCCCTTTCAAAGTCAAAAGTGCTTTATTCAATACTAATTGTTATAAATTTTAGCAGAATATAAAGCGAATTCCAAACAAAAACAATACAAAAACTTAATATTCAAAATGGCTCTCTAAATTTATACGATATTAGTTAAACACATTTCATCAAAAAAATAAAGCAAATTCATTTTAACTAAGATTATTACATATTTTATGATTTGATTGGAAAAAGGAGAAAAAACCAGCCAACACTATTCTAAAATTATTTATAATTTTAACACAACAATGAACTTTGATCCTACACCTAATATGTTAGAACCTAATTCTAATAAAATTCAATCAAAAACTTTAACTAATACTAAAAATTCTATCATAATATTCCTAACCTACGCGTTTAATCTTATCTCTAAACCTAATATAATAAACATAACATATACCTAACCTATTCCTAAACTAAGTAACGAAAAACACAAAAACTGAAAATAAACACCAATACCTAGATTGCCCCGTCTCAGTTGGATCAGCTTCAACGAATCTAGCAAATGAGTATCTCCATTGGAATTATTGGTCTCGTGAACGTGGCTCGTCTATATATGTGATATATGACTGGGATGCCGCCAGAATCAAAAACATATCGATTCATGTCCAAATACACGATTACTGGGGAGAAGAACCCGCACCATGACACCGCAATGCTAGCCTGCCAGCGCATTGGCATTCACGCGTCTCCAGATAAGGCCAATCTCGGCAAACTCCACCATCCTCTCTCGCCAAGGCAACAGACCATCCTGTAAAAGAGCTCACACAGCGGCGTCAAATGAATTGTTGGCTAAAACTCACAATGTATCAAGCTTTCTCGTCTCGTCTTCAAACGAAGAGTTACAACGCGTGCAGAGTAAATTTTTCTCTTTTTAAAAAATTACCTTGTTTTTGGATCCATGAGATTACGTCTGACCTGTGTAATGGTTGATAAAAATGTATGATTTGAAATGAGATATTTAAGGACTTTAGGTAAAATAATTTAAATATTACAAAGTTTCGAAAGAAAAAGTTACCTTAAAATGCAATTGAGCTTGTTTTGTAATGCCGGAGACAAACATTGAAGAAGAGGGAATACTTACCCTCGAAATATATATTTGTTCTTTATAAAAATCAACTTAATTGCGTTCTAAGGACAACTTTTTCTTTGAAATTCATATCAAACAAACGCAAAAATACCGAGAATTCAAATAATTACAATGTTAATTAAATTATAATTCTGTTCACCATATCCTATCCTTATCTACTCCCTAAATCTTGCATGTTCTAAAATCTAACCGTTGAGATTTTCATATTCCGAACGCACCCTTTTAGAATGTCATTTTTCATACATGCCGGCAAAAACTATCAAAAAATTCCCATTTGAATTTCCACCAACTTCGTATGGTACTTTGAAACTGTGTGGAACGCCATTGTTGACCGAATCGACTTGTGCTGCTCGGAATTATAATCTTCAAATTTCCACTTGATCACAAACTAAGGTATGTTTAAATTTGTTAATTTTGCATCTTTCGTGGAAGATTATTCAATTGCCGTGTTTGTTTTGGCTGTCATTGTGCAATTATTCACGAAATTTCCAGTTGAAAATTTTCCTTAATGTCGAAATTCGCTTGTGGCCTAAATTGCATCGAGCCGATATGACTTTGACTTTGAGCGGAAATTTCATTTTCAAGTTTGCCGGCTGTCCGCATAAACGTTATTCGGTGTTGTAGGCAAGAGGTCCTGACTGAATTGTTTTTAAGTTTGTTTAGTTATTTATTATTGCAGTTGAGTTTAAATAGAAAAGTGAGTAAAGAATAATTATTCCAAGTGTGCTATTAAGGAAGACAAGTGTGAAGATACTTTAATATTGATTCTGTATTCTAAGTGTAGTAGTGGTGACTCAATGATGTCGAAGGTCTTGTGAAGATTTCGAGAAAATTCGTGTTCTTTACTTCTCTAGACTGTAGGTAAATGGAGACATTTGCATCGATGCTGGTAAAAATACCATCGACGAGTCAATAAAATCCGAATTAATCTAATTTCGTAGATACGTAGATACCAATGACGTAATTTCTGTTGATTGTCTCATACCAGTGACGCCAACGTTTGTCAAGTCTTTCGCGCCTAAATATTGCTTCCATCGGAATTTTTGGGAAATTGTGCTATTTTGTTTGGGAAAATATCTCTTCTGAGGTATGATTCCTTCCTATATTCTATCGAATTCATTTAAAATCAGATGCCGGGTGTTACACAAATTTCGAAATAACGGATTTTCGTGTTTTGCCTTGAGAATGTTGACAGTGACACGAATAAATATTGGTTCGGCTTAAGCACATTCTAAATCGAGTTCAAACAATTTCATGTTGAATATTGCTATTATGAAACTCAATCGATTTCGTTAATGTAGTTCCCGAATTTGGTCCTTTTCAAAAGGCGGTGACGGCTCAACCAATGAACTCGTTTAATCTGTTTTTGGAACTAAATATAAGCCATCCTTGTGGGTTTGTTATGGAAATATATTTTCGTTTTGCTTTGCAATCTTCTAAAATTCTTAACGGTTATGTGTGCTGATATTATTTGGCCAAGATCAAGAAATGTGTTCATCAGTCTGTCGGCAGCTTTTGCCAAGAACTGAAAGGTACAGTCATCTAATGTTGAAGATATGGCTAAAGTGATGGCCTCTTAAGTTTAAAAAATTTAAAGGTTTTCTAAGAGGGTCCTCATATGCTCGTACTTACGATTTTTGGTTATAGCACTCTTTTATCGAATGGTTACCGCTGAACCGATTGCGTTCAAATTTTGTATTCCGAAGCACTTTTTAATTCTAAAACCGATAAGGTGAGGAAAAACCCGATCCCAACCCGTTTTCAATATAATTTTATTAATTTTAGTATCGAACTGACAGATGAGCACTACATTTATTCGTTAATTGACAACCCACACATTTATTGAATTGTGACCAGATGTTGTCATATAACACAAATGAAGAAAATAACTTCTAAAAATTAAAAAAGCGCCCTTGTCAACAATAGAAGGGTGCTCTTTCAAAGAATAGAAGGGTGCCCTTCCAAAGAATAGAAGGGTACCCTTCTAATGAATAGAAGGGCACCCTTCTATTCTCAAGAGGAGCACTTTTCTATTCGATAGAAGGGTACTCTTCAAATGAATAGAAGTATCAAGTATGGAAGGGTACCCTTCTATAGAGTAGAAGGAAGAGTACAAGGATGCTTCCCTAGAGAATGGAAGGATGCCCTTCTATAGAATACACACCTAAAGAACAGAAGGTTGCTTCTCTAGAGAATAGAAGGGTGCTCCTCTAGAGAATAGAAGGGTGCCCTTCTAGGGAAAAGAAGGCTGCTCTTCTAGAACCCGTCCTTGCACAATATATTACAGCAGCATCGGGGATCTGCCATTTCAAATATAATTTAATGCCTTAAATTCCACCAATATGTTTTTGAAATACAATTCCAATCCCATTTTCTTCAATTGTGTTATATGACAACATCTGATCACAATTGAATAAATGTGTGGGTTGTCAATTAACGAATAAATGTAGTGCTCATCTGTCAGTTCGATACTAAAATTAATAAAATTATATTGAAAAAGGTTTTGGATCGGATTTTTCCTCACCTTGTCGGTTTTAGAATTAAAAAGTGCTCCGGAATACAAAATTTGAACGCAATCGGTTCAGCGGTAACCATTCGATAAAAGAGTGCTATAACCCGATTTTTATCGTGTATATGAAAGATCTTCATGAAACCTTTCCAAAACAGGTCGCGAATTGCATAGGCGTCTATGTGTGAAGGAGAAGAGAAATGAAAATTATGCATGTACCCTACCGATATTGGGCAAGTTCAATCCGAAAAAAATGTCATTGTGAGAACAAATGCGACTGTCGGTAGAACTCAAAATTCCCTCGACTTTGTTACTTATCATCTATGGCCGGGCCAGGGCCTCTAGGGTTAATATACAATCACAGTTCTGCGACCTCGTTCGCCAGTTGATCAATCCCGGAAGGATCTGCTGTCAGCTTGGATCGTATCTTCCCACCGAGTCTTCCCGCTGGGCATCTACCTTGTGCTCTACCCTCCAATGTTCCTTTGGATAAGTTCTTCCTCTCTTTCTACATGGGTCGCGCATTGTTTGTGTAACTTTACGCAAGCAGACAGATACAGGTGGTTCGTCAAATAGTTCATACAACTTATCGTTGTAACGTAGTCTCCACTCTGTTCTTTGTTTCACTGGTCCGGTTTTCTGGAGCGGCTCAAATATGTCCATTGCTTTTTCGGATTCACTCGTCAGGGTCCGTGTTTCACCTTCAAATAACAGCACAGGTTTGGCAAGTTATATGTGAATATGTAGCTTATTTTGTCTTTGCACAACTCTGGACCTTAGAATGGGAACTAGAGTAACAAAGTTTATTTGCGGCGTTTTTGCAATGTCCTTTTCGGAGCCTCTTCTATTCAGGTTGACTCGAAGATATACGAAGTTGTCAAAGTCAAAAGCGTTTTATTCAATACTATTTGTTATAAATTTCCAAAGAATATAAAACAAAGTCCAAACAATAAAAATACTAAAACCTAATGACCCAGATGGCTCTATAAATTTATAAGTTATCATCAAAAACATTCAATCAAAAACCAATATCAAATTCAAATTAATTAAATTTATTACATATTTTATGAGTCAATTCAAAAATTATTTATAATTTTATCACAACAGTAAACCTTTATCCTATACCTAATATGTTATAACCTAATTCTAATAAAATTTAGTCAAAAACTTTCTTATACTAAAAAAATGCTATAATATTCCTAACCTAAACGTTAAACCTTATCTCTAAACCTAATATGGTAAACATAGCATATCCTAAATATTGAAATCTATTCCTAATTTTTAACACAAAAAAAAATAAAGCTAAATGTAAGAGGAAGGTCCCAAAAGTACCCGAGACCCGACAAAGAAAACATTTAAAAAATTGCAAAAATGTTTTTTCTATTTTTCAACATATTCTCCTTTCAGCTCGATACACTTTTCCCAACAATGTTCAATAGCTTCGATACCCACTTTATAGAAGGAACCGTCAAGCTCCTCACAATAGCTATGAACCGCAGACTACCTCTTCATTGTTAGCAAATCTTTTGCCGCCGCGCCATTTTTTCAAATTCGGAAAAAGAAAATAATCCGAGGGAGCCAGATCTGGCGAATAGGATGCGTGAGGAAGCAATTCGGACTTCAACTCATTGATTTTAGCCATCACAATGACGCACGTGTGGACTGCACGTGATGAAACAACACTTTCTTTTTCGTCAGATGGGGCTGTTTTTTCTTGATTTCATCACTCAACGCAGCAATAAGGCTGCATAATATGCGCCGTTGATTGTTTTTCCTTTTTCGAGGTAATCAATAAATATTCCACGCGCATCCCAGAAAACGGATGCCATGACCTTGCCAACTGACTGAACTGTCTTTGCTTTGTTTGGAGCCGGTTCTCCCTTTTCAGTCCACTGCTTTGACTGCTCCTTGGTCTCATGTGTAAAATGATGGACCCATGTTTCGACCATGGTTATGAATCGACGCAAAAACTCGGCTTTATTGCTGCGAAACATTGTCAAACACTCGATGGAAACATCCTTACGTTGCTGTTTGTGCTCCATTGTGAGCAAACGCGGCACCCATCTTGCGCACAGCTTTCTCATGTCCAAATTTTCGGTCAAAATACGTTGCACAGCACGTTTTGAAATGCCTGCCATGTCTGCTATCTTGCGCACTTTTAGTTAACGGTCATCTAATACCATTTTGTGGATTTTCTTCACATTTTCTGGCGTAGTGACCTCACTTAGTCGACCACTGCGGTGTTCATCTTGGCAGATGGTACGACCTCACTTAAACTCAGCCACCCAATATTTGACCGTTGTAAACGAAGGAGCAGACTTCCCCAGAGTAGAATCCTACTCGGCTTTGATATCGGTTGGACCTTTCAAATGAAAGTATTGTATGACATAACGTTGCCCGATTTTTTCCATATTTACAAATTCACTGAGAGAGTTCACTTTGGATGTCTGTCTAAAAATAATAATAAACGTACCATAATGAATTTTTCACATTAAGTTGTTGAAAGGTGGTATTTTCAATCGCAGTAATTGTTTTTTTTTTAAACTACCTGTATTCATGTCGGGTCGGGTAATTTTGGGACTACCCTCGTAACAGTAAAGTTGACGTTTGATCGAGATGAGACGAAGCTTATGTGACTGGATGACAAATAGGGACTTCAATCCCGATCCTTTTTCCAATCCCGGGATTTCGGGATTGCCTGTAGATAGTAGTAAAAAGGTTATAAAAGTCTTCAAAATCAATTTTTTTTTCATAATCTTATGTTTATATAATCATAACAAATGCAGGAAAATTCAATACAAAACAAATCAACATAAATCTCTTACAATACTTATTTACATAAAACCCTGAAGCTCGCAATTAAAAACAACAACTAATCTTAGATGTCCTTAATAAATTCATTATTTTTCTACTTATATTAACTGTTATCCTTAAATAGAGTTATCAGATACAATACTTTGTCACTTAATTTCACAAAAATCGGTTTAAGTTAAGATAATCAATTACTTTTTCTCATAAACACATTAATGTTTGACATTCTAAAATTAACTTATTAAATTTTCGTTTGTAATAAACAAAATATGTTCCAGATATCAAGATTAATGCTGTCGCGTGTTATGATTCGCGGCCAATAATTTTAATGTTCCGGGAAAGTGATAACGCAATGTCTTTTAAATTAAGTTAAAAGAGTTTATTTACTAAAAATGCACAATAATTTATTTCACTATTTCACAACTTGTCTATCAATTCTTACTTCAACTGTCTCCACTAACAATCACTTCACAATCACTCCCTTATCAATCAATATCGCTTTTCAATTCGCACTCCACACTATCGCAGTTTTACTATCGCGATTCAGCTCATTCAATCCATTTCTCGCACATTTGCGAACTACCTGGGATATTCGAGCAGCTTAATAAATGGGGCAGTGACGTCACTTTCAGATGTTGATCATGCTTGGCGGGTTTTCGAGTACATTCGTTTTGTTGATCATGATGTTCTTAATGGTTGTGAAAACAATTGCGACAGTAGCTCGCAGAATTATTTGTACATGTAACATTATTAAATTAACGAGGTAAATTTAAGGTATTAACCTTTTTACATCTTATTTGCATTGCGGAAATAAAATCTTAGAAAGACCAACGCATCCAATGTTTCGTCTCCAAGCCTAGCTCTTCATTTGTTGCACATATAAGCAGACGCTGAGAAAGCGTCTTCTGCCTCCATGCAAGTCGGAAGTATTGTCAACAAATATTTATAAATTTGTTCCAAATTGTGACCTCGAGTTTTAGTTACTTCGAAAAGAGCCATTTCTTGCTTGATCAATTTTGAAAAGTCTGTTTCTTTGATACCCTCAGGAGTTAATGTTTTCATACTGTTGATGATTTCCAGCTGAAGCTTATTTTTTAATGTTGAAGTCGCCGTACTGTAAGATGTCGATTCAATTGGTGTATTAGGATAATTTTCTTCACTACTTTCACAAAAAGTGGTATTCAACCTTTCAAATAATGAAATGATCTGTTTTTTAATTTGGACTTTGCCTGGACATGAAAATAAATATTTTACATCACCATTTAAACAACTACTCCCATTGTGAGGATTTTGTAAATAATTTAACAAGCCACTTAATTCATTACGTCGGCGATGTTGTAAGCATTTTAACAAATGTGATTTCAATCTAGTCGCCATAATTGACTCATTGCCACTCAACTGTTTAAAAAGAAACTTTCAAGTTGCACAAATTTGCGTCAGAACGACAAAATGCTTCTACGGATAGCTTAACTGGCGCCAAGACATTGATTATTTCATTTATATCTAAATCAGATTCATCGAAAATCTCTGGATTATTCAGGTCTATAAGAGCTTTTTGAACGCTATTCTTTATAAGAACAAAGCGTTCAAGCATTGTGAAGAGGCTGTTCCATCTCTTCTTACAGTCAAGCAACAAGGTTAGCTCTTTTCTATGTTCTTGCTGTACATATTTTTGAAGAATTGTTTGATCTTTTGAACAGAACAGCCGTTCGACGAACTTTTTTAACCACGTTTTAGGTAAATTTCTCGAGAGAAATTTACCTATTGCGAAGATCTTATATATATATATATATATATATATATATATATATATATATATATATATATATATATATATATATATATATATATATATATATATATATATACTCGTATATATATATATATATATATATATATATATATATATACTCGTATATATATATATATATATATATATATATATATATATATATATATATATATATACTCGTATATATATATATATATATATATATATATATATATATATATATATATATATATATATATATATATATATGAGATATAACGAAATTTGTGACCACGCTAGAGGTTGTATTTTTGCTCAGATTTCCACCAAATTATTAGGAATGGTGTATTGGGTAAATATCTCGGCTAAGTTCTTGAACCAGCTATATCGGCCAGGCGAAAACAAAATGGCGGCCATTTTAGACGAAAAATTGTGATTTCTGTTCTGACCAAAGTATAGCTCCGATTTGGATGAAATTTGGCACAAAGGTTAATTGATGTATGCGATGAATCTCACAATAAAAAATCCAAAGTCGGTACGGCTGAAACAAAATGCCGGCCGCTCAAAGGTCGAAAAACGTACAAAATTATGTTGTTGTAGTTTTGACCAAAGCTTTCAACCAATGTTAATGAAATTCGGTAGTTTAATAGAAACTATAAGTATGTAAAGCGTTATGTTAAAAAAAAAATGGAGGTCAGGTCGCAAAAAACAAAATGGCGGCCAGCTGAAACTCAAAATTTCAAAGTCTTCTAAAAGTCGCAATTTTGATCCGATGTATATGAAACTTGATTTTAAAATAGAAATCAATTAGATTAGATTATTAGATTAGGTTTAAATAGGTTTAAATATGCGACTTTTTCATGATTTCGTGGCCCTCTAGCGGTCATATTTTCCAACTTGAGATTATGGATCTTTGTACTTAGTAAAAAAGTCTAAATTTTAAAACCTAATATTTTTAGGTGCCATTTTCACTAAAAATTGAATAATTTTGCCCTGTCTAGAGTGAAACTTTGATTTGAACGAGATTTGGCACATTGATTGATGAGGTCCTACCATACAAAGATTTAAAATAACCCAAAATCAAATGCATGCATTCAAGATGGCGGCCCCCAAAAATCAGAAGGCAAGCGGAAGAATTTATATAGCAGACCATTTTAAGGGTACTGTTAAAATGTTTTTACAATACCCTAAAAAATTATGAAATCGTGACCTGTCCGTCCATCCGTCCGTTTGTTCGTGCGTCACAGTAAGTTTCCTTGCAAACCACATGAGCTAGAATGAGGAAATTTTCTACGTGGTCTCTCGCAATTTGCAGTGCAAGAAAATATTTTAAAGTATTTAAGGGGGCCTCCCCATACAGGGGGGGTGACTTAATTTTTTTTTTATTTCTGTAGCCCTCTAGCAGCCAAGATTCCGATGAAATTTGAAATTATAAAGTTATTAAAGCAAGTAAAAATTTGGGCTACTGATCGACTCGAAGATGAGTTTCTCTAAGCAAATCAGGGCAACGGCTGAGAAGGCTGCTTCGGGAATATCGGCCCTGAGTCGACTTATGGCCAACGTAGGGGGACCCAGCCCATCAAGAAGACGCCTCTTGATGAGTGCTGTAGAGTCAGTGCTACTGTACGGAGCAGAGGTATGGGGCGACGCTCTCAGCAACGAGGTATACCGAAAACGATTGGCACAGGTACAGAGAAGAGGAGCACTGAGAATTGCATCTTCGTATCCAACAGTCCGACTCGGCGGTGAGAGTGATTGCAGGCGTGATACCTGTCGCCCTCCTTGCTAGAGAACGCCGCGCTATTTACCTGCGCCGAAACGAGGATGCGAGGGAGATGGTTGTCCGCGAGGAGAGACAACGCTCGCTCAACGATTGGCAGCAGTCTTGGAGGAATTGCACGAAGGGAAGGTGGACTGCGCGCCTCATCCCGGATGGGAGACCGTGGCTAAATCGAAGGCATGGTGAGACTGACTTCTATCTGACCCAGCTTTTGAGCGGGCACGGGTGTTTTCAGTCTTACCTGCACAAGATCGGTAAGTCACGGTCTCCCGATTGTCGGTTTTGCCCAGGAGAGGAGGACAATGCCTGTCACACATTTTTTGCGTGTACCAAATGGGCCAGGCTGCGAAGGGAACTCTACAGGGAGACGGGAGAGCTCACCCCGGATAATATAGTTGCGGTGATGCTCGAATCGGTTGACAAATGGAACCAGGTGGCACATTATGCTCGGGCAGTCCTAAAAGATAAAAGGGACTCGCAGCAGCCAGAGGTGCTGGGACTGGGGGATCGCTCTTCCCCTCTCCCCTCCCGCTAGGAAAGGGACTCCCCAGCTTGAAGGCGCCCCACGGCGTAACAAAACGAGACCTGGCCCGAAGAAATGTGTCAAACGGTCCCAGGCTAAGTTCTCAGATTGACAGGGGAGGTGTTTAGTGGGTAGTCCAAGGGTATCCTCCATGGGAGTCCCACACTGCCAGACTCGGCGGGCGTAAATGCCTTCACCTCCCTACCACAAAAAAAAAAGCAAGTAAGATTTAACCTGCAAAAAATTATACAAATCGGATGACAAATCAAAAAGTCGAAAATTTACAGCTTAATATTTTTAGCAGCCGTTTTCAATAAAAATTCTAATTGGTGGCCATTGATGATTCAGAAAAGTATTGAAAATATTTATATTAATAACAACGCAAGTGCTGTTTAAACTTTTATGGAAATCTTTTGAAATTATCTATTTGAGCTATTTAAGTCGACAAGTTATCACCTTTGTGTGGTAACCACTGTGTAAACAGCAAATGTGAGAAGGACAACATCTGTGTTTATATGTTTATAACAATTTAGTATTTGACTATTTTCAATATGTGATCCATAAATGTGCAACTCAATTGAATGAGCAAAATATTTGCGCCTCTAAAAAGGGTCTTTAAATACGAACATCGGCAGATTCTTTTTATGTCAATAAATACCCATGTGGTGTTACGAAAATTTCAGTAAAAAGTTTAGTAGCTATATACGAGAAATATACCTTTCCGGCTGGCGCTGCCAACGGTGATTTTTTAAATATTGCGATCGTTCGTCAAATCTCGAAAATGGCTTGAATCGATAATTAAACCTGATCTAGGATCTTCGTCATCATCATCTGAATCCACGTTCAAAGATTGGCTCATAATTAAATCGTCTATATTTTTGTACAACAAATCGCAAATGGCCAAATGGATCCCATGTGCAAAGCAAACTTGGTGCTCTGCTTTCACAAGCTTTCCAATCTTAAGCATGACGTTTGTACCATCAGTTATTATTGCAACAATATCAGAATCAAGAGAAATGTGTAACTCAGAAAAGCGCTCCTTTATTATTCGCACAGATGCCTCAGCTGTTAATGATTCATTCATTGCGAACCAGTCCTAAATTCCAGGTTGTATTACACGAATGAATGTTTATATTCATGTATTTCTTGTTTGAGCTCAAAGTCCATTTGTCAAAGCTTAAACTGAAACTTTATCCTTCATTTTTTAATGTAAATAATTCAGATTTTATTTGCTTGGGTATCATTCCATGACCGTAACGGAGTTCGAGGTGGTATAGTCAATATCACGCTCAACCATGTGATTATTACCTAATTTCTCGATTAGTACCCATCACAGCTGGGTGAGCTGACAGTTCGACAGCAGCATCAGAAGCTCAAACTCGATGTCGCCACCGAGGCATGAACTTGGGAGCTGCTGCGCAAGTCGAGTGTGCCCAAACCCACTGCTCCACAAAGATAATTAGCGAATGAAAATTAAAGTGCAAAAGTGCGAAACAATTTTGTTTTCACATTCGATTCAGTGGAAGCGAAGTTATTGTGTCTAAAGTGACAGTATGTTTGTGTTTACACGTTTCAGAGATGGTCGTGAGGACATAAATGACGATGCACATACGGGCCGCCCAAAATCAGTGATCACCGAAAACTCCATCGAAATTGTTCGTGAATTTATCAAAAATGAGCGGAAATCGTCGTTGAAATTCATGGAATCGGAGTTGAATATCTCCAAAACATCATTTGGGCTCACGAAAGGTCTGTACACGTTTTGTTCCGCGCAAGTTAACAAGTTCTAAAATAAACGGGACTTTTGTCATGATTTTTTGACTAGAAATCGCATTTTAACCATCAATCACTCACCGTATTCGCCTGATATGGCTGCCTGTGACTTCTACCTATTTAGCCCAGTCATATTAGGGCTTTAACCTCGGAATGAAAGATAATAAGCTGCAAATTGGTATGAACCTTTGTTTTGTCATTCTAAATGTTGTCTCAAAAGTCACAATCGTTATCGTGTTCCCGTCTCAAGATATTCAAGGTCAAAGGTCACAAAAATCGGTTTTTCGCGAATATCTGGCTTCCTATCGGTTAAATGAGATTTGCATTTATTATAAAAGTTGTAGGCTATAAAATTCCCTACAACTTTTGTTTAAACTTTTTTTTCATACGACCAACCGTTTTGAAGGTAGAGCGCGAAGAGTGCACATCGTACAGTCATATACGGCCTAATGCAAGGTCAAGCGTGAGTTATGGTTATCAGTACGTTATAAAGTCAATTATTTACTTGGAAATTATAATTATTAAACAATGCCTATTATTTATGTACTAACTATTAATTATTTATATTTAATTAAAGTAGAACCTAAAGAATGGGGCTGGATGCTTGAAAATGAAATCCTGGAGCCCATACGAACGTTATTACCTCCAGCACCAGCCGAACTACTAAACGTAATATTTTGCAATTGCAAAAATGGTTGTGGTTCCCGCTGTGGATGCAGAAAATCAGGGCTACAATGTTCTTTAGCTTGCGGCCAGTGCAACGGACAAGCTTGCCTCAACGCTTCACTGTATCCAAGTAATCCCGATGAAGAAAATACATATGATCCCGATATTCTGGAAGGTTTGGAGATGAACATGACAGATAATGAGGATGATGACAATGAATCGAACATTTTTGAGCGACAAGAAGAAGAATTCATTGTCATCATCCTCATTATCTGTCATGTTCATCTCCAAACCTTTCAGAATATCGGGATCATATGTATTTTCTTCATCGGGATTACTTGGATACAGTGAAGCGTTGAGGCAAGCTTGTCCGTTGCACTGGCCGCAAGCTAAAGAACATTGTAGCCCTGATTTTCTGCATCCACAGCGGGAACCACAACCATTTTTGCAATTGCAAAATATTACGTTTAGTAGTTCGGCTGGTGCTGGAGGTAATAACGTTCGTATGGGCTCCAGGATTTCATTTTCAAGCATCCAGCCCCATTCTTTAGGTTCTACTTTAATTAAATATAAATAATTAATAGTTAGTACATAAATAATAGGCATTGTTTAATAATTATAATTTCCAAGTAAATAATTGACTTTATAACGTACTGATAACCATAACTCACGCTTGACCTTGCATTAGGCCGTATATGACTGTACGATGTGCACTCTTCGCGCTCTACCTTCAAAACGGTTGGTCGTATGAAAAAAAAGTTTAAACAAAAGTTGTAGGGAATTTTATAGCCTACAACTTTTATAATAAATGCAAATCTCATTTAACCGATAGGAAGCCAGATATTCGCGAAAAACCGATTTTTGTGACCTTTGACCTTGAATATCTTGAGACGGGAACACGATAACGATTGTGACTTTTGAGACAACATTTAGAATGACAAAACAAAGGTTCATACCAATTTGCAGCTTATTATCTTTCATTCCGAGGTTGACCCCTTTTTTTACCTAATATGACTGGGCTAATTCGGGAAATTGCATTTGGCGATGAAAGGAAAACGCTTTGCGTCCGTAGAGGGCATCCAAAAGGCTTGTACCGACATCCTGAAGGACATTCCGGTCAATGACCTGAAACACTCTTTCGAAAAGCTTTTGGATCGCGCAAAACAGTGTATCAGGCCGGAGGAGACTATTTTGAATAAACTCGAATTTATCGAAACAAAGCTCGTGTCATTTCTATTTTAGTTCAGTATCGTTTATATTGGAACGTACCTTGTATATCGAATAGAAAAATTTATCGAACTGCTAAGGTGACGAGAGTCGATATCTTCATATTGAGACTTCTTCTGAATCTTATCGCCAGATCCGTGATTGTAAGCGAAGTATTTGTGTATTTGGACATGAATCAATATGTTTTGATTCTGACGATGTCCCAATTATATATAACATATAGACGGGCCACCGATCAGAGGATAAAATATACAAATTTCAATTCACGAAACCAATAATCGTAAAGGAGATACTCATTTGCTAGATTTGTTGAGACTTGTCGAGCTGGGACGGAGGAATCTAGGTATTGGTGACTGAGTAACGAGGTCTAAATAATTGTTTTTTTTTTGCTACTTAGTTTTGAGTTTCAGCTCATTGCTACATTTAGTGTTTTTTGTTTATGTTTAATATCAGGGATAGGTTTCAATATTTAAGATAGGTATATGTTTTGTTTATTATATTAGGTTTAATGTTTAGGTTAGGAATATTGCGATAGCATTGTGTTAGTAGAAGATAAAGTTTTTGATGGAATTTTATTAGTATTAGGTTATAACATTTTAAATGTGGGATAAAAATTTACTGTTCTATGGTGTTAATACTAGTATTATAGTGAATTTTTGACGAGTGTTGATTGGTTTTTTCTCCTTTTTCCAATTGAGTCGCAAAATATATAATTTTAATTAAATTGAATTTGTAATTGTTTTTTGATTGTTATTCATTAATAATGTTTAAATTTGGAGAGCCATTTAAGCCATTACGTTTTTAGTAATTTTATTGTTTGGAATTTGCTTTATATTGTAATAACTTGCGCATTGGTCTCGGAGAGGGACCTGGCATCAACTAGAGACATTTTTTATGTAATGCGACTTTGAGACACACTAGAAATTCACAAAAAAAATGGGGTTGGATCGCGGCGTTGAACACATTTCATGACTAACACGTCCCCAACGATCCAATTCAAATTTTGATGGCAATACGGCCAATCGAATTTCTTGCACGGCACACGTGAAACCAACGAAATCTCCAAGGCGGTGCTCTATTTAGGGGGTACTTCGCGCGGCCAGGGTGCGTGCACGCGTCACCTTGACGATGGCGAGTTAAATTTCCCGGCAAGCCGTCGAAAATGCCGACAATCTTACATTCCTCGACGTGGGAGCATCAATTAGAACGCGCCTCCATTAGGGAAGTTCGACTAAAGTATCCCAACAAAGACAGAATTAATATAATTTTAGCGGATTTAGCGGTTTTCCCGACGTGCTCGCTGTGGCGATCTCAAGCCGACTCCCCGTTTTGTTTCCAATCGTCAACTTACGGCATCTGTCGCACCGGTAGTGCACGGGCACGGTTCGTCTGTCTTTATAGATTGCCTTAGAGACAATGCAATTCGTGGATGAGCTGCGTGAAAAGGTGTTGTCGTGTCCGAATTTTAATTGTAGATTTGAATAATTAAGCTTTTCAAATCTGCGATTAAAATTTGGATCAGTATTATGGCGGTTTTCGAGCAGTTTGTTTAGGCGACTGCTGGATTACTACAGCTGGACGCAATGTAATTCCTGTATCTTCTTTTTTCTTTTTTTATCACGGCAGCCTACTTGAACTCGTCACTATGATTATTTATAAAATACAGATGTTGGTGACTCCTGTACGACTTTCCACACCTTCAAGTCCGACATTTTCAGCGCCGTCATGTTCAAAGGACCTATGTTACTGGTAAGAGTTTTGAGGTGATAGAAGTCGTCGTAGCAAAGCTCGTTGACGTGAAAAGGCTCCCCCGTTTTCTTCGCAGTTCGAATGGCATTTGTGAATGCTTCTGTTGTGTATATCGGACCACTTTCAGAAAGTCGTTTTACCTGTCTTTCGATTAATGAATGTACTGAATCGCCTTCATTCTGTGTGTGTCCTTTGATTAAAAATTTGTGGTTGACTGACTTGATTCTCAGGTATCGTACGGCGTATAATTAAAGACCTCGCATAAATTTGTTTGTTGCTGCCCTGCGCAATTGTCCGGATAGAAAATTACTTCTGTCATCTCTGGTAGACACTTTTCGCAAATATTCCAATATGCACGTACCCAGCTCGTTGACCCCACGTGTCCTGTTCCCTTATCCCATACAAAACATTCGCATGAATTCGACTTGAAATCATAAACGGTGAAATTGAAAACATTCATCTTAGGCTTGTAATAGAATACGGAGACATCCCCCTTAGATAATTGAATTACAGCTTGTAAGTCATATACAACACAATTACGTCGGGTTTCTCCTTGTCAGTTATTTTTTGAGATCCTGCTAAATCCTTTTCAACTAAATGGCGATCGTAATTGTCTTTCAAGCGCTCTTTTTCTTCATCATCTACGTTTTCATAGGCGGTGCGTTATCACAAATCTTTTTTTTTTTGGGGGTGAAAAAGGACAGGTTATATTCTTGCGTGAAAACGTGTTTCCTAATTCCTTCTTCTCAGACTCGAATCCACGGACTTAGATTCCCATGTTTCCCTCTTAAATCAAGATTCCTATGTTTCCCTCTTAGATCAGGCTCCTGTAGAAGATCAGCAACCTTGTCTAAATTTTGTGGAACATTTCAGCTTGCATTTTTCTCAACAAGGAGGTTTGATTGTCCTTTCACCTCGGATTGCTTTACATTCAGTGTGCTGCTAGTATGCCTTTCCGCTATTTCTCAACTTTTTCAAAAGATTTCTTTTCCAATTCGCAGTATTCTTCTTGCGTTTGATTCCTTTTTTGGTGGGACTCGTCAAAATTGCAATATTCTGTGGAGCTGAAGAGGCGCCACTGTCATCCGCTAAAACGTTCGAGTTGTCACAGCAATCAACGCTTTCTTCTGAGGATGGTTCATTAGCCTCTGGATGGTACGTCACGTCCTTAGCCGAATCATCACCATCTTCTGAGAAAGAATTATTGGATGATGAATACTTTGGGAAGACCCCGAGGACGACGAAGAACTGGAACCCTGCTGACTAGATCCTGCAAGGGGTTCAGAAGACTTACTGGGAACTGCTGTGAAAAAGAAAAACTAGAAATTTCGTCTGTTGCAATATTATAGTCAGCAGCAACTATTTACGTTTTAATAAGGGAACTTTCATCCTTTTTCGATGCCGCCTCCCTAGCCATTTAAGCCATCATTTTCCCACGGCAAACAATTATGTGCACTAATAATCAAAATGGGTGAAACACTGTATAATGCTAATGTTAACAACAAGAATGACAAAATTATAATACTAACTTAAACTTAGGAAATCTATTTTCGTCAAGATCTTCTTAATGAGTTATAATTCAAAATTGATTACCAAGAATGGAAATGATCTTTTGTAATAACGACATAACAACTAATATTACACTGATGTGAACAGTTTTTTCCAACAATAACGTCATATTTCGCGATAAAACAACATGAGCCATTTAGATGTTTTCATAAATAACGTCATAAGTCAAAATAATGCTATCTTAGTGAAATATTAGGAAAAAGTATTGCTATCTTCCCTTATGAACAATATCGTCATAACACAAAATAAGTCACTTTTTTGAAACTCCAAAGATGTTTCCACTTTCACGGTTACATCTCAACTGTGATAATACATTGTTCATGAGAGCACATTCCCGAAATGGTGCCGGTGCTTCAACGATACAACTGTCATTTACTGATGAGTTTCAGGATGTCGTTCTTCCAGATAAAAGTACATGAAAAATCTATTATTTTTGTACTAATAACTCGAAAATCGCATTTTTTAAATTATATCATCGCAAATGAGCGATATGGGTACCCTTAAACTAAAATTTAAGTAGTCCAAAGTTCTTATGCTCTGAAAGCTTCAATAAAGTTAAATCGATTTTACAGAAGTAATAGCCATTTGAAAGCTCTCAGAGTACAACAAAAACAACGTACGGTTTTCCACCATTCCGGCTTTTTAGCTAACCAGACACTGCACTTTTAATTGAATTTTCTAATTTCCAGTTAAAATGAATAATCATAACATCTTTAATAATTCATTCAGTAAATGATAGTGATATTGCAACAAAATAGTGGCAGTTTAAAATAGAGTACCAATGGTTTTTCTTTTAAACCGAGTGTGTATTAAAGTTTTTCTTGAGTTTATTCATTGTTGGTGTCAGCATATCGTAGGTTGAGTACAAAATCCTTCTGACATGAGCGTAGTTCTGTCCACCCAGCCTGTTAATCAGATTGTTGGGCCTTCGTTAGACCCTGACAGCCCGCAATAAGACTATATTTGGGTTCTTAAGAACTGCTCTGTCACATGGATAGATAGGTACCGGTTTTAATAAGGCATTGTAAATACCCTAAAAACTCCATTGGTGTCTAGAAATAATCTCAAAAGAATTTTGAAGCCATGAAAAATCCCATTCTGAGATATGAACTTAGAGCATCGTGCCCATGGTATTAGCTGGACACTGAGGGATAGCATTGGTGAATGTCCAGCTGTTTGCTTTGGGCCGAATTTGGTTGGGATGAATTAGTGCACGTTGAGCTTCATCTGGTGGATCTCGGTCTTCGCTATTGTAACTTTTGTCATACGGCCAAATTAATCCTTTATGCATCCGTTTTCTAAGTTCTATGAAGTTTTAAAGGATTTTCGAGAGATGGCGTCACTGACATCAAATCGAATCGGACAATGTTGCAACCAACTTCATTTTGAAGCCTCATAATTAGGCTTTCTTTTTCAGTATGTGTCATTTCTCTGAAGTGTAAACAACACCGTTTTTCTGTGCTCCGGATATGTCAATTTTTGTGCCAACAAAGCACAATTTGCGGGAAGAATTACTTCTTTGCTTCCATTTGAAGAAATCTGCAGCTGAAAGTCGTCGTGTGCTGCAGGAAGCCTATATAGATCATGGTCCATCGAATTCTACTTGTTGGTTTCGACGTTTTAGAAAGGATAGTTTATAATACCCATGACAAAGGCAAAGGATGACCAGAAAAGTTTGATGATGCCGAATTGGAGGCTCTATTGGATGAACACTCGTGCCAAACGCAAGAACAGCTCGCAGAAGCATTGGAAGTAACTCAGCAAGCCATATCTGTTCGCTTAAAAGCCATGGGAATGATCCAGAATGTAGGATATTGGGTGCCGTATGAATTGAAGCTGAGAGACGTCGAATGACGTTTTTTTCACTGCTGCTCCAACGGGGAAAAAGAAATGGATTTTTGCATCGTATTGTGACTGATGGTGAAAAATGGGTTCATTACGATAACCCGAAGCGCAAAAAATCGTACGGGCCGCCCGGCCATACGCCAAAATCGACGCCAAAGCGGAATATTCATGGTGGCAAGGTCATGCTCTGTATTTGGTGGGACCAATTGGGTGTGGTGTACTATGAGCTGTTAAAACCAGGTGAAACCATCACAGGGCAACTCTACCGGCTACAATTGATGCGTTTGAGCCGAGCATTGAAACAAAAACGGCCGCAATACGAGCAAGGACACGATAAAATTATTCTTCAGCATGACAATGCTCGACCAGATGTTGCAAGGCCAGTCAAAACATACCTTGAAACGCTTAAATCGGAAGTCCTACCCCACCCGCCGTATAGCCCGAACATTGCCCTTTCCGACTACCATTTGTTTTCGTCGATGACGCATGCCCTTGCGGAACAGCACTTCCGCTCTTTTGAAGAACTCCAATATTGGATCGATTCGTGGATAGCCTCAAAAGATGAGTTGTTCTTCCGACGCGGCATCCGTGTGTTTCCAGAAAAATGGAAAAAAGTAGTGGCTAGCGATGGAAAATACTTTGAAAAATGAATTTGTAACAAATTTTAACACAATAAAGCGTCAAACTTGAAAAAAATATTTCTTAAAACTTTTTTGTACACCATATTTTACTCTTTGTTTGGTTCTTTGAAAAACATTTCATATTCTTGTGGACTTGTTTGTTCTTTATGGTTAGGCTGGACCATCTGGTATAGCACTTGAAATCTTAAGAATTTGTTGTTGGTCAAAAGAGTTTTTATAAGTATTACAGTTATCTAGTTTTAAGTTCTATTTAGCTGTTTAATTTTGATCGCGTTGTGTTGCTTGCTAGAGGAATATGCTACTTCGGCTTCGTTTTGTGTCATAACTTCAATTGCGACTTGAAGCTGCGGCTTATGACTGTCTGCACAATTTCCCTAAATGCCACTTTCAGCACTATATAATTTTCGAATTACTTTTTGGCATCCACGGAAAGACACACTAAATTTGCTCGGCGGTGCATGGGTTAATCACGTCCTGCGATTCAAGCCAATTACTCCGCTCTTTTTAGTTGATGTCCCAACATCTGTTTGGCTGTGTTCGGTTGTTCATTTTTAACCATTATCCACTATTTCATGCATCGTGTCGCACGTAATTTTCCTTTGAGTTCCTATAGTGAACATCGATAACTAAATGTATTTGCCATTCGACTTATAGAGTCCTTATCAACTTACTAAATACAGTGAAAACGTCAGGTAGATTGTTGGTTTATAAATCCAGCCATAATGTAAAAATAGAACTGAGACGAAGTGGTATATCCCTATTTTGAATGTTTAGAATTAACACATTTAACATCATTACCCAAAAACTGATCCCTCTTAATTCACGAAAATTTGTTTCTTCCCTTTTCAGATTTACTTATAAAAATGGCACAAGATGCAGCGAATATTCCAACCTTCAAGTGTGTCCTTGTGGGCGATGGTGGTACCGGAAAAACAACATTCGTCAAACGCCACATGACCGGTGAATTTGAAAAGAAATACGTTGCTACTCTTGGTGTCGAGGTGCATCCATTAGTTTTTCACACTAATCGTGGTGCTATTCGTTTCAATGTGTGGGATACAGCCGGCCAAGAAAAATTCGGTGGACTTCGTGATGGCTACTACATTCAGGGACAATGTGCGATCATTATGTTTGATGTGACCTCACGTGTTACCTACAAAAACGTCCCGAACTGGCATCGAGATTTAGTACGAGTATGCGAAAATATTCCAATTGTATTGTGTGGCAATAAAGTCGATATTAAGGATCGTAAAGTGAAAGCCAAAAGCATCGTTTTCCACAGGAAGAAGAATTTGCAGGTTAGTAAATTTCAAAGGTTTAAAGGGTCATTTAAAATATGTTAAAGACTAGCAACAGAATTTAATTTACAATAAATTCCTCTTCCAGTATTACGACATCTCAGCCAAATCGAACTACAACTTTGAGAAACCATTTTTGTGGCTGGCACGCAAACTTGTCGGTGATCCTAACTTAGAATTTGTTGCAATGCCAGCTCTTCTCCCGCCCGAAGTTAAGATGGACAAGGAATGGCAAATTCAAATCGAAAAGGATTTACAAGAAGCCCAAGATACTGCTCTACCCGATGAGGATGAAGACTTATAGAAAGTTCAAGCGTCGTTGTTGGTCGCAATCATGCTGAAGATTAATATTAAAAATAAAAGAAAACAAGATAACAAAAAAGAACACATAGCAAGAAATTTTATTTTATTTTTTCTATCATTATATGCCAATTCTGTGTCTCCCTCCAACTTAGCACTATTGATTTTTTTATTTAATGGTTATTTTATTAGAACTGTTGTTTGTGTTGCGAGAGGGGAAAATGATAAGACATGATGTATGTGTGAACTTTCGGCCAAAATAGTTTTTCCAAAAAAGAAGAAAATGGCGGAGTTTTTCGCTGTAATTTAGAAAAAATACATCCTCCAGTGCTTATCAAACCTTTCGAGACGGGGAGTTATTTTAAAGGCGATGCTCAAAAGCGAAATTGTTTATATTTGGTTTCATTACACACCGTGTGTGTAATGTACGTTTTTGGTTAGAAAATGCATTACACACTCGGTGTGTAATGCGTCTCGAATGGATTGTTGCACTTCGTCGACTATACTGTAAGATCTTTTTTTATGTGGAATGAATCATTCGTTTGAAAATAAATAAGAAATATTTAAAACAGGAAACAGTTTTTAATTCCACGTAACTCAAATAACTCGATAGAGAGCATAACCTGAAAAGACGAACGGTATTTTAGTTAACAAATGTATGATAAATATCAATTAGATGATTGGTTGCTTGAAATATCCGCTAAATTCTACATAAAGCGAATTTACATATACATTATAAGAAACCAAATTCGAGCAATACAGAAGCTTCAGGGAAAAAACGACTGGCAATAATAAACCATAAAATTCAGGGAGCCCATGATGAAGTTATCAATTTCCAAAGACCACTTCGCCATTGGCTGGATTCTTATTGCTCGTTTTCCACTTAGTCCCTTACTTAAGTGAGCAAAAGTATTTTTAGGATACGGACTGTTCGGGTCGGTCGGATTTAGTTCAGTCTGGTGTTAAACCAAGGGATTCAAATAAATTTTAGGCGGAATCCGACAATCGAGTTTTTGACGGGCATTAGATTTCTTTGATGATGGCGCCATGGTATGGTAAGGACTAATATTTTGAATTGTTAGCGAGAACAACAACAGCTCGGTCCCCGAACATTTTGGATTTATTGTGTATCGTGTGCTAGCATCACTTCGCACTCCTAGAGACAAGAAAACGAACTCTTTCCTCGAAGATTCGAGAGCAATGAAGAAAAAGACAAACTGAACATTTTATCAGTCGTCGAAATCGAGCAACTAGTCAAAGCGAATAACAAAGTGGAGAAGTATGAGAGAGAAAATGAGGAACTCAGACTTAGGACCCAGTCGCTAGAAGAGTTAGTTGGCAAACTAACTCTCACCGAGGAAAAACAGCCCACCAAGAAAGAAAAAGAAGTAAAATCAAAGGCAACCATAGAAATAGCAACAGGAACGGTAGTGAAAGTAGGTATAAGTAAATGTCCGTAGAGGACTGCAGCAATGGTCTGCTGCCTCGGCGGAAGAGGATGATGAGATCCGCCAATATTGGCTTTGTCTGGGGACGCGTTAATGCGCTCGCAGGCTAGCGTTACAGTGTCGTGGGGCGGGTTCTTTCCCCCAGCACAGGGACCCACTACAACAATTTAGCGTTCACAAATTTCTGGGTCACAAAAAAAGTCGACCGAAGTCGAAATAAAGGAGGTAACTAACTAAGGGTTGAAGGTTGCAGACATAAAAGGACAAACTGGACCTGGGGACGACAGACGGACCTAAGGGGACTTCGTCGTTACCCGACGATTCTTATAGCCCACAAATAAGAGTGGGGCATCCAGATGGAGGTGGTGCCCCCTCGCACCCTCCCAACCGGATCAAGATCCAAGCATGGACGTGGCCATGTGTTTCCCATTTGAGAGAAAAACTCATGGTCAAAACTTCGAGCAAAAACAGTCAAAGTGCACTTAAAAAAATAAGGCATTTGAACTTCCGAGTGGTGAGGTGATAACGCCTCCGGAAGAGCGAGGTTAACCAGTGCTACAGTTGCCAACAATTTGGTCGTTCGACAGCCAAATGTCCCATGAAATACAGATGTGTAAAGTGTAAAGATATCTATGCTCCCGGCGAAAGTAAATTGGCTCAGACGGAGCCAAAAGAAAAACTATTGTGTGAACTGCGGTGTCTTTGGTCACCCAGCACCATATCGACGATGCCGTCGGTATCAAAATGCAAAAGTAAAATTTACTTCGAAACAAGCACAAGTACACCGCAGCGTGATACCTTCCAGCTTCATCAAGCCCGAGGTGTCGTTTGTATTTGCTCCTAAAGGACCAGTAGACAACAATATGAATAATGTAAGTGGCAATAATGAGCTATTTGAAATCGAATTAATTTTCGCCTTCACAAAATACTCCAACTGAAATAGAAAAAACGGCTTCCTTTTAATTTTGTGTATTTTATTTTTCGTCTCGAAATAGATTTTCGACCGTAATCGTTCGGTCTTCTTCAGCGATCGCTGAAGAAGCTGTTTTTTTTCTATTTTCAATAATGAGCTGCTTCTTAAAATTTACCAGCAACTGTTTTTTATTGGAGAGAATCGATAAACAGGATGCAAAAATTAATTTTATTTTGCACCGTTTAGGGCTTTCAAATGCCTCAAAATAAGTTGTCATCCAGTCACATTCCCATGGATAGGCTTCGTCTCATCTCGATCAACGTTAACTCCATTGTGATTCTACATCGATGAGGCTCTCTTGGAATTGCTTGTCAAGCAAAACCCTGACATCCTTCTCACTGAAACCCACCTCAATTCAGGGCACTCTATGACATTCAAGGATTTTGAAATCGTAAGAAACGATAGGGTAAACGATGATGAGGGAGGTGGCACCGGAATATTAGCTAGAAGACCTATTGTTTCCAACATATTGAAAAAGTCGAATTCAAAAGCTTTGAATCTCTTGAAGTGTCCGTTATCAAAATATCACTGCCAGATGGGGATAACTTCTTCGAAACGTTCCCAAGTTCAAGGAGGAGCTCAATTCTTTGTATGAAATACTATTATATTCTTGCCGGTGACGTGAATGCCAAGTATACATTATGGCTGAACGCCAACAATATTCCAAAAGGCGTATTCTTGAAATCGTGGATAACAGAGAACCAAATCGAATACAGGTGCAATTTATATGGGTCGGAGTTCCTATCATACCCTAGAACAAATTCATATTTGGACCTCCACATTGCTAACGCAAGACTTGAATTCAGCTTTAACGGTCCTCAACGGAAACTGCAGGTGCTTCCTTATGATAGTTACCGTAACGCAATTGTAATAATATAGAAATAAATCATCAAAGGGATGATGTCTTCCTCATTCCAGTTCAACATGAAAATCATCAGTTGAATTTAAAAAAACGGATTGGGGAAAGTTTCAAAGGAAGTTTAATCCGGATTGCCAGAAGCAATGTCCTCCTTCTGACGATGGCAACGCTTGCTCAATGGTTCCTAATGACAGGAATCTAACTAACGATGAAATAGATCTGACATTGGGAAGGATTTAGAAAGTAGTTCCCAAGATTAAACGTCGAAACAAGGATATGATACAACAACCATTGCAAGGTTGAAAAGATTGAAAAGCCTTCTTCTCACTCGTGCCAACAATAATATCGGCGATTTTTGGACTAAAACCACCCCTCATTGGCTTTGTAGAAATTACACCTGAAGAATGTCCGGAAATTAATCCGGTCATACTTCAGGAGTGAGGTCAGCAATCAATGGGTGGAAAAATTGAGGAGTATTAGCCCACAGGACCCAGATGGCGTTTTCGCGAAAGTGAATAGCATATTCAGTAAGAAGTCTCGAGTGAAAGTATCGAATCTTGAAGTCACAAGTGATGAGATAGATCTTCTCGGTAGGGCTGGTATCGAAATCGATAGTACGACTCGGGATAGAAATGGAAACAGGATTATATGTGATTGATTGAACTGAAAATAGAAAAAGACAGCTTCCTTTTAATTTTATGTATTTTATTTTTATTTTTCTTCTCGAAATCGATTTTCGACCGTAATCGTTCGATCTTCTTCAGCGATTAATTTATTTTCACTCACATTCCTGCTTATATACTAGCTATATTTAAGAAAATTTACGTTAGATCATTAAAAGGTAATTAAGGAAATTTGCTTAAGCTAATAAAAGGTAGGAAAGGTAATTTACAAAAGGGGTAGTTATAAAATTATTATTTTTACAAGATTCAGAAAAGATATTATTATTTAATTAATTTAAATAGCCATGATCTGCAGTTTCCGTCATCCTGATTGATCAACTTTTTCCTTTCCCGGGTAATTGCCAGGCTTTCCATCACATCCAATCCACGTATATCTCTAGCTTCCTTGATGACTACAGTGTCCTCCATTTTTATCTCGTGGTCGTTAGTGATAATATGTTCTTTCTTTCTTGCTGCTGCTGCTTCGCCTAGATGCTCCTTGATTCGCGTGCCGATGAGTCTCCTCGTTTGACCTATGTACACTTCTTCACAAGTGGGACATTCGATGCGATAGATACCAGATTTTTCGTGTGGTTCGCGCTTGTCATTCGTTGATCCGAGAACGTTATTGAGCTGGTTCTTGCTGCTTGATTCGATTAACCGTACAGAATTGAGCTGATTTATTCGCCTGTTGATCCAATTGCTGGTGCCTTCCTGTACGTTCTTTCGGTATTCGCATTTGATAATGTTGATCGTCCCTGTCGCTGTCTATTTATCTGGATCTTCTGTGCTATTCTCTTAATCGTCGAGCCCTTGAAGGATAGAAATGGAAACAGGATTATATGTGAGGGATTGCATAAACTTGCCCATATTGGAACTCATTTTGAATGGGTTCATCTACCAAACCCTGAGGGAATAAAATATTTTCAGAGGTCGTTGAAGCAAAAGTTTCCGACTTCAAATCAAGCTTCTTCATTTCAATGATACATTAATATCTGACCTCATACCGAGATTGAGTCTTATTAATTATTTTGTCAGCTATGAAGACTTGTGTTTCATATTTCGCAGGATAAACAACAAAAAATCATGTGGTACTGATGGTATTCCAAATGTAGCTCTCCGACATTTGCATGAGGCTGTTATTAGGAATTATTGCATATGGTTCAACAACATGTTGAGCAATTCATATAGGTATTTCCGATCTTGAAGAAAGGAAAAGAATCTTCGTGCCCTAAAAGTTGTCGCCCAATCAGCTTGCTACCTAGCATCAGCAAGGTGTTTGAAATGATACTCAACAGAGCATTAAACGCCCACATTAAGGAATATGAGTTGTTGCCGAATTGCCAATTTGGTTTTCATGCCAGGCATTCGACCATACAAGCAATAGCGAAAGTAACCTCAGACATCTGTTGGAAACTAAACAACAGAGAATGTGTCGGAGCGTGTCTCATTGATATAGAGAAAGCCTTCGATACGGTGTGGTTAGATAGACTAATTTTTAAACTCCTTCAGGACAAGTTCCCCAGACGCCTTGTGATCATGATACGCAATATTTTATACGGGAAATCGTTTGTTGTAACTGATGGAAATCTGACAACAATGCGCGAGTTCAAGGTCTTGAATGGTCTACAGCACGGAACAGTTACTGCATTCGCAAGCTATTGAACGGCTTTGATTTTAACGTCTCGCCAACGCGATCATTTGTAGCGTTTGCTGATGATCTGATCATCTATACGGCAGATCGAAAAGCTACAATATTTCAATAGTCAGCGTGGTGTAGTGGTTAGAGCACTCACCCCGTAAGCCGAAGGTGCCTGGTTCGAGTCGCGTTGGCTACAACGAGATTTAGTTCAAGCGATTCATCGGAGGGACTATAAGCCTGTTCAGTTATGATACGTTCTGGTTTAAAATCAGATGGTATTGTAGCTGGGTGAACGATAATACGAGGGCGAAGGTGCCTGGTTCGAGTCTCGTTGGCTACAACGAGATTCAGTTCAAGCAATTCATCGGAGGGACTATAAGCCTGTTCAGTTATGATACGTTCTGGTTTAAAATCAGATGGTATTGTAGCTGGGTGGACGATAATACAAGGGCGGTCCCAAAAGTAGCCGACCCGACAAAGAAAACAGTAAAAAAAACTTCTTCGGAATCATATCGCATAATCTGTGACTGTGAGTGAAAACCCTTGGATTTCACAGCCATTCCACCCTACAGACGGGTATATTGCGACTTGCCTCGCTACTGGCTTCGTTCCTCCAGAAGCATTCGTGTATTTGGACATGAATCGATATGTTTTTGATTCTGACGGCGTCCCAGTCATATATCACATATATCGACGGGCCACCGATAAGAAGATAAAATATCCTCCGAATTTGAGTTCACGAGATCAGCAATTTCAATGGAGATACTCATTTGCTAGATTCGTTGAAGCTGATCGAGCTGAGACGGGGCAATCTAGGTATTGGTGGCTGAATGACAATGTTTAAATGATTCGTGTTTATTTTCAATTTTGGTGTTTTTCGTTATTTACTTTTTCAGTTGCAGCTCATTATTGCTACATTAAGTATTGTTTATTTGTGTTAAAAATTAGGGATAGGTTAGGTATATGTTATGTTTATTATATAAGGTTAGAGATAAAGTTAAACGCTTAGGTTAGGAACATTGTTATAGGATTTTTTAGTATAAGATAAAGTTTTTGATTGAATTTTATTAGAATTAAGTTAAAACATATTAGGTGTAGGATCAAAGTTTACTGTTGTAATAAGGTTATAAATAATTTTAGGATAGTGTTGATTGGTTTTTTTCTCCTTTTTTCCAGGTTGTTCCAGATCTGACATCCATATGTCAAAACTGGTTTAACCAGGGATTTGTAACACATAATTTTGACCTTTTGATCAATGTATTTGGAATGAAAGAGTTTTCGTAGGGCCATGACTACTTTTTAAGCCTTACTGAGCATGATTTTCACATGTTCAGTATAGTACAGATACTGATCGAGATAAACACCGAGCTATCGAACACAGGATTTATGTGGAACTCGTTCTAAACTACCCTCGCCAGCCATGATGTGGAAATCTTTCCAATTACGTTTCAGGTCTTGACTGACCTCTGCAGCGTTGTCCGAAACAAGATTGTTTCACACTTCTACGCATTAATTTTCATTCGAAAATTGTCAGTGTACAGCTGCACATCATTGAACATTTTTTGGAGATTGCTCTGAACTATTGTAGCTTTTCGGTCTGCCGTATAGATGATCAGATCATCAGCAAACGCTATCAATGATCGCGTTGGTGAGACGTTAAAATCAAAGCCGTTCAATAGCTTGCGAATGAAGATTGAGAAGAGCAGAGGTGCAGCAACTGTTCACTGCTGTAGACCATTCAAGACCTTGAACTCGCGCATTGTTGTCAGATTTCCATCAGTTACAACAAACGATTTCCCGTATAACATATTACACATCAAGGTATCTGGGAACTTGTCCTGAAGGAGTTTAAAAACTAGTCCATCTAACCACACCGTATCGAAGGCTTTCTCCATATCAATGAGATATGCTCCAACACATTGTCTATCATTTAGTTTCCAACAGATGTCTGAGATTATTTTCGTTATTGCATGTATGGTCGAATGCCTAGCACGAAAACCAAATTGGCAATTCGGCATCAACTCATATTCCTCAATGTGGGCGTTTAATGCTCTGTTGAGTATCACTTCAAATACCTTGCTGATGTTAGGTAGCAAGCTGATTGGGCGATAGCTTTTCGGACATGAAGATTCTTTTCCTTTCTTCAAGATCGGAAATACCTTTGCCTTTTTCCACTCATTTGGGAAATATGAATTGCTCAACATGTTGTTGAACAATATGCAATAATTTCTAATAGCAACCTCAGGCAAATGTCGAAAATCTACATTTGGAATACCATCAGTACCACATGATTTCTTCTTGTTTATCTTGCGAAATATGAAACACAAGTCTTCATAGCTGGCAAAATAATTAATAAGATTCAAGCTCGGTATGAGGTCAGATGTTAATGTTACATTGAAACGAAGAATTGATTGGCCGTTCAGGCTTGATTTGAAGTCGGAAACTTTAGCTTCAACGACCTCTGAAAATATTTCATTCACTCTCTCAGGGTTTGGTAGATGAACCAATTCAAAATGTGTTCCAATCAGGGCAAGTTTACCCAACCCTTCACAAATAATCCTGTTTCCATTTTTATCCGGAGTCGTAGTATCAATTTCGATACCAGCCCTATCGAGAAGATTTATCTCATCACTAGTGACTTCAAGATTCGATACCTTCACTCGAGGCTTCTTGCGGAATATGCTATTCACTTTCGCGAAAACGCCATCTGGGTCCTGTGGGCTAATCGCCCTCAATTTTTCCACCCATTGATTGCTGACCTCACTCCTGAAGTATGACCGGATTAATTTCCGGACATTCTTCAGGTGTAATTTCAACAAAGACAACGAGGGATGGTTGTAGTCCAAAAATCGCCGATAAATATTGTTGACGCGTGTGAGAAGAAAGCTTTTCAATCTTTTCAACCTTGCTATGGTTGGTGTTTCATATCCTTCCATATTGTTTCGATGTTCAATCTTGGGAACTACCTTCTCAATCGTTTCCTACGTCAGCTTCTCTAACTTCAACAAATAGAGATCTATTCCATCGTTAGTTAGATTCCTGTCATTAGGAACCATTGAGCAAGCGCGCCATCATCAGAAGGAGGACATTTCTTCTGGTACTCCCGATAAAACTTCTTTTGAAACTTTCCCCAGTCTGTTTTTTTTTTAAATTCAACCGATGACTTTCATGTTGAACTGGAATGAGGAAGAAATCATCCCTGTGATGATTGATTTCCATTACGATTGCGTTATGGTCGCTATCATAAGGAAGCACCTGCAGTTTCCGTTGAGGACTATTAAAGTTGAATTCGAGTCTTGCGTCAGCAATGCAAAGGTCCAAATATGAATTTGTCCTAGGGTATGTTGGGAACTCCGACCCATATAGATTGACCTGTATTCAATTTGGTTCTCTGTTATCCACGATTTCAGGAATACACCTCTTGGATTATTGGTGGCGTTGAGCCATGATGTATGCTTGGCGTTCAGGTCACCAGCAAGAATATAATAATTATGCAGCCTGTTCAATTCGAGTATTTCAAACAAGGAATTGAGCTCCTCCCTGAGCTTGAGAACAGTTCCACCAGTTGCATAGGCAGAGATAACGAAGAGGTTATCCCCACCTGGCAGTGAGATTTTGATAACGGACACTTCAAGAGATTCAAAGCTTTTGAATTCGACTTTTTCAATATTTTGGAAACGATAGAGTCTTCGAACCAATATCCCGGTGCCACCTACCCCATCACCTATTACCCTATCGTTTCTAACGAATTCAAAATCCTTGAATGTCATGGAGTGCCATGAACTGAGGTGGGTTTCGGTTAGAAGCACGATGTCAGGCTTTTGTCTGGCAATGAATTCAAGGAGATAATCACGCCGATGTAAAGTAGCAATGGAGTTCACGTTGATCGAGATGAGACGAGTCCCATCCGTGGGAATGTGGCTGGATGACAACTTATTTTGAGGCGTTTGAAAGCCACTGAAAAACAGTGTTAATTTTCGAATCTTGTTTATCGACTCTCTCCGATAAGGAATTTAATTGCTGATAAATTTTAAGGAGCAGCTCATTATTGCCACTTACATTATTTATTTTATTTACATTGTCTGCTGGTCCTCTCGCAGCAAGTGCAAATGACACCCCGGGCTTGACGAAGTTGGTAGGTATCACACTGCGGTGTGCTTGACTTTGTTTCGGAGTGACTTTAACCTTTGCATCTTGATATCGGGGGCATCCTCGATATGATGCTGGATGACCAAAGGCACCGCAATTCACACAATATAGTTTTTCTTTTGGCTCCGCCTGAGCCAATTTGCACTTGCCGGGAGCATGAATGTCTTTGCATTTGACACACCTATATTTCATGGCGCAATTGGCAGCTGAATGCTCGAACCTTTGACACCTGTAGCACTGGTTGACCTCACCTTTCTGGAGGCGTTCCCACCTTACCACGCGGAAGTTCAAGTACTGTATTTTTTGCAGGGCACTTGAACTACTTTTGCTGGAAATCTGGACTAAGTAGCGAGGCAAGTTTTTGCGCTCCACAATCGATCTCCTTGTTGCAAAGTTTTTAGCTGAAATAAATTGTATTTCTGGTGCAACTTCTTGGAGCACCTGAAGGAGATCGACTGTGTCCTCACCACAGTCCAGACCGTTCAATAAAAAGGTTTGGTTTCTTTCGCTTTTTGGGGTGTACGTAAAATGCGGAACATCTCCAGAATTTAATGCACTTATTGTTGCCTGGAAATCAACCAACGACTTAGTCCTAATTGTCAATTTATCGGAATTGACTCTTTTTATCTCAAAATTTTTTAGCTTATTTTCGGCTGCCAAAAGCCGAACTATATCTTTGCCCGTTTGCCCAAATACATTGATTGGTGGGACTTTTTCTTTTTTTTCATTAATCTTAACGAACGGACCAGCAGACAAAACTTTTGGGTTTTTCTCCCGATTTTTAATTTTAAGGTACTCTATGAACTCATTATCTAACTTAGAAGTTTTACCTGGATCATCTTCAATGCTCATCGGGTCTTCAAGTCCGGCTAGCGCAGCATAGTAATTTCTGCTGTCATTTGCGCTGAGGACATCCTCTTGATCAGCTTCTTCCTTTGGCTTTTTAGTTTTCTTGTCTTCGGTTTTTGAATTTGCTTGTTGGCCTTTCTTGGTTTCTTTAACTTTGTTGAAAGTTAAGTTCCAAAGAGTGCTTCTAATGATTTGACTCGAAGCTTGAGTTCTTCATTTTCTTTTTCAATTTTGTCAGCTTTCTCTTTTTCTTTGATCAGCTGCTCGATTTCGATTACTGACAGAATTGTCGGTTTTTCTTCTTTATTCTCGTAACTTCTTTTAAGCTTTTTTTCGCCTGTCATCATTGGCGATGGGCATGATCCTTCTGATTGATGGCTGAAGCCATCGGGCTCCTCCATCTCGTTGCTTTTGCAGCGAGACTAGAGGGAATGTTCTCAGACCGGGACTTCCCTTGAACGTATTTCCACTTTTGATTTTTCTTCAGGAAATTAATTTCAGGTATTCGATAAGTGCTCGAATAATTCGACGGTGATGGTTTTCAATTTAAAAAAATTGTTTTCAACTGACTTTTGTGAAAAATTAATTAATTTTTAAAATTAATGACAGGTGCGATTAAAAACACGTCTACACGCAACGAGTGCTAGACGTAGAATTAGGAAAGGGCCTCACGGCGTAACAAAA
Source organism: Odontomyia ornata (assembly GCA_963969285.1). Lineage (NCBI taxonomy): Eukaryota > Metazoa > Arthropoda > Insecta > Diptera > Stratiomyidae > Odontomyia > Odontomyia ornata. The sequence continues at coordinate 408,725,729 of OZ017738.1, forward strand.
CGAGACCTGGCCCGAAATAATGTGTCAAATGGTTCCAGGCTGGGTTTTCAGGTTGACAGGGGAGGTGTTTAGTGGGTAATCCAGTCGCCTTTTTTCGAGCATGGGGGTCCCACACTCTGTGCATAAATGGCATTTACCTCTCTACGAAAAAAAAATAGCCGAACCATATCGCCACCGCGATGACCGAATACATCTATTGACGGAACCTTTTCTGTCTTGCTTTACTTGAGGAACCAGCGACTCGTGAGTTGGTTTCTTCTCCTGATTTTTATTCTTTTAAACATTCAATAAAAGTTACGTCGTTATCAAATCTTTTATCATTATTATCTTCTTCCATTTCAATATCGTCCGCCAGTCCTTCCAAATAGTTTCTACTCTCATTAGCGCCGCCAGCACTTAAGATATCCTCTGCGGCCGTTTACTTCTTGTTTTTTCACCTTCATTTCTTCATCCCTTTCTTGATCACTTCTTAGAACGACAAGATACGCAACCTGAGCTCCTCATTTTTTTCTAACTCGTCAATGTAGATCATTATGTTCATTTTTCCTCCCATCATTTGCGGAACCCTTCTGATCAGTTTTCTTATTGTTATTGATCGTTCCTTCGGGTTCCCCCAGCGAAGATTTCTTGAGGTTCCTCGCTTTGTTTTTCAGTTACCGAAGCAAAATTAAGATATTAGATATACTAGTAAATAGTTCTGATGATGTAATATGAGTCTTCCAATTAAAAAATTAGTTCTCAATTGACGTTTAAAAGATAATTTAATTTTTAAAAATTAATTATGGGGCTGAATGTTAGACGTAGAATTAACAAACTTCTCTGATTGCTAGATAGAAGTTGCAAGTTACATCAGTCCACAATCTTACGATAAGTGAGCAAATACACGCGATAGGACCAGGGCGAAGTTATTGGTCAAGAACCAGACGATCATAAAGTTTTGTTTGGTTCAAATTGAAGCCAAGTTTAGTTATCAAAAATCACCAATTTGACTCAAATGGTTGATATTTTGTCTTAGCTCATCTGGTTTGGTTGTGAATATTTTTATCAAAATTACCCTCAAATCTTTCCTTTCGAAATGAATCGACAGTGTTATGGCTAAATTGTGAATATCAAAAAAACCAATATTTCAATGTTTGGAAAAATTTTTTTTCATGACACAAGAAAATTCAGTTTTTCAATGCTCGAACACATATATTAGACACAACATTTTAAACAATATATGAATCAATTAGTATAAATATATAATTTTTTGAGAGTAAGATGATATAAATAATTGACACACGAATAATAATAGACTAAACAACATACAATTTTACGAGAAACACAACAAAACATGTCAGCGAATTACTAATTTAATTTTAACAGTTGATTTTTAGAAACTGGAGATTAATAATGCTACAATTTGTTTTCAAATCAGTATATATACTTTAATTATTACAGCTGTAAACTCGTTTCTAGGATTTGTGGACAATTTATTGAAAATGGCATAGTTTGCTTTTGTTGTAATTTAATAAGATAAATTTTCAGAGCATACTCAAAGTGAAAATCATGTGTAAATGCAAGCAGAGGAAATTTAACTATAATTAATAAATCACTCAGAATGATCACTGAATTTATTTGGTATATTCACGTTAAGTGATATCAGTTAACCTGCCCAACAATTTTTGCCAATAGTTCAGTTTGAATGTGACAAAGTAAGCTAAGCGTCAAATTTGGTGGTTGGAATTGAGATTGGAAATGTAAAATTAGGATTTAGATGATTTAAACTAAGAAGCGAAATATTTTAAAACAATGCGCAAGCAAAAAAATAGACAAATTGAAAGTGGGAAATATTCAGCCTATGAGTATCGTAGCTCTTGGGAGGCCAAAGTGAAAAAAATTTTTTTTCACTCGACAAGGTAACTAGTACGAAAACAGAATACAGAGGAAGCTTCAGAATAAGACCAGTATAGTGACAAAAGTGTTGCAAGAATCATATTAAAAATGATTTTGGAGTTCTATAGAAGTTTTCTGCGAGCTTAACACATTTTGTGCAAAATTCTGCTGGAGGTAGTTTGGTCAGTTAATTTACTAAACTAAAACACAAATCAAAACCATTTTCTCTGATACATTTCAATGAATTAGTTGTACTAATAATAAAATCAATTTTAATTATTTCAAAAATATGAGCTATAGTTAATGAAAATCCATATTATAAAATATATTAATAAAATATTGCATAATTAAATGCTGACATGACAATTCAATAATTTAGTTTAACGTATATAGACAGTGAAAAATTAATGCACACATTTCGTATTAGTAAATATATGTAGTATGATGAAAATAGTTGTTGTTTCGGTTGATTTGATTACTCGTTAAAATCGGGTTCAAGTTCGGGCTCATCAGTGTTTGGTTCTTCTTGAGCTACATAAGAAGAGCAACCTGCCTCGCCTGTTAAGAAAAATAAAATAAAAACGTTATTTAAATTATTTCACACCTTTTAATCGGATTTAACCGATTTATATTGTTCAGTTCTACTTTCTAGATAAATAATGCACACATATTTTGTTCATGCATTGTCCAATTAGGTCATCATACAAGAATTTTCAATTTGATAGTAACAAAATTAATAATAACCTTCTTGTTTTGGGGATTTAAGTGCTTGTGCGTGAAGCCAGTGGTGCTGCTGTATCATTCTAACATCGACGACGCTACCTTCTGAGCTCTGAACGAAATAAAAGAATATTAATAAATATAAATTCTTAAAACTAAAAATTGCTGGGCCTAAATTCAGAGTAGTTATGGTATTCGACGTAAATTTTTAAGGGCTTCGTCGTTTTAATGTATTTATACATAATTTCGCAGGTTTTCTTCTTGTAACCTTACAGCCTAATATGTTAATATGCCTAATAGTTTTTGAGCACTGTAAGAGAAAGAGGAATAAAAAAGTAAATTATCAAAAGACAGAAATAACATTTTGATTATGTATTTAAAATGAAAATGTTTTTCAAATAACTAACAAGATTGAAAGTAGTGAAAATTCAAAACTTACATTGATCGTTATTATCACCAATCGCTCAGCATAGGGTAAAATTTCGACGTGGAAAATAAAGATATATTTTTAGTATTTTTTATATACAAGGTTTAAGTTATTTTATGACAATTTATTCAGAACGAATGACTACGCGTGAAATGTTATAAGTTAACATTTTAGTAAAAATCATCATAATGTAGGTTATAACTTCAAAGATAAAATTCATAATCAAATACATACTCTTAGGGATACCGAGGTCCCAGTGTTCGTTCAACGCATTTTATTGCATTTGAAAATACACCTATGAGAAAAACAATAAGTTTATTTTTGTCGCAAATTGCTGCATTTTTAATTCGATCATTTTTCTATTAGCGGTTTTAATTAGTTCAAACAGCGATTTTTAAAATTTTTTATATTATAGTGGCATATTGAAATTAATATATTTATTATGATTATCTAAATCAACATGATTTGCGATATTACATCTAAGTTTTTTCAGGCACCATTTTTAGGATGTTAGCAAATATGTAAAGATACGTGATAAGAATAACTGAGTGCATCTGCTGAGGTTAGCGAAGAAGTGTACGCTAAGCTACTCAAATATCTACCAAGGGCGATAGGCAATGCCCAGCTAGGACATCATGGCTCTGAGTATCAATCCAAAAAAATAATCCAAATTGATAGCATTTAATAAACCCTTACAGAAATACTCAGAGCCTAGCAGTCTTTGGTGAAAGTCGCATTCATGAATCCGAGATGAGGCTACCTAATTCAACAAAGAAGCCACATAGCAAATGATGCTCATATTGCGGGTCACGGAAACTCGAACATAAAATCGATCTATCCACGGGCTTGTATATATACATACACCATACTTTTATATGAAAGTCACGCGCATATACTATTATAGTATATGCGCGTGGCGTGCATCCTCTACTATTTATATATACAATTATTTCTCATGGTATCGGTGACGGTGTCGCTATAAAATTTGACGCGAGTTCAATACTTTTTGCCTATCCAAAAAGTGCACAACGATATATAGTACGAGGGCGGTTGAAATATGATGGAGACAAACGCTGTAGATAGCGCGCATGTATGTTTTAAAGGTCGTGGCTTGAGTATGTGATAGCTGGGTCCCTTACGAACAGTGTGGCATAGTTTTCGTTGGGAGTGCATGTTTCACGCGCGTGCTACGACCATGAGTGAACGTCAAGTGCCGACCGCCGTTGCGTAAGCATTGTCATTCGCTTTTTAGTGTGAGAAGACGTTAAAAACACGGAAATTTTTCTGCGTTTGCGAAATCGGTTTGGTAGTGATTGTCTGAGTAGGGCTGCTGTGTTTAAATGGGCCAAAGCATTCAAGAATGGTCGCGAAACCGTCGAGAATGCATGATCATCCACCGCAAACCAGCATCAGACCAGACAACATTTGCCGCGTAGAACAACTCATTTTGGAGGACCGTAGGATGAATATTCGGGACATTTCCGCTGAACTCGGCACCAGTATTGGTAGTTTGGAGTCTATCATCCATGAACACCTTCAATATCGCAAAATAAGGGCGCGATGGGTTTCTAAACTGTTGAACTTCGAATAAAAATTCACGGATAACGCGCGCCCTCATACCACGCGTCTCACTCTCGATACAATGTCGGGATTGGGGGTGGGAGATACTGGAACACGCTCCCTACAGTCCAGATTGATCACCCTGCGATTACCACTTGTTTGGACCACTGAAAGAAACCCTCGGAGATCAAAGATTCAAACACTAAAAAACGAATGACAATACGTTGCGCAAGGGCGGTCGGCACTTGACGTTCACTCAAGGTCGTAGCACGCGCGTGAAACATGCACTCCCAACGAAAACTATGCCACACTGTTAGTAAGGGACCCAGCTATCACATACTCAAGCCAAGACCTTCAAAATATACATGCGCACCATCTACAGCCTTTGTCTCCATCATATTTGAACCGCCCTCGTACTAAATATCGTTGTGCACTTTTTGGATGGGCAAAAAGTATTGAACTCGCGTCAGATTTTATAGTGGCACCGTCATCGATACCATGAGAAATAATTGTATATATAAAAAGTCGAGGAGTATTTAACCGTTCGTGAAATTGAAGAACGGTTAAGTGCAGCTTACGATGAAGAGGAAGAGATGCAGTCAAAATTAAATGCCGCACAACATACGGATATTGTAATACTCCGGTCCAAAAATGTTGACGACATTAGTAACTGTGAAGAAATGGACGATAATAAGTTCTAAATGAGGAATGTCTTCTCCAGCCAACTTTTGGGGAAGTCGAGCTAGAGTATACTTTTGGGGCCACAAATCCCATAAATGAGAAGTCTAATCAATTAGAAACTGATTTTTGTTTTATAGATGAATGATTGGCACAGAAAACCGCAGATTCATCTGCTGGGATTGAAAAAGAAACTGAGTTCCGTTATGAATCGCAAAAGTGGTCAAAAAGTCACCAAAACGCGCGATGACTAGAAATGTATCCTGTGGAGTTATAGGCCAGATTTATAACGAAGTTGGTAAGTTTACTTTCGTTATATTATTTTTGAAGGGAATGCAATAGCGGCTTTTACTTTTTTGATTCAGGTCATTTAAATACACTTGATATTTTGGTGCTATTCATGGATTACCACAATACCATCAACTTTATTGTTGAGCGAACTAATGAATATGCCAGTCGAGAAAGAAATGGTGAACAATTCAAAACAGATTTCAATGAAATCAGAAAATTCATTGGTATATCGTATTTTTCTGGGCTGCATTCAGTGCCTCAACTTGATTTATATTGGTCTGATCAACCACTTTTTCGGTGTGATATTGTAAAAGCTGCAGAGTCCCGATCGCTTTCAAGCAATCAAGACATATCTTCATGTTAGCAGTAATAGGACAATCGATTCAAGTGATAAATTTGCCAAGATAAGGGCACAGCAATATGCTCAACGAAAAATTTCTACAGGTTAGCATTTTCGCTCATCACCTATCTATAGATGAGCAAATGATTCCGGACTATGGGGGCCACTGTAAAAATATTGGAAGCAAACCAATACGGTTTGGACACAAATATTGGAATTTATGTTCGGATGAAGGCTATTTATTCCAATTTATTCTTTATGGCAGCGGCAACTAGTGAAAACTCTACCGAATTTGGTTTCGACGAAAATGTAGTATTGAGATTGCTCTCAAAGGTTGGAATTCCGGAACAACACATTATAATTTTTGACAACTTTTTTATATCACACAAACTTATGTGTCGGCTTTCAAAATTAGGTTTTTTTTTGCAACAGGTACTATGATATGCAATTTAATATTAGTGCATAACGAAATATTTACTTTTTGTTCACAGGCACTGTTCGTCAGAATAGAACTGCTAAGGCCCAATTATGTGATACATGAAAAAGCAAGGTCGTGGTTCCAATGACTTTTGTTTCGATTAAAATAATGAGATTGCAGCTATACGTTGGCATGACAATTCGATTGCAACAGTTTTGTCGAATCATTTGATGGATAAGCCATTATAATAAACTAAGTGCTTTGACTGAAAGAAAACGAAGCATATCAACATTCCCATGCCAAACGCGATTAGAGAATATAATACAACGATGGGTGGAGTTGATTTATTCGACAACGCAACAAGCAATTACCGCATAAGGATAAGAGGGAAAAAGTGGTAATGGCCACTTTTAATAAATGTGTTCGATGCAGCAAAATACATTGCCTTTGCAAAAAGACACGAATGTCACAGCTTTCATTCATGAATTTTGTTGCGATCAGAGTCTCAAGATCAACCATTATTTCTAAATGCAGGAAAACCGAATGTTGTTATTCGTTTTGCCAACATAAATCATTCTATTGTCAAGACCGAAAAACGTGCAAGATGCCGCCATTGTCAAAGCCAAACCATTTTCGTTTGCAAGCAATACAATATCCCGCTCCATCCTAAATGCTTTGATTCCTACCATTTGAAACAATAAATAAAATAAAATATTCAAGAAAAAATTCCATAGTCATCATTCTGATAGTCATTTAGGTTCTATTAGTTTGTTATATTTCTTAAGACCGAAGGTTCATTAATTTATTTTCAATAAAAAATAAGTCAAACTCAACGGCAAGAATTGTCTTTTTCAAAAATTTTGTATGCTGCTTTCAGCGAACGTTGCAAACGCAACACCGATTTTCTCGAAAAATGCAGACTTTACAAAATACGTTATTTCAAATTTTTTCGTTAGGCTTAAAATAAACCGAGTAAACAATTTTGTGATTATAGGTAAACTGCATCTGGTAGCCGTCGGAAACGAGTTAAGCTACTTTCCCACAAACAAGTATGTTAATCGCCATTTAAATTGCATTTATCATAACGTGGTGAAAGCTTTTCAATACTCTCTCTGTAGAAATCTGCTGCCCGCGAGTACAACCATTAGTTTACACCGGCATACAGTTCAACGTCAAAGCGTTGTATAGCGACCCACGTCTTCTTCGCGGGAACAGGTGGTAGTCGCTCGGTGCCAAAACCGGGCTGTACGCCGGATGATTGAAAACTTTCCATCCAAAACGACCCAAGAGCTCTTCGGTATAATTGGCCGTGTGTGAGCGAACGCTGTCGTGGAGTAACAAAAGTTTCTTGCTGAGTTTCCCCGACGCTTGTTTTGTGCCGTGCGTCTTAATTTCCTGAGTGTTTTCGCCAACAAAAATCTTATCATACCTCGCACTTATCAACTGACGGGATTTTCAATTGCAGCGCTCTCACTCCACTGTATATAAAGTACGATAGCCACAATGCACAAACTACCACGACTGGTTGCGTACTGAGTGTAGGAACGTTCTCATGCCAAGATGGCGGCGCTAGCCCCGTCCACTGTCGCACCAGGCCAAAACGTCTGTTACTTTCTGGACAACACTCGTATATACTCTATGCTTATTTACTGATGACGAACCCAGGCAAAATTCTAACGGATCTTGCATCGAAAAGTAGTAATGTTTTATACATAACACTATTGCCCATCATTGGATGCGGGAATTGAAAATTAGAGGGTCTCAGACAGCCCATCAAACCACCAATGTGAGGACGAAGAATTATGTTCAAAAACAGAGCAACATTAAAATGACTCGAATACAAGCAAATTGGAACCGGAAATCCAATACCAAATGAATCCAAACGCCTTAAGAGGTATCAACAGTATCGCGTGTCTTACGAGAGGGTTGAAGGGTTGCCAAATGTAATGCATGAAATCAGGTAGTATATTACTGCGATTGACAAGACCACGGTACGTTTATTATTTTTTTTTTTTTACATACATCCAAGTGAACGCTCTCAGTGAATTTGTAAATACGGAAAAATCGGGCATCGTTATGTGATACAATACTTTCATTTGAAAGGTCTAAGCCCAACCGATATCAAAGCCGAGTTGGATTCTACTCTGGGGAAGTCTGCTCCTTCGTTTACAACGGTCGTACGAGCTGCCAAGATGAACACCGCAATGGTCGACCAAGTGAGGTCACTACGTCAGAAAATCCACAATATGGTATTGGATGACCGTCGACTAAAAGTGCGCGAGATTTCAGACATGGCGGGCAAGTGCTGTGCATCGTATTTTGATCGAAAATTTGGACATGTGTCCTGTGCGCAAGATGGGTGCCGCGTTTGCTCACAATGGAGTACAAACAGCAACGTGAGGATGTTTCCATCAAGTGTTTGACAATGTTTCGATTCATAACTATGGACAAAACATGAGTCCACCATTTTACACCTGAGACCAAGGAGCAGTCAAAGCAGTGGACTGAAAAGGGAGAACCGGCTCCAAAGAAAGCAAACACAGTTCAGTCAGCTGGCTAGGTCATGGCATCCGTTTTCTGGGATGCGCGTGGAATAATATTTATTATCTCGAAAAAGGAAAACAATCAACGGCGCATATTATGCAGTCTTATTGCTGCGTTTGAGTGATGACCCCATCTGACGAAAAAGAAAGTGTTGTTTCATCGCGACAACGCACCAGTCCACACGTGCATCATTGTGATGGCTAAAATCAATGAGTTGAAGTTTGAATTGCTTCCTCACGCACCCTTTTCGCCAGATCTGGCTCCCTCGGATTATTTTCTTTCTCCGAATATGAAAAAATGGCTCGGCGGCAAAAGATTTGCCAACAATGACGAGGTAGAGTCTGCGGATAATAGCTATATTGAGGAGCTTGACGGTTCCTACTATAAAGCGGGGATTGAAGCTATTGAACATCGTTGGGAAAAGTGTATCGAGCTGAAAGGAGAATATGTTGAAAAATAAAAACCATTTTCGCAATTTTTTTTAAAATGTTTTCTTTGTCGAGTCGGGTACTTTTGGGACCGCCTTCGTATTTTAATGGCATTCGGCAAATTTATCTAAACCGAAACATAGTGATGTCTCAAAACATTCACACACATTTCTGGGGATCTTGGGCCGATTTATGTGTTTATTTGTGTATTGAATTTAATATTAAAATTCTTTCCGTTGATTTTGAAAACAGATGAATAAGGTATTATTTTATTGCTGATGCTGTAATGGAAAACGCATTATTTTATTTGTTTTTGAACAAAATATCAATGTTCAAAAACTTTTTCTCGTCAATATATAGTATATCATGATGGTTAGACCAATCATCACCTACCTACGGGGCAATTGTCTGGGCGGACAAGATTCAGCAGTGTACAACGAGGCAAGCACTCACTCGGGCGCAACGTCTGGTCTGTCTGCAGCACGGGTGTAATGAAGTCGTACCCAACAGTGGCACTCGCAAATATACTAAATTTGTCACCTCTCCATCCAGTGATAGAATAAAAATCTAGATCTACAATGATCAGAATATTCTACTCCGAAAGGGGGAGTGGCTTTAGGATTGGGCATCACGACCAGGTTTAATTAGCCAAGCGGTTTCCAAAGACGGATCTACGTCTACAGAGGGATGGGTGGACCTGGCGTTAAGCACTACGAGCCACTGAGAGTTATGCCAAGCATCTGCTTGATGGAGGTCTTCAGAATAGCAGTAAGTACTGAACGTTGCATATTCAAAGTATACAAGGGCAAAACGATCGTCATTAACGACTTAGAATCATTAACATAATAACGCCGAAGTACAAAACTCAATCAACTGAATGAGAATAACATGGTTACTCTGCACTAGGTGCCATAGTACGCAGGAGTGGTGAGAACAAACAAGGTGAGCCATAAGCGAAGGAAAGATTAAGGGCGGCAAATTTTAAAACAAGTGTAGGTTTGCGGGTGAATACTAGAACATCTGGCGTACTGCGGGGCTCTCCTCCGGAGGAGAGACTGAAACCCTATTGTCTAGCTGAGGAACATCTTTGGATACCATTCACTTTCCATGACTTTAGTCTAATGCAAATATCTTCAGCGTAATTCAATTCAAGGAGCCAACTTACACAGTGTTGTAGCCAATATTTTAAATTAAATTTATAATGCATACATACGTAGCCTGTTGGAAAAGTATCTGACCTGCGTTTATATCTCCTCGCCAGAACCAGTAATCTCTCGCAGTTATCGACGGGGCGCCTTGGTTCTTTGTCATAGCACTACAACCCCTCTCCGGCCTTCGCTTCCAACTGTCTCGGGCCATATTGACCGCGTCCTCCAATTCTGAAGTCCGAGCAGTGATGAACTATCTTCGTCGACCGAGTCAGACCAGCGCTTCCTAGGTTTCCCCAATGAAATCTTTTTGGGTATCCATTGTTCGTCCATACGATTCATGTGGCCAGCCCATTGCAGTTTCCGCTCAAAGGTGTTCAATATTTTTTGCGGATGCTTGGGTTAGAGTTCTTACGAAGTGTGTATTTTTGCGTCTAGCTTCGCTCCTATTATTCGTCTCTGGACCCGTCGCTCAAAGACGTTCAATATATTTGCGGAGGCTTGGGTTAGAGTTCTTACGAAGCAAGTATTTATTGGCAGAGTATTTTTGCGTGCGTCGCATTTGCTCATGACAAAGCAGGAAAATCTTTGCTACGAAATCTTTCATGAAAACTTGGACATGTACTCTTTTGGTTGCTCGGATGGTCCTAAGGTACAAATAGGTATGCATATCGGACAGTCTGTGAGTTAGCGGTGCTGGTGATTACAAGCGATATACCCATCGCTCTTCTTGCGAGAAAGCGCCGTAAAACTTACTTGCACAGAAACGAAAGTGATAGAGCGACAGCTGCGCTTGAAAAGAGGCAAGGCTCACTCGACGATTGGCAACAATCCTGAATGAATGACACGTATCATAGTAAGACTGACTTCTATCTGACCCAAATCTTGAGCGGGCATGTATGATTTCAGACCTATCTGCTCAAGATTTACAATTTACGGTCTGTGGATTGTGCATTTCTGCGCTGGAGAGGTCAATGACGCTTGCTGGACATTTTTTGCTTGCAAAGATTGTGACAGGCTGCACGGTGACCTCGTTAAGGAATTAGGAGAGCTCTCAGGTCGTCTAATCGGAGGGATGCTCAGATCAGTTGATCAATCGAACCATGTAGTATATTACGTTCGGACTGTTCTAATTGCTAAGGAGCGCCTGGAGGCGTTGAGGGTGGAGGAGCCTCTTTTCGATTTCATATCCCTTCCTCCCTTTCCGATGGCGCCTTGAGGCAGAAAGAAGCTAGGCCTAGTCCGAAGTAATATGTCAAATGGTTCCAGGCTAGGTTCTCAAGTTGACAGGGAAGGTGTTTAGTGGGTAGTTCAGTGGCTCTGGGAGCTCCACACTTGAGCGTAAAAAGCCTATACTTCTCAACCACCAAAAAAGAAAGCGAGATTTTAGTTGAGTGATTCTCCTGCGACCTACAGCACGAGAGATTCTGATTCAAAAGTCGTGCAATTATTACACAATTATGTATTATACTGACCACCATCCTGATGGACTACCACTACGATCACGAAATGACGGACTGCTAGGTCAGTGCATATTAGACTAAAATAAGCAAGTTCACCAGCTGTTCGGCTAATTTAAAAAAGGGAAAATGTGTGAATTAAACAAGTGATGAACATGCACAAGATAGAGAGCAAGTTTATCATCATTTGTTTCCATTTGAGATAAAAAGTGACAGCGCTATTTACTTGGCACTAAGCTTTCATGCACAAAATCGGTTTGCTATTGTGTTTGCATATACATACACTTAATGAAAGGGGAATCGTTTGCCCGTCTGATCAAAATGAAAGCTCATCGTCTTGCATTCCATTCAAGCGCCTATGCAGGGCAATATTCTCCGATTCAAACTCTTTCTTACATTTTCCCATGAAAGCGTCTGCAAACACTTATACATACTCAAATTGATCTTTGAAAGTTGAATAACGTTGCGTGGGGATTTTTTCTATGTGAACTCGCTTGATAGTTCATACGCTATGGCTAGGTAATGAATCAATATTATTTTAAGGAAGGCTAAAGAATGTTGTAAGCACCAAAATATTAACCCTTTACACTCGAGATCGTTTTCGGTGGACTAATTAGCAACTCGAAATATTTTGTAGCCGTTTTGGCGAATTATTATCGCGCATCGAGTTTCTGCACCAAAAAAAGTGATGGTGCACGCGTCATCTCCCGATTTGCGGCATTAAATTATATGGTGAGCGAGAGTCACCTTTCGAGTGCAAAGGATTAAGACACGGTTCGAAAAAAACTTGAATATTTTAGCATGCAAGGACGTCAACATTCAAATGTAAAATAAAATGAAATTCCATGATTTTCTAATGAATTGTTAAGAAATTGATAAACAGTATTTATTGCACGATGAGATGTGTTTCTGGTTGCCTTTTCATTGAAGGAGTTTTTCTGCCTCATTTGCAAATTATTGAAATTAGATCCAGGAGCCAGAAATGTGTTCATATCCTCGTTAATAAAAATTTTGTTCATATATTTATGTATTCAATGTCTATATAGGGGTTAGGCACATAACAATTTCGTATCTTAATATGAACGCACCCTTAAACTTTTTAAATGACCTATCAATTTCAAAACCTTAAAGTCAGCATTTTCATCATGGTAATGTTCACAAACCAGCAACGTTTGGAATTTATTAAAAATTACTACCGAAATTCTGAGTCGCAACTTTAAGAGCACTTACTCCAATTTTCTGCCGTAATAATCGTCACATCCGATAGGCTGTGCGTGCTATAGTGGATAAGTTCTGTGTTCAAATTTTCACTATTGGACATTCCAGTGCCAAAAAGACGTCGTACCGCTCGAAATATCGCAGCCGTAAGTGCATCTATTCAAAATAAGCCAAATTAGTCGAATCCACGTCTTTCTCAAGAATTGGGAATCGCTCAAACGATACTGGCATATTTTGCGAAAAGATCTTGGCCTATATGGTTACAAGATCAAATTGATTCAAGATGTAAAGCCACTTGATCATTCGAAACGCCGAAACTTCTCCAATTGGGCTCTGGCAAAGCTTGAAGAAAATGGAGAATTTCTCCAAAAAATCATCTTCAGCGATGAAGCTCATTTCTGGATGAATGGCTTTGTTAGTAAGCAAAATATGCGTTATTGGTCAGCAACAAACCCACATGTGCTTCTTGAGACACCGTTGTATCAGCAAAAAATTACTCTTTGGTGCGGTTTTAATGTCGGAGGTGAAGGAGGCCGGATATTGTTAGTAAATTAATAAAATAAATACAATATCAATATACTTCTACACTTACGTTCTGTGTTACTTTCAATCCATCATTTGCCCGCACAGGGAGCTGTAAAATAAGAAATCTATTATTAAAAAAATGATAATGCAATTTACTATTTTTTGTATAACAATTTTGATCAGCAAGTCTTTTAGCGTTGGAAATAGAACAAGTTTTCTGCAAATATGTTTAAGCGAGCTGGGTAGGTTGTCATCATAGAATTTTTAATAAGACTTGACTGTTTTTCATGTGTCCCTTTTATTGAAGTTAATTTTATAAAGGAAATCAAGTTAAATTTTCAGAGTGAATGCTGCAGAGGTATTTTAAAGCTATGATTTATTTAAAAAAAACATTTGGAAACCCATCGAAAAACATCTTTCTGAAATGATAGTTTACTTGTAAATTGGACTCACCACTATGTGCCCAGAAAAAAAATGTATCGTTGCCACCAGTGCGGATAAATTTTCTTTCCAAGATCAAGCTATTTGATTTTGATGAATCAACTGCAAGAAAAAAAAAAGATAAATGTATTAAGCGAACAAGCAACGGGTAAAATCTAATGTCAAGGATTTTATCAGCAATTCTTTAGCGTTGGTTAAGAACTAGTTCTCTTCAAAGATTTTTCAAAGTGAGCTGGGTAAGTTTTCATCATATATTATTTAAAATACGTTATGTCTTTTTATAAATATTATGCTTACTTAATCGGATATTAGTGAATTAATAAAATATATACAGCAACAAAATATTTCTAAACTCACGTTCAGTATTACTTGCAATCCATCATTTGCCTGCACAGGATAAATGAGCTGTAAAGTAAGAAATTTACTATTAAAAAAATGATAATGCAATTTACAATTTTATGTCTAACAATTTTGATCAGAAAGTCTTTTAGCGTTGGAAATAGAACAAGTTTTCTGCAAATATGTTTAAGCGAGCTGGGTAAGTTTGTCATCATTGAAGTTTTAATAAGACTTGAATGTTTTTCGTGTTTCCCTTTTATTGGAGTTAATTTTATATTATACAGGGTTATCCATTTCGTGGTAGGAAAGTATAACCCTGCCATTTGACATTTGTCAGAATTAAATGTCATCCAAAGCGTGTTTTTTTAGTTGAAGGTTTGCCATTTAGAAATATGGATCGTTTAACAGTGGAAGAACGCGTTAAAATTATTAAATTTTATTATAAAAATGGTGATTCTGCTGTATCAACATTTAGGGCTTTACGAGCCGATTACGGTCGACATAATCGACCTACACAGCAAACAATTTCGAACACAGTGAGAAAATTTGAAGAGACTGGATCGGTTATTGATATTGCAAGGCCTGTGCATCATCGCAACATTCGTTCTGCTGAAAATATCACTGTCATTGCTCAAAGTGTAGAGGAAGACCCGAATTTGTCGATTCCTCGACGTGCTCAACATTTGGGCTTGTCTTACGGCTCATTGTGGCGGATTTTGCATTTGGATTTGCATCTCCATTCGTACAAAATCCAACTCACTCAAGAACTTAAGTCTCAAGACCATACACAACGCAGAATGTATGCGAATTGGGTGATTGAACAAGCCATTGATAACGATTTTTCGAACAAAATTTTCTTTAGTGATGAGGCTCATTTTTCGCTCAGTGGTTACGTAAATAAACAGGATTGCCGCATATGGGGCTCTCAAAATCCTCAGGTGATCGCAGAAAGGCCTTTGCATCCGGAAAAAGTGACCGTTCGGTGTGCATTATGGTCTGGTGGTGTTATTGGCCGGTATCTTTTTGAAAACGATCAAGGAAGAGCCATTACAGTCAATTCTGACCGCTATGGACGGATGTTAACCGATTATTTTTGGAGAGAAATTGAAGATTATGATCTGGAGAACATGTGGTTCGGACAGGACGGAGCCACAAGCCACACAACACAGGCTAATCGAGCACTTTTGCAAGAGAAATTTCCAGGACGCGTAATTTCGAGATTGAGTGATGTCAATTGGCCTGCAAGATCCTGCGGCCTAACACCTTTGGATTTCTTTTTATGGGGCTATGAGAAAGGTCGTGTTTACGCGAACAATCCTCAAAATCTTGAGCAATTGAAAACCAATATTCGTGAAGTTATGGCCGAGATATTGCCGGAAATGTGCCGAAAAGTCATTGAAAATTACCTCAAAAGGATTGTGGCCTGTAAGAGGTCCCGTGGATGACATTTGAATGATGTTGTATTTCACGTATAATGGCAAGGTTCAAACTTTATATTGAATAAAAAATTTCGTTTTCATCTGAATATTTTATGCGTTTTCTTTAGATTTACTTTCCTAAGCGTAAAATGGATAACCCTATATAAACGTTCAAAGGAAATAAAGTTAAATTTTCGAGTAAATGCTGCGGAGGTATTTTCAAATCAATAATTTAAAAAGCACATTTGGGGAACACATTGAAAAACACCTTTCTGAACAGATAGCTTGTAAATTTTACTCACCACTACGTGTCCCGAAAAAAATGTATCGTTGCCACCAGTGCGGATAAATTTTCTTTCCAAGATCAAGCTATTTGATTTTGATGAATCAACTGCAAGGAAAAAAAAAAAGATAAATGTATTAAGCGAATAAGCAACGGGTAAAATCTAATGTCAAGGATTTTATCAGCAATTCTTTAGCGTTGGTTAAGAACTAGTTCTCTTCAAAGATTTTTCAAAGTGAGCTGGGTAAGTTTTCATCATATGTAAAATACGTTACATCTAATGCTTATAAATATTATACTTACTTTTATATGCTCAGTTATCTAATGCATCCCTAAAGTTTAACAAGACTTGCGTATCAACGATACTCTTACATGTTAATAGAAAACACCACCGAACAACTGTAATAAAGAAAAAGAATCATTAGATTTAGGCAATCTTTCGGATTATAGTTTTGTCTTTTAATTTTTAGTCAGCAAGTATTTTAGCGTTGGAAAAGAACAAGTTTTCTTCACATGTGTCTCAAAGCGAGCTGGGTCGGTTGTCATCATGGAAATTGTTACCACTATTATATGTTTATAAAGTTTGTTTACTTACATCAAATGCAATAATCCAGCCAAAAAGCAGCTCCCATCGTCTTGAATCTAGAGAGAAAGAAAATTAAGAATTAAAAAGTGGAACTGTTGGATCGAAAAAGTTTAAATCAAGTTTAATCAGTGATTCTTTATTAGCGTTGGAAATGAGAACAAGTTTTCTTCATATATGGATCAAAGCGAGCTGGGGTTGTTTGTCATCATACAATATTCAATTTAATTGAGTATGTAATTTTTTCTGATACTTACGTTGTAGATTTAGAAAACTGAACGTTCCTTCTTTCCGCTGACAAACATGAAGGCTATAACAAAATGAAACGAAAGTTAACATAGGGTCATATAGAAAGCTGATTTCATAATTTTTATAGAATCAAATCAGGATAATTTTTCCGCATTAATTTATTCTTATTTCGGAGACGAAAAATAAATTAATCATCATTCAAATAAAAAATAAATAATCTGATAGAATCTTACCTTTTCAGAATGAATATTTTACGAATCATAGTCCAAGTGTACTGTAATTA